>CM026391.1:81625524-81780787 GCA_014843695.1 Archivesica marissinica
CATGCATGCATGCATGCATGCATGCATGCATGCATGCATACATCATACATACATCATACATACATCATACATACATCATACATACATACATACATCATACATACATACATACATCATACATACATCATACATACATCATACATACATACATACATACATACGTACATACATACATACATACATACATACATACATACATACATACATACATACATACATACATACATACATACATACATACATACATACATACATACATACATACATACATACATACATACATACATACATACATACATACATACATACATACATACATACCTACATACATACATACATACCTACATACATACATACATACATACATACATACATACATACCTACATACATACATACATACATACATACATACATACATACATACATACATACATACATACATACATACATACATACATACCTACATACATACATACATACATACATACATACATACATACATACATACATACATACATACATACTACATACATACATACATACATACATACATACATACATACATACATACATACATACATACATACATACATACACATCCATACACATACATACACAACCATATACACATACATACACATACATACACATACATACACATCCATAAACATACATACACATTCATACACATACATACACATACATACACAACCATACACATACATACACAACCATATACATACATACACATACATACACAACCATACACATACATACACAACCATATACATACATACACATACATACACAACCATATACATCCATACACATACATACACATACATACACATACATACACATACATACACAACCATACACAACCATACACATACATACACATACATACACAACCATACACATAAATACACAACCATACACATCCATACACATACATACATACGTACATACATACACTTACATACACATACATACACATACATACACATACATACACATACATACACAACCATACACATACATACACAACCATACACAACCATACACATCCATACACATACATACACAACCATGCACATACATACACAACCATACACAACCATACACAACCATACACATACATACACAACCATACACAACCATACACATCCATACACATACATACACATACATACACATACATACACATACATACACATACGTACACATACATACACATACATACACATACATACACATCCATACACATCCATACACACACATACACATACATACACATGCATACACATACATACACATACATACACATACATACACATCCATACACATACATACACATACATACATACACATACATACACATCCATACACATACATACACATCCATACACATACATACACATACATACACAACCATACAGATACATACACAACCATATACAAACATATATAACCATATACAACCATATATAACCATATACAACCATATACAACCATATATAACCATATATAACCATATATAGCCATATACAACCATATATAACCATATACATCCATATACAACCATATATAACCATATATAACCATATATAGCCATATACAACCATATATAGCCATATACAACCATATACAACCATATACAACCATATATAACCATATATAACCATATACAACCTTGTATTACCATATATAAACATATATAGCCATATACAACCATATATAACCATATACAACCATATATAACCATATATAACCATATTTAACCCTACATAACCCTACACAACCATATACAACCATACACAACCATACACATACATACACATACATACACATACATACACAGCCATACACAACCCTACACAACCATACACAACCATACACAACCACACACAACCATACACAACCATACTCAACCATACACAAACATACATAACCATACGCTAACCATACACATCCATACACAACCATACACAACCACACACCACCATACACAACCATACACAACCGTACATAACCAAACACAACCATACACAACCATACACATCCATACACAACCATACACAACCATACACAACCATACACAACCATGCACAACCATACACAACCATACACAACCATACACATCAATACACTAACATATACTACCATACACATCCATAAACATCCATACACACCCATACACAACCATACACAACCATACACATCCATACACAACCATACACAACCATACACAACCATACACAACCATACACAACCATACACAACCATACACAACCATACACAACCATACACATCCATACACAACCATACACAACCATGCACAACCATACACAACCATACACATACATACACAACCATACACAACCATACAGAACCAAACACATCCATACACAACCATACACAACCATGCACAACCATACACAGCCATACACAACCATGCACATACACACACAACCATACACAACCATACACATACATACACATACATACACAACCATGCACAACCATGCACATACACACACAACCATACACATCCATACACAACCATACACATCCATACACATACATACACATACATACACAGCCATACACAACCATGCATATACACACACATCCATACACAACCATACACATACATACACATACATACACAACCATGCACAACCATGCACATACACACACAACCATACACATCCATACACAACCATACACATCCATACACATACATACACAACCATACACAGCCATACACAACCATGCATATACACACACAACCATACACAACCATATACAACCACACACAACTATACACAACCATACACAACCATACACAACCATACACAACCATATCCATACACAAACATACACAACCACACACAACCATACACAACAATACACAACAACACACAACCATACACAACCAAACCATACACAACCATACACAACCATACACAGCCATACACAACCATGCACATCCATACACATACATACACATACATTCACAGCCATACACAACCATACACAACCATACACAGCCATACACAACCATGCACATACACACACAACCATACACAACCATACACAACCACACATAACCATACACAACCATACACAACCATACACAGCCATACACAACCATACACAACCATACACAACCATACACAACCATACACATACATACACAACCATACACATACATACACATACATACACATACATGCACATACATACACATACATACACAACCATACACAACCATACACAGCCATACACAACCATGCACATACACACACAACCATACACAACCATACACATCCATACACAACAATACACAACCATACACAACCAAACCATACACAACCATACACAACCATACACAACCATACACAACCATACACAACAACACACAACCATACACAACTATACACAACAATACACAACCATACACAACCAAACCATACACAACCACACACAACCACACACAACCATACACAACCATACACAACCATACACAACCATACACAACCATACACATACATACACAGCCATACACAACCATACACAACCATACACAGCCATACACAACCATACACAACCATACACAACCATATCCATACACAAACATACACAACCACACACAACCATACACAACAATACACAACAATACACAACCATACACAACCAAACCATACACAACCATACACAACAATACATAACCATACACAACCATACACAACCACACACAAACCATACACACATATCCTCTTCTATCCGAGAGTAAATCAGTAGAGGGGATCAGTACAACTAGGAACATGTATTTCCGATAGTAATCTGCATAAAAGCTGAACACACATCAAAGACCTGCATTAACCAGCTGTATTAAGCAGGCCATTAGCTTTCAGTGCAGTATTTCAATGGTTTCTAAAAAAATTCTGCCGAGTGTTGATTGTTATATATGGTTAGATAGAGAAGCACATGTCGCTTATGAGTTATGTTCCATTAATGTCAAACCCCTTGCGGGGACCTAGACATGTTTACCTGGGCAGGCTTAGCCGACCTAAGTGGTTAACCAGTACTAAGCAATGTGTGTGAGGTGCCTTACTCAATGACACTACATACGTGGCCTGACCGAGTATCGAACCTGGGACCGTTCGATTCCAAATCCGACGCTCTACCACTGGAGTTGTGAACTAGCGTGGGTTGTTTAGTTGCTGTCACACTAGAGAAACTACAGCAACGAGTGCCCATCGTAGTATAGATCACAGACGTCTGAAATATCAAAAATGAATGCTATGAAAGTATTCTGTGTCTGTTTAACGTTCAGAACTTAAATTATGTGTTCAGAAACGCTTTTATTAACAGTTCCACTACATTCTATCCTTTCCATTTCTCAAATGCGGTGTCTCTGCATGGAACTGTAGGGATAGAGTCAGTATATATCTCATGTAGGGTCAGTAGGTAAAATGGCTGCTTTCTAAAACTCTCGATTCAGAATTTTAAAAGAATTAGTGTTTACTTGTTTTCCGAACTTAAGCTTGTCGAATAAATCGGCACTTTTAAAACTCCGAATCGATGCTATAGTTCAAAACAAAACATTCAATGTAACGTGGTGGATGACAATAAATCTGTATTGGGTTTACCACCGTGACTGATGACCCATACATTTTACTGACCCCACATATCTCCGCGGAGGGTCAGTAGCAAACCAAATAACTAATAGTTTAATAATGGCTGCGTGTGGAATACAAATACCGGATAACAACCATTACTACTTATATATAAATGTTAGTCTATTGTTGCCGTTATTTGCCCATCACAATACTGTCTACCACCCAGGTCAATACGATGTGTTTTCCAGTCTGATATTACGAATGCTGGTTTGATACGGTCACGAGCCCGTATCCAACCACACAAAGCCGTATTATGACTAGTTCCTGTGATATAACGCATGTACTATGTACTCATGGGTTTATGACCGTTTATTCAATAAAAAAATATATCTCTCTAACTCTCTCTCTCTCTATATATATATATATATACATGTATATATGAATTTTAGTCTATTGTTGTCGTTATTTCCTTATTTGCCCATAACAATACTGTCTATCACCCAGGTCAATACGATGTGTTTTCCAGTCTGATATGACGTTTGCTGGTTTGATACGGTCACGAGCCCGTATCAAACCAGAAAAAATCCGTATCATAACTAGTTCCTTCGAAATAACGCGTGCACACTCGGTGCTAGTGTGTTTACTTCCATAGCATCCCAGTGTGTCAAAGTTTACAGATAACATGTAGTAGTTTCCTGGTAATATTTCAATCGTGTTCGTGTATCTGATTCAATAAGTTTGATTTATTCTTGATATATGGACAAGGAGAGCATGATTTCGATTATTAAATGTTGAAATTCATATCAAAGTAATAAAGACGTTATTACATTTCTGTCATAGGCGGTTGGTATCAAGTGTCCTCGGGTCGATGCCTATGCTGATATGAATATCAAGTTTCCTCGGGGTCGATGCCTATGTTGATACGAATATCAAGTTTCCTCGGGTCGATGCCTATGTTGATACGAATATCAAGTTTCCTCGGGGTAGATAGCTATGCTGATATGAATATCAAGTTTCCTCGGGGTAGATAGCTATGCTGATATGAATATCAAGTTTCCTCGGGTCGATGTTTATGCTGATATGAATACCAAGTTTTCATGGGTCGATACCTAGGCTGATATGAAACTAGCCACGTAATAACCTCAAATGTCAACGATTGTCACGATCATTTTGAACTGGAATATGACGTCACGACAGTGATTAGCACACACTCACGCTTCAGTTTTCACTAATGCGGGTTGGGATACTTAAATCAATTAAAATGGATGCAAAATGGACTTGATAGATACGGCAAGTGACAAGGTTTAGCATACGTTTTCTTTACGTGTATTTATCGTCGCTACCGGTTGCCCATATGAGCGACGCCTCCTGAAGATAGTAGTCATTTTAGATTTTTAGAGGATAGTACATGATACAGACAGAGACCCATTCCGAAATCTCCTCTGGTTCTTTTACGTGCACGGTGCAAAGCACCAACACGAGACCTCGGTTTAATGTCCCATCTGAAAGACTGTTAATTTTATTATTGTCAGACGGGGGAACCTGCGAACCCTGGGTTACAAGTCCAGAGTGTTACCACTGGACTACAGATCCGTCTGTTGTTATTATACAGCTAATATGTAGCCTAATATATGGCCAGGCTGACATTAAAATACTATTACTAATGCACACAACTTAACCACCTTAGTCTATAATACATGAGTGTTAACTAATCGTCTCAGTACGCTCGCCCACATTGTTCGCCGGCGGCGCGGGTCAATAAGCCCAATCAACCTCATCAGTTAAGCTACTAGTCTAGCCAGATCAGTGCTTACCATTGCCAACTGCTCAACGTGTTCCAGCCACATGATATGCTGATAAAGCATAAATAGGTGAACCTTGTTTATTAGATACGATTATAATCACGTGGTAGTCAATGCTTTAGTTGCGCAGACGTTTATTTCCTATGTGGCACCATTTCAACGGATGCGTACCGAATAGCTTTCATAAATAATACGTGTATTGGGGAAATTGTCGGAAGTGACATGACAACAGATATTATAAAGTTCGTATCACGGACGTGCAACAAGCAGCACGGTACAAAATGTAATAGTAAACACTAATACTTTCCTGACAAAAAGAATAATGTCAACATTAGCTTGTACATATTTGTCTTAGCTGGATTACAAAACACAAGATATTACAACCATTGACTAATCACTCAAGAAACCTCATCCATGCTGGCATATACAACCACAAGGGGGATTATTTTAGCTTAACTAGAGGACATAGAAAACGCACACTTTGGATAAGTGTGTTTTTACATGAAAAACAATAACTATATAAATACATAGTTTTAACATTTTGGAATATTTTTAGTTGTTCAGTTTGTGTTTTGTAATACAGATGTGATATATCTTTGATGGAATTCTTCGTATTTCGTTTTCATGTAATGATAAACATATAATGTAGGTGTGCGTTTTCTATGTCCTCTAGTATAGAATGTAGGTGTGCGTTTTCTATGTCCTATAGTATATAATGTAGGTGTGCGTTGTCTATGTCCTCTAGTATATAATGTAGGTATGTGTTTCTATGTCATCTAGTATATAATGTAGGTGTGCGTTTTCTAAGTCCTCTAGTATATAATGTAGGTGTGCGTTTTCTATGTCCTCTAGTATATAATGTAGGTGTGCATTTTCTATGTCCTCTAGTATACAATGTAGTTGTGCGTTTTCTATGTCCTCTAGTATATAATGTAGGTGCGCGTTTTCTATGTCCTCTAGTATATAATGTAGGTGCGCGTTTTCTGTCCTCTAGTATATAATGTAGGTGTGCGTTTTCTATGTTCTCTAGTATATAGTGTAGGTGCGCATTTTCTATGTCCTCTAGTATATAATGTAGGCGTGCGTTTTCTATGTCCTCTAGTATATAATGTAGGTGTGCGTTTTCTATGTCCTCTAGTATATAATGTAGGTGTGCGTTTTCTATGTCCTCTAGTATATAATGTAGGTGTGCGTTTTCTATGTCCTCTAGTATATTTTATTTCATGCATTATATTACAGGTATACATATAATGAAATACGTGGACAACAATTAGAAATTAAATTAGAATTAATTAATGTTGCTGTACACGACCAAATCTGGGAAAATAAGCAAATGGGTTGGACTACACGTTATGACAATATTATTTACCGCCCTCCCCATCACTTCAAACTAAATTAACATTCAGTTTGTTGGATGAACAATTTCTGTTATGTATGATCTGATGTAGAAAAATAACACATAGGTCCTATACATACAACTAAGCTTCATGATGACTATTTATTAACTATTATAACACATACGGATTATTAACGAAAAAGAAATGGAAAAAGTTCAATTAATTCATAATGTGTGTGTGTGCTTGCGTGCGTTGCGTGCGTGCGTGTGAGCTGTATCAAGAATGGAATAAACAAATCACGTGGGACCAGGTCTCTCCTCCACAACGTGCACGTCGTGACCTAGGCACAGCTCACAGCAGGAATATGGTTCAATGACTTCGCTGACGAAAGCCGCGCCATCGGAATCGCGTGACTCTATACATTTACATATAGAGTACTTTACGACTAACTTCCCTACTTGGCGAGACAGCAATACTTAGTGCTGACGGAGGCGGATAGCTGGTTTTCTTTTAGCCGGTTCCTTCAAGTGGACGGATCTCCTTCAAGGAAGACGGTGGGACGTAGACTTCTTGATGGCGTGAGGACCCCAGCGAAGAAACCGGAACCATTATTGCTGCTGTGAGCTGACAAATCGTGGAGGATGTGGCCCTACAAGGGACCCCTTCGAAAGATGGTACAGGACTTGTCACCCGGAGAAGAACGAAGATGCCTTTCCAGTTGTCTACATAAACAACTTAGATGACATTTGGGCGACTATAAAGAAAACTTATTTCGTTCGCAACCCCGTGGGTAGTTTAGCCCCACTCCATGCTTACCAGACAAAACAAAAAGGACAATTAATTGATACTATGCGATTCGTCGATTCGCTTTAATGAATCTTTGATGAATCTTTGAATACAGATATTAGAGAGAGACTAGGCAATGGTGAGCTAAGGACATCAATGCTGTTCTGGAACTAATGGGGCCTGACCTCTCAACCATTATCGCGTCAATCAACGAGTCATTTGCATCAAAGGAAACCCATTAGCGACTCCACGTCACATTCTAAGATATAGGGATTGCATAAGTATACTGTTTTAATTACGGACTTCAGCCTTCTATGCATTACGGGTTTTCATTGTACATGTGTTGTATATAGGGATGCTTATACAAATTTATATCAGCTCGATTGCGAAACAAGTTCTTTCGACTTATATATATAGGGATGGCAACGAATAGCAATAAAACTATTCGAATATTCGGTCGGGAAGGTTTTCGAATATTCGAATATTTGGTAGATTTCTATCAAAAACTCATAATCACTCAAACTCTTATAAACATTTCCAAAACTAACCTAATTTCTGTTGTACGCGTAAATGTCATCTTCTTCAAATGATTATTCAGATTGTACCCGGATATCTTAAATCCAATTTGCATAGATTACACCTAGCACTTTACTTATTCTCAGAGCGATCCAAACGTGTGAATGAGCGTGTGGCATTTTTGAGAACAATATAATAGTTGTTCCCGAATATTCTAATACTGGAATACTTTCGGATACTGGAACAGTATTCGGATATTCGGACATTCGGGTGAATATTCGAATATTTCCATATTCGTTGCCTTCCCTATTTTTATACAATTATGTCTGACGGAAACAGTAACAGTATATATGCAATCGCAAAATGTGCTACTAAAGCATATGCTATTAGGGAGAAATATATAAAAAACTCTCAGTACTTGATACTATAATTATACACATTAGCTATACATGTATGTATGCGAGCATGGCGTTAATTATGCAATTACCGGAACCTTTCATGTATATTGTTGTTCATTTATACATTGTAATTATATGTATTTGCATAATTAAATACAACAACAACAACAATTTATTGCATAAAACATAGTCATATGCTTAAATGAACACACATAGTAGAAATTATTTAATATGAAGAATATGTTCTGAATAATTGTATTATGGGCTGGAGGCCTTATATATGACAATACACCGTATGCTATGTTATGTTATGTTATGTTATTGGCCACGCACTGTATCGTAGCAATTATGCTAAACGTTATTTGTGGACAATTGTGAACATTATGATGGACAATTTTGCTTTTGATATTGACACTTGTGTGTTTTCACACTTACAACTACGCATGCCCCCTTGACACAAGGGCACCACTTTCTTGTCGTTGCAAGATTGTAAAATAATCACCAGCTATTATTGTTGGAGAATATCCTCAGATTACTCTCCAAGCAGACATTCTGGTAGAACCACCTTCCTTTCGCGAGCTAGCTGAAATGGCTTCCCCACATGAAATAAATCGTCATCCACAGTGGGATTTGAACCTGCCGTGATTATTGGCTAGTGATTTTGAAGTCAAAGACCGTTACCGTCTCGGCCACGGAGGCCACTAGACACGTTACCTAATAGTGCCAGTAGTTACCTTACAAGAAGAACATGATGCGTGGAAAGCAAGTATCACCTGTATATTACATTGCAGAATATAAGTCGCGAATTGCAGTTTAATAGTCGACTATATTAATTTATTAGACTCTTTTTTTACTTTATTTATTTTACAACGATTGCGAAGCAGGTTTTAAAAACTTATATTAACCACTCTCGTTGGCGCGGATGAAAGCGTAACTGTGGTCATTCGTGTGGGAGGAAACTGGAGTACCCGGAGAAAATCATCTGTCCGATCTGGCGATCACCGTACCATCTCACATACTTCCCGGTCCGAGGATCTAACTCGTGTTGCATTGGTGAGAAGCAAGCGCTTACTTCTTTCATATGTGCGGTAGGATATTTGATAAACCGCTTGCATTGTGCTACAGTAATGTACAGTCGTACACCTTACTAATACTGTAGAACATTGTCTAGCATGGTACTGGGAGAGTTGGACCCCTAACCATGGTCTGTACATAGCACGTTTACATGTAGGATATTTGATAAACCGCTTGTATTGTGCTACAGTAACGTACAGTCGTACACCTTACTAATACTGTAGAACATTGTCTAGCATGGTACTGGGAGAGTGGGACTCCTAAACAATGTATGTACATAGCACGTTTACATGTCACACTGATCAATCCTAAGTATATATATGATGCGTTTTGCTTCAGGAGACAGCTTCGTGTCGGTGCTTTACACCGTGCACGTAAACTATCCAGAGGAGATTCTGGAATGGGTCTCTGTCTGTATCATGCACTATCCTCCAAAATCTAAAATAACTAATCTCTTCAGGAGGCGTCGCTCATATGGTCAACCGGTAGCGACGATAAATAAACGTAAAATACACACACAGAAGACAGCACTCCAATATATGCACAAGTAAACCATATTCAACATCCTTTAACGCTGATTGGAATTGGTAGAGAGGGATAGAGAACAGTATATACCTCCAGCAGCGGGTTTGCGAAATAGCATGCCATTCTCTGATTAGAATTATGTCACACATTTAAATAATTCGAATAATTAGGTTAGGTCGTTATAGCATACTTGTATATGATATAAATCCTTTACATTTCTGTTTTAATTAAAATTTAGTTGGTGAAACCAGAAATTCCATTTATCAAGTTTAATTTACAACGTAAAAATTGAGTATATTATTGCAATGTGGGAATAATTATTTACTTCACTCATGATAGTAAAATCCATAATTATAAAATGTGTAACGAAAATGTAACGCTTAATATAAACGTGTACAGTTTATTATGGTGTAAGTATACATTAAAACCAAATATAGCGAATATAACGTTGACATAGGTGTAGTTAGGTCGAGGTAATTTGCATCATATTATGCAATATGTTAGTGGACGCAATGTTTTACTTATTCCAGTGTGTGGCATGATCTCATTAAGATGTAACTATCTTTAATTAAATAGTACGCGTTTTTTTGTTTTGTTTTTTTTATACTTTATTTATTTTACAACGATTGCGAAGCAAGTTTTAATAACTTATATTAATCACTCTCGTTTGCTCGGATGTAAGCGTATATGTGGTCATTCATGTGGGAGGAAACTGGAGTACTCGGAGAAAACCCACCTGTCCGATGTTTTCTACCAATCTATATGTGTAGCACTCTAATATGTAAGAATAATGAAACATAAACATGTTATTGATATACAAGAACAATTTGTAGCGGATAAGTGGTCCAGTGCTTAATACGCTGGACTAGTAGTCCATATGTGGCGGATTCGATCCCCCGCTATACCACATTAAGTGACACGTACAATAGTCTTTCGGATGAGACCGAGATATCGTGTTGTGCTTTACACCGTGCACGTAAACGAACCCGAGAAGATTCTGGAATGGGTCTCTCTCTGTATCATTGCACTATCCTCCAAAATATAAATGACTCTTCAGGAGGTGTCGCTCATGTGGGCAACCGATAGCGTAGATATACCAACGAAAAACACACATATATATACACAGAAAAATTGCAAAAAGTGAAAGAATACATTCTCACAGATATAGACCGGGTTTTTATAAGATTAAATTGCAATTGTTTACATTAATGTCAAAAGCTTAAGCTTGTTTGTCCCCTGTGCACGAACTGATGTATTCGTCTGGAGCTTTGATTTCATCAATCATAGATAATTCTACATCTGCCCGAACTCCATTGGCACGAATAATGGGAAACTAGGCACTTGGGATATAAAATAAAAGGAGAACTAGTCCTTTTGTAGATGGAAGTGTAATATTTGCATGTGATAGTGAAACGTCCGTGAGCGAGGAAGCGTGCGTAGTAGTGTCCGTGGGAGCATGTGATAGTGAAACGTCCGTGAGCGAGGAAGCGTGCGTGGTAGTTTCCGTGGGAGCATGTGATAGTGAAACGTCCGTGAGCGAGGAAGCGTGCGTGGTAGTTTCCGTGGGTGCATGTGATAGTGAAACGTCCGTGAGCGAGGAAGCGTGCGTGGTAGTGTCCGTGGGAGCATGTGATAGTGACACGTCCGTGAGCGAGGAAGCGTGCGTGGTAGTGTCCGTGGGAGCATGTGATAGTGAAACGTCCGTGAGCGAGGAAGCGTGCGTGGTAGTGTCCGTGGGAGCATGTGATAGTGAAACGTCCGTGAGCGAGGAAGCGTGCGTGGTAGTGTCCGTGGGAGCATGTGATAGTGAAACGTCCGTGAGCGAGGAAACGTGCGTGGTAGTGTCCGTGGGAGCATGTGATAGTGAAACGTCCGTGAGCGAGGAAGCATGCGTGGTAATGTATGTGGGAGCATGTGGATGGACGGAGGGAGCGGAGATAAGTCTGGTAGGGTCTGAGAGAGAGTGTTGTAGGGAGCTAGGGAGAGGGAGGAGGAAGGGAGAGAGTATGGTAGTATGGTAGGGGTATGTGCGATAGTGTTGTAGGGAGAGAGGGGGAGGAGGAAGAGAGAGTATGGTAGTATGGTAGCGGTATGTGCGAGAGTGTTGTAGGGAGAGAGAGGGGGAGGAGGAAGGGAGATAGTATGGTAGTATGGTAGGGGTATGTGCGAGAGTGCTGTAGGGAGAGAGAGAGGGGAAGGAAGAAAAGGGGGAGAGTCTGGTAGGGGTATGAGTGATAGAGAGTGTGTTGTAGGGAGAGAGAGGGGGAGGAGGAAGGGAGAGAGTATGGTAGGGGTATGTGAGAGAGTGTTGTAGGGAGAGAGAGGGGAAGGAGGAAAGGGGGAGAGAGTCTGGTAGGGGTATGAGAGAGAGTGTTGTAGGGAGAGAGAGGGGTAGGAAGAAGGGAGAGAGTATGGTAGAGGTATGTGAGAGAGTGTTGTATGGAGAGAGGGGGAAGGAGGAAGGCGGGAGAGAGTATGGTAGAGGTATGTGAGAGAGTGTTGTAGGGAGAGAGAGGGGGAGGATGAAGGGAGAGAGTATGGTAGAGGTATGTGAGAGAGTGTTGTAGGGAGAGAGAGGGGGAGGATGAAGGGAGAGAGTATGGTAGACGTATGTGAGAGAGTGTTGTAGGGAGAGAGAGGGGGAGGATGAAGGGAGAGAGTATGGTAGACGTATGTGAGAGAGTGTTGTAGGGAGAGAGGGGGAAGGAGGAAGGCGGGAGAGCGTCTTGTATAGAGTATAGGAGGGATGGAATTATTATTTTAGATAGAACGGGGATGGGTCTGGGATGAAGGGAGATAGTCTGGTAGGGAGTATTTGAGGGAGGGAGTCTTAGATGGAGGCAGATAATCTGCTGGGGAGTCTATGTGGAGGGGAGTGTCTGGGTAGGCTGTTTTATTCTCATAAAATTGACTACATACAGTAACTGTGTTCATACCATAACCATTATCATTCAGTAACCGTTTTCATACAGTAACCGTGTCCATACAGTAACCGTTTCCATACAATAACCGTTTCCATACAGTAACCGTTTCCAAACAATAACCGTTTCCATACAGTAACCGTTTCCATACAGTAACCGTTACCATGCAGTAACCGTTTCCATACAGTAACCGTTACCATGCAGTAACCGTTTCCATACAGTAACCGTTTTCATATAATAACCGTTTCCATTCAGTAACTGTTTTCATATAATAACCGTTTCCATTCAGTAACCGTTTCCAAACAGTAACCGTTTCCATACAATAACCGTTTGCATACAGTAACCGTTTGCATACAGTAACCGTTTTCATACAGTAACCGTTTCCATGCAGTAACCGTTTCCATGCAGAGATAAAACACATGTTTTAACGATGACACATTAAATCCGAAACATTCGCCATCACCACGGCGTTAACCCTTTCAACCCCACAGGCCTCTAAATAGGCTTATGAAAAGTGTAGATCCAGATGAGCCGGCTCGTGACGAGCCGTCTCATCAGGATCTGCACTTTTTTGCCAGTAATAATTATTACTATTTTTAGATAAAATTACCCATTTTTATCAATGAACTGGTCCAAAGGTAATTTTCTTATTCATTTATTGGTCTAAAAATATCACGCACCAGTCCATGTCAGTTACTTGGGGTTGAAAGGGTTAATCTGTCAATACATTTTAATTATCTAGCGTATCAATTTATTAAGCATTCGTATAATGGGGTGTGATTCTAGAGGGAATTGAATCATTTATATGGGTTTTTTCAATGTCAGTTCTTAGTAATTATATTTAGCGTCAAGTCTGATTATAGTGACGTGTTTATTTATATTACCCCCTTGGTGTGACGTTTCCATACGTATAATTTTATATCAGTCATTGATTTACTTGTTTGGAGGTTGTTGTTTGGTACAGAATACGGTCCATTGAGAGGCATCACTAATTTTCTATTACCTCCCTTGGTAGATAAAGTCTGATTTATTCCAAAATGTGAATATGTCCTTTTAGTTAGAATCCGATGTTTGTAATGTTCTTCCCTAACCAGATATTGCGGTATAATAATTGTGGTGTTATCACAATCGTGATAATTAACTGATAGCGTTGTTTTACAAATAAGTACACATTGCATATGCTGTAGGAGATCTGTCGAGTTTAGTAATTTAATAATCATATAAAGCGATAGTGCAATAAAATTGCTAGCATGTTGTGCAAAGTAAACAACGATAACAACAGAGGATAATACTTAATAGGACCTATCTACTTTTAGGGAGCATTCAGGGACAGTAACTTAACGATGCCTCTCATTCCAGAAGCATCCTGGTTATTTTATATGTTCGATGCGTAGTACCGATACATGGGATGGGACAGTGGTTTATTAATTCCATCTGAAAGAATATTAAGGTTAATAGTAGTATCGCCAGACGAATGATCGCACCTGCGACCCTAGAATTCGCAGTCACGGTACAACGTGTTATACAGTCAAACGTGTGTTAGTGGTTACCACCATTAAGCAGCTAACCTGTATTAAGTAGCAAGTTTTCAGAGTTCCAACATACTGATTTATACATATGACCTCTACTAAGCAGTCACCTGTGCTAAGCAGCCACTTTCTGTGATTTCTGTGGATGCTAAAGACAGGTTTGACTGTGTGACGACTTAAAATAAGTTTAGAAACAATTAAAGACTTTTCACAATTCTGAATCGAGAGTTTTAGAAAGCAGCCATTTTGTTTTTACTGACCATACATGCGATATTTGCTGACCCTCCACAGTGCCATGTAGGGTCACCACTAGTCCAACACGTGAACATTATTATTAGTAGTAGTATTTCAATTTGTTTATCCACGACTCCGGCGAACCATGTTTAGTTAATACAAATTTATTTTAGCTCGATTGTGAAACAAGTTCTTACAACTTATGTTGATCACTCTCGAGACCTCATTCCTGATGGAATCCATCGCCACGAGGGAGAGAGAAGAGACAACGTGGAATTTAAATGCCTTGCCTAAGGGCACAATCGTAACGGCTCCAGCGGGGCTCGAACTCCGGACCTTTCGCACCTGAAGCAAACGCGCACCTACTGCGCTATCACGACTTCCACACTTCCGGCGAACCATGTGCCTTGCACTGTCGGTTATTCGTTGTGATATGTAAATGTTGCTGGCTGATGCCTTGTAGAGTAGTGTTCTTGTTGTGTCTGATAAAGGTGCGATAAAAGATGACATCGTGGGCTGCTTCTTTTTCCTTTCATGGTGACAACTCCTGAGGTGTTGGTGGTTTCTTTCCAAATCGGTCCCTGTTAGAGCCACCCTCCACACTGTTGGTCATCCCGCAACAGCATATAAACGGATCTGACATCTGGCCGTCTCGGTCGCTCCAGGGTGTGCCCATAACTCCACCACTTCCGATGGTGGTCAGTGATGGTGAAGCGTGTGTCCGTTGTTGCACGTTCGACGGCCAGAAGGCCCCAGTATCCTACGCTGCTGCTGTGAGATGAGCCCCGACAGCGACGTGCATGTCATAAGGAGATCAGCCAGGACATTGTTATTACATCATTAACATTTCGTATATAATGAACTGGACGCCAGAGGAGGTAACTTAGAGCCACTTAATTGGGGCTAGGTCACAACGTGACCTCCTTTGACCAATAGAAATGACATCATATAGTGGAAAATGCAATAAAGATAATTGCAATTCACTGAATCTGAGTTCCAAGCCATGAGATAATAATAAGATTTAATGTGCAGTTTCCGGAACCAGATAATTGCAATTGCTCTGTATACAATACTGAATCTCTCAAATAGCATTACGTTTATTGAGCAGAAAACATAAAACCCGTTTTAATGTAGGGTAGTAGAGTAGCATCCGCATAGATTAGATTGAAACCGGTTAAATGAATTGCTGTTCATTACACAATAAAAGGAAGATATTCGTTAGTCGCGGATATATCGCGAAGACGATTGCCGAACTGAATACTGTCGACATATATCTATCAAGGCGAACAACCGCAAGCGACTGACAACTCTCTCCTGTCTATTACACACGTAACACAGTTTTCCGTAAGTGACTGACACCTTGTTCACGTCTATTACACACGTAAAACTGTTCTCCGCAAGTGACTGAAAACTTGTTGATGTCCATTACACACGTAGCACATTTCTACTCAAGTGATTGACAGCTTTCAGATGTCCATTACACACGTAACAGTTATCCATAAGTGAGTGACAGCTTCCATATGTCAATTACACACGTAACATAGTTCTCCGCAAGTGATTGACATCTTTCACTTATCCACTACACACGTAACACAGTTTGCGTAACTCCCTTCATAAGATACTACCGCTGGTTCCAGGGAAAGGCATGAGCAAGCGGGTTGGTACTATACAGTCAGAGTTATCTCCCCCTACAACACATTAGAGGACAGATAAAACGATGCGCATATTGATCAAAACGAAAGGTTATGTTTATTGTGTAATACAAACAACGTGGAAGATGAGTTTCATTTCATGTTTAAATGTGAGGTGTATAGTACATTAAGAAAAAAATATATTAACCGTTTATATTCTAATCGACCAAGTATGTTCAAATTATTGCAAATATTTCAATGTGACAATTCCCTAGAGCTGGTTAACTTTAGTAAATATATTCATGAAGCTTATCCCTTCGTAATTCACTTGTTTAGGATATATGAGTTACCAGTTGAATACTCCCTACACTCTTAATACAGTCATGATCATGTTTTATCATATTGTAAAATCCATCATGACATTGTCTTATTTTTCCATGTATGTCCATACTCATTACATCATTTGTCCATCCTCATCATGATTGCATATATCATAATATTGTACTATATATATTGTAAATATGTTTAAATGTTACAGACGAGAAACTGTAAAGTTTAAGTCTTAATAAAGCATTCTTCTTCTTCATATACAAAACAACAATAACGTTAAGGACGGTGATATATGTTCACGGACATTATACCAGTAATTACCCAGGGATCAACATGTATGCTTTGTATTGGTGTGCATTGCGGTGTGTTGTCGAATCAATTGCAACCATTGTAACAGCAGTGCCGATGCTGCAGATCATAATGCATGCATTATGATTAGTAAACTATTATTTGATAAGTCATTGTTTGATGTATCAACAGACATACTCGATTCTCATAAACATCCTCAATTGAATGATAATTAGATAAGCGAAATACATCGTCACAGCCAGTCCTCTTTATCGTGTATCCACACATCAAAACAGATATCTGATAACACTGACTAGTCAGACACAACAAGACCATTAAACTTTATTTTAAGCTAAATTGCTGTTATTAATGGTTTAATAATCTACCATGACATCGCCTGATGATGTCTAATAATGTGACGACCAAGGAAGCTAAGCCGATTCTAAGGCAAAGTGCTGCGTCGTGTCTAATACTAGGCTTACAAGCAGAACATCATTTATTTAGGCTGATAACCTATTTAAGGAACAATGTATCAATCTTACCGAGGAAAGACCATTAATTTGTAAAGCTGATCTCGAATTCCGGAGAATAATTAGGTTGGTATTGCGGTTTGTGACAGCCTGACGCTGTGTACATTCTAAAATTGCTAAACGATGTTCATCAATAAATCTTAGTTGAACGCATTTCTGTCTTCATGTGTATTCCGTCTGTTTGATTTGCAGAAAACGTCAGTGTTTCTTAGTTGAACGAATTTCCGAACGCTGCCTGCATTGAAGGAAGGCTCTATCGTCGTGAATTAATGTGACTTGCAATACAATACTAATATGCAATGGAAATGGCGTATATTGCAGTATCAGAATTTATTATTACCTAATGCTCTATATAACTTGTAATTCGTTATTGTTGCCTGTTTCATTGCATTTTTTATCCTTCGCTCAGGTCTGGGCAACAGTTCGAACTGTTGACCGGGCAATAGTTTGAACTGTTTCATACTAGACTGTTGAACCAACCATACTCTGAGTATGCTTTCACTGTGAAAAAATACGTCCCGAATACAGTTTATCTCTGACTGCGCTTGAAGTCATCGATATACATTATGTGAAACACTCCTTTCCGTTCATTAATTCCTTTCCGTATTTTATTGCATACTTACCGGCGTACCGGCTTTTAGACCAAAACCAAGCGTTTACAAATGATGATTGATTAGTCATCAGCCGACAAACTGGGAAAAACAGAAATTTATCTTGAATTATGGCCCAGGCTAGGTTTGAAGACATGACTGAAATAAAGATTAAATCTGACTGAGGATGTTTTTTGAGTTAATCAAATATTATAGAATATAAGGTATGTACAACAGTTATATAGAGCATTAGGTAATAAAACAGTTATTTCATGGGTGTTTGGTGAACAGTCAAAACTATTGTCCCTCGAAATAACTGTATAATGTTATTGACTAATAAAGTAATGTTGCTAACTTACAATACAGTAACAGTATGAAATGCTATTGACTTACAATGCAGTAACAGTATGCAATGCTATTGACTTACAATGCAGTAACAGTATGCGATGCTATTGACTTACAATGCAGTAACAGTATGCGATGCTATTGACTTACAATGCAGTAACAGTATGCAATGCTATTGACTTACAATGCAGTAACAGTATGCGATGCTATTGACTTACAATACAGTAACAGTATGTAATGCTATTGCCTTACAATGCAGTAACAGTATGCAATGCTATTGACTTACAATGCAGTAACAGTATGCAATGCTATTGACTTACAATGCAGTAACAGTATGCGATGCTATTGACATACAATGCAGTAACAGTATGCAATGCTATTGACTTACATTGCAGTAACAGTATGCAATGCTATTGACTTACAATGCAGTAACAGTATTCGATGCTATTGACTTACAATGCAGTAACAGTATGCAATGCTATTGACTTACAATACAGTAACAGTATGCAATGCTATTGACTTACAATGCAGTAACAGTATGCAATGCTATTGACTTACAATGCAGTAACAGTATGCGATGCTATTGACTTACAATGCAGTAACAGTATGTAATGCTATTGCCTTACAATGCAGTAACAGTATGCAATGCTATTGACTTACAATGCAGTAACAGTATGTAATGCTATTGCCTTACAATGCAGTAACAGTATGCAATGCTATTGACTTACAATGCAGTAACAGTATGCAATGCTATTGACTTACAATGCAGTAACAGTATGCAATCCTATTGACTTACAATGCAGTAACAGTATGCAATGCTATTGACTTACAATGCAGTAACAGTATGCGATGCTATTGACTTACAATGCAGTAACAGTATGCAATGCTATTGACGTACAATACAGTAACAGTATGCAATGCTATTGACTTACAATGCAGTAACAGTATGCAATGCTATTGACTTACAATGCAGTAACAGTATGCGATGCTATTGACTTACAATGCAGTAACAGTATGTAATGCTATTGCCTTACAATGCAGTAACAGTATGCAATGCTATTGACTTACAATGCAGTAACAGTATGTAATGCTATTGCCTTACAATGCAGTAACAGTATGCAATGCTATTGACTTACAATGCAGTAACAGTATGTAATGCTATTGACTTACAATGCAGTAACAGTCAAATATTATAGAATATAAGGTATGTACAACAGTTATATAGAGCATTAGGTAATAAAACAGTTATTTCATGGGTGTTTGGTGAACAGTCAAAACTATTGTCCCTCGAAATAACTGTATAATGTTATTGACTAATAAAGTAATGTTGCTAACTTACAATACAGTAACAGTATGCAATCCTATTGACTTACAATGCAGTAACAGTATGCAATGCTATTGACTTACAATGCAGTAACAGTATGCGATGCTATTGACTTACAATGCAGTAACAGTATACAATGCTATTGACTTACAATGCAGTAACAGTGTGCAATGCTATTGACTTACAATGCAGTACAAGCATGTAATGTTAATGACTTACAACAGGAGTACCAGTATACAATATTAATTACTTACAATGTAATATTTGTTTAATCATATTTTTATTCCAATCTTAATATTCAATGTACCATGTAAAACAAATGAGTACATTTATATAATTATGTATGATATACGATTAATGGCGGTAGGCCTATTCTTTGAGAAAGTAATAATATTATTAATATTATTATTAGTTGACCATAATTTCTGTAATATGACAACATGTGAACAATTTATATTTCTCTTCGGTAATCAGTCATTGATAAGACTTTGTGCCAAAACCAAATACTTCAACGTCGATACTTTTACCTTTGTAAATAATGTCCTCATTTTGTATTATTATAATCTATGAGTTTACATACTGCAAGAAGCAGCTGCTAATTATGTCATTCTCGATCTGATGCAGGGTGATAGCTGATTGTGTAAGCTATTTCTTAATGGCCCAATAGTGCTTGTTTTTCAATTCAGTGTTTTATACCATTTTTTGTTCCTGGCTTCAGAATTTTAAAAAAATGGTTATAATAAAATTATTGCCAGTATTTTACAATGTGATCTGTTTTGTTGAAACATGTCTCTAATAGGTCTAATCAGAATGGCTATATACTTTTAATATGATTGTTTAACTTTGTCTTTGCAACAACAACAACAACAACAACAACAACAACAACAACAACAACAACAACAACAACAACAACAACAACAACAACAACAATAACAACAACAAAAACAACATCAACATCAATATTAACATTTATTACATTAAGACATCAACGGATGCTTATAGCATAATCATAAATAAATACATGTATTGTGAATGGACTATTTCCGGAGAATCGTGTACGTTTGAATCGGGGGAAATAATTTTGAAGGCAAATAATTTAATAGTAATTTTTTTTAAATTTGATATATTTATTTCATTCTGTACATAATTTAAATGATACTTTAATAAAAATCAAAACTGGTATTGCTTGCACAAGCACAAGTTTTAACAACATTAGTTTAAGCGCTATACAAACAATGCATTATTGGAATGTAATGCTACTGACTTACAAATGAATGCAGTCCTACTATGCAACGGATCTGTAGTCAAGTGGTTACACGCTGGACTGGTAATCCAGGGATCGCAGGTTCGATTCCCCGTCTGACCCTAATAAAATTCTTTCAGATGGGCCGTTAAACCGAGGTCTCGTGTCGGTGCTTTACACCGTACACGTAAACGACCCAGAGGAGACGCTGGAATGAGTCTCTGTCTGTATCATTGCACTATCCTCCAAAATCTAAAACGACTAATCTCTTGAGGAGGCGTCGCTCATATGGGCACACAAACACACACATGCAACGTTAATATCTAGTTGAATATTGAATCTGGAAGACACACTCATATTGAAAGAAATGAAAGATGTACTTTATGTAAACGAAATGATATTGAAGACGAATATCATTTTGTATTAATATGTCCAGCATATGCTATTTTAAGAAACATTACATTCCAATGTAGTCCAAGTATGTGGACATGTATTGAACTTTTGAATACAACTTGCGCAAACTTACTAACCAGACGAGCTCTATTTTGTATTCAAGTATTTAAACATAGACACACTCATTTAGAATATTTAAATGCGTACAATTATGTATGTTTGTAAATAAGATACGACGTTTATGTGTACATGTTTTAAATATTTTTGTTATAGTGAAGTGCTGTGCGCTTAATTTCGCAAGTTATGTTAATGTTTATAATATTAGACTCTCTCTCTGTACATATTCACGCATTTCAGTTCTGCTAATGGTTCGATGCCTTATTAGAATGTAAATTCTATAACAGTCGTTGAAGCAAATAAGTATCAATTTCAAAGAGTAGATCTCGACATGCTCAAGAGAGAGATAGAGAGAGAGATAGAGAGAGATAGAGAGAGATAGAGAGAGATAGAGAGAGATAGGGAGAGAGACAGAGAGATATAGAGAGAGATAGAGAGAGAGATAGAAAGAGAGGGGGGAGAGAGAGACAGAGAGAGATATATAGAGACATATAGAGAGAGAGAGACAGAGAGAGATAGAGAGAGATAGAGAGAGAGAGATAGAGAGAGATAGAGAGAGATAGAGAGATAGAGAGATAGAGAGAGATAGAGAGAGAGAGAGAGAGAGGAGAAAGAACCAACCGAAATGCATGCAGGCGTCGAGAATGGTAATATTTAAATATTATTAAATTAGTTCATATCAACAAGTATAATAAATTGTGATGTATATTTTCAGTATGTACGCATATGGAAACTGGAATATTCATGCTATTTGGAGCAAGAAGAATTGAATCGAGCAACATTATTGAAGCATATACAAGGAAGTTCCATATTCCATACGTATCGCCTAGCTTTGCTGACAATGTGCCTCGAGAAATCCCCACATTTCAGCTCCATATGCGGCCTTCCCACACTAGAGCGCTTGTCGATCTCATTATGCACTATGGATGGAGAACATTTCATTACGTCTACGATTCTGAGGAAGGTAAGGACATAAACTTTTTTTATCACCATCGACAACCCGATACAATATAGTATTATTACTGATAACATTGATACAACTAACACGAACATCGATTGACACAACAACAACTCACATTCAGTTTATATGCCGCTGTTAATCTGTTCACAGTAGTGATAGTTTCTTATGTTGCCTGTAAGGCGATTATGCTTAACAGATGTCTGGGAAGGAAATACCATAATTTCATAGGAATTAAGATGCGATGCGGAGAAAGGCTAAATATGTAAACGATGCTTTTGAACTTAGAAAGAACTCCCTCGAGGATTCAACTGATTCATAATGAGTACGTCCTTCACGTTGAAATGTTACTAGTTCTTTGCTCGTTTTGTGTGTGTACTTGTTATATATTGTTGTATATGTTATGCATATTGTAAATGATTATATAAATAGCTAATATCAATGAATATAATTATGCCATTTCTGCCAATAAATAAATGAAAGTTTAAAAGTGTATTTGTTTAAATCCAGAAGGTCTTATACCCATGTAGCATACATGTACATATAAACAAATATGGCGACAGTAATTCACTATTTCAATATATCTAATTCATTATGTAACACTAAAGCAAATATTTGTATGCGATAATATGTCATAATACAGAAGAAGAATGCTTCAATAACATATGTATGCCATGTTAGCTTACTTTAAATGCTTTTTATTATATATTTATAAATAACACACCAAACATCTTTCATGCAATTATTAAGAATGCATTAAGTAAATATTAAATTTATTATTAATATATAATAAATAAAATTATTTTATTATATAGAACAATATTCTGAAAACTAAAATATATAACCATTGGGACTTTAATGAAATGAACTACTGACATTATACGAACCTTTCAAATAAAAAAGCCATCGTATGTTTAGTGTCACCATTATATGTGCGGTATATAAACTGATGCACATATGTATCATTTAACCGTGCTTGTATTCAGTGTAATAACACCACATGATAATTCCCTATATGTACACACGTTTAATTAAACCTGGAAGGAATCTGATTGGTTGAGGGAATAAGCCTTATAATTTGCAAATTAAGCTTAACGTTTAAAGTATGCGTATTTCTATGTAAATTGGTACATACTATTATTGATAAGACACATGACGATTTAAACACATTTGACACAATTTAAACGCTGTTTAAAACATATAGGTGGTAGTTTTTATTTCATCAAATACAAGCAAACATAATAACATATGAAGTAAGTCAAAAATGACCCATGATCAAATATGATATAATAGTACAGTGTATTTCGGCGGTCTAAATAGTTAAACAAGTACAACTTAATAATAATACTACCGTGTACGCTGGAACTTTTAAACCTGAATAAATATAACGCTGCTTTGCGCAATAACGTCATGATATTTTAGTGACGTCATCATAATTTGAGCCACAATGAAATCAGCAGTGTTATTTTGTGCAAACAAATATGACTAAAACCCAATATGGTAAATTAAATATGATAGAAGGATGATTTCATACCATATTTTATTAATCTATGTTTGGAATTTTGTTATTAAAAGGTTCACTTAATAGCAAAATTCCAAAACATATTAATTAATATGTGAAATCACAACTTATGTAAGATCCTACATATAACGTCGTTATTTCGTTCTCTCCATCTCTATTACGTCTCCTCTGTATGACTAGGTGATCTATAGTTCGTTGAATTGTGTTGTAATTGGTAGAAAGAGAAATTAGCGGATGTTTTATATGGCAGTTCTATCCAACATGTGGGTATAAACGTGCTTCAACTGACGCGTCTGTCACCAGAGCTTAATGAAGACAAATTACTTTGTGGACGGGTAAACAGTAAATAAACACGCTCATGTGTGTGTTGTAGGCTTGTGCTGATTGCTGTTTCTTGTTGATTGCTACGTGCTGTAGATTTATGTTGATTGATTGCTTATGTTGAGTGTTGTTGCTGTTTGCTATTGATTGCTGTGTGCTGTAGATTTATGTTGGTTGATTGTTTATATTGATTGTTGTTGCTGTTTGCTATTGATTGCTGCGTGCTGTAGATTTATGTTGGTTGCTGGTTTGTGTTTATTGGTGTTGCTGTTTGCTATTGATTGCTGTGTGCTGTAGATTTATGTTGGTTGATTGTTTATGTTGATTGTTGTTCCTGTTTGCTACTGATTGCTGTGTGCTGTAGATTTATGTTTGTTGCTGATTTGTGTTGATTGGTGTTGCTGTTTGCTACTGATTGTTGCATGTTGGTTGTTGGTTGTTGATGAGTGTTGCGTGCTGTAGGTTTGTATTGATTGTTGTTGGCTATTGTTTTGTGCGTGTTGCTGGTTGGTTGTGTTTGCGGTTTCTTGTAAAGTGTTGCGTACTGTAGGTTTGTGTTGGTTGCTGTTGGCTGTTGATTTTTGCGTGTTGCAGGTTGGTTGTGGTTGCTGTTTCTTGTAAATTGTTGCGTGCCGTAGGTTTGTGCTGTTGGCAGTTGATTGTTGCGTGTTGCAGGTTGGTTGTGGTTGTTGTTTCTTGTAAATTGTTGCGTGTTGCAGGTTTGTGGTGGTTGTTGTTTCTTGTAAATTGTTGGTTTGTGTTGGTTGCTATTCGTTGTTGCTGCGGCAAGTCGTAGTTTCCTGTTGGTGGCTGTTGTTGTTTATATTTGCTTGTGCAACCTAGCGACTGATGTATTCCTAATCGACCTGCCTTACTCTCTGTGAACGATAGTGCGACAATTCAATAAACAACACTGATGTATTCATAATCGACCTGCCTTACTGTCTGTGAACGACAATTCAATAAACAACCCGTAGTACTAACTGCACTGTGAAGTAACTAGAACTACATCGAGCCTGCATAGTTTATGCATGCCTACGATACATGAATCCTGGACTATAACCAAGCAAAGCCTCTACCAACATTGCATAGAGGATTCCACTGTGTACTACTCAACAAAAGAACAAAGATGTCAGGTCTTCCTAATGAAAACATTAACAAAGCAATTCATCATGATATTCAAAACGTTGTGTAATATTCATTCAGAAAACCAATCAGAATTCACTAGGCTAATTATGAATGTTTTGCAATAGTGATTCTGAAAACCAATCAGAATTCACTAGGCTAATTATGAATGTTTTGCAATAGTCATTCTGAAAACCAGTCAGAATTCACTAGTCTAATTATGAATGTTTTGCAATAGTCATTCTGAAAACCAATCAGAATTCACTAGTCTAATTATGAATGTTTTGCAATAGTCATTCTGAAAACCAATCAGAATTCACTAGGCTAATTATGAATGTTTTGCAATAGTCATTCTGAAAACCAATCAGAATTCACTAGGCTAATTATGAATGTTTTGCAATAGTCATTCTGAAAACCAATCAGAATTCACTAGGCTAATTATTGAAAATGTTTGACACCACAAGTGGGATTCGAATATACAGAGTACATCGGTTCTGGGTAAGTGATTCGAAGTCAATAACCTTAACCTTTCGGATATGGAGGCTCCCACATATCCCCCTCAAGTAAGCTGAATAGCCTCCGCGCCTGAAATGATATTCAAGCAATATATTTCAAGCTTAAGACCGTAACAATTCGGTCACGGAAAGTGTTCATGTTTTACTCTGTTACTTGTTGATTTGTAATATTTCTATGATTGTATTGCATGGTGGGTTCTTCACTGCTTGGTGGGTTCTGAACAAAATGTGTGTTGTGTGCATTTAAATAATTCAGTGTCCAAGGCACGTCGATGATCCAGTATTTGGGTGTAGATATAAGGTTAGCAATGTTCTCTTTTTTAGCTGAACACATTTCAAGGACATGTATTCCTAGATGCTTAGTGATTAAGGCTCATAATGATATATTTATCATTGTGTTGACCGATATAGTTCTAGACAACACGACACTATGCATAACATAATGCAAATTGATTTATAGCTCACATGAGACGTGACCTAATGTGATTATCCGTCATTGTGTGCATGCTTATGGTCACCAATACTTCTAGCGACAATATTCATCCTTCGTGTGTGTTCACTGTACCGCTCACAGTTACTTCAAATGACAATATTCACCCTTCGTGTGTGTTCATTGTACCGCTCACAGTTATTTCAAGTGACACTATTCACCCTTCGTGTGTGTTCATTGTACCGCTCACAGTTACTTCTAGCGACACTATTCACCCTTCGTGTGTGTTCATTGTACCGCTCACAGTTACGTCAAGTGACACTATTTACCCTTCGTGTGTGTTCATTGTACCGCTCACAGTTACTTCAAGTGACACTATTTACCCTTCGTGTGTGTTCATTGTACCGCTCACAGTTACTTCTAGTGACACTATTCACCCTTCGTGTGTGTTCATTGTACCGCTCACAGTTACTTCAAGCGACGATATTCACCCTTCGTGTGTGTTCATTGTACCACTCACAGTTACTTCAAGTGACACTATTCACCCTTCGTGTGTGTTCATTGTACCGCTCACAGTTACTTCAAGCGACGATATTCACCCTTCGTGTGTGTTCATTGTACCGCTCACAGTTACTTCAAGTGACACTATTCACCCTTCGTGTGTGTTCATTGTACCGCTCACAGTTACTTCAAGTGACACTATTCACCCTTCGTGTGTGTTCATTGTACCGCTCACAGTTACTTCTAGCGACAATATTCACCCTTCGTGTGTGTTCATTGTACCGCTCACGGTTACTTCTAGCGACAATATTCACCCTTCCATCTACTTCAACCTACATCGGCACCTTCGTATGTGCACTGCTCCGCTCACATCTACTTCAACATACAATGCCAATATGCACCTTTCGTGTATACATTAGTCCGTGCATATATACTTCAAACGGCATCCACACACACCCATCATGTGTACACCCGTCTGTCCACAGTTCCACTAAACGATATACGGTCACCGTCACTAGTCTTCTGCACAATTACTACAACCCACATATTTTCTAAGCAAACATTTCCGTTCAATTTCGTAAATCATTTCAATTAGGGTCACCAGGGTCAAGCACACGTCACTAGTTCAATGTGCACAAACACAGTTAACCCATTCAACACCAAGTAACTGACATGGACTGGTCCATGATATTCTTAAACCAATAAATGAATCAGAAAATCACATTTGGACAAGTTCATTTATCAAAATGGGTAATTATGTCTAAAAATAGTAATATTACTGACAAAAAGTGCAGATCCTGATGAGACGGCTCGTCACGAGCCGGCTCATCTGGATCTACACTTGTTGTAAGCCTATTTAGAGGTATGTGGTGTTGAAAGGGTTAAGCGACTTCTAATGAACCAATTGTGTGAATGTTGTCACATGCTACTTCGTACATCTTGCAACAACTTCCACCAATCTTAATCAATTGGGATAACACGGTTCAAAAACACAAGATTAATGTAGCTGTTAACCTGTACACAGCATAATTATATTCATGAATGCATTCCAGTAGTATATAGCAAGCTTTACACATTAGATCACTGGGCTAAGAAACTAGGATCTTAGTGCTATTCAAATAAATGAATTTAAGCCACAAACCTTTACAAATGTTTGACAACTGGGCAATTTATTCACTCGTTCACTATTCTGTTGTTAACTGGACCATTTAAACATTCGTTCACTACTATGTTGTCAACTGGACCATTTAAACACTCGTTCAATATTATGTTGTAAACTGGGCCATTTAAACACTCGTTCACTACTCTGTTTTCAACTGGGCCATTTAAACACTCGTTCACTACTCTGTTGTCAACTGGGCCATTTAAACACTCGTTCACTATTCTGTTGTCAACTGGACCATTTAAACACTCGTTCACTACACTGTTGTCAACTGGACCATTTAAACACTCGTTCACTATTCTGTTGTCAACTGGACCATTTGAACACTCGTTAACTACTCTGTTATACACTGGACAATTTAAACACTCGTTCACTATTCTGTTGTCAGCTGGGCCAATGAAACACTACTTCGCTATTCTGTTGTCAACTGGGCCATTTAAACACTCGATCACTACTATGTTGTCAACTGGACCATTTAAACACTCGTTCACTATTCTGTTGTCAACTGGACAATTTAAACACTCGTTCACTATTATGTTGTCAACTGGACCATTTAAACACTCGTTCACTATTCTGTTGTCAACTGGACCATTTAAACACTCGATCACTACTAAGTTGTCAACTGGACCATTTAAACACTCGTTCACTATTCTGTTGTCAACTGGACCATTTAAAAGCTCGTTCAATATTATGTTGTAAACTGGGCCATTTAAACACTCGTTCACTACTCTGTTATACACTGGACCATTTAAACACTCGTTCACTACTCTGTTGTCAACTGGGCCATTTAAACACTCGTTCGCTATTCTGTTTTCAACTGGACCATTTAAACATTCGTTCACTACTCTGTTGTCAACTGGACCATTTAAACACTCGTTCACTATTCTGTTGTCAACTGGACCATTTAGGCACTCGTTCACTACTCTGTTATACACTGGACAATTTAAACACTCGTTCACTACTCTGTTGTCAGCTGGGCCAATAAAACACTCGTTCGCTATTATGTTGTCAACTGGACAATTTAAACACTCGTTCACTATTCTGTTGTCAGCTGGGCCAATGAAACACTCGTTCGCTATTCTGTTGTCAACTGGGCCATTTAAACACTCGATCACTACTCTGTTGTCAACTGGGCAATTTATCCTCGCGTTCACCACTATGTTGTCAACTGGGCCATTTAAAACTCGTTCACTACCCTGTTACTACTACCTGATGCAATCGAACAATCCGTTCTCATTATGACTGACATGTCCTTTATTTATATTTTGGGGGACACACTCAATCCCGATGTAACAAGTGAGTGCAATTTGGAACTAAGAGCATTATCTATTAGCTCAATAGTGGCATCTGCTGGGCTCAAACTCCGGACCTCTCGAACGTGCTACCACGACACTATCACGACTTCACCCTGTATTTGAAAATCTAGTGATTTGCAAATTTCAGTGAACTGGTGCACATGCATATATGTAAACATACTGTGCTTTCAAAGGAAAGTAATAAAACCATTGGAATATTCCACTACAGTACAGGTAAGGCAATATACGATAGCTTACAGGTAATGTGACGTATTGTTTAATGCTAACAACCTGACTTACCCGAAATGCGAATATTGTATTGAATGTCTGTTTTATTATAACCGTTATTACTATATTTGGAAACTACAGTAAAGTCAAACTGGTAATTAACCGAAGTACATGTGGAGGGGAAACTAGATTTGACAGGTAAATAAACGGGACCTATTGAGATTAGCAACCGCGTCCGTGGTCGTGTAGTTAAGGTCGCTGACTTGTGTACCACTGTAACCTATCATCACTGATGGTCACTGGTTCGAGCCCCGCTCAGACCGTGTCTCTTTATATGAAAAAGTTGGCAGTTTCTTGCGGAGGTTGGTGAACCAAGTACTGGTTACCCGATGGAGCCTCTCCAGGAAAGGTGTTGTTAGGTAAACAGACCGTCGCTCAAATGGGCAACCGGTAGCAATGTTAAATGTTAAAAGAGACAACGTGGAATTTAAAACCTTGCCTAATTGCACAATCGTAACGGATACAGCAGGGTGCGAACTCGTAGCCTGTCGCACCTGAATCGAACGCGCTACGACTGCGCTATCAAAAACGTCCACACTTTAGTATGATAAATAATATATAGAGGATCTTACATGAGTGGCTTTCCATATTATTCAATTTATTAAACGAGTTGAATAAAATGATAAAATGCGAGGCTCTGCCGAGCATTTTATCATTTTTATTCAACGAGTTTGATAAATTCATTATGGAAAGACACGAATGTAAGATTCTTTTTATCACATACACCAAATACGCAGTAAAAGTGTGTCACGATTGAACACACTTCTCCTTTAGCAAATGAAAGCCAGAGTAGTACTGCGGTTTCTACTTAATGGGCCAAGAAAATAGTGCGACACTAAATACTCCAATGTTTTTATTTTCTTCCATTGTAAACAGTTTTTAAACTATCACAACAATATCATGTGCAACAATTCAATATTAAACACTTTTAAATTATTTTCAAACAGTCTTTTTTAACAAATACAAATACAAAATGTACACGATGTTTTGGCAAATGATGTCACAATCCAAGTTACACAGCGCGTGCTAGTTGATGTAAAAATGTATGTCACTGCGAATCGCTATCGCTTTCAATGATTCTTAGACGCTTTCTTGGTGGATTAGATGGGGATACAGTTTTAGGGTTGTTAATGTATACATTAAAAGTACCACAATGGATTGGGCCAGCCAACAGACTTTGGAATCCACCGGTCAGATTAATATTGGAGTTGGAATTGGTATTCATAGAAGTTGCCAGGCTTGGTGACGAATATGTGTTGACCTTGTTTGGATATGCTGTGTAATGTGCTTTATCAGGCCTATCAGGATTTGGATGTACAGTGCTGTTGGACGAACTGTTGGACGAATATAGGATTTTGTATATTTCTTTGTGCTGATTTTGATTGATGTGACTGTAGTTGTTAATAGACTAGTCTCTGGACAAAAGCACCAACGCTTAGCGGAAGCTTAGCCATGTTTATTTACTTTTTGACAGCGCGTATGAATATACAAATAAAGTGATTCGCCCACGCAATTGCCTCATTTGCATATTTAATACACTAGTGTATTACCGAATCTATGACATGGCTTTATTAAACTCCCGCGCCGTAGTTTATGTGATAAAAAAATATATCGGCCCAATCCAGGCCCATTAACCGTCTATGTATCTTGTTATATTACAGGTCTATATCGACTACAAGAAATCCTTAAAATATTTCAAGACAATAACTATACTGTCCAAGTGCGCATGCGTCGATTATTAGATATACGGAGCGCACACGAAGACTTAAGAGCTCTGGATAAGGTAGACGAAGTGGATAACGATACGGAAAAATACATAGTTCTAGAACTATCAAGAGAAAATCACTACCACACAGTAATGCAACAGGTAAGGTATCACGGGATACATTAGAATTCTGGCCCATGTCATCCATTTACCGTTCGCCTAATAAACTGATAAATTATAATTATACATGAATATAAGTATTAGATCTTGTAGCTTATATCTTATTTCTGGTTAGGTGACTATCAGCTTATAGGATCACTATTTGAGGGGCAACCTTACTCGGTCAGCTAACAAAAAAGTTATATACCAAAATATATGTAAATGTCACACGGTAAATTTGCATAATTTTCATAAATAGTACAATACTTTCTTTGAACAATGGCATACAATCCATTTGACAATGTATACTCTTACACGTGAATACAAAAAATGAAATAAAATCACAAAATGTAAACTTCTGGACCATTTATAGTCCTTTAAGTGGACTATCAATTTATGGCGGCCATTTTGGACGCCATTTTGGATTTCTCCGAACGCCAAGATATATGCCAATTTATGCCGCACGAGTGACAAACTTCAATTTACAACGGTTTTGGTATATACTTCGTTTTGTTAGCTGACCGGGTAAGGTTGAACATTTCATAGAGCCAGAAAGTCACCTAACAATTCCCCATGAAAGTTGTACGCGCTTCCAAATGCATTACAGAGATGTTACTGGAAATATATACCGTTATCTTCCAAATGCCTTACCAGTTTTCCCTCGAACTATATACCGTTATCTTCCAAATGTCGTACCAGTTGTCCCTGGAACTATATACCGTTATCTTCCAAATGTCTTACCAGTTGTCCCTGGAACTATATATAGTTATCTTCCAAATGTCTTACCAGTTGTCCCTGGAACTATATCCCGTTATCTTCCAAATGCCTTACCAGTTGTCCCTGGAACGATATACCGTTATCTTCCAAATGCCTTACCAGATTTCTCTGGAACTATATACCGTTATCTTCCAAATGCCATACAAGTTGTCCCTGGAACTATATACCGTTATCTTCCAAATGCCTTACCAGATGTCCCTGGAACTATATACCGTTATCTTCCAAATGCCTTACCAGATGTCCCTGGAACTATATACTGTTATCTCCCAAATGCCTCACCAGTTGTCCCTGGAACTATATACTGTTATCTTCCAAATGCCTTACCAATTCTCCCTGGAACTATATACAGTTATCTTCCAAATGCCTTACCAGATGTCCCTGGAACTATATACCGTTAATTTCCAAATGCCTTACCAGATGTCCCTGGAACTATATACCGTTATCTTCCAAATGCATTACCAGTTGTCCCTGGAACTATATACCGTTATCTTCCAAATGTCTTACCAGTTGTCCCTGGAACTATATACCGTTATCTTCCAAATGCCTTACTAGTTGTACCTGGAAATATATACCGTTATCTTCCAAATGCCTTACCAGATGTCCCTGGAACTATATACCGTTATCTTCCAAATGCCATACTAGTTGTCCCTGGAACTATGTACCGTTATCTTCCAAATGCCTTACTAGTTGTCCCTGGAACTATGTACCGTTATCTTCCAAATGCCTTACCAGATGTTCCTGGAACTATATACCGTTATCTTCCAAATGCCTTACTAGTTGTCCCTGGAACTATATACCGTTATCTTCCAAATGCCTTACAAGATGTTCCTGGAACAATATACTGTTATCTTCCAAATCTCTAACCAGATGTCCCTGGAACTATATACCGTTATCTTCCAAATGCCTTACTAGTTGTCCCTGGAACTATGTACCGTTATCTTCCAAATGCCTTACCAGATGTTCCTGGAAATATATACCGTTATATTCCAAAAGCCTTACCAGATGTCCCTGGATCTATATACCGTTATCTTCCAAATGTCTTACCCGTTGTCCCTGGAACTATATAAGTTGTCCCTGGAACTATATACCGTTATCTTCCAAATGCCTTACTAGTTGTCCCTGGAACAATATACCGTTATCTTCCAAATGCCTTACCAGATGTTCCTGGAACAATATACTGTTATCTTCCAAATGCCTTACCATATGTCCCTGGAACTATATACCGTTATCTTCCAAATGCCTTACTAGTTGTCCCTGGAACTATGTACCGTTATCTTCCAAATGCCTTACCAGATGTTCCTGGAAATATATACCGTTATATTCCAAATGCCTTACCAGATGTCCCTGGATCTATATACCGTTATCTTCCAAATGCATTACCATTTGTCCCTGGAACTATAGACCGTTATCTTCCAAATGTCTTACCAGTTGTCCCTGGAACTATATACCGTTATCTTCCAAATGCCTTACCAGATGTTCCTGGAAATATATACCGTTATCTTCCAAATGCATTACCAGATGTTCCTGGAAATATATACCGTTATCTTCAAAATGCCTTACCAGTTGTCCCTGGAACTATATACAGTTATCTTCCAAATGCCTTACCAGATGTCCCTGGAACTATATACCGTTATCTTCCAAATGCCTTACTAGATGTTCCTGGAACAATATACCGTTAACTTCCAAATTCCTTACCAGATGTCCCTGGAACTATATACCGTTATCTTCCAAATGCCATACTAGTTTTCCGTGGAAGTATGTACCGTTATCTTCCAAATGCCTTACCAGTTGTCCCTGGAAGTATATACCGTTATCTTCCAAATGTCTTACCAGTTGTCCCTGGAACTATATACCGTTATCTTCCAAATGCCTTACTAGTTGTCCCTGGAACTATATACCGTTATCTTCCAAATGCCTTACCAAATGTTCCTGGAACTATATACCGTTATCTTCCAAATGCCTTACCAGTTGTCCCTGGAACTATATACAGTTATCTTCCAAATGCCTTACCAGATGTCCCTGGAACAATATACCGTTATCTTCCAAATGCCTTACTAGTTGTCCCTGGAACTATGTACCGTTATCTTCCAAATGCATTACCAGATGTCCCTGGAACTATATACCGTTATCTTCCAAATGCCTTACCAGTTGTCCCTGGAACAATATACCGTTATCTTCCAAATGCCTTACAAATTGTCCCTGGAACTATATACCGTTATCTTCCAAATGCCATACTAGTTGTCCCTGGAACTATGTACCGTTATCTTCCAAATGCATTACAAGATGTCCCTGGAACTATATACCGTTATCTTCCAAATTTTGTTGTTGGTTTGTTTTTTGCCTTACAAGTTGTCCCTGGAACTATATACCGTTATCTTCCAAATATCTTACCAGTTGTCCCTGGAACTATATACCGTTATCTTCCAAATGCCTTACTAGTTGTCCCTGGAACTATATACCGTTATCTTCCAAATGCCTTACCAGATGTTCGTGGAACAATATACTGTTATCTTCGAAATGCCTTACCAGATGTCCCTGGAACTATATACCGTTATCTTCCAAATGCCTTACTAGTTGTCCCTGGAACTATGTACCGTTATCTTCCAAATGCCTTACCAGATGTTCCTGGAAATATATACTGTTACATTCCAAATACCTTACCAGATGTCCCTGGATATATATACCGTTATCTTCCAAATGCCTTACCAGTTGTCCCTGGAACTATATACCGTTATCTTCCAAATGTCTTACCAGTTGTCACTGGAACTATATACCGTTATCTTCCAAATGCTTACTAGTTTTCCTGGAACTATATACCGTTATCTTCCAAATGCCTTACCAGATGTTCCTGGAACTATATACCGTTATCTTCCAAATACCTTACCAGTTGTCCATGAAAATATATACAGTTATCTTCCAAATGCCTTACCAGATGTCCCTGGAACTATATACCGTTATCTTCCAAATGCCTCACCAGATGTCCCTGGAACTATATACCGTTATCTTCCAAATGCCTTACCAGTTGTCCCTGGAAATATATACCGTTATCTTCCAAATGCCTTACCAGTTGTCCCTGGAACTATATACCGTTATCTTCCAAATGTCTTACCAGTAGTCCCTGGAACTATATACCGTTATCTTCCAAATGCCTTACTAGTTGTCCCTGGAACTATATATCGTTATCTTCCAAATGCCTTACCAGATGTTCCTGGAACAATATACCGTTATCTTCCAAATGCCTTACCAGACGTCCCTGGAACTATATACCGTTATCTTCCAAATGCCTTACTAGTTGTCCCTGGAACTATGTACCGTTATCTTCCAAATGCCATACCAGTTGTCCCTGGAACAATATACCGTTATCTTCCAAATGCCTTACCAGATGTTCCTGGAAATATATACCGTTATATTCCAAATGCCTTACCAGATGTCCCTCGAACTATATACCGTTATCTTCCAAATGCCTTACCAGTTGTCCCTGGAACTATATACCGTTATCTTCCACATGTCTTACCAGTTGTCCCTGGAACTATATACCGTTATCTTCCAAATGCCTTACAAGTTGTCCCTGGAAATATATACCGTTATCTTCCAAATGCCTTACCAGTTTTACCTGGAAATATATACCGTTATCTTCCAAATGACTTACCAGTTGTCCCTGGAACAATATACCGTTATCTTCCAAATGCCTTACCAGTTGTCCCTGGAACTATATACTGTTATCTTCCAAATGCCTTACAAGTTGTCCCTGGAAATATATACCGTTATCTTCCAAATGCCTTACTAGTTGTCCCTGGAACTATATACCGTTATATTCCAAATGCCTTACCAGTTGTCCCTGGAACTATATACCGTTATCTTCCAAATGCCTTACCAGTTGTCCCTGGAACAATATACCGTTATCTTCCAAATGCATTACAAGTTGTCCCTGGAACTATATACCGTTATCTTCCAAATGCCATACTAGTTGTCCCTGGAACTATGTACCGTTATCTTCCAAATGCATTACCAGATGTCCCTGGAACTATATACCGTTATCTTCCAAATGCCTTACCAGTTGTCCCTGGAACTATGTACCGTTATCTTCCAAATGCCGTACCAGATGTTCCTGGAAATATATACCGTTATATTCCAAATGCCTTACCAGATGTCCCTGGAACTATATACCGTTATCTTCCAAATGCCTTACCAGTTGTCCCTGGAACTATATACCGTTATCTTCCAAATGCCTTACCAGTTGTCCCTGGAACAATATACCTTTATCTTCCAAATGCCTTACAAATTGTCCCTGGAACTATATACCGTTATCTTCCAAATGCCTTACCAGTTGTCCCTGGAACTATATACCGTTATCTTCCCAATATCTTACCAGTTGTCCCTGGAACTATATACCGTTATCTTCCAAATGCCTTACCAGATGTTCCTTGAAATATATACCGTTATATTCCAAATACCTTACCAGATGTCACTGGATATATATTCCGTTATCTTCCAAATGCCTTACCAGTTGTCCCTGGAACTATATACCGTTATCTTCCAAATGTCTTACCAGTTGTCCCTGGAACTATATACCGTTATGTTCCAAATGCCTTACTAGTTTTCCTGGAACTATATACCGTTATCTTCTAAATGCCTTACCAGATGTTATTGGAACTATATACCGTTATCTTCCAAATGCCTTACCAGTTGTCCCTGGAACTATATACAGTTATCTTCCAAATGCCTTACCAGGTGTCCCTGGAACTATATACCGTTATCTTCCAAATGCCTCACCAGATGTCCCTTTAACTATATAACGTTATCTTCCAAATGCCTTACCAGTTGTCCCTGGAAATATATACCGTTATCTTCCAAATGCATTACCAGTTGTCCCTGGAACTATATACAGTTATCTTCCAAATGCCTTACCAGATGTACCTGGAACTATATACCGTTATCTTCCAAATGCCTCACCAGATGTCCCTTTAACTATATACCGTTATCTTCCAAATGCCTTACCAGTTGTCCCTGGAAATATATACCGTTATCTTCCAAATGCCTTACCAGTTGTCCCTGGAACTATATACCGTTATCTTCCAAATGTCTTACCAGTTGTCCCTGGAACTATATACCGTTATCTTCCAAATGCCTTACTAGTTGTCCCTGGAACTACATACCGTTATCTTCCAAATGCCTTACCAGATGTTCCTGGAACAATATACCGTTATCTTCCAAATGCCTTACCAGATGTCCCTGGAACTATATACCGTTATCTTCCAAATGCCTTACTAGTTGTCCCTGGAACTATGTGCCGTTATCTTCCAAATGCCGTACCAGATGTTCCTGGAAATATATACCGTTATATTCCAAATGCCTTACTAGATGTCCCTGGAACTATATACCGTTATCTTCCAAATGCCTTACCAGTTGTCCCTGGAACTATATACCGTTATCTTCCAAATGCCTTACCAGATGTCCCTGGAACTATATACCGTTATCTTCCAAATGTCTTACCAGTTGTCCCTGGAACTATATATCGTTATCTTCCAAAAGCCTTACTAGTTGTCCCTGGAACTATATACCGTTATCTTCCAAATGCCTTACCAGATGTTCCTGGAACAATATACCGTTATCTTCCAAATGCCTTACCAGATGTCCCTGGAACTATATACCGTTATCTTCCAAATGCCTTTCCAGTTGTCCCTGGAATTATGTACCGTTATCTTCCAAATGCCGTACCAGATTTTCCTGGAAATATATACCGTTATATTCCAAATGCCTTACCAGATGTCCCTGGAACTATATACCGTTATCTTCCAAATGCCTTACCAGTTGTCCCTGGAACTATATACCGTTATCTTCCAAATGTCTTACCAGTTGTCCCTGGAACTATATACCGTTATCTTCCAAATGCCTTAAAAGTTGTCCCTGGAACTATATACCGTTATCTTCGAAATTCCTTACCAGTTTTCCCTGGAAATATATACCGTTATCTTCCAAATGCCTTACCAGTTGTCCCTGGAACAATATACCGTTATCTTCCAAATGCCTTACCAGTTGTCCCTGGAAATATATACCGTTGTCTTCCAAATGCCTTACAAGTTGTCCCTGGAACTATATACCGTTATCTTCCAAATGCCTTACCAGTTTCCCTGGAACTATATACCGTTATATTCCAAATGCCTTACCAGTTGTCCCTGGAACTATATACCATTATCTTCCAAATGTCTTACCAGTTGTCCCTGGAACAATATACCGTTATCTTTCAAATGCCTTACAAGTTGTCCCTGGAACTATATACCGTTATCTTCCAAATGACATACTAGTTGTCCCTGGAACTATGTACCGTTATCTTCCAAATGCATTACAAGATGTCCCTGGAACTATATACCGTTATCTTCCAAATGCCTTACCAGTTGTCCCTGGAACTATATACCGTTATCTTCCAAATATCATACCAGTTGTCCCTGGAACTATATACCGTTATCTTCCAAATGCCTAACTAGTTGTCCCTGGAACTATATACCGTTATCTTCCAAATGCCTTACCAGATGTTCTTGGAAAAATATACTGTTATCTTCGAAATGTCTTACCAGATGTCCCTGGAACTATATACCGTTATCTTCCAAATGCCTTACTAGTTGTCCCTGGAACTATGTACCGTTATCTTCCAAATGCCTTACCAGATGTTCCTGGAAATATATACCGTTATATTCCAAATACCTTACCAGATGTCCCTGGATATATATACCGTTATCTTTCAAATGCCTTACCAGTTGTCCCTGGAACTATATACCGTTATCTTCCAAATGTCTTACCAGTTGTCCCTGGAACTATATACCGTTATCTTCCAAATGCTTTCTAGTTTTCCTGGAACTATATATTGTTATCTTCCATATGCCTTACCAGATGTTCCTGGAACTATATACCGTTATCTTCCAAATGCATTACCAGTTGTCCCTGAAAATATATACCGTTATCTTCCAAATGCATTACCAGGTGTTCCTGGAACTATATACTGTTATCTTCCAAATGCCTCACCAGATGTCCCTGGAACTATATACCGTTATCTTCCAAATGCCTTACCAGTTGTCCCTGGAAATATATACCGTTATCTTCCAAATGTCTTACCAGTTGTCCCTGGAACTATATACCGTTATCTTCCAAATGCCTTACTAGTTGTCCCTGGAACTATATACCGTTATCTTCCAAATGCCTTACCAGATATTCCTGGAACAATATACCGTTATCTTCCAAATGCCTTACCAGATGTCCCTGGAACTATATACCGTTATCTTCCAAATGCCTTACTAGTTGTCCCTGGAACTATGTACCGTTATCTTCCAAATGCCGTACCAGATGTTCCTGGAAATATATACCGTTATATTCCAAATGCCTTACCAGATGTCCCTCGAACTATATACCGTTATCTTCCAAATGCCTTACCAGTTGTCCCTGGAATTATATACCGTTATCTTCCAAATGTCTTACTAGTTGTCCCTGGAACTATATACCGTTATCTTCCAAATGCCTTACAAGTTGTCCCTGGAACTATATACCGTTATCTTCCAAATGCCTTACCAGATTTCCCTGGAAATATATACCGTTATCTTCCAAATGCCTTACCAGTTGTCCCGGGAACAATATACCGTTATCTTCCAAATGCCTTACCAGTTGTCCCTGGAACTATATACTGTTATCTTCCAAATGCCTTACAAGTTGTCCCTGGAACTATATACAGTTATCTTCCCAATGCATTACCAGTTGTCCCTGGAACTATATACCGTTATATTCCAAATGCCTTACCAGTTGTCCCTGGAACTATATACCGTTATCTTCCAAATGCCTTACCAGTTGTCCCTGGAACAATATACCGTTATCTTCCAAATGCATTACAAGTTGTCCCTGGAACTATATACCGTTATCTTCCAAATGCCATACTAGTTGTCCCTGGAACTATGTACCGTTATCTTCCAAATGCATTACCAGATGTCCCTGGAACTATATACCGTTATCTTCCAAATGCCTTACCAGTTGTCCCTGGAACTATGTACCGTTATCTTCCAAATGCCGTACCAGATGTTCCTGGAAATATATACCGTTATATTCCAAATGCCTTACCAGATGTCCCTGGAACTATATACCGTTATCTTCCAAATGCCTTACCAGTTGTCCCTGGAACTTTATACCGTTATCTTCCAAATGCCTTACCAGTTGTCCCTGGAACAATATACCATTATCTTCCAAATGCCTTACAAATTGTCCCTGGAACTATATACCGTTATCTTCCAAATGCCTTACCAGTTGTCCCTGGAACTATATACCGTTATCTTCCAAATATCTTACCAGTTGTCCCTGGAACTATATACCGTTATCTTCCAAATGCCTTACTAGTTGTCCCTGGAACTATATACCGTTGTCTTCCAAATGCCTTACCAGATGTTCGTGGAACAATATACCGTTATCTTCCAAATGCCTTACCAGATGTCCCTGGAACTATATACCGTTATCTTCCAAATGCCTTACCAGTTGTCCCTGGAACTATATACCGTTATCTTCCAAATGTCTTACCAGTTGTCCCTGGAACTATATACCGTTATCTTCCAAATGCCTTACTAGTTGTCCCTGGAACTATATACCGTTATCTTCCAAATGCCTTATCATATGTTCCTGGAACAATATACCGTTATCTTCCAAATGCCTTACCAGATGTCCCTGGAACTATATACCGTTATCTTCCAAATGCCTTACTAGTTGTCCCTGGAACTATATGCCGTTATCTTCCAAATGCCGTACCAGATGTTCCTGGAAATATATACCGTTATATTCCAAATGCCTTACTAGATGTCCCTGGAACTATATACCGTTATCTTCCAAATGCCTTACCAGTTGTCCCTGGAACTATATACCGTTATCTTCCAAATGTCTTACCAGTTGTCCCTGGAACTATATACCGTTATCTTCCAAATGCCTTACAAGTTGTCCCTGTAACTATATACCGTTATCTTCCAAATGCCTTACCAGTTGTCCCTGGAACTATATACCGTTATCTTCCAAATGCCTTACCAGATGTCCCTGGAACTATATACCGTTATCTTCCAAATGCCTTACCAGTTGTCCCTGGAAATATATACCGTTATTTTCCAAATGCCTTACCAGTTGTCCCTGGAACAATATACCGTTATCTTCCAAATGCCTTACAAGTTGTCCCTGGAAATTTATACCGTTTTCTTCCAAATGCCGTACCAGATGTTCCTGGAACAATATACCGTTATCTTCCAAATACCTTACTAGTTGTCATTGGAAATATATACCGTTATCTTCCAAATGCCTTACTAGTTGTCCCTGGAAATATATACCGTTATCTTCCAAATGTCTTACCAGATGTCCCTGGAACTATATACCGTTATCTTCCAAATGCCTTACCAGTTGTCCCTGGAAATATATACCGTTATCTTCCAAATGCCTTACCAGATGTCCCTGGAAATATATATCTTTTCATTGATGCTTTCCAATGAATGATAGAGTTTTCTCAGTGCAAGAACACATTTTACACCGCTTTAATACAGTCAAAGATGGCATTATTTTCTCTGCAACCGGTTGCGTTTCCTATTCCTGCGCGGTTAGATGTACTTGTGTATTTTAGCTATTTACAGACTATCATGAACAGATAATTATTATGTAATATGTTCTAATGAATTTGTTGTGTCTGTTGTGTTTAATCAGTGTGACAGCATACAGAAACTAACTTGAAAATTATACCAGAACTATATTGTAATACAGACATTCACACTAACAGAATGGGTTGTATATTGGAGTGTACAAGAACTATATTGTATTACAGGCATTCACACTAACAGAATGGGTTGTATATTGGAGTGTACAAGAACTATATTGTATTACAGACATTCACACTAACAGAATGGGTTGTATATTGGAGTGTACAAGAACTATATTGTATTACAGACATTCACACTAACAGAATGGGTTGTATATTGGAGTGTACAAGAACTATATTGTATTACAGACATTCACACTAACAGAATGGGTTGTATATTGGAGTGTACAAGAACTATATTGTATTACAGACATTCACACTAACAGAATGGGTTGTATATTGGAGTGTACAAGAACTATATTGTATTACAGCATTCCTCTAACAGAATGGGTTGTATATTGTAGTGTACAAGAACTATATTGTATTACAGACATTCACACTAACAGAATGGGTTGTATATTGGAGTGTACAAGAACTATATTGTATTACAGACATTCACACTAACAGAATGGGTTGTATATTGGAGTGTAATGAAGATCCAGACATGACAGTTAAAATGAATATTATCCAAAACCATTGCAAATCATTAAAGAAAAAGAAGAGTTGTGTTTATTAGTGTAAGATAGGAATTTATTTAATCGAGTTGTCACCAAATACATATATCCATGAAATAAAATCCTATCTTACACTAATAAACATGAATATCATTTCATCAAGCTAATTAAAAACCTTTATATTTTCTACGATTAATATTTATTTGTATTGTAGATTCGTGAAGTTGGAATGAACAAACATGGATATCGCTACATTTTGGGAACATTGGTTAGTGTATATTTTCCTCGTTTACATAATACATCTGAAAATAATTTAGAGTAGCTATTTAAAGTACCATAATAAAATCAATCTCTGCTAACATTAGGAATACGATAAACGGTAATGGGGTAACGCGTCTTTGACGTCATGCCGCCCTTCATACAAACGGCTGTTCATTAATTGAGACATGTCTACTTATAATGCAATGCAACTAACACTAACCGACTGGTAACTAACTAAGAATTTTATATACATGCGTATGGTTCCATACTTGTTTCAAAGTTATATATATATATATGTCAAATGTACATTATTTTAGGACTTTTTAAACTTGGAAATGGACCGCTATCAGCATGGAGGGGTCAACATAACTGGCTTTCAGCTAGTCAATTACACATCGACATTTGTCAAAAAGTTTCTGAAAATCTGGAAACAACTAGATCCGAATATTTGGCCCGGTGGTGGAAATGATAGCATTCATGTGAGTAATCACCAACCGCATTACATCTACAGGATGCCTCGCTATCACCAACCGCATCACACATACATGATGTCTCGCTATCACCTACATGTACATCATCAACGACATTCTCCCCAATCCCATCACTCATCCAAGCCTTTTCGCTATCATATAAATCAGCTACATTCTCACCAACCCCATCACTCCTACAAGATGTCTCGCTATTACCAACATCATCAACTACATTCTCACCAACTCCATCACTCCTACAATATGTCTCGCTATTACCAACATCATCAGCTACATTCTCACCAACTCCATCACTCCTACAATATGTCTAGCTATTACCTATATCATCAACTACATTCTCACCAACCCCATCATTCCTACAATATGTCTAGCTATTACCAACATCATCAACTACATTCTCACCAACCCCATCACTCCTACAATATGTCTCGATATTACCTACATCATCAACTACATTCTCACCAACCCCATCACTCCTACAATATGTCTCGCTATTACCAACATCATCAACTACATTCTCATCAACCCCATCACTCACTCATCCAAGCCTTTTCGCTATCATATAGATCAGCTACATTCTCACCAACCCCATCATTCCTACAAGATGTCTCGCTATTACCTATATCATCAACTACATTCTCACCAACCCAATCACTCCTACAATATGTCTCGCTATTACCAACATCATCAACTACATTCTCACCAACCCCATCACTCCTACAATATGACTCGCTATTACCAACATCATCAACTACATTCTCACCAACCCCATCACTCCTACAATATGTCTCGCTATTACCAACATCATCAACTAGATTCTCACCAACCCCATCACTCCTACAATATGTCTCGCTATTACCAACATCATCAAATAGATTCTCACCAACCCCATCACTCCTACAATATGTCTCGCTATCATCTAGATCATCAACTACATTCTCACCAACCACATCACTCACTCATCCAAGCTTTCTCGCTATCATCTAGATCATCAACTACATTCTTGCCAACCCCATCACTCACTCATCCAAGCTTTCTCGCTATCATCTAGATCATCAACTACATTCTTGCCAACCCCATCATTCCGACAAGCTGTCAAGCTATCCCAAACATCATAACCTACCTATTCACCATCACCATCAAGTAACGATCATCGGGAAGGGCCGTAGCTAATGTTGCTAGAGCCTGTGGCCCCCGACCCATTTGCTTTTCTTGAAATGTTCACGTTTTGTATTAAATATAATTATGTAAAATTAATCGAGCAATAAAATACGATTAAACTAAACTAACGATCATCCATGATTGTTACTAAAGATAGAAATAATGTTGTTTATGCAAGTAGTGTCCATCTATACAGCTGGGTGGTGATTTAGAACAACACATTAATGCAAATTAATATACATTTATTCATATATACATCCGTTTTTCACTGATGATGAAAAATGCCATTCCAAAATGTTTTATTGTCCTTATTACAAGGTCAAGTTTATTGGTGTATTAAGACAAATCGTACCCATGCAAGTGAATACAACCATACACATTTGATAACATATTACACACGGAAATATGGCAAGAAAACAATTAACATTATTACTAGTATAATAATATCATATTTGTATGACAGAAATGTTTTTTTAAATACATGTACGTTGGGCTTACTGAACTCGGCACATCTCTTAGCATGCGAACTGTTCAATGTCCCCGTGTATATGTATGCCATTACCTTCTGACATGATACTTGGAATACTGAATCTGGGCAACTATGCGGCGGCGGTTCCGTTGCACTCATTGATGTACTGATTGGTGTAATAGCAAGTTAATTAGTTGTTTATTTCAGATCGAGGCTGCACTAGCTGTTGATGCAATCAATGTAATCCAGCTGACATTATCTACACTGATAGCCAATGATACAAGTATATTTAAGCACACCTTTCGACGGGGCGACGTGTATAACTACAACAGATCTAAGGGTGTTCCTTGCGACACGGAACCGCCTGTACCATGGATGCATGGCGTGGCTTTAATGGAAGGAATGAAGAGAGTAATTACACACTTCATTTAATACATTTGTAACCATAGCAATATGCCAAAACCATTTAAAATACAGTAACCATGTGGCTGTATTGTCTTATCATCTGACTCGTGTTTAGTTTTCTATATCTAACGACATGCTATAGATGCGTGGCCTGATTATTGCAAATACAGAGTATGCATTACAGTCACTATAACATTGCTACTAGGCGTTTAGTGGTTGCAGTCGTGTCCACAACGCACACTATATCGCTTGCTTATATTCTATAGATTGATGGGAATAACGAAAGAGTGAATACTGGTAATGATAATTATTAAGATGAAGAAGACATTATTTGATATTCTGGTTACATAGAATACAAATCTTCTCAAAATATAATTAAAAGTGTGGATCACCACCTTTGATACGCTACCATTTAGTACTTAGATACTAAATATTTCTAATTAACGCCATTGACAAAATAAAAATGCTTAACTCTCCGTGGATCCACAATTCTTTAAATTTCTTGTACCAATGAAAAGAAAGACAGTTGTTCGTTACACGATCTCCCGTACTATTAGTGCACCTGAAAATCGAATAATTATCCATAGCAACAATAATAGTACTATAATGTTTATTATTTGCAACATATCATGTTATTCAAGCCTCGTAAATATTTGTTATCGTAAGCCTCATTCTTTCACGTATGCATGTGAAATGAGAGAATAAAATGTGTGTTGACTTGACTTTGACTTTGGCTATAGCGATATGTTGATATACATTAATGTTTAGGCTTTAGCTTCAAATAATTGCTATAACTAATTGGCTGGACGACGCTTGTGAAATAGAACATGTGAATTTCAAATTATGTCCCTATATTCACTTCTTCAACAGCAAGCAAGTCTATACACACAAGTCATGTTCTTCAGTGAAAACCATGTCTATGCTTACTGTTATAATATGTATGTTTTGATATAAGCATATATGATATATGTTTTAATGCAATATATAAGTTGTATTGGATTGTACAGTCTACATACGGTATGTCAAAGTCGGTTATGTCGAATTATCCGGTTATCTCGAAGTCCCGTTTCAGATACTATAATGTTGCATATAACTGGCTACGTTTATATCAAATTTCGTTAAGTCAAACTTCGATTATGTCGAAGTATTTTGTTCGGTCCGACGGAATTCGACATAACTGTTATATGTTATATTTCGGGTTTTACGCCTGCATCAGCATCATTTTGGGCTATATCGCCGGCGGGTAGTTTACCTAACAACACCTTTCCTGGGCAGGCTCCAGCGGTTAACCAGTACTTTGGTGCACCAACCTCCGTAAGAAACTGCCCGACATAACAGATGCAGACTGTATAAACCAAACAATCCAGTGTGTAATTGCATGTTTACTTATGTACAATAACAGTTTCAGCTGTACAATATATTTAACGCAAAAATAAACAAAAACAAACAATATAATAAATTAGAATCTATATTTAGTGTCGGTTTGCTCTCTTGTGTTGCTTTCATAATGTTATTTTCTACTACAGCTACGATTTGTAGGCGTTACTGGAAATATAGAATTCGATCGTTTTGGCTTCAGGAAAGACCACAAATTCGATGTATACAATGTTGGATTAAATAATGGACCAAACAAGGTCAGTAATTATGTCACTGTATTCAATTATTATATTTATTTTTAATTTTGTTTTATTATTTTGGTTTTCTCTCTCCTTTACACAAATACAGTATAGAATACATTTTATATATGTAACATGATTATAACATTATTTTCTACAATTATTATATTGGCTTTACACACGGTTCGAAGTTCGCCATATGCATGATACTACTCAAAACAATTCCTAATCGGTCACCTGGTGTTTTACAGTAGTTGGAGAAAACTAATAAGCATACACTCGTGCTACATTCGTAGCATTAAAGTTTATATTTTATTTATTTTGCAACGATTGCGAAGCAAGTTTTAACAACATATATTAATCACTTTCGTTGGCGCGAATGAAAGCGTAAATGTGGTAATTCGTGTGGGAGGAAACCGGAGTACCGTGTTTTATTTTCAATTGATTGTTTTGATTCCTACCAATTTGTTTTTGTTGTTCTTAATGTTTACTACAATGTATGTTGTAAAATGTATTACTATACAAAATTAATGTTTAGCACTTTTGAACGACGTATAATGTCTGTATGAAAAGAGTGCTATGCAAATCTAGTATACTAATACTAATAAAATATCAATAGTCATATCATCGTATTTGATACATTACAGGTCGTTATGCAATGAATTGCTGTATAATTATTCTCACCTGGAATAAAATGCTTAAAATGGCAATTTACATGAAACACATCATGCATGATTATTAGATGGCTACAAAAATAAAACACCATGACCGATTAGGAATTTTTCTGAGTGTATTGTCATTAATTGATTTGAATTCTAGCAAGAGAACTATGTATAGTGTACATATTATACGGCTGGTATCGAAACCGCATTTCCTTTTATGAGCATTTGTTTTGATTTGATGCATTGACTTGTTTTGCCTAAAGTCGCACCAACAGCTTATGTCATACGGCGAATCTCCAGGACGACTCCGGTGCCCGTCTGAGCAGTGTTGCAGGCACGGACAGGTACCGGCTAGAACTACCCATCTACCATACGCCAGCTGGATAACTTCCTCACATGAATGCATTGACACAAGTTAGATTCGAACCTGCAGCGATGAGGGGCAAGTCAGCGATATGAAGTCAACGACCGTAGCCACTCGGCCACGGAGGCCCCTGCTTTGAGTTGTCAGTGATGAAGTATTCATTACACATTGCTGAGTAGATTGTTGACAACTCGGACTTCATTTGGAAGTTCGGGCATATATGCTGTGTCCAGAAATTACAAGAGTATGTGCTTACACCGAAGTGTAGCATTGCGTCTGTTTATACTTAAGCAACGTTTATCTATTTCATCGACTATACGGACACTATAACAACTGTGTGCTTTTATATTGAGCGTTATTTTTTCGCTACAAATTTTAGAAATATGGATTTTACTATAGTACTGTCCAATATAATCCATCGCACTAATGTACGCAATATTTAAGCGCGTAAACATCCAAAGTTGCCTATAACTTTTTCTAAATGGATATAAATTTTACCTCTAAGGCAAGTGCAAAGTTTCCTTTTGGTGTCATTATTTTATGATCTTAATATAATATACAATACTATTCGCATTTGATGTGACTTTAAACGCATGGCTATGTGTTTTAGTTTGATGACAACTATGACAGGGCGGTCGGGTGAACGGACTACTTATGATCATCAATTCTAATGAATGGAACTTTTCAGATTGGTGAATGGTCATCCATGGGTGGCGTATACAGGGACGGTGACGACTTTAAAACGTATACGAACAATACTGGAGATGATGTCATGGTGTATAAAGTTACATCAATACCGGTAACACATCTCGTGCATTTTGTTCTACCCATCAATCGTTTATTAATGCCCTAAATGAAAACTATTCATCGAGAAATCTCGTGGGTACTTGAAATAAATTGCTTATGACAAATCTGCAGCATTACAATCACACATGCGATGTTAGCAGACAAGAGACAAGCATATCCACATGTAGCTTCGATTGTCTGGCAATAGATGAGTTCTGCTTTACTTGGAATCCATGCAAATATAAGGTACTCGCATATCCACATGTAGCTTCGATTGTCTGGCAATAGTTGAGTTCTGATTTACTTGGAATCCATGCAAATATAAGGTACTCGCATATCCACATATAGCTTCGATTGTCTGGCAATAGTTGAGTTCTGCTTTACTTGGAATCCATGCAAATATAAGGTACTCGCATATCCACATGTAGCTTCGATTGTCTGGCAATAGTTGAGTTCTGATTTACTTGGAATCCATGCAAATATAAGGTACTCGCATATCCACATATAGCTTCGATTGTCTGGCAATAGTTGAGTTCTGCTTTACTTGGAATCCATGCAAATATAAGGTACTCGCATATCCACATGTAGCTTCGATTGTCTGGCAATAGTTGAGTTCTGATTTACTTGGACGTGCATGGAGTACTGTTACATATGTCTGTACTGCTACCCGTCTCTCATAGTATGTTGTATGCAGATAGGCAATGCTGAATATCTGAATAATGTTGTATAGTATGTACATTGTTGTTGATAACTAACTTATTTCAGTGAACATGTTCACCAATCATGTGACTTCAACCATGTTTAAATGTTTCGTGTTCATGTTGTATCATGGACCAAACTGGTCTATTGATGTTTGTGAAATACATCCTACTAAAAACATACTTGAAAACACCACGCACTTTATATGGATATAGAACCAGAAGAAATTAGATTAAATTCAATAACTCGGTGTCTATGTACACGTATATTGTATTTGACAGCATTTGTCATACGAGTGGACTACTCTAATCCGATATGAGCAACTAGTTTTCATTTATGATAAGTGTGTGGACCAAAGCCTATGTCGAAAATATATTATGCATGGATAATGTTATTTTCTTGTCAGCAATATCACACTCAATTTGGCTTGTTATCATGTCAATAAGTTGTTGACAATTAGACAGAATACCAAACACTTTATTATTCAGTTATGTATACCGATGTATGTGATTAGTTTGATCCACGACTTTGAACACAAGAATGTCGTATATGCTCACGAAGACACTGTGTTAGAAAATAGATAAATATGCTGCCGCACAGATGTTTTCTAACAGCTTAATCACCTGCATAAAATGCAAGCAATTTTCTTCACAATTGAAGTAGAATTATTCAAATTTATTAGAGTACACTTCTTATTTAGTTTGAACAATGTCGATTTCGCTTCGTCGCTGGATATGCGTGTTCGGCAATGTTCAATTCCATACCAGTATATAAGCAAATGCTGAATTTGTCAGAGCTAGATTAATAAGGAAGTAAGTAAATAAGTCAATTCTATATGTATAGGATATAAGCCGAAAACGGTCCAATATGTAAAATATTGGAATGTATGAGGCACCTAGCGCCGGAGACAGTACACATATTATACATATCTGGTCCGTTTGAGGCTTATATCTTACTTAAAACACATATTTATATAACAAGATCTTATTAATTAAAATTGTTAATTTCCTGCATGTAATTTTAGTATTTAATATATTGATAGTCTGATCTTTTAACACCAGTCCAATATTAATAATAATGGACTGTAAATACAAAGGTATGACGTCACGACAGTGTTTTAATTATAGAGAGTAACACAGATTGGTTATACTACCATGCATTCCTAGAGGCCACTTTAACGGGACAGGTGTAATATTTAGCTAGTTATATTACCATACATCCCTAGAGGCCACTTTAACGGGACAGGTGTAATAATTAGCTAGTTATATTACCATTCATTCCTAGGGGCCACATTAACGGGACAGGTGTAATATTTAGCTAGTTATATTACCATACATTCCTAGGGGCCACTTTAACGGGACAGGTGTAATATATAGCTAGTTATATTACCATACATTCCTAGAGGCCAATTTAACGGGACAGGTGTAATATTTAGCTAGTTATATTACCATACATTCCTAGGGGCCACTTTAACGGGACAGGTGTAATATTTAGCTAGTTATATTACCATACATTCCTAGAGGCCACTTTAACGGGACAGGTGTAATATTTAGCTAGTTATATTACCATTCATTCCTAGGGGCCACTTTAACGGGACAGGTGTAATATTTAGCTAGTTATATTACCATACATTCCTAGAGGCCACTTTAACGGGACAGGTGTAATATTTAGCTAGTTATATTACCATTCATTCCTAGAGGCCACTTTAACGGGACAGGTGTAATATTTAGCTAGTTATATAACCATTCATTCCTAGAGGCCACTTTAACGGGACAGGTGTAATATTTAGCTAGTTATATTATCATGCATTCCTAGAGGCCACTTTAACGGGACAGATGTAATATTTAGCTAGTTATATTACCATGCATTCCTAGAGGCCACTTTAACGGGACAGGTGTAATATTTAGCTAGTTATATTACCATACATTCCTAGAGGCCACTTTAACGGGACAGGTGTAATATTTAGCTAGTTATATTACCATGCATTCCTAGAGGCCACTTTAACGACACAGGTGTAATATTTAGCTAGTTATATTACCATTCATTCCTAGAGGCCACTTTAATAGGACATGTGTAATATTTAGCTAGTTATATAACCATTCATTCATAGAGGCCACTTTAACGGGACAGGTGTAATATTTAGCTAGTTATATTACCATGCATTCCTAGAGGCCACTTTAATAGGACAGGTGTAATATTTAGCTAGTTATATAACCATTCATTCATAGAGGCCACTTTAACGGGACAGGTGTAATATTTAACTAGTTATATTACCATGCATTCCTAGAGGCCACTTTAACGGGACAGGTGTAATATTTAGCTAGTTATATTACCATTCATTCCTAGAGGCCACTTTAACGGGACAGGTGTAATATTTAGCTAGTTATATTACCATACATTCATAGAGGCCACTTTAACGGGACAGGTGTAATATTTAGCTAGTTATATTACCATGCATTCCTAGAGGCCACTTTAACGGGACAGGTGTAATATTTAGCTAGTTATATTACCATACATTCCTAGAGCCCACTTTAACGGGACAGGTGTAATATTTAGCAGGTTATATTACGATACATTCCTAGAGGCCACTTTAACGGCACAGGTGTAATATTTAGCTAGTTAGACTAAATCTAAGCTTCATTTCTTTTACAACGATTGCGAAACAAGCTTTAACAACTTATATTAATCACTCTCGTTGGCGTGAATGAAAGCGTAAACCTTAATATGGTCATTCGTGTGGGAGGAAACCAGAGTACACGGAGAAAACCAACCTGTCCGATCTGGCGACCACCGTACAATATCACATAGTTCCCGGTCGGAGTATCGAAGCATCGAACCCAGGTCGCATTGGTGAGAAAGCGAGCGCGCTAACCACTGAGCTAATTGGGAAAGCCCGATTTAAAGCGTTTGCTAGAAGAGAATGGGGACCTTGTTATCCAGCGAAATAGAATAATGGATGTAATGTATATCTGAACAGTCAATATAATAATTAACCTGTTGTCATTCTAACATACATTGCTATATAAGGAAAATAAGTTATACGGACACCAAAATGAAAGTGCACTTGCCTTAACCCATTTCATTCTGGATATATTTAAAGGCTTTTGCAAACAACATAGATCCAGATCAGCCGCAGCGTGACGCTGCGTGCTGATCAGGATCTATGTTGTTTGCTGCATAGCCAAGTGTCTTAGCAAGATCATCTGAATAGCAAACAGCATAGATCCTGATCAGACGGCACGTTGCGTGGCGGTTGATCTGGCTCTATGTTCTTTGCAGATACCGTTTGAACGGTATCCAGAATGAAATGGGTTAAGAAGTATAATGTTTATCTTTTAAGAAATAAAAATATATAGGCACATGTGCGAAATATTGGGTAAATTAGTGCAATGTGTAAAGCATTATTTTCTTCAATAATACTATTAAGATCTATATTTCTAAAATTTGTAACGAAAAAGTAACCCTCAATATAAAGGTGCACAGTTTCTATGGTTTCAGTATATGTTTAGAATTTGTGTGCGGCATCTGCACATGATAAAGCCAATCGTGGAAACACAAATTCAATGATCAACCGGGGAATAAAGTTCAAATAAGTGTAGCAGACGGCAATTCATTAATGTGTTGTTCTTATTTGTAGCTGAAAACTCAGGAAATATGTTATGGAACTGCATTAGAACCGTGTCACTCCAGCACAAGTCTAATAAAGCGCATGACATACTTGAATTATAATCCCACCACTAGCGTGTAGCGAGATAAACGGCGTAGGAGTAAGTTCTGAATTCTCAGAAGTCGGAATACCGGCTACGCATAAGCACTGTACAAGAACATTGTATATAAGAGCATGCATTATTATGTACAGACAACTACCATAACGCAGACGATGCGTTTATTTTATGTGGCCGACTTATTGTTAAAGAACAGACTGTGTAGGAGTAATGCTCGACGTCTGAATACAGGCTACCATTTAGCATATTACAACTTACCAAGCGCATTGTATAAGAGCATGCATCATTATGTACAGACAACTACCATAACGCAGACGATGCGTTTATTTTATGTGGCCGACTTATTGTTAAAGAACAGACTGTGTAGGAGTAATGCTCGACGTCTGAATACAGGCTACCATTTAGCATATTACAACTTACCAAGCGCATTGTATAAGAGCATGCATCAGTATGTACAGACAACTACCATAACGCAGACGATGCGTTTATTTTATGTGGCCGACTTATCGTTAGAAAACAGACTGTGTAGGAGTAATGATCGACGTCTGAATACAGGCTACCATTTAGCATAGTACAACTTACCAAGCGCATTGTATAAGAGTATGCATATTTATGTACAAACAATTAACATAACGACGAGAGGGGTATATATATCGATATGTTAAACAGATTGTGTAGGAGTAATGCTTGAAGTCTGAATACAGGCTACCATTTAGCATAGTACAACTTACCAAGCACATTGTATAAGAGCATGCATCAGTATGTACAGACAACTACCATAACGCAGACGATGCGTTTATTTTATGTGGCCGACTTATCGTTAGAAAACAGACTGTGTAGGAGTAATGATCGACGTCTGAATACAGGCTACCATTTAGCATAGTACAACTTACCAAGCGCATTGTATAAGAGTATGTATATTTATGTGACTCGTAGAGTGCATTATGATTGGTAACATAACGACGTTAGAGGGGTATATATATCGACATGTAACTCTACGTACACGTACATGTATACTGAATATACGTGTGCGGGCCGTTGTCTAATGTTGTTAAAACGTGTGGCCCAAACCATTTCTAGTTCCATGCTACGTATTGTATCTGTACGTGTATGACATAATTATGTACTATTGATTTGCAATAAAATATGGTTAAATTAAAAAGAAATGTATACTGAATGCACACTCATACGCATACACTCCGGTGTTAGCAGGTATATGTGGATACGCATTTTTGATTAGAGCTTTTCAAATAGGTATAGTTATAACATTTCATATTTTTTAAGTCTCGAACGTATATATATCCCAACATAGTTTGCGTTTTGCTGCATCATCTGGGACCGGCAATCGGTGATTATTTTCATATTTATTCCACGGGTAGTCTTCTAACACACGTGCACAGGTATGTCGTTTTATCTTATATCACTCGTTCTCACTGCACTGTTTTATACACTATTTTACAGAACTGCGTTGAATCGTTACACTCATTTCTGGAATTGCTATTTATCACATAACTTTGCTTGTATTCAGTGTAATACAGCTATGTCATAGCTTGTTATATGTCAACATGTTTAATAGCACCTGGAAGTCTTCTGATTGGTCGCGGTACGGCATTGACAGCTTGTAATAGACATTCGAAATATACCTACCGTTTATGTGCATGCTTAATTTGTTGAAAATTAAACTGATTAGGTCAATACAATACTAAATATGCTGAGTAGGTCAATAAAATACTAAATATGCTGAGTAGGTCAATAAAATACTAAATATGCTGAGTAGGTCAATAAAATACTAAATATGCTGAGTAGGTCAATAAAATACTAAATATGCTGAGTAGGTCAATACAATACTAAATATGCTGAGTAGGTCAATAAAATACTAAATATGCTGAGTAGGTCAATAAAATACTAAATATGCTGAGTAGGTCAATAAAATACTAAATATGCTGAGTAGGTCAATAAAATACTAAATATGCTGAGTAGGTCAATACAATACCAAATATGCTGAGTAGGTCAATAAAATACTAAATATGCACAGTGATTAAAAAATATTGTGTCGATTATTTGCTTGAAGTTGTTGGATTAGCAGGGACGAATTACTACGGTGTACGTACGCAGCTTAATGTAATACATTAAAGACTCAACAATATACTGGCAAACAGAGACGTATGTCTTCTTCAAATTTATGGTTGTTGTTACTGTGGTGATATGATAAAAAGGAACTTACACTCGTGGTGATTTCATACCATATTTTAGAAACATGTTTTGGAATTTTGCTAGTGAGCTCGCCAAAAGGCTCGTTGAATAACATAATTCGAAAATCCATTCAAAAATATGGTATGAAATCATCACCAGTGTAAGATCCTATATAGGTTGCATAGTAATGTATTCCTTTTAAAATACAGTAATTTGCCAAAGGCTGTTAGGAGTCGGCTTCCATTGCATGAGATGTGTAGCACTGTGTACTACTAAAACAGTACTCGTTCGAATGCAAGAGCATATCGACACATACGTGGTGTTTTATGTTGTGTCTTACTTCTGTGTCAAATATACCAGTCAAAAATATCAGCCATTGAATCTTCTCGATGGTCTGTATGCACGCCTAGGTTTATTAATAATGCCTTTTTTTCTCGAATACTGGTTATTTCAATTTTTGAGAAATTGGATAAGATTCTCTATGTTTTTCTTGCCAATAGTTATCTGAATGGATTAAGATACACATACTCTCTTAAGCCGAATATGTCCCCTATCAGAGTCATCTGACACAACTACCATAGTTGTCGATGTATAACGCGTACCAATAACATGTAACTGTACAGTGGCATATTGTATGCCATACAACTTGAACATACATGTAGATGTAGCATTAAGATATAAAGACACATTGAGATTGTTAAGCAGAAATTATCTCTATATACATAATCACTTATGGGCGATAGAAACATAATTGAACGAGTTCTAGCTTAGGTGTCAATTGGTTTAGAGCGTCGATGTATGTCTTATTTTAGATTAGAATGTATTCCGGTATGCGATGGAAAATTCTTAGGATAAATATGATAAAAAATACAACATTTTCAAATTGTTATACCAGATTTATGCTATATGAAACATCAACTGAACTAACATATTAGACGAGAGCTACTTTGAGCATTCAATAATTAATATGTCATACTTGTATGTGCACGCGACTACCGATGATACATGGGTAGCTAACTCCTAGAAACCCAAAGTAACGGACTCGGATAGTAGCAAAGATCTTCGGAAATGTCAAACACCATTTAGAAAGATGATCTATACTAAATAACAATCAAATTAATATAACCATGTAATAGTTTAAACATATTTTATTCAGATAATAGCAAACAAGAATTGGATTGGTAAACAAGCATATCCAATTGCTTTTAATATTGTCTTTCCATCAATATACAACGTGTATATCATCGTAGCAATACCATCCTTCATTGTATGTTAATTCGGCAAACTGCAGTACTGTACTAACAACTATGCTATCGTCACCGTATGCCCTGTTTGGACCACATATAATCTCAAATTTACTACACTTGAATTCCCTCCCTGACTGTGGAGTGCTACAGGGATCTGTTCTCTGTTCCGTCACATATAGGCAATATGATAAAAAATATTCCAAAGGCTCAAAACTGATAATTTATTCAATCATATAACAATTTAATAACTATATCGATTATGACACGAGCATACGGCGATCCTCTAACTATATTGATACATGTGTGTATGCAACTTATCCACAACACCATCGGCTGAAGTATTAATCATTGCTAAGTTGTTCTTTCTTATATTATATATAAAACCGTTGTCGATTGGTTAAGGTCGCTGACTTGTATACCACTGTAACCTATTATCACTAATGATCACGGGTTCGAGCACGGCCCAGACCGTGTCTCTTTATATGAATATGTATCTTAAGGAGGTTGGTGCACCAAGAACTGATCAACAACGTTAAATACACTTAAATAAAGAAACAAATAGTACAAAATAAAACAATAGGTTACACTAAATTCATCCACTTTGATTTGAATCCAGGTTGTTGTATTTCATCGTTCTGTTACAGGAAGCTTATGAAGACAGCATACTGGGATTGGTGAATAAACCCTTTCCTGCTACAGCAAGTGTGAAGGACAAAGTCCGGACACACGCTACATATACTACTACTGATGTCGCTTGCGATAACGGGTGCGCCTTTAATGCCGACGCTGGTGAGGACAACGAAGAAACGAACGAGACTATTGAACAGGAAATGATGCATAATCAAGACATATTTGGGGCTCCGGGAACAGCTCGTGGAACTGCGAGCGGCGTACAGTGTGCTGGAAGCTGGATTATTATGTGCTGGCTGTGTTTGGCATTCTCTAGTCACTCCTACCTGTTTATTAACAGCTTGAAAAGCGTGTGCTACGTGTAATATCAGAAGCTATTAGCACATTGATTGCAAAATGATTACTCTGACAATTCTGAGACAAACCAACACTATTGATGCAGCATTCTACACAATCAAACCCAATGCACATACCTGTTGAGCAGGGTCAGGTTTCACGCTCATTCTCAAACTATATGCGAATATAATGTTGATTGTATGTACCATGCCGACAGTAAATAAAATTTGATTTTGTTATTGAATATGTTTCGATCAAATTCGCTCGCCTCACCTCTGAGAATCAGTTGTCCATGTCACACTATGACATTTCAGGCACGTGGTATTGTGGTTAGTGGTGTCTCAATAAACATTTAGTACGTCGCATTGATTATATACAATCTATAAATGTCCAGAATATATGAACAATGTAGAAAAGTCAGCTCTAACTCAGGCCACACATATCTGTCCCTACCAATGCCATGCGCTCAACTATACTATAAAAAAGTTTAAACTTTATTTATTTTACAACGATTGCGAAGCAAGTTCTAACAACTTATATTAATCACTCTCGTTGGCGCTGATGAAAGCGTAAGTGTGGTCATTCGTGTGGGAGGAAACCGGAGTACCCGGAGATAACCCACATATCCGATCTGGCGACCACTGGTAATCCTGGGGTCACAGGTTAAATCCCCCGTCTGACCCTAATATAATTAACAGTCTTTCAGATGGGACGTTAAACCGAGGTCTCGTGTCGGTGCTTTACACCGTGCACGTAAAAGAACCAGAGGAGATTCTGGAATGGGTCTCTGTCTGTACCATGCACTATCCTCCAACAATCTAAAATAACTAATCTCTTCAGGAGGCGTCGCTCATATGGGCAACCGCTAGCGACTATAAATAAACGTAAAACACACACATGTGTACTGCATAGAATCAATGAAACTCAAATACACGTTAAAGCAGATTGGTATTAATCTCTACAGGTTGTAAAACAACAACTAAATTGCCTAATAAATACATAGTAAAAATTAAAAACATGCAGTCTGTTCATTTATAGTTCCAATCTTTCATTTCTTCTGATACCACATCCACTGTGAAGAGGTATTCAAATCAGCCTGAAACACACCAAGAATATTTCAAATTTTAAGTTTCAAATAACCTGTGAATAACGTCACTGTGTTTACACACTGTATTCCTCCGCCAAATAATACAGTATACCACTGTGATGACGTATTCAAATCTAACTGAATCACTGCAAGACTATTACAAATGCTTTGGCAAACATTCACATTGTTCACCTGTGAATGGCGTCACTGTATTTACACACTGTATTCTTCCGCCAAATATTACAGTATACACCACCTTCAGTTTGCAATTGCCTGACATCTTATACCATATATTTTCTACACATCAATTAGTCTGAAGTCTTCTGAAGTCACATAGGTAACAACACATACAACTATACGCTGCCTGCGATGAAATTGCATGTTTTACCAAACAGAAAAATGCACTATATTAGATATTATGACTATAATCGACATTGGATGCACAACCACCTGTTTATGTATATTCGACGTTATAACTGGTTATAACAGATGGATATGTAGTCCAGTGGTAACACGCTGAACTGGTAATCGCAGGTTCGATCCCCCGTCTGACCCTAATAAAATTAACAGGGACGTTAAACCGAGGTCTCGTGTCGGTGCTGTACACCGTGCACGTAACAGAACCAGAGGAGACTCTGGAATGGGTCTCTGTCTGTATCATTGCCCTATCCTCCAAAATTCTAAAACGACTAATCTCTTCAGGAGACGTCGCTCATATGTGCAACCGATAGCGACGATAATTAAACGTAAAACACACACTTATTGATGACGGATATGTACATGCCAAACCATGAACCAGATGAACCAGTTTACAATTAGAAATTAAATCATAGTCCAGACAGAGACCCAATTCCAGAGTCTCCTCTGGTTCTTTTACGTACACGGAGTAAAGCACCGATACGAGACCTCGGTTTAATGTCCCATCTGAATGACTGTTAATTTTATTAGGCTCAGACATGGGATCGAACCTGCGATCCTTGGATTACCAGTCCAGCGTGTTACCACTGGACTACAGATCTGCAAACAATAGCTGGAGAGACGCAATATGACCTAATGAAGCTGTTGGTTCGACTCTGACACCCCTAAGACAAACATAACAAATATAGTTATGTCGTATCAAATGAACACGGTAAACAGTGTTTCAGATGGGACTTTAAACTGAGGTCTCGTGACTGTGCTTTACAACACCGTGCACGTAAAAGAACCAGAGAAGATTCTGGAATGGGTCTCTGTCTGTATCATTGCACTATCATCCAAAAACATTTTTTAAATGACTAATCTCTTCAGGAGGCATAGTTCAACCGGTAGCGACGATAAATACACGTAAAACACACGCACTAAACACGGTGTTGCTACTGACCACACACTGTGTGTATCACAGTCTATGAGAGAAGAACTATATACGTTTTCTTTCGTTCAAATCCCTTTCAGTCTACTGCTGTTAAATTATATGCACAATGATAATTTCTTGATTACATGTACAAATACTGAAATAAATAATGGTTAATCTAACGTCTATGATGTTTTTTATGTTTTCTATGTAAGTGATACGTAGACTACACAATCGATTGATTACTATTTTGGAACATAGTTAGAGCAGAGTGACCTGTCATCTTCATGATCATGTGACTATTCATGCTACATAGGCTATTGTTGAGAAGGACTTATTCATGACCATGTGACTATTAATGTTACATAGGATATTGTTGAAAAGATGGACTTATTCATGGTCATGTGACTATTAATATACATTGGATATTGTTGAAAACAAGGAACTCTTCATGACCATGTGACTATTAATATACATAGGATATTGTTGAAAACAACGACTACTTCATGCTCATGTGACTATTATTGCTACATAGGATATTGTTGAAAAGATGGACTTATTAATGATCATGTGACTATTAATATACATAGGATATTGTTGAAAACAACGACTACTTCATGCTCATGTGACTATTAATGCTACATAGGATATTGTTGAAAACAACGACTACTTCATGCTCATGTGACTATTAATGCTACATTGGATATTGTTCAACACAAGGACCTCTTCATGAGTATGTGACTATTAATGCTACATTGGATATTGTTGAAAACAAGTACTTTTTCATGATCATGTGACTATTAATGCTACATTGGGTATTGTTGAAAACAAGTACTTCTTCATGATCATGTGACTATTAATATACATTGGATATTGTTGAAAACAAGTACTTCTTCATGATCATGTGACTATTAATATACATTGGATATTGTTGAAAACAAGTACTTTTTCATGATCCTGTGACTATTAATATACATTGGATATTGTTGAAAACAAGTACTGTTTCATGATCATGTGACTATTCATGCTACATAGGATATTGTTGAAAACAAGTACTTTTTCATGACCATATGACTAGTAATATACATTGGGTATTGTTGAAAACAAGTACCTCTTCATGATTATGTGACTATTAATGCTACATTGGATATTTTTGAAAACAAGTACTTTTTCATGATCATGTAACTATTAATATACATTGGATATTGTTGAAAACAAGTACTTTTTCATGACCATGTGACTATTAATATACATAGGATATTGTTGAACACAAGTACTTTTTCATGATCATGTGACTATTCATGCTACATAGTATATTGTTGAAAACAAGTACTTTTTCATGACCATGTGACTATTAATATACATTGGATATTGTTGAACACAAGGACCTCTTCATGATTATGTGACTATTAATGCTACAGAGGGTATTGTTGAACACAAGGACTTTTTCATGATCATGTGACTATTAATGCTACATTGGATATTGTTGAACACAAGGACCTCTTCATGATCATGTGACTATTAATGCTACATTGGATATTGTTGAACACAAGGACTTTTTCATGATCATGTGACTATTAATGCTACATTGGATATTGTTGAAAACAAGTACTTTTTCATGATCATGTGACTATTAATGCTACATTGGGTATTGTTGAAAACAAGTACTTTTTCATGATCATGTGACTATTAATGCTACATTGGGTATTGTTGAAAACAAGTACTTCTTCATGATCATGTGACTATTAATGCTACATTGGATATTGTTGAACACAAGGACTTTTTCATGATCATGTGACTATTAATGCTACATTGGATATTGTTGAAAACAAGTACTTTTTCATGATCATGTGACTATTAATGCTACATTGGGTATTGTTGAAAACAAGTACTTTTTCATGATCATGTGACTATTAATGCTACATTGGGTATTGTTGAAAACAAGTACTTCTTCATGATCATGTGACTATTAATGCTACATTGGATATTGTTGAACACAAGGACTTTTTCATGATCATGTGACTATTAATGCTACATTGGATATTGTTGAAAACAAGTACTTTTTCATGATCATGTGACTATTAATGCTACATTGGGTATTGTTGAAAACAAGTACTTTTTCATGATCATGTGACTATTAATGCTACATTGGGTATTGTTGAAAACAAGTACTTTTTCATGATCATGTGACTATTGATATACATTGGATATTGTTGAACACAAGGACCCCTTCATGATTATGTGACTATTAATGCTACATAGGATATGAAAACAAGGACTTCTTCATGATCATGTGACTATTAATGCTACATTGGATATTGTTGAAAACAAGTACTTTTTCATGATCATGTGACTATTAATGCTACATTGGATATTGTTGAAAACAAGGACTTCTTCATGATCATGTGACTATTAATGCTACATAGGATATTGTTGAACACAAGGACTTCCTCATGATCATGTGACTATTAATGCTACATTGGATATTGTTGAAAACAAGGACTTTTTCATGATCATGTGACTATTAATGCTACATTGGATATTGTTGAAAACAAGGACTTTTTCATGATCATGTGACTATTAATATACATTTGATATTGTTGAAAACAAGTACTTTTTCATGACCATGTGACTATTAATGCTACATTGGATATTGTTGAACACAAGTACTTTTTCATGACCATGTAACTATTCATGCTACATAGGATATTGTTGAACACAAGGACTTCCTCATGCTCATGTGACTATGAATGTTGCATAGGCTATTGTTGAAAACTAGGAATGTTTCATGATCATGTGACTATTCATGCTACATAGGATATTGTTGAACACAAGGACTTCCTCATGCTCATGTGACTATGAATGTTGCATAGGCTATTGTTGAAAACTAGGAATGTTTCATGATCATGTTACTATTAATGTACATAGGATATTGTTGAAAACAAGGACTTCTTCATGATCATGTGACTAAAATAGGATTAGTATATTACTATGTTTGTATTATTTATTGTTCCCTCATTTAAACATTACCAAAACAGTAACGTTAAGTACTCAGTTTGTTCTCACGGAATACATTTCTGACGCAATATTGTTGTGACGTCACATTTAGCCTCATAGCATCTAAAAATAGACACAGCTTGGAAATCGGTAAACATTAAAGTTCTGAACACTAAACTCAGCAGTTATACCAAGGCAGGCACACGAGGAATGAGACTTCTGTGACATTTACGCATGATATTAGTAGGTAATATTTTTAACTTTGTGTAAAAGCCATACAAGTAGTCCGGCTACAGCTATCAATACGGCTGGCCGATTAGCGCAGTTGTTTGCGCGCTCGCTTCTCATCAATGCAACCCGGTTCGATCATCGGACCGGGAAGTATGTGAGCTGGTACGGTGGTCGCCAGATCGGAGAGGTGGGTTTTCTCCAGGTACTCCGGATTCCTCCTACACTAATGGCCACAGTTACGCTTTCATCCGCGCCAACGAGATTGATTAATAAAAGTTATTACAACTTGCTTCGCAATCGTTGTAAAATAAATAAAGTTTTTAAAACAATAATATAATATAATACGTAAAACACTATTTTACTGTACTCTTTAGAATACTAAAACAGTTGATTTCACACCAACTGCATGTATGTAAAAGTTATATATAACGTATAACATATATTCCTATAGTAAGGAATTAACTAGACACCCGGATATATTAACATTACCTTCATAAATGATGACCCATTCCAATGAAACACCACGCTGACCCGCTAACCCACTGGCCTATCTCGCTGGGTGGGTGTGAACATTGAAGCATGTAATATGTAGAAATTGTAGTGTGTTTTCTGCTTTTCGCAGGACGAACCATTTTTGATAATAAGAACTGGAACCAACAATGATGGAAAACCGTTCGTTGGAAATGAAATGTATGAAGGTACGATACTCTATGATTTCTATTTTTAAGGAATAATCGCTGGTTAATAGTTTCCATCGGGGTATGAACTACATTGGGCGTGGTTAAAGTGTGGGGAGGCCACTAACGGGTATATAATAGGCTAAAATCCATATCTAAGTAATAAAATGAATGTACGATCTAGTAAGAATACGTAATGTACGATCTAGTAAGAATACATAATGTACGATCTAGTAAAAATACGTAATGTACGATCTAGTAAGAATACGTAATGTACGATCTAGTAAGAATACGTAATGTACGATCTAGTAAGAATACGTAATGTACGATCTAGTAAGAATACGTAATGTACGATCAAGTAAGAATACGTAATGTACGATCTAGTAAGAATACGTAATGTACGATCTAGTAACAATACGTAATGTACGATCTAGTAAGAATACGTAATGTACGATCTAGTAACAATACGTAATGTACGATCTAGTAAGAATACGTAATGTACGATCTAGTAACAATACGTAATGTACGATCTAGTAAGAATACGTAATGTAGGATCTAGTAAGAATACGTAATGTACGATCTAGTAAAGATACGGAATATACGATCCAGTAAGAATACGTAATGTACGATCTAATAAGAATACGGAATGTACGATCTAGTAAGAATACGTAATGTACGATCTAGTAAGAATACGTAATGTACGATCTAGTAAGAATACGTAATGTACGATCTAGTAAAGATACGGAATATACGATCTAGTAAGAATACGTAATGTACGATCTAATAAGAATACGGAATGTACGATCTAGTAAGAATACGTAATGTACGATCTAGTAAGAATACGTAATGTACGATCTAGTAAGAATACGTAATGTACGATCTAGTAAAGATACGGAATATACGATCTAGTAAGAATACGTAATGTACGATCTAATAAGAATACGGAATGTACGATCTAGTAAGAATACGTAATGTACGATCTAGTAAGAATACGTAATGTACGATATAGTAAGAATACGTAATGTACGATCTAGTAAGAATACGTAATGTACGATCTAGTAAGAATACGGAATATACGATCTAGTAAGAATACGTAATGTACGATATAGTAAGAATACGTAATGTACGATATAGTAAGAATACGTAATGTACGATATAGTAAGAATACGTAATGTACGATATAGTAAGAATACGTAATGTACGATATAGTAAGAATACGTAATGTAGGATCTAGTAAGAATACGTAATGTACGATCTAGTAAAGATACGGAATATACGATCTAGTAAGAATACGTAATGTACGATCTAATAAGAATACGGAATGTACGATCTAGTAAGAATACGTAATGTACGATCTAGTAAGAATACGTAATGTACGATCTAGTAAGAATACGTAATGTACGATCTAGTAAAGATACGGAATATACGATCTAGTAAGAATACGTAATGTACGATCTAATAAGAATACGGAATGTACGATCTAGTAAGAATACGTAATGTACGATCTAGTAAGAATACGTAATGTACGATCTAGTAAGAATACGTAATGTACGATCTAGTAAAGATACGGAATATACGATCTAGTAAGAATACGTAATGTACGATCTAATAAGAATACGGAATGTACGATCTAGTAAGAATACGTAATGTACGATCTAGTAAGAATACGTAATGTACGATATAGTAAGAATACGTAATGTACGATCTAGTAAGAATACGTAATGTACGATCTAGTAAGAATACGTATACGATCTAGTAAGAATACGTAATGTACGATATAGTAAGAATACGTAATGTACGATATAGTAAGAATACGTAATGTACGATATAGTAAGAATACGTAATGTACGATATAGTAAGAATACGTAATGTACGATATAGTAAGAATACGTAATGTACGATATAGTAAGAATACGTAATGTACGATATAGTAAGAATACGTAATGTACGATCTAGTAAGAATACATAATGTACGATATAGTAAGAATACGTAATGTACGATATAGTAAGAATACGTAATGTACGATCTAGTAAGAATACGTAATGTACGATCTAGTAAGAATACGTAATGTACGATCTAGTAAGAATACGTAATGTACGATCTTATATGTTATATTTATATTTTATATTTCGGGTTTTACGCCTGCATCAGCACCATTTTGGGCTATATCGCCGGCGGGCAGTTTACTTAACAACACCTTTCCTGGGCAGGCTCCAGCGGTTAACCAGTACTTGGGTGCACCAACCTCCGTAAGAAACTGCCAACTTTTTCATATAAATGAGACACGGCCTGAGCGGGGCTCGAACCCGTGACCATCAGTGATGATAGGTTACAGTGGTATACAAGTCAGCGACCTTAACCACTCGACCACGGAGGCGGAGTACGATCTAGTAAGAATACGTAATGTACGATCTAGTAAGAATACGTAATGTACGATCTAGTAAGAATACGGAATATACGATCTAGTAAGAATAGGTAATGTACGATCTAGTAAGAATACGTAATGTACGATCTAGTAAGAATAGGTAATGTACGATCTAGTAAGAATACGGAATATACGATCTAGTAAGAATACGAAATGTACGATCTAGTAAGAATACGTAATGTACGATCTAGTAAAGATACGGAATATACGATCTAGTAAGAATACGTAATGTACGATCTAGTAACAATACGTAATGTACGATCTAGTAAGAATACGTAATATACGATCTAGTAAGAATACGTAATGTACGATCTAGTAAGAATACGTAATGTACGATCTAGTAAGAATACGTAATGTACGATATAGTAAGAATACGGAATATACGATCTAGTAAGAATACGTAATGTACGATCTAGTAACAATACGTAATGTACGATCTAGTAAGAATACGTAATATAGGATCTAGTAAGAATACGTAATGTACGATCTAGTAACAATACGTAATGTACGATCTAGTAAGAATACGTAATATACGATCTAGTAACAATACGTAATGTACGATCTAGTAACAATACGTAATGTACGATCTAGTAAGAATACGGAATATACGATCTAGTAAGAATACGTAATGTAGGATCTAGTAAAGATACGGAATATACGATCTAGTAAGAATACGTAATGTACGATCTAGTAAGAATACGTAATATACGATCTAGTAAGAATACGTAATGTACGATCTAGTAAGAATACGTAATGTACGATCTAATAAGAATACGTAATATACGATCTAGTAAGAATACGTAGTGTACGATCTAGTAAGAATACGTAATGTACGATCTAGTAAGAATACGTAATGTACGATCTAGTAAGAATACGTAATGTACGATCTAGTAAGAATACGTAATGTACGATCTAGTAAGAATACGTAATGTACGATCTAGTAAGAATACGTAATGTACGATATAGTAAGAATACGTAATGTACGATCTAGTAAGTACACGGAATGTACGATCTAGTAAGAATACGTAATGTACGATCTAGTAAGAATAGGTAATGTACGATCTAGTAAGTACACGGAATGTACGATCTAGTAAGAATACGTAATATACGATCTAGTAAGTACACGGAATGTACGATCTAGTAAGAATGCGGAATATACGATACAGTAAGTATACGAATATACGATCTGATAAACATATGGAATATGCTACGAATACTGAATATACGATATAGTAATATATAGCACGTACCATACCGATCCGCAAACTACTGAATGTTCGGATAAACAGTTTCCATACATATCCCTAGATGCACCCACTTATAGCCACGAGTCGTACTCGTCATTCAACGTCTAGTGTAATAGTGTCATAGACAATTTCATCAGAAACGAATTACTAACAGAACTTGTTTAAACATGTCTATCTCGTCTTCGTTTACAATAATGATCTCCTGGTTGAGTATAATGGACATGCGTTTCTCTTTATTATTAAGGTTATTGTGTGGACCTCGTTAGAAAAGTTGCGAAACGGGTTGGATTTGAGTACCAAATTCAGTTGGTAACAGATGGAAAGTACGGAGCAACTGAAATAGTAATGCCTAGCAATAAAACTAGATGGAATGGAATGATTGGTGAGCTTACAAGAGGGGTAAGTGAAATACTACATAGTAATACAACTAGAGAGAATGGAATGATTGGTGAAGTTACAAGAGGGGTAAGTGAAATACTACCTAACAATACAACTAGAGAGAATGGAATGATTGGTGAGCTTACAAGAGGGGTAAGTGAAATACTACATAGCAATACAACTAGAGGGAATGGAATGATTGGCGAGCTTACAAGAGGGGTAAGTGAAATACTACATAGCAATACAACTAGAGAGAATGGAATGAGTGGTGAGCTTACAAGAGGGGTAAGTGAAATACTACATAGCAATACAACTAGAGGGAATGGAATGAGTTGTGAACTTACAAGAGGGGTACGTGAACTACTACATAGCAATACAACTAGAGGGAATGGAATGATTGGTGAGCTTACAAGAGGGGTAGGTGAACTACTACATAGCAATACAACTAGAGGGAATGGAATGATTGGTGAGCTTACAAGAGGGGTAAGTGAAATATTACATAGCAATAAAACTAGATGGAATGGAATGATTGGCGAGCTTACAAGAGGGGTAAGTGAAATACTACATAGCAATACAACTAGAGGGAATGGAATGATTGGTGAGCTTACAAGAGGGGTAAGTGAAATACTACATAGCAATACAACTAGAGGGAATGGAATGATTGGTGAGCTTACAAGAGGGGTAAGTGAAATACTACATAGCAATACAACTAGAGGGAATGGAATGATTGGTGAGCTTACAAGAGGGGTAAGTGAAATACTACATAACAATACAACTAGAGGGAATGGAATGATTGGTGAGCTTACAAGAGGGGTAAGTGAAATACTACATAGCAATACAACTAGAGGGAATGGAATGATTGGCGAGCTTACAAGAGGGGTAAGTGAAATACTACATAGCAATACAACTAGAGGGAATGGAATGATTGGCGAGCTTACAAGAGGGGTAAGTGAAATACTACCTTTGATATGTTTTTGTCCATCGTTTTACTATACTAAATTGACAAATATGAAAGTATTGCTTATGATACTTTAAGCCGAGATTTCGGATCGGTGTTTTGCATGGGCATGTATTGGAAGTAAGGAACTATGTCTCTATCATTACAACATCTTCCAAGACCGAAACTAACTAATACCTTCGAACGGTGCAACCCAAGTGTGCAATCGATAGATGGGTTACAAATCCAATAATTATTAAATTGTGATCTGGGCATTGCAAATCAGATATGAACCACCATTGTGTCTAAGCGGAACATACATTACCCAAAGAGTTAAAATATTATCAATATTTTAGTTGTAATTATATAACTATATAATTAATTATTTTTATTATCAATGAAAGACATGTTTGGTAGCAAAAATATTATTTTATGGTAATAACATTCCAAAGATTCAAGCTATGATTTATTCAGAACAGCTCAAATGCAACCTTCCTATTTGCATAGACACGTTGCTAAGCTCCAAGGTACTTGTCTGTTGCTAAGTTCCAAGGTACTTGTCTGTTGCTAAGTTCCAAGGTACTTGTATGTTGCTAAGCTCCAAGGTACTTGTCTGTTGCTAAGTGTCAATGTACTTGTTATTACAGGATGCAGATTTAGCGATAGCACCGCTCTCTATAACCAGCGAGAGAGAAACAGTGGTTCACTTTTCCAAACCTTATATGGACGTTGGTATCAGTATTATGATCATAGTAAGTTGAGTGTATGTCTGCCTGTGTGTATGTGTGTATGTGTGTCTGTGTGTCTGTGTGTCTGTATGTCTGTGTGTCTGTGTGTGTGTCTGTGTGTGTGTCTGTGTGTCTGTGTGTCTGTTTGTCTGTGTTTCTGTGTGTCTGTGTGTTTCTGTGTGTCTGTGTGTGTGTGTGTGTGTGTGTGTGTGTGTGTGTGTGTGTCTGTCTGTCTGTCTGTCTGTCTGTCTGTCTGTCTGTCTGTCTGTCTGTCGTCTGTCTGTCTGTCTGTCTGTCTGTCTGTCTGTCTGTCTGTCGTCTGTCTGTCTTCTGTCTGTCTGTCTGTCTGTCTGTCTGTCTGTCTGTCTGTCTGTCTGTCTGTCTGTCTGTCTGTCTGTCTGTCTGTCTGTCTGTCTGTCTGTCTGTCTGTCTGTCTGTCTGTCTGTCTGTCTGTCTGTCTGTCTGTCTGTATGTCTGTATGTCTGTCTGTCTGTCGGCATATACGTATGTCTCTCTGTAAGTGTGTCTATGTGTATCCATATCTTGATAGAAGGGTTATTATACTTATATAAATAGCTGCATCAGCTTATGCATTGAAGCGTAGAAGCCAATACAGAACATGAACATATTTAGCAGCATATATGCACCCACAAACAAGTGTCCACAAAGTGTTCACGTCATGTTTATTTAGTCAATACAAATTGAGCTCGATTGCGAAACAGGTTCTTACAACATTATATTAACCCCTCTCGAGACCTCATTCCTGATGGAATCCATCGCCATGAGGGAGAGAGGAGGGGCAATGTGGACCTTAAGTTCCTTGCCTGAGGGTACAATCATAACGGCCCAAGCTGGACGCGAACTCCGCTACCACTGAGCTATCACGACTTCCAATGTAATATCTATTCAATAATAGATTTTAGACGGTAGCATTGCGCTATCCTCCAAACATCTTCAGGAGGCGTCGCTCATATGGGCAACCGGTAGCAACGATAAATAAACGTGAAAACATCATTGGTAGCGGTTGCGCATTCGTAGAGTGGTCACATGTGTTATAACAATCCAAGGAAAATAACCGATTACTTACGCCTCCAAGGATTATACGGAGCATTTTTGTTGCCAAATATGGAAAATGACCTTTGACACTATCTATTCCTGATTGGTGACGTCAGAAAACACCGATCGCGTGCAGTATTATAAATACTTACGGGGTAACGAAAACGAAGGTATCACGATTTGAGAACAATTGCTAGACGATGTGACACTGTGCAGGTTCGAAACCTGGATTATTCCTATATAAGTATTAGCTCGTGTATATGTCTGTTATTCTCCTATTCAGTCATCTGAGCAAGCAATAGCTTCTACATTTGGAACTCCCGTGTTCAGTCCATCCGTCTGTCAACATGAGACACATCTTCCACCAATCTTTTGTAGGGCCTACCCTATTATGTTAAACTTTATTTAGTGTTCTTCTTTTTTACAAAGAGCATGCGTGCATGGAAATTGTAAACACACAGGTTGCTGCTGGAAGATAACAAAGGATTGGAAAACAAGACAAATACAATCTTATAAATATTCCTCTCCTACATGGAGCATTTAGCAAGATGGTGTAATCCGGTGTAAGCTGCTGTTCGTTGTCTGTTCACGGCTAAAATTGCTCGTTAAAGTTTGTAAGATAATTGTAATTGTAAGATATATGGTTCTCGAATCAAGATATGTTATAGTTGAAATACAATGCCTACCCTATTGTTTTCAAACAATTAGTTTCATTTCATTGTACATGGCACATATGTCATTGTTAAACACATATATAGAGGTATATTAGTATGCGACTATCTGGGTGTAATGATGTACATAATGATATTCGTCACAACATCTTCTCTGTAAATCGACGGATCTATAGTCCAGTGGTAACACGCTGGACTGGTAATCCAGGGATCGCAGGTTCGAACCCCCGTCTGACCCTAATAAATTAACAGTCTTTCAGATGGGACGTTAAACCGAGGTTTCGTGTCGGTGCTTTACACCGTGCACGTAAAAGAACCAGAGGAGTCTCTGGAATGGGTCTCTCTCTCTGTATCATTGCACTATCCTCCAAAATCTAAAATGACTAATATCTCCAGGAGGCGTCGCTCATATGGGCAACCGGTAGCGACGATAAATAAACGTAAATATATATAATTGTGTAGAGCTCTACTTAAATGTACTATAGTCATATATATAATTGTGTAGAGCTCTACTTAAATGTACTATAGTCATATATATAATTGTGTAGAGCTCTACTTAAATGTACTATAGTCATATATAGTATTGTGTAGAGCTCTACTTAAATGTGCTATAGTCATATATATAATTGTGTAGAGCTTTACTTAAATGTACTATAGTCATATATATAATTGTGTAGAGCTTTACTTAAATGTACTATAGTCATATATATAATTGTGTAGAGCTCTGCTTAAATGTACTATAGTCTTATAATTGTGTAGAGCTCTACTTAAATGTACTATAGTCATATATATAATTGTGTAGAGCTCTACTTAAATGTACTACAGTCATATATATAATTGTGTAGAGCTCTACTTAAATGTACTATAGTCATATATATAATTGTGTAGAGCTCTACTTAAATGTACTACAGTCATATATATAATTGTGTAGAGCTCTACTTAAATGTATTATAGTCATATATATAATTGTGTAGAGCTCTACTTAAATGTACTACAGTCATATATATAATTGTGTAGAGCTCTACTTAAATGTACTATAGTCATATATATAATTGTGTAGAGCTCTACTTAAATGTACTATAGTCATATATATAATTGTGTAGAGCTCTACTTAAAAGACGTGTAAACAACATTTCAGAAACCTGACAAGGAGAAGCCGGGTGTGTTCTCGTTTATGCAGCCTTTCACGTGGCAGTTTTGGATGTGTATCGTGTTAGGTTATTGCTCTGTTGGTGTTGGCATATTCTTTGTCAGTCGATTTAGCTCAGCTGAATGGATACGCATTTCTATAAACCGCAAACTTACTTACAACAATTTTACTCTTGCGAATTCATTCTGGTTTGCCATGGGATCATTAATGCTACAGGGGAGTGATGATGCGTGTCCCAGGTAAGCTATCTCTCTATATACGTGTATACATTATATACTCTACACAACTACAGACGGTAATCCCCGGCTACAGGGGAGTGATGATGCGTGTCCCAGGTAAGCTATCTCTATATAAGTGTATACATTATATACTCTACACAAAAAATGGTAACACGCTGGACTGGTAATCCAGAGATCACAGGTTCGATCCCCCGTCTGACCCTAATAAAATTAACAGTCTTTCAGATGGGACGTTAAACCGAGGTCTCGTGTCGGTGCTTTACACCGTGCACGTAAATGAACCAGAGGAGACTCTGGAATGGGTCCCTGTTGTATCATGCGCTATCCTCCAAAAATCTAAAATAACTAATCTATTCAGGAGACGTCGCTCATATGGGCAACCGGTAGCGACGATAAATAAACGTAAAAATAAACTCTACACAATTACAGACGGATCTGTAGACCAGTGGTTAACACGCTGGACTGGTAATCCGGGGATCGCATGACACTAATACAATTAACAGTCTTTCAGATGGGACATTAAACCGAGGTCTCGTGTCGGTGCTTTACACTGTGCACGTAAAAGAACCAGAGGAGACTCTGGAATGGGTCTCTGTCTGTATCATTGCACTATCCTCCAACAATCTAAAATGATCTCTTCAGGAGGCGTCGCTCATATGGGCAACCGGTAGCGACGATAAATAAACGTAAATCACACACACACTCGACACAAGACCTTATTGAAAGATAATTAAAGTATGTAGTCGAAGCATAAACTTGTCAATACGGTATAACTCCCACGGTTGTGTAGTTTATACAAATTTATTTTAGCTCGATTGCGAAACAAGTTCTTTCAACTTATATAAATCGCTCTCGAGACCTCATTCCTGATGGAATCCATCGCCACGAGGGAGAGAAGAGGCAACGTGGAATTTAAATGCCTTGCTTAAGGACACAATCGTAACGGCTCCAGCGGGGCTCGAACTCCGGACCTTTCGCACCTGAAGCGAACGCGCATCCACTGCGCTATCACGACATCCACTTGTTTTAATTAGAGGATATTACGTGGATAGTTTCATAGCACGGTTTTGTAGTCTGCTGCGTAGGGATTAATCAATCAGGCCAACAGTGTTTCGCCGATAATCAACGACAAGACACATATTATTTCCATTCTAGTATGACCAAATATAATATGATAGTGATCGTATATGTCGGCATGTGTTCCGAGAAGTCATCATAGAACATGCACCGTCTGAATGTTTAAAGTGATGTATGCGGATGAAAGGAACATTATATATACTACTTATTACTGCTTTCCGCATACTACATGATAAACTCAGACCGGGAAATATGTGAGATGGTACGGTGGTCGCCAGATAGGACAGGTGGCTTTTTTCCGGGTACTCCGGTTACCTCCCACACGAATGACCACGTACTACCACCAACGAGCGTTATTAATATATTAAGTTGTTAAAGCTTGTTTGGCACTCGTTGTAAAATAAATAAATTTTAAACTTTAATATAATAAAGTTTAAACTTTATTATAAACTCATATGTAGTTGTTCTAACAGGCTATACTATTTGCAATGTATATTTTGAGGCCCCGACAGATTAATTTTATAACATAATGTTATGGGTGTTTATATAATATTCTAACACGACCCAGCTAATAACATACATACTTGTAGAGTACAATCTACCTCGGGTTATTCTGCGATATACCTACATTGAACTATGCTGCACGCGCACCGTGTTTTGGCTATTCCATTTAAACAATGCGTGTAAAGTTTTATGGACGAAAGTCACGTGATGTTTGCAAATACTATCGTGGGATTTCGCGGAAGTGAGCTATTTTTAGAATCAGATAATCTCTTGTCCGTCTTGCTTTTCAGTTAAGTAACGTTTCAGTTACTATTTTGTACAGTTTTATTTGACAAAATAAATAAAATTATTGATCAGTTACAACTTTTGTTCATGTATGCACTAGATTGATATTTTCCATAAAAAATAACGTCATCACCCCTTACGCGGGAGGACATTTCGAAAGCCAAATGCAGCGGAGTACAACGGCGTTTGAAGAAAATACTCCTTTGATTCTTAAAATTATTAGAAGTATGTCGTGTTAGAATCGAAATAATAAGTATCAACCGTGGTATATCGCAGAATAACCCTGGTATTCGGCCTGAGTGATATATTTCTACGCAGAATAACCCGAGTTTGAAGTTCTTATGCGTAGAAATATATCACGAAGGCCGAAGGACATATTGATCTTAGTAATTAATTGATTATCGATAACTCTGCCTTGGCCTCAATTTGTTACTAGTATTGACAGGTAATATATCCCATCATTGCTGTAAGTGCACCTGCCAGATATGTCCGTAGTCTAAGTCAGCACAATGTCATTAATAGTAACACTAAATATTGTATCTGACATTTCGGTTGCGGTATTTCGATAAGGACCATGGACTAGAATGTCTGTCATTTCACATTGTGGAAGTCTAAACTGGTAGTGACATATTTTAATTTATCGTCAAATGAATATATTTTGCAGAAGGCGATTTGTCCTTTGGTACGTTCGTTAAGACGTAATGATATAGAACACGTCAAGCTGCAAGAAAGTACAATAGCTCCACAATACCGTGTATAACTGGATGGGGAACGTAATTAGTTTTACGTATAAGAATGCATATCCTTAGCCCTTGTCCATATAATTATGCATATTGCGTCTTGTTTGATGAAGCAAGGACATATGCATTACTAGACATTTAGCTTATACACATTTATATTAACTCGATCGCGATACAAGTTCTTACAACTTATATTAATCACTCTTGAGATCTCATTCCTGATGGAATATATCGCCAAAAGAGAGAGAGAGAGAGTGAGAGAGAAGTGGCAACGTGGAATTTAAATACCTTGTCTAAGGGCTCCAACAACACTCGAACTCCGGACTTTTCGCACCTGAAGCGAACGCGCTATCACGACTACCACTGCGCTATCACGAATTGCTAGACAATTATCTGATTAGGATCCAGAAGATTTGCTTCGGTTTCAATAAACCGTAGTGTTACACGCAATGCTAATTACTGATTGGATGATTGTGTTTGTCTGCGTTTCAGGTCTGCCTCTGGTAGGATTATTGGAGGCGCGTGGTGGTTTGCCTGTCTGATCACAATATCGTCATATACTGCCAACCTGGCTGCGTTCCTTACCATTGAGACATTATTAACACCGATAGAATCGGCAGACGACTTAGTGAAACAGAATGAAATTTCATACGGAACATTGAAATCCGGTTCATCACAGGATTTCTTCAGGGTAATCGGTGTTGATTGTGTTGTCTGGGTTGTTGAGCTGTGTTGCTCAGATATGCCGTTGCTATAATGATGCCGCCGGTCGTGGCTTGAAGCGTTGCTTATGCCTGTATAATGTGTGCTTCACTATTATAAAGTACAATCTCGCTTAGAAAGCTTTACTCCGCATATGCACATTTTAAGTCGCTTCCTTGGAAATGATATATACTAAAGGACATAGAAAACGCACACTTCAGATAAGTGTGTTTTAAATGAAAAAACAATAACTATATACTACATAGTTTTAAACATTTTGGAATATTTGTAGTTGTTCAGTTTGTGCTTTGTAATAAAGATGTGATATATCTTTGATGGACTCCTTCGTATTTCATTTTCATGTAGTAATAATCATATAATGTAGGTATGCGTTTTCTATGTCCTCTAGCATACACTCAACACAATTTCTTTTCGGTCACCGTGTTTGTTAATATATTGAGCCAATTAATAATCATACAATATCAACATTTTCTTATTGTCATTGAATGCATGTTATTCCAGATTGTTATAAAGCAATTCATTGAACCTTAAGATCTGTAATAACATGTATCATATGATTATATGAATATTGATATTATATAGGTATTAGTTTGCTACAAATACTGTAAAAAACACATAGGTGACCGATTAGGAATTGTGTTGTGTGTAGTCGCTTTGCAGATGATGATTGAGCTTATTTACCCTCGCCTCCGGCGAACCATATGGGCGATGGACCCCGAGGTTATAAACATTTCTCCAATCCCAAAACTTACGGATATGTAGTCCAGTGGTAACACGCTGGAATGGTAATCCAGGGATCGCAGGTTCGATCCCCCGTCTGACCCTAATAAAATTAACAGTCTTTCAGATGGGACATTAAACCGAGGTCTCGTGTCGGTGCTTTACACCGTGCACGTAAAAGAACCAGAGGAGATTCTGGAATGGGTCTCTATCTGTATCATGCACTATCCTCCAAAATCTAAAATAACTAATCTCTTCAGGAGGCGTCGCTTATATGGGTAACCGGTAGCGACGATAAATAAACGTAAAAACACACACAACTTAGTCTCAATCATCTGTTTGGTTCAGCTGACATTAATACTCAGAATTAGCCAATCAGATCATTTGAGCTTTAGTTTTAGATCTGAGAAAAAGTGTTATAACCTCGAGGAATGGGAACTTATTGAACAACTAATAACTCATACAAGACAAGACCAGGTTATATATGCGCAGTGTGGAGTTGCCAGTTCCACCCACAATTCAATCGTCAGTAAGAATGTACTAGTCCATACTCATCTATACAAACCTGATAGTATCAAATAAAGAACAAACTCAGTCTGCAGTTTGCGAGGGGACGCTTCTATAAATGTTTGGGTGTGTGTTCCCTCGACGAGAAGCGGTCGCTAAAACTGGTTTACAAAGCACGGAGCTCTCGAACAATAACTCTCGAATCACTCGAGTATAACATAACAAGTTTTGTTATCAATTCCGATTGGACAAAAATACTTGACTATACGATGAAACGTCGAATATTAGTAAAATTAATACATGCTTCTGGGTGTCATGTCAAGTATCGTCCAATAACTAGTGGGCTTGTATCTGACATATACTGAGTCAAAAAAGAAACGATACCTGGTGTTTATGTGTCTATAATTTCAACATTTATTAAGAAAATTCTTTGAAAATTCATAAGATGATAGTCCAACATGTTTGAAAGAGGAGCACATAAAGCATAATGAGCCTCCGAAACTGTCTGCTGCGTGATGACGTAATTCGTCGGACAGGGGTCTAATGGAGTTTTTACACAGACGTCAATACCGAGTATGGGCACCATTTGCGTCTCTCACTGCAATGCACCGCCGTCGCATCGAACGGAAGAGTGTCTGAATCTCTTGCTGGTCAATATTTGTCCACTCCTGACGCAAAACATCCCTCAGTTGGTTTAACGTTACCGGCTGACGTCGTCTGACGCGGCGGTCTAACGTATCCCACACATGTTCTATGGGTGACAAGTCTGGTGACAAAGCAGGCCACGGCAGGGTTTCAATATTGTTCTGCTCCAATAATGTGGTGGAAATCCGAGCAGTATGACACCTGGCGTTGTCCTGTTGGAACAGTGTGACGTTTCTGTTGGCGTTAAAGAACGGCACAACAACTTGCGCAAGGATCTCATCACAGTACCGCTGGGCGTTTAGGTTCCCGTCCACCACTAACAGTTCAGTGTGACTGCCGAAGGTGATACCGCCCCACGCCATAACGCTTCCGCCCCCGAACAGATTGACCTGACGTACACATGCGTCGGCGTAACGTTCACCGCGTCTGCGATATACCCGCTCTCTGCCATCCGCTCGACGCAAACAGAACCGCGATTCATCGCTAAGCATCACCGAATTCCACTGTAACCGAGTCCAGCGAGCACGTTCCGTCGTCCATTCCCGCCGTACGTCACGGTGACGTCGTGTCAGGATGGGTCCAACGTATGGCCGATAGGCACGACTGCCACGTTCACCGAGCCGGTTCCTGACTGTTTGTGCACTGATGCGATTGTTGGTCATCCCAGGATTAACGGCAGCTGTGTGCGTAGCTGGTAGGAACCGGTCACGTAAATGTGACGTCCGAATGTGACGGTCCTGTAGACGTGTTATCGTGATCCGCGTAACCCCGAGTCGATTTGCGACGTCACACTGACGTAAACCGCCGTCAATCATGCCAATGGCACGCATTCTCTGTTTGCGGTTTAGCCTAGGCATTTTGTTAGAGGTAACAATGGGTATGTAAGGTGTTTTTCCTCGATGATAATGCAATACCAGTACAATAAACCGGTTTTCCGATTTGTACATGTGCAGGAAGTTGTCTTTGTTGAGGAGCACGTGCAAATCGGAAATTCGGCGTTCCAGGATTAGTGGGTGTTTATTTACCTGTGTGTTATGGTTGGCTGACGTTGCAATAAGACACCCGGTACTGATACGTAATAATATATTAAACCTTTCTATGGTTTTATCCGTTTTACGTCAGTTTTAGTTTGGTATCGTTTCTTTTTTGACTCAGTATATATGCCTTTATATGTATTATGTAAAACTCTGACTTTGCATATATCGTCGACGAAATGGCAAAAGGTACACGTACACGTTTTGTGGAAAATCACTTTTTGGCTGGTCCAGAATTAGAATTATCATAATTATCATGTTTGTGTTAAATGACATTATCTATCGGCTAATCGGAAAATTGTTGGCTGACATTTGTCATAAATGCGTTCCCTCAATTAGTCCGAGAAACAAAATTTCACAAGGACGTATCTACAAAGCGGGAATCATGTGTATACCGTACACATATGGCACACCCACTCTTAATCATGTATTACAATGTCCTAATCATATTACTAATGACAACTAAAGACAACAACAATTATAGAGACTAGAACATGTGGGTGAAGTTAGCAGTACTGGATGCACACAACTGTATGTTCTCCTTCTTTGTGCTATGGTAACTCGAGGAACGGTCACAGTCAGTCTCAGTTCCGAACAAGAATACAAGTATCACACATGCAGTTCTGTAAACTCCAGAGCTTCTGCTTGATGTAAGACAGCAGTAAGTCATGCCATCACCATGAACGTTGCTCACAATGTCCCAAATGTAAACAAGCACCTGTTCAACATGGAACGCGTAGGGATCCTAGCTGTCATGTAGGGCTGTTTACTCATCAATGCGCTGGAGCAAGTAGTACTGAAATAAATTCACAAAAAGTCGTCTTCAAATGAGCACAAATGCCACAGCTGCACCACAATCACAATAAAAAATGCAAACAGTATCTGGTTCTACAGTAAAACATCATCAAATTATGGTCAGCTTGATTGCAAAACTACTTTCTAGAGTACAACCCGGAACCAATTCATTCAGTTCCCCACACGTACTGCTGGTAGTGCGCAGAGTGACCTAGTAGTGACAATTTGAAGGACAGTTCAGTGTCAACATGTAGTATATGTCATTGTATATCGCACACATATGCAACCCTACATAGCACACATATGGCAACCCTATATCGCACACATATGCAACCCTACATAGCACACATATGGCAACCCTATATCGAACACATATGGCAACTCAACTATTAAGCATGTATTGCCCAATAATTATATAAAACATATTATTGTGTTGCTATATTGTTCTGTTGGAATGATAACGTGTTAGCATTACAATCTATATTATTACGCGGCTAAGTGGTTAAAGCAGCATTATATCGTAATAAAGGATGTTTTTGGTAAAATATAAATACGAATGTGTGTGTATTTACAAAAATCGAAATAGTCGCTCAGAAACGATAAAATTCAAATAAATATAAACCGTCGTATACGCGAATTTATTTATCAACAAACGAAATTTCAACACGCACAGCGCGCATGCGTGAAACAACAGCGGATATGCCATGTTTGTTTTCACCATTGCCGAAGGTGGACGATGCATTCTGAATGTAAATCCGGTTCCGATTGTAAACAAGTGCGCGTGACCTACCGACTCGGAAAGTCCTACTTTCGGTTTCAAGTTTGTTTTATCGCAAATAAAACACTGTTTACTAATTGAACACAATTATACAAATCATAATTTAAGAATGTGTAGCAGCATTGCTACCAATACGTAAAATTTGAATTGTTCAAATTATCTCTTATTTCATACGATATAGGGCTGCTTTAATGTCGTTTTAATTTTGTTGTGTGTAAATATTTATTAGAACAAATTAACGCTAATTATCGGATAATATCCTGATTTACCTGTATTGCCAGCTACCGTTACAATCAAATTATCCCGATGTTTTAATATTATATATATATATATCTACATTTTGTCCCATAGGTTTCGAAGGTGTCAACATATAAACAAATGGGAATTTATATGGAAGCTGCAAAGCCGCCTGTGTATGTCCAGAACATAGAAGATGGTATGTATAATGCGTACATGTACAGTCTACATCAGTTATGTCAAAGTCGGTTATGTCGAATTATCCGGTTATCTCGAAGTCGGATCAAAGTCCCGTTTCAGACACTATCATTTTACATATAATATATTATATTTTATATAGAATTTCGTTAAGTCAAACTTCGGTTATGTCGAAGTATTTTGTTCGGTACGACGGAATTAATTAATTAATTAATTTTTACACACATAAGAGTGGAAGTATGCACTATGCTTGCATGATTTAAGACACTGTCGTGTCGTCATACCGTTGTACTTGCAGTCCATTATTAGTCCATTATTATTAATATTGGACTGGTGTCAAAAGGCCAGAGTATTATATTAAATACTAAGCGTACGTGCAAGAAATTAACAATTGTAATTAGTATGATCGTGTTATATAAGTGTGTTTTAAGTAAGATATAAGTATCAAACGGTCCAATATGTAAATTATGTGTACTGTCTACGGCGCTACGCACCTCACACAGTCCAATAGTTTACATATTGGATCGTTTTCGGCTGATATCATATACATAAGCGAGCCAGCTTGCTAACTCGAATACAAATGTAGCTGTGTCTCATTTACTAGGCATAAAACGAGTACGTGATTCGAAAGGGAAATATGCATTTCTGCTAGAGTCTGTGTATAACGAATACGCCAACAACAGAAAGCCGTGTAATACGATGAAGGTGGGCCATAACATTAACTCAAATCATTATGGAATTGCCACAAGAAAGAATTCAGTATTAAGGTAAGATTGTGACCATGTTATATACTGCGATTCTCAGTATTATACTGACACCAAAAAGAAACTGTGCACTTACCTTAGAGTGTGTGTGTTGTACGTTTATTTATCGTCGCTACCGATTGCCCATATAAGCGACTATCTATCTATCTTCCTCTAATGTCGAACACCTCGCGGGGATGTAGACGCGACGCCTCCTGAAGAGATTAGCCATTTTAGATTGTTGGAGGATAGTGCAATGATACAGACAGAGACCCATTCTCCAGAGTCTCATCTGGTTCTTTTACGTGCACGGTGTACAGCACCGACACGAGACCTCGGTTTAAAGTCCCAGCTGAAAGACTGTTAATTTTATTAGAGTCAGACGGGGGATCAAACTTCCTTAGAAGTATATTGTATATCCTTTTATACTAGAGGACATAGAAAACGCTTAGAAGTATATTGTATATCCTTTTATACTAGAGGACATAGAAAACGCTTAGAAGTATATTGTATATCCTTTTATACTAGAGGACATAGAAAACGCTTAGAAGTATATTGTATATCCTTTTATACTAGAGGACATAGAAAACGCTTAGAAGTATATTGTATATCCTTTTATACTAGAGGACATAGAAAACGCTTAGAAGTATATTGTATATCCTTTTATACTAGAGGACATAGAAAACGCTTAGAAGTATATTGTATATCCTTTTATACTAGAGGACATAGAAAACGCTTAGAAGTATATTGTATATCCTTTTATACTAGAGGACATAGAAAACGCTTAGAAGTATATTGTATATCCTTTTATACTAGAGGACATAGAAAACGCTTAGAAGTATATTGTATATCCTTTTATACTAGAGGACATAGAAAACGCTTAGAAGTATATTGTATATCCTTTTATACTAGAGGACATAGAAAACGCTTAGAAGTATATTGTATATCCTTTTATACTAGAGGACATAGAAAACGCTTAGAAGTATATTGTATATCCTTTTATACTAGAGGACATAGAAAACGCTTAGAAGTATATTGTATATCCTTTTATACTAGAGGACATAGAAAACGCTTAGAAGTATATTGTATATCCTTTTATACTAGAGGACATAGAAAACGCTTAGAAGTATATTGTATATCCTTTTATACTAGAGGACATAGAAAACGCTTAGAAGTATATTGTATATCCTTTTATACTAGAGGACATAGAAAACGCTTAGAAGTATATTGTATATCCTTTTATACTAGAGGACATAGAAAACGCTTAGAAGTATATTGTATATCCTTTTATACTAGAGGACATAGAAAACGCTTAGAAGTATATTGTATATCCTTTTATACTAGAGGACATAGAAAACGCTTAGAAGTATATTGTATATCCTTTTATACTAGAGGACATAGAAAACGCTTAGAAGTATATTGTATATCCTTTTATACTAGAGGACATAGAAAACGCTTAGAAGTATATTGTATATCCTTTTATACTAGAGGACATAGAAAACGCTTAGAAGTATATTGTATATCCTTTTATACTAGAGGACATAGAAAACGCACACTTCGGATAAGTGTGTTTTTACATGAAAAACAATAACTATATAGAAGAAGAAGAAGAATGCTTTATTAAGACTTAAACTTTACAGTTTCTCGTCTGTAACATTTAAACATATTTACAATATATATAGTACAATATTATGATATATGCAATCATGATGAGGATGGACAAATGATGTAATGATTATGGACATACATGGAAAAATAAGGCAATGTCATGATGGATTTTAGAATATGCAAAACATGATCATGACTGTATTAAGAGTGTAGGGAGTATTCAACATGTAACTCATATATCCTAAACAAGTGAATTACGAAGGGATAAATCTTCATGAATATATTTACTAAAGTTAACCAGCTCTAGGAATTGTCACATTGAAATATTTGCAATAATTTGAACATACTTGGTCGATTAGAATATAAACGTTTAATATATTTTTTTCTTAATCTATACACCTCACATTTAAGCATGAAATCTTCCACGTTGTTTGCATTACACAATAAACAAACATAACCTTTCGTTTTGATCAATACGGTTTCTACCATATCTGCCAGTTTCAATCCGTAAGTTGTGCGCCGATAGTCTCAATTTTGTAAATGCAATTCTTAATGTTCTGCTTAGTATTATATCTAAGTACGATTCGTAACCAAAATTAATCTTTACATTTTTATATAATATAAGTACCTTATTTAGATCAGCTTGTGAAGTCTGCAGAAAATCATCTATAATCCTTTGTTTAAATTCAGAAATAAACTGTGTATGGTCGATGCCATGTGGGTTTTCCCATATATACAAAAAGCCAAATTTACTTAGCAATTCCCTAACTCTGGACAACCAATTACGTTTGCCAGATACTAAATCGTCTAGACACGTCTGTATCATCGACTTAATAATTATATTTTCCGTTGTAACTATTTTAACCAATATTTTACAACTTTTACATATCTACATAATACAATGTGTATATATAAATACATAGTTTTAATATTGGAATATTTTTAGTTGTTCAGTTTGTGTTTTGTAATAAAGATATGATATATCTTTGATGGAATCCTTCGTATTTCGTTTTCATGTAATCATATAATATAGGTGTGCGTTTTCTATGTCCTCTAGTATATAATATAGGTGTGCGTTTTCTATGTCCTCTAGTATATAATGTAGGTGTGCGTTTTCTATGTCCTCTAGTATATAATGTAGGTGTGCTTTTTCTATGTCCTCTAGTATAGAGGCAAATATTGGCACATTTTGTATGTATGTATGTTCCATTAATGTCAAACCCCTTGCGGGGACCTAGACATGTTTTCCTGGGCAGGCTTAGCCGACCTAAGTGGTTAACCAGTACTAAGCAATGTGCGTGAGGTGCCTTGCTCAATGACACTACATACGTGGCCTGACCGAGTATCGAACCCGGGACCGTTCGATTCCAAATCCGACGCTCTACCACTGGACCACGGACGCCACAGTATCAAGATGTGCGAACTATTGGGGAAATTAGTGCAATGTGTGAAGGATTATTTTCTTCTCTCATGCTAGTAAAATCCATAATTTTAAATTTGTAGCGAAAAAGTAACGCTCAATATAAAGTTGCACAGTTTTGTTTATGGTGCCCGTATATTAATTGAACAAACATGGCATCTGTGCTATATATGCTATGCTTTATTGATAAATAATCAATTAGATGAAAAATAAATCATTTTACTTCAATGATAGACATTGCTTGTGTTTCTATTACCTCTCTTGGTAGATAAAGCCCGATTTATCCCGAAATGTATATTGGTCATTTCAGTTGGAACTCTTTGTTTTTACTGTTGCGCCCCCAAAATCATGTAATTAACTGAGAACAAGTGTTTACAATTCCAATTTAATAATATATCCATTGGATATACTGTAGGATATCTGTCGAAATTGAATAATTATTAGATTAGAAAAAGGATGGAAATAAATAGCATATGTAAGGAATTAGTTTACACAAATTTATTTTAACTCGATTGCGAAACAAGTTCTTTCAACATATATAAATCACTCGAGACCTCATTGCTGATGGAATCAATCGCCATGAAGGAGAGAGAAGAGGCAATGTGGACTTTAAATGCCTTGCCTAAGGGCACAATCGTAACGCCTCCAGTGGGGCTCGAACTCCGGACCTTTCGCATCTGAAGCGAACGCACATCCACCGCGCTATCACGACTTCCACAAGGAATGATGAACCACGATGAATACAGAGGTGGCCAACTCATAGAAAACCCTCCTCAAAGAGTATTCAGGGAGGCTGTAACTGACTAAGGGTTCTCATTAAAGTGCATTTAAGCAGTCGTAGAATGCGAAGTATGCATAATAATTTATGTTATATGATAAAGCACGATTCCTCATTTGAGAATGCTTTCTACTGACGTCTTCAAGTATCCGTCGATTAGCAACACTTATTTCAATATTGTTATAATGCTATATATAGCACCATCTCCGTGGCCTAGTTGATAATGTGTCCGCATACAGAACGGTGTGTCCAATGTTCAAACCTCGTCTGGGGTTCAATCTGATATAGCCGGTTGGTGAGCCGCCAGCTAGTTAAATAATGGTTACCGATTGCCTATCAGCCTTCCGGCATAGGATTCGGGAAGTACTGGTGTCCATACGAGGTGTCTCATAAGTCAGAAATGCCTGGCCCTTTAAATAGGGGTGACACTTTAATAAACAAACACTGCACGTTACTTTTATAGTAAGTTTGAAGGCTTTCATACCGCGTTATTATTGGCCGTAACATACTGTATATTGGATATAGCAGGTTCAATCCCCCGTCTGACCCTAATAAAATTAACAGTCTTTCAGATGGGACGTTAAACCGAGGTCTTGTGTCGGTGCTTTACACCGTGGACGTACAAGAACCAGAGGAAACTCTGGAATGGGCCTCTGTCTGTATCATTGCACTATCCTCCAAAAATCTAAAATGACTAATCTCTTCAGGAGGCGTCGCTCATATGGGCAACCGGTAGCGACGATAAATAAACGTAAAACACACACACAACATGCGTCGATATATTTTGCCTGGTCAGTCAAATAAATATATGTTAACACCGAGACTATTAATTGGGCCGTATTGAGTTTCTGATAATGCCAGAAGTTAAAAATCGACAGACTGGAACCCAGGCTATATTGGATATAGAAGAGCTAAATGTTGTTTCATATTCAGAGATGCTATTACATTGGCTGTGTTAAGTTTGACCGAGGACGGAACACTGGAACGAATGAAAAACGAATGGTGGGTTGATAAAGGAGAATGTGGCTTCAGCACGGGTCACAGGGTATGTATATATCTTTCACATTTTGTAATATTTTATTCTTTCGATTATTCTGAGCACACGAATATTTGGTGGCCGAGTATGTGTAAGCCTGTTATTTTGTAGTTGTACGGTCATGTGGACATGTGGACTGTTGTTTTAATTAGTTTTATACAAATTTATTTTAGCTCGATTGCGAAACAAGTTCTTATAACTTATATTAATCACTCTCGAGAATCAGTCCTCATGGAATCCATCGCCACGAGGAGGAGAGAAGAGGCAACGTGGAATTTAAATGCTTTGCCTTAGGGCACAATCGTAACGGCTCCAGTGGGGTTCGACCTCCGGCCCTTTCGCACCTGAAGCGAACGCGCTACTACTGCGCTATCACGACATCCACTTGTTTTAATTAGAGGATATTACGTGGATAGTTTCATAGCAGCATAGGTATCGACCCGATGTAGCTTGCTATCAGCCTGAGACCGAACATCTTTATTACTTTGATATGAATTGGAACAGTTAATAATTGAAATCATGCTCTGTGCGATCCATTTATCAGGAATAAATCACAATTACTGAATTAGATACACGAAACTATTGAAATATTACCACGAAAATACAAACATTTGTAATCTGTTTTCTTTTTTTTACGTTTATTTATCGTCGCTACCGGTTGCCCATATGAGCGACGCTTCCTGAAGAGATTAGTTATTTTAGATGTTGGAGGATAGTGCATGATACAGACAGAGACCCATTCCAGAATCTCCTCTGGTTCTTTTACGTGCACGGTGTAAAGCACCGACACGAGACCTCGGTTTAACGTCCCATCTGAAAGACTGTTAATTTTATTAGGGTCAGATGGGGGATCGAACCTGCGACCTCTGAATTACCAGTCCAGCGTGTTACCACTGGACTACATATCCGTCTGTTCTCTGTAATCTGTCAAATTTGACACGCTTATACTCTACTGGAAGTAAACAAACTAGCACCGAGTGCGCATGCGTTATTTCGCTGGAACTAGTTAAGATACGGCTTTTTCTGGTTTGATACGGGCTCGTTCTCTCCCACGTACCCCAATGATAACGTTAACAGTCTTTCAGATGGGATTATAAACCGATGTAGTGTGGATCGGAGCTATGCACCGAGCATGCAAACGAACCGGAGATGATTCTTAGTTTATACAAATTTATTTTAGCTCGATTGCGAAACAAGTTATTTCAACTTATATAAATCACTCTCGAGACCTCATTCCTGATGGAATCCATCGCCACAAGGGAGAGAGAAGAGGCAACGTGGAATTTAAATGCCTTGCCTAAGGGCACAATCGTAACGGCTCCAGTGGGGTTCGAACTCCGGACCTTTCGCACCTGAAGCGAACGCACATCCACTGCGCTATCACGACTTCCACAATGTGATTCTGGAACTGGACTTAAGAACTTCCGGTTCTTAAACTATTATTGAACAACTATAAATTAGTAGCATTCTTCAAGAGGTGTCGCCCCGAATGTGCGGGGGTGACGATGAATCTTAATAATAATCAATATTATGTTGTTGCTGTTGTCAGGAATCGAAGAAGAAAAGCCTTTCACTAAGCAACGTTGCAGGAATATACTTCATACTTATAGCCGGCTTAGTGCTGTCGATCATTGTTGGTGTCTGCGAGTTTATCTATATAAAATCGCAACCGGAAAATGTGCCTTCCTCTGTAAGTATCAGAATTCCTCAGAATAATGTACAGTCTACATCCGCTATGTCAAAGTCGGTTATGTCGAATTATCCGGTTATCTGGTTATCTCGAAGTCAGATCAATGTCCCGTTTCAGACACTATCATTGTACATATAAATGGCTCCGTTTGCATCGAATTTCGTTAAGTCAAACTTCGGTTATGTCGAAGTATTTTGTTCTGTCCGGCGGAATTCGGTGTAGACTGTATATATTTAGTTTATACAAATTTATTTTAGCTCAATTGCGAAACAAGTTCTTACAACTTATATTAATAATCACTCTCAAGACCTTATTCCTGATGGAATCCATCGCCACGACGGAGAGAGAAGAGGCAACGTTGAATTTAAATGCCTTTCCTAAGTGCACAGTTGTAAAGTCTCCGGTGCTTCTCTACCTCCGGGTCGTTTGCACCTGAAGCGAACGTGCTATCACTTCGCTATCACAACTTCCAACACATAGTTGTTGGGCAACTGTTGCTATGCAGTGTACCCCATCTAGACGGAGAACCCAATGTTGGTCAACGCGAATGTCTCTACTTTAAAGAGAAATGGCATTTTCATTATTTGTGTGGAATACGAAATGGAGATCAAACTTAAATTGTATCTGAGCAGAGCAAGTTAGTCATGCACACTAATACATCATGTCAGTGTCACTATCACATTATGAGAACTATATTACATTTGACATATGTGTACGTTTATAATATAATATAACACACATATAGCTCAATTGCGAAACAAGTTCTTACAACTTATATTAATAATCACTCTCAAGACCTGGTGGAATCCATCGCCACGACGGAGAGAGAAGACTAGAGGACAAAGAAAACGTGCGTGTTTTTACATGAAAAGCAATAACTATATAAATACATAGTACTAAACATTTTGGAATATTTTTAGTTGTTCAATTTGTGTTTTGTAATAAAGATGTGATATATCTTTGATGGAATCCTATTTCGTAATGTAATAATAATCATATAATGTATGTGTGTGTTTTCATGTCATCTAGTATACATTGAAACCAGCAACTCTCTTCAGTTATATCAATTGCTCAAATCACTAACAAGTGTGTTGTAGTAACCAATACTGTATAAACTGTAGGGAGATTGGTTAAATTGACAATGTGATTTATATACATGCATTCTAACTTATACTGTGTAAACTGTATTTAATGATTTTTACATTGATAATGTTCTATCCATCACTGTATTTTCCCAGATGATATACATGATGCCTGATGACAGAGCCGACTGTAATGATGACGAAGTTCCAGAAGAAGTGAGGTTGATGGATAAGTATAGACCAGTACATGTACCATCTTCCCCCGTGAATGGAAACGTGGGCCCAAACAATTACGTACGGTTTGTTTATACATGTTTATATTTATCTGCAAATAACAATATTTCACTCTCTTCACATTTGTTTTAAACGTATATTATTTCTAAAACTGGTTAAAAGTTTAAGCTTTTTATTTTATTTGATTGCGAAACAAGCTTAAACAAATCATATTAATCACTCTCGTTGGCGTAGATGTGGTCATTCCGGCGTGTGGGAGGAAACCGAAGTACCAGGAGAAAACCCACCTGTCCGATCTGGCGACCACCGTACCATCTCTCATACTTCCGGTCCGATGATCCAACCCTGGTTGCATTTGTGAGAAGCAAACTCTCTAACCACAGCGTTAATCGGACAGCCGTATTTTATACATATATACATGTCACAATAAAAACATAAGACACTTGTAATACGAGTGAGGGTATATAGGTTTGGCAACAAGTTCTGAACAATATTACTCATTGGCCATTCTATTCACATGTGTTCACAATTACAGTGTGCTCCAAATCGAACGAATACATTTGTTTAATATTTCTGTGCAAGAAATGTTCAGATTCATATCATAGTTAGCATATTGATGTAGTCTATCCGGCATGGTGTATATGTATAACTTAATATCATTTATTTAAAAAAAGCGACATTACATCGCAAAAAGCCTCAACAATGCTTTTTTACGTATACATAGCATTGCTACTATAAAGTCTTAGCTGCTTAGCACAGGGGCTGCACATTTATAATAAAACAACATACATTCAAATAATGGTCGCCTCTATTAAGCAGCTAACCTGTATTAAGCAGGTAGTTTTCAGATTCCGAATATTAGTATTTGACCTGTATTAAGCAGCCACCTGTGCTCAACAGCCACTTTCTGTGAGTCCAGTGGATGGCTGCTTATGACAGGTTTGACTGTATTGAGAATCTAGGAACTGGCTGCTTAACACAGGCTGGTTGCTTAATTGAGGTGACCACTACCACTGGTTTGCCTGTATAGCTGTGTCGGAATATCACTCTAGGAGAATATTCTACTGTCCATATAAAGGTCCGCCTCCGTGGTCGAGTGGTTAAGGTCGCTGATGTGTATACCGCTGTAACCTATCATGATGGTCACGGGTTCGAGCCGTCTCTTTATATGAAAAAGTTGGCAGTTTCTTACGGAGGTTGGTGCACCCAAGTACTGGTTAACCGTTGGAGCCTGCCCAGGAAAGGTGTTGTTAAGTAAACTGCCCGCCGGCGATATAGCCCAAAATTGTGCTGATGCAGGCGTCAAACCCGAAATATAACAAAAATAACTGTCCATATAAACGGGATTTCTGTCTGCATCGTTTGTACACACTGTACCAAGCACTCTTGCAAACATATGTACAGTCTAACCTGTGGGTTTTTTAATTTAAGTTTATTTAACGTCGCTACCGGTTTCCCATTTGATCGACGGGCAGTTTACCTAACAACACCTTTCCTGGGCAGCCTCCAGCGGTTAACCAGTGTTTGGTGCACCAACCTCCGTAAGAAACTGCCAACTTTTTCATATAAATGAGACACGGTCTGAGCGGGGCTCGAACCCGTGACCATCAGAGATGATAGGTTACAGTGGTATACAAGTCAGCGACCTTAACCACTCGACCACGGAGGCTGTTCCTATATTCGCAACATGTGGCTTGTTATACATTTGACCTCTATTAAGGATCCACCTGCGCTAGCAGACACTCTCTGATTCCCTTGGCTGACTGCTTAAGACAGGTTTGACTGTATATGAAATATGCATAATAATATAATGCAAGACAAATGTGTGAGTTTCATATGTAACAATATATATATATCAAGTTGTTTTTGTCTAGTTTAGCTATGATGCAGCATACAATCCTCCAAAAATCACATTCGGCATGGATTCCAACACAGATGTATGACGTCCCACTCCTCTGACGTAGAGTTCAACACAGCTAGTTGCAAGTCCACGAATGTTTCGACGTAGATTTCAGTTTGAATGTATGACCTTCCATACGGATCGTATTTGACGAAGAATCAAACTTTGTTGTTTGGCATAGCATACGTGATTTGACGGAGATTCAAACACAACTGTATGGTATTGCATGCATGTTTTGGCGGAGATTCAAACACAACTGTATGGTATTACATGCATGTTTTGACGGAGAATCAAACACAGATATATGGTAGTACATGCATATTTTGGCGGAGATTCAAACACAACTGTATGGTATAAATGCATGTTTTGACGGAGAATCAAACACATATATATGGTATTACATGCATGTTTTGACGGAGAATCAAACACAGATATATGGTAGTACATGCATGTTTTGGTGGAGAATCAAACACAGATATATGGTATTGCATGCATGTTTTGGCGGAGAATCAAACACAGATATATGGTAGTACATGCATGTTTTGACGGAGAATCAAACACAGATATATGGTAGTACATGCATGTTTTGACGGAGAATCAAACACAGATATATGGTATTGCATGCATGTTTTGGCGGAGAATCAAACACAGATATATGGTATTGCATGCATGTTTTGACGGAGAATCAAACACAGATATATGGTATTGCATGCATGTTTTGACGGAGAATCAAACACATATATATGGTATTACATGCATGTTTTGACGGAGAATCAAACACAGATATATGGTAGTACATGCATATTTTGGCGGAGATTCAAACACAACTGTATGGTATAAATGCATGTTTTGACGGAGAATCAAACACATATATATGGTATTACATGCATGTTTTGACGGAGAATCAAACACAGATATATGGTAGTACATGCATGTTTTGACGGAGAATCAAACACAGATATATGGTAGTACATGCATGTTTTGACGGAGAATAAAACACAGATATATGGTATTGCATGCATGTTTTGGCGGAGAATCAAACACAGATATATGGTATTGCATGCATGTTTTGACGGAGAATCAAACACAACTGTATGGTATTGCATGAATGTTTTGACGGAGATTCAAACACAACTGTATGGTAGTACATGCATGTTTTGACGGAGAATCAAACACAGATATATGGTATTGCATGCATGTTTTGACGGAGATTCAAACACAACTGTATGGTATTACATGCATGTTTTGGCGGAGATTCAAACACAACTGTATGGTATTACATGCATGTTTTGACGGAGAATCAAACACAGATATATGGTAGTACATGCATATTTTGGCGGAGATTCAAACACAACTGTATGGTATTACATGCATGTTTTGACGGGGAATCAAACACATATATATAGTATTACATGCATGTTTTGACGGAGAATCAAACACAGATATATGGTAGTACATGCATGTTTTGACGGAGAATCAAACACAGATATATGGTATTACATGCATGTTTTGACGGAGAATCAAACACAACTGTATGGTATTGCATGCATGTTTTGACGGAGAATCAAACACAACTGTATGGTATTGCATGCATGTTTTGACGGAGAATCAAACACAACTGTATGGTATTGCATGCATGTTTTGACGGAGAATCAAACACAACTGTATGGTATTGCATGCATGTTTTGACGGAGAATCAAACACAACTGTATGGTATTGCATGCATGTTTTGACGGAGAATCAAACACAACTGTATGGTATTGCATGCATGTTTTGACGGAGAATCAAACACAACTGTATGGTATTGCATGCATGTTTTGACGGAGAATCAAACACAACTGTATGGTATTGCATGCATGTTTTGACGGAGAATCAAACACAACTGTATGGTATTGCATGCATGTTTTGACGGAGAATCAAACACAACTGTATGGTATTGCATGCATGTTTTGACGGAGAATCAAACACAACTGTATGGTATTGCATGCATGTTTTGACGGAGAATCAAACACAACTGTATGGTATTGCATGCATGTTTTGACGGAGAATCAAACACAACTGTATGGTATTACATGCATGTTTTGACGGAGAATCAAACACAGATATATGGTATTGCATGCATGTTTTGGCGGAGAATCAAACACAGATATATGGTAGTACATGCATGTTTTGGCGGAGAATCAAACACAGATATATGGTAGTACATGCATGTTTTGGCGGAGAATCAAACACAGATATATGGTATTGCATGCATGTTTTGACGGAGAATCAAACACAACTGTATGACATATTTCGGAGTAACTTAAGGCGGAAGTGCAGTTATTTCACTCCGCGGAAAATAGTACCAATTAGCGATTTTCAGATTCTCTGTAAAAATGTCCTGCGTTCAAATCTGAACTAAAGAAAACATGTATTTCTTTCTACAAAGACCACAGCTTCACAAACATATGATACAAAAGAATCAATTCAAATGTATTCCTACTTTTACTTATAATGTTTTCATGTTTATACCACGAAAATAGGTGAACATCCGAGGCAATTGTGGTCAACTATTCACGAAGAATTCGGTCAAACAAAATAGTTTGATTAAAACAGTGTTGGCTTCTTTAGAAACTCAATCTTTGAAATATTCCGTGTAAATAGGTGGTCGGCCATCTATTTATTTCGCTATTTGATTTCACATGCTGCAAAATGTCTAACCGAAGCTATCCGCCGCCTAGCTTCGTATTTCCAGCACAGACAGCATGCAGTATCACTGATGTCAAAAATTAGCTCACAGAATAATTTGTAAACATCTATTTTCCGCATCCAGAAGCTAAAGCATCAACAATTCACTGTTTATGAACATCACACGTGTACTCAAATGTCTATTTTACATAAGTTTGACCCCAGGGCCAATTCGAACGAATGGCTCACTGTTCACTGTTCACTCCAGCCAAAATACAGATAACTAGATATCTTTGTTTCCACTACTGCAGAGAGAGAGAGAGAGAGAGAGAGAGAGAGAGAGAGAGAGAGAGGGCAGAATATATCCCGACACATATGTATTGTATATCTCGTATGCTTCGAGGTAGATTTCAATGCCATTGTTTGATCGTCCATATTATACTTGAGGACATAGAAAACGCACCCGTCGGATAAGTGTGTTTTTACATGAAAAACAATAAACTGTATAAATACATAGTTTTAAACATTTTGGAATATTTTTGATTCAGTTATATATAATCATATACTGTAGGTGTGCGTTTTCTATGTCCCCTAGTATATAATGTAGGTGCGCGTTTTCTATGTCCTCTAGTATATAATGTAGGTGTGCGTTTTCTATGTCCTCTAGTATATAATGTAGGTGTGTGTTTTCCGTGTCCTCTAGTATAGATCGCATTCAATGAAGATTTAAGCACAGCTGCAAAGTGTTGTACTTCACTCACGTGCGTAGATTCAAATGCAGTTGTATGTCTTCCGTACACACTACATTTGATGAAGATTCAAAGACAAATGTATTAAATTTGAATCAGATCAAAATCGGCTTAAGCGTACACATATACATCGCTATGGAGACGCTCTAAGCGTACACATATATGTTGCTATGGAGACGCTCTAGGCGTACACATATACGTTGCTATGGAGACGCCTCTAAGCGTACACATATATGCTGCTATGGAGACGCTCTAAACGTACACATATATGCTGCTATGGAGACACTCTAAACGTACACATATATACTGCTATGGAGACGCTCTAAACGTACACATATATGCTGCTATGGAGACGCTCTAAGCGTAAACATATATGCTGATATGGAGACGCTCTAAACGTAAACATATATGCTGATATGGAGACGCTCTAAACGTAAACATATATGCTGCTATGGAGACGCTCTAAATATACACATATATGCTGCTATGGAGACGCTCTAAACGTACACATATATGCTGCTATGGAGACGCTCTAAACGTAAACATATATGCTGCTATGGAGACGCTCTAAGCGTAAACATATATGCTGCTATGGAGACGCTCTAAACGTACACATATATGCTGCTATGGAGACGCTCTAAACGTACACATATATGCTGCTATGGAGACGCTCTAAACGTAAGCATATATGCTGCTATGGAGACGCTCTAAGCGTACACATATATGCTGCTATGGAGACGCTCTAAACGTACATATATGCTATGATCGAGTCTATACCATACAGACATGCTAATAACCACTCACTTCTCACCAATGCAACCCGGGTTAGATCCTCGGACCGGGAAGTATGTGAGATGCTACGGTGGTCGTCAGATCGCACAGGTGGGTTTTCCGCGGGTACTCCAGATATACGCATTCACCCGCGCCGACGAGAGTGATTAATAGAAGTTGTTAAAGCTTGTTTCCGAATCCTTGTTAAAAAAATAAAGTCTAAACTTTAATAAAACCGACTGTTTCGTTATTGACCAAATTTTTCATTTGCTGTGGCAATCTTCAGGCCTGGCCTTCAGTGCCGTATATGGGCTACATGCCTTGTCGCATATAACCTGGTACAAAGGCACGTATTATAGCTTCCGGTAATCATTATTATAACGATACAAATCGATGAACTTTTAAATTAAATTTCAACTGAAGGATTGGAATGTCAGTACAATCACCATGTTTGGCGAACCAGTAGACAGATAATGACAGCGTTAACGTTTGGGATGCACATTATGTTGTAGTCAGATTATTGGTTTTCAAAATACAGCTGCTACGGATATTGGAAATTAACTAGTACATGTACAAAAGTTCCACATTACAGTTGATACAATACATCTATTTACATTGCGGAAAACTGGTCTGGGCCTTACGGTATGGATAGTAAATCATATATCTAAATATTTACATCGCTATTGCATTTCCTTCGATGAACGTATGTGCCCTGATTGTATACATTTTCGTATGACGGTTCCCAACTAATGATATGCAGCTGACATGCGCACTCGCAGTTACGGTCATGCGCATTTGCAGTGTTACGGCAGTGCTTGTCGCGAGAAAAGGCGTGTCTTACAGCTTACGCTGTTCCAAGGATGGTATATTTACCTTACATGTGTGCTATATTATTTTCTTTGTGTCATTGAAAAGAATCATTAATGTTAGTAAAAGTAATGAACCACTAGTTAATAATTTCCATCGGGGTATGAACTACAGTATGAGTGTTTAAAGTTAGCCTTCGGCCTTCACACACGTTAACCACGCCCAATGTAGTTCATACCCCGATGTAAGCGATTAACCTGCGATTCATTCCTTAAAACGACATTACATCGCTAAAAGCCAAATAAATGCATTTGTTACTACACATTCTTCCGAATACATTCGAACACTAACATTGAATCAATAAACAATGTTTTTATTCTCTACAAACTTTCGAAAGTGAAAGTAGGATTTCATATAACGGTCATCCACGCTCCTGAAATGACGTTTGTTTGTCATTGGAGTCAATACTAAATGAGCGGTACTTTCGTTTAGAGATAATTTAACTAAGATTAGTCTACAAATAAGGCACAAGTGTGAGATATAAGGGTAAATATGTATAATAAATGTTATTCAGGCTACACCTATGGTATTGTATGACCAGATTGAACTGATGTATTTGCATATGCAGATTGAACTGATGTATTTGCATATGCAGATTGAACTGATGTATTTGCATATGCCGTTTGTTTCCGTATTCTTTCCGTCGATTTCCGAATCAAACCGATCTCATTGAATGTGAATATAACACTTTAGAAACACAGGCCTTACCATCTCGAGTAGTAGTGTAGTGGATACGTCCGTGATCTTGGAAGTTACAGGTTACGTGTTCGAGCCCGGTGAATGCCATTTTAAATTATTTTTATTTTTCTTCAATAAAATATGTAATTAAATATGCGCACAAAAATCACGTGCAGCACCATGTGTAGTTTCAGTAACATTCTTCCTAAATTACATGTACATTGAACATAGTCAGTACACCTTTAGGATGCCGAGTAGAAGGTGATCATCAAATTGACTGGTGATGATGATAGTGAGGACACCAGCTGCACAGACACGGCCAGCGAGTTTGGTACTGACAGCTCAACCGACACGGCTAGTGAAGTGGAATGAAGTCTATGTTTACGATGTTATGTTTGCAATGTTGAAATGTTGAATTTTGTCAGTAGAAATGAAATAAAAAAGTTAAAAATATACATAAAAAAGAATGAATAAAAATATGAAAATATAAAGCAATTAAATTAAAAGAAATACAGGAAACGACAAAAGAAATTTAAAAAAATTAAAAAACAAATGTGAACAATTATGAAATACGAATAAAAATTATTATGCTGTATGCTAGATTCGAACCAGCGATGGCTGATTTACAAGTTCATATCAGTTTCCACTATACCAAGGGCCATTTGATACCCTGGTATCGACATTTAATTATTTATAAGATTATTTTGTTGAAAAAATATACGGAAACACTCGAAAAAAATTGCCGAAGATTAATTTTTATCAGTTCAATCTGGTCATACAATATTACGCATGGATGTTGACCCTATTTACATTATTTTGTTATGTCAACAAACAAATACGACGCTTGTTTATTTGTTGAAATACTCAGTTTTTGAGGCAAATATTGGGGAAAAAATATACCATATAATAGGAAATTACATTCTGCAGACATTTGCGTTTTCAACGATGTAGTGTCGCTTTAAACATTCGGAGATGTGCACATACTAGGTGTTCTAAACATGTATATACCGGCCTGTGTACTTGTCGTAAAGTTACATCCGTACATACAGCATATCAAACCATTGTCCAACACGTGAACATTAGTATATGTGTGTGTTTTACGTTTATTTATCGTCGCTACCTGTTGCCCATATGAGCGACGCCTCCTGAAGAGATTATTCATTTTCGATTTGTGGAGGATAGTGCATGGATACAGACAGAGACACATTCTCCTCTGATTCTTTTACGTGCACGGTGTAAAGCACCGACACGAGACCTCGGTTGAAAGTCCCATTTGAAAGACTGCTAATTTTATTAGTGTCAGACGGGGGTTCGATCCCTGGATTACCAGTCCAACGTGCTAACCATTGGACTACAGACCCGTTATCATCATGTAATTAACATTCCTAATATATGTGGACAAACTATCAGGGGAGGTAACTAGAGCCACAACACAAAGTGGTGCTAGTTTGTTATACAAATTTATTTTATCTCGTTTGCGATACAAGTTATTGCAACTTATATCAATCACTCTCGATACCTCATTCATGATGGAAACCATCGCCACGAGGGAGAGAGAATAGGCAATGTGGAATTTAAGTGCCATGCTTAAGGGCACAATCGTAACGGCTACAGAGCTGCTCGTACACTGGGCCTTTCGCACCTGAAGCGAACACGCTACCACTGCGCTATCACGACTTCCTGTGGGGCTAGTGGGGCCATAGCATGCAGTGATATATTGTATTTGCTGGTTACCATGGTACCTGGGAGTCGTGCTATGTGTTATTGTGTGTGTTTGTGGGAAATAACGTGTTTAAACCAACACTAGGCGTTGTTTAAAAATCAGGTGTCGGTATCACGAACTAGTTTATACTATCTTATATTTAAGTCTACAGTTCAACCTGTCTTAAGCAGCCAGGCAAGGTAATCACAGAAAGTGGCTGCCTAGCACAGATGTTTGCTTAATACTTAATAGAGGGAAATATATAATAAAATATGTGCGAATCTACAAATTGGCTGCTTAATACTGGTTGTCGGCTAGATAGGGGGGACCATTAACACAGGTTTGTCTGTAATTCACTATTTATGTCTGTGTACATGACCGGTCACATTAGAACTTAGCTACATAGAGGGCAGCTATTGAGTTACTCAACACATGTATTTGATAGTAATTGTGTTGCCTATAATATAGACGGTACCTTTTGTAAATGATTCATAGGAAAGAGGATAATCGTACAAGCAAGTTGCTTTCTCCTCAATCCTACATGTATGTACATGTATTTATATTATACTGTTTGTACATACATATTAATCATGATTTGTAAATATGTTATGCTCTTCAGAAATGGAGGAAATAAAAGTATCTATCTATCTATCTATCTATCTGCTTTCTCCTCAATCCTACATGTATGTACATATTATAAATACTTGACTATGTGTATTCAAAGAAATTAATATTGTTTAAACTAGAGGACAGCTAAATATCAGTTAGATTTGCTATCTAACGACCTTGTCAAATAGGTTTTCTCGTTAAATAAAGTCTTTATTATTACTATTTACATAACTGTATTCGGAAATGTATATAACATAAGTTATCCCATACCTTTGTTTGTATTCAATGTAATAACACTATCTCATGTTTTTATATGTACACACGTGTAATAACACCTGGAAGGATTCTGATTGGTTAAGACTTGAGAGAATTGTCCTTATGGTCTCACCAATGCAACCCGGGTTCGATCCTCGGACCGGGAAGTATGTGAGATGGTACGGTGGTCGCCGGTTTCCTCCCACACGAATGACCACATTTACGCTTTCATCCGCGTCAATGAGAGTGATTAATATAAAGTGTTACAACTTGCTTCGCAATCGTTGTACAATAAATAAAGTTTAAACTTAAAACTTAAGTGAAACTTTAAAGTATGCATATCTCTATTTGAATTTGTACATAACGTTAATGGTAAGACACAATACAATTAACAAGTAGCTGACAATAACACTCAGAATCAACCAATAAGATCATTTGAGCTTGAGTTTGAGATCTGAGAAAAGTTTTATAACCTAGGGGCCAGGTAACACTGTATCTAAAATAAAAATCTAAAATTACTAACCTCTTCAGGAGGCGTCGCTCATATGGGTAACCGGTAGCGACGATAAATAAACGTAAAACACACACACACTGTATTGCAAAGTTAGGAATAGTTTATAATTCGACGAGTGAACCTCAAATATTAATGTATTCCAATCGGCATGCTCGAATGAACGCAGTGAGCGCATGGATATGGTTACAACCGAATACCGGGTAGAATTATTTCGATAAATTTCATTATTTGGTGTTGGATAAACATACAATTATTATATCGATACATTATTGAAGATTATTAACAATATTTACAGTAAACTATTGGTGTTTGTTATATGTTATATCATGCTAAGTTAAACAGGACTATGTGCATGGTATAACTATTGGTGTTTGTTATATGTTATGTCATGCTAAGTTAAAGAGGAATATGTGCATGGTATAACTATTAATGCATTGTTACTACACATTCTTCTGAATACATCGAGCACTAACATTGTTTAACAGTGTGTTTGTGGTATGCAAACTTTCAATCGTGAAAGTAGGATTTCGTATAACGGTCATCCATTGAAGTCAATACTAAACACGCGATACTTTCATTTAGTCTACAAATAAATATGCGCAGGCACAATTGTGTGATAAAAATGTACGATAAATTGTGTTATTCAGGATACACGCGTTGTATTACGCATGAATGTCGACCCTATTTACATTACTTTGCTATGTCAACAAACCGCGCATACGACGTTTTATTATCAGTTTTTGAGGCAAATATTTGTAAATAAATGATACCATATAATAGCAAAGTACATGCTCCAGACATTTGCGTTTTCACCGATGTAATTTCGCTTTAAGACATATATGCTTTGTAGTTTACGTAACATGATTACTTTGCATTGTTCAATTAGTTGGAACAGAAAGTGTCGTGTATATATTGTGTTGAGTATATATAAACAATGACCCCTACTTGTAAAATAGAACATTAATACTTAGAGCCAAGATAAGTTGATATCAGCCTGAGATTGGAGTTCGAAGACTGAAATCAAGCTATAGAGGGGTCGATACATAGGCTGATATAAATCTAGCCAGGAAATAACGTCTTTATTACTTTGATATGAACTTGAACATTTAATAATCGAAATCATGCTCGCCGTTATCTATTTAGCAGGAATAAACCACATTTACTGAATTAGATACACGAAAACAATTGAAATATTACCACGAAACTACAAACATCTGTTAATTATCATTCAAATCTGACATGCTGATACGCTACAGGAAGTAAACAAACTAGCACAGAGTGCGCATGCGTTATTTTCTCAGGAACTAGTTATGATTCGGCTTGTTCCGGTTTGATACGGGCTCGTGACCGTATCTAACCAGCACACGTAATATCAGACTGAAAAACACAGCGTATCGACCTGGGAGGTAGACCGTATTGTGGTAGGCAAATAACGGCAACATATAGGCTAAGATTTATATCTAAGTAACAAATACAAATAATGTATAATAGTATTTGTATTGCGATTTAGGTTTGTATATCATTACTTTAATTGCTCCTGGGATTTAATTTCTGGTGGAATCCATTGCTGTTATGTGGATTTAAGTGTGTTGCCGGGACACCACCACCGTGACCCTAGAGCAGCACGCTCTTACAACATTTCCATATACATTTTAGATAGTAATACGCTTATGATGAAACAGAACAATAAGGTGTATTCGACACAACCCCGTATGCATTTATTTAGACGATTCAAATGATCCACAAGTACGAAAACCCAAATAGAAGTTTCTAGGGTACGTTGACAAAATGTTACTTTTCAAGATTTCGGAATGTGTCCCACCTTAAGAGCGACCCTTTGTTTGTAGCTATACACATTTATTTTAGCTCGATTGCGAAACAAGTTCTTACAACTTATATAAATCACTATCGAGACCTCATTCCTGACGGAATCCATCGTCACGAGGGAGAGAGAAGAGGCAACGTGGAATTTAAATGCCTTGCCTAAGGGCACACTCGTAACGGCTCCAGTGGGGCTCGAACTCCGGACATTTCGCACCTGAAGCGAATGCGAAATCCATTGCGCTATCACGACTTCCGGTTTTTAGCAATACCCCAATGAGCGTTTTACTGATTCAGGCCGAAAGCCAAAGTCAATATTATCGAATAGGGGCGGGGCGAATAATGATTTGTCAATAGAAAATTTGGATTTAGTAGTCACGTGAGATATTAATAATATAATTATTATTATAGAATTAAGTATACAGTTTACGTGTTGTATATTATAGAGTACTGTATATTATAGAGTACATAATAGTGGACGCAGACTCATATACTATAATAATTATACTCATTTATTTATTTATTGTTTTTCACAATTTAAATATAGCATGTAAAGAAACGTTAATAAAATATTTTGTGTATCATATTGTTCATTTGTCATTTAATCCGTGTCAATGTCAATTAAGTATTTAAATTATTTACGTTATCTGTGTGTTATACGTTTATTTTTCGGCGCTACCGGTTGCCCATATGAGCGACGCCTCCTGAAGAGATTAGTCATTTTAGATTTTGGAAGATAGTGCAATGATACAGACAGAGACCCATTCCAGAGTCTCCGCTGGTTCGTTTACGTGCACGGTGTACAGCACCGATACGAGACTTCGGTTTAACGTCCCATATGAAAGACTGTTAATTTTATTAGGGTCAGACGGGGAGATCGAACCTGCGATCCTTGGATTACCAGTCCAGCGTGTTACCACTGGACTACAGATCCGTCTGTTATTTTATCTTCTTGCTTAATTTGTTTATATAAATTTCTTAATTTCTAATTAAACGGTATTGTAGTGTAAGGGAAACAACTTCATCAATATTTGAGCTATATTGGGAAACTAGTTTTAATCGCTATGGAGACCTCATTCCTGATGGAATTCGTCGCCATGTGTGAGAGAGAAATGGATATGTGGAATTTCAGTGCCTTGTTTAAGGACACAATCGTAACGGCTACAGCTAGCGAACTCTGGGACTTTCACACGTTGAAACTAAACACTCTACCACTGCGCTATCACGATTTCCACTAGGGGACATGTGTCATACAATGGCGACATATTTCAAGGTTACCGCGGAGCTTGCAACATTGTTATTCAGTAAGTAGGTAGTGAGGTTGAACATGTCCAGTTATTATAGAACGAGTCTCAGGAAACTGAAAACAAATGTGAAAATACAATCTTGTCATTTAATTTCCGCGAAATTTCTGTTTTCAAGAAATGGAATCGAATAAATTGTTAATGGCGAAAATAGGAGCATTTTCTTGGTAATCTTCTGAGTATGACTCACAGGACGACAGGAGCGTAGCAGGCTGTATGTAAAGCTAGCCGCATATCCGTACGGGTACGGCAGAGAATCCGTGGTCCGGTGAGTTGTTTTTATCGTATGAGATTACCGAACCGGAAATCAAATAGAAATGCATTGGGTACGAAACTAATCTGCATTTTGTGAGCCGAGTTATATATAGTACTCGTATTTTCCTACGACAGAACCGGACGCTCTGAATGCTACGACAGAACCGGACGCTCTGAATGCTACGACAGAACCGGACGCTCTGAATGCTACGACAGAACCGGACGCTCTGAATGCTACGACAGAACCGGACGCTCTGAATGCTACGACAGAACCGGACGCTCTGAATGCTGTCGGATCCCACTCTTCCATGGTATTTTATGTCGCTAGGTAATGTGTGCGTATATCTCACGGTCGCCATACCAATTTCCAGATATTATGGTTTTAACCATATTTATTGCAAAGTATAAATCACACATAACACACAACGACATACATAGTGCAAACGGATCTAGGACAGCCTTAGTGTATTTTAAACACATTTGTAAAAATGTCATCTCTCTCGCAGGTTCAATGCCCCATCTGACTCTAATAAAATTAACAGTATTTCAGATGGGACTTTCAACCGAGATCTCGTGTCGGTGCTTTACACCGTACACGTAAAAGAACCAGAGGAGACTCTGGAATGTGTCTCTCTCTGTATCATTGCACTATCCGCCAAAGATCTAAAATGACCAATCTCTTCAGGAGGCGTCGCTCGTATGGGCAACCGGTAGCGACGATAAATAAACGTAAAGCAAACACGATAGCCTACTGTGTTCATCCAAAGAAATGTGTTAAACGTCCTGCTTGTGTTTTACATCTGCTACACACACGCGTGCACGCGCGCGCACACGCGCGCACACACACGCACACACACAACACACACACACACACACACACACACACACACACACACACACACACACACACACACACACACACACACACACACACAAATCTATTAGGTAAAGGAGTGGATGTTGGGGGTAATATGGACCATGAATACTACATAACATAACATAAGTTTATTATTAAATCGTATGCGAACAGCACATACATTATATATAGATGACTCGCATGCATGCACAAGTGATGCATAGTATGTGACACATACAGTGAGAGCACATACCGCTTGCCATAGCAACTGATATGTAGGGATCTCAACCATGCCGTATGCATACGCTGCTCTTCCACGCACCACAATTTCCTGGCATTCTGTCTTCAACTGTTTTGTATTTATTTGCATTATCTATAATAACTTAGCTAACTGACAGCACTTTATCAATAGTGTTCAAATCTCCATATGTAGCACGTTGTTAACATGTTCAATATCACCCAATAGTTCTGTTGAATGTGTAGGGATCTCAACCATGCCGTATGCATACGCTGCTATTCCACGCACCACAATTTCCTGGCAATCTGTCTTCAAATGTTTTGTATTTATTTGCATTTTCTATAATAACTTAGCTAACTGACAGCACTTTATCAATAGTGTTCAAATCGCATTATTTAGCACATTGTTAAAATGTTCAACATCACCCACAGTATCACCCAAAATGTTATTATACTGTGTTATGTTTCCAAATGTTACTAAATACTTTTATTTCAAATTTTAAATAGAATTGTGCGTGTTTGCTTTAATTTAGAATTTGTTTAATCTAGCCGTGGTCGTTTACTGCTGCTTGTTTCGCCATCATGTGATCCAGTTTCACTAATAAGCTTGTGTTTTGGATTGGCTGCATGCATGTATGTTGTATCTCTCATCCATGGGTGATCGAGCATCTCTTCTATTGTCGGGCGGTCCCCTGCATGGCATGATAGACAACTCTTAATGAGGTCTTGGACTTCTGTGAATGCAAAAAGATGGAATATTATGAATTATTTCAAGTTTTCCTTTATTCTCCGAATACAACTGATATATATATATATATATCGAGAAATTAAATTACGCAGTACACGAGCTTCGTGGATTTTAGGTGTTCGAAGACGGAAAACCCGACAGACAAAACAAAAGACAAACATACGTGGCCATTAAAATTACTTATACGTGTGAGGCGTAGCTGAGGGAATTCCATTGACGAAGCATTTGTTCTCATTTTAAACACGTAGAACGGTGAATACGTAATTATTGATGGACCAAGCTGTATTATACACATAGAAATCATTAACGTCAAATTATCTATCAGCTATTTTGAATTGTAATATAACAAATCATACTACATCAACACAATGCTTACACAATTAGTGCATGGCCCCCAAAACATGGTAATAGACACAAAAGTCATTATCACATATCAAATAGAAGCAGATTATAGTTTATACAAATTTATTTTAGCTCGAATCCGAAACAAGTCCATACAACTTATATGAATCACCCCCGAGACCCCATTCTTGAGGGAATCCATCGCCACGATGGCGCGAGAGAGAGGAGGCAACATGGAATTTAAATGCCTTACTGGTCAGCGGGGCTCGAACTCAGTGGCTTTCACACCTGAAGAGAACGTGCTACCACTGCACTATCACCACTTCCACTTCCACTTATAATAGAAGCATAAACAACCATGTTTAAAGTAAATCAAAATGCACCATTATGACGTCATACTAATTTGCATAAAAAATTATTGTCCGAAAAATTGGAACCAACTATTGTTAATACTTTACCATCCATAGAGCACGATTAAACATGATAGATTACATAAACATTCCAATTCCACGGAATGTCATAGGGCTCTGAACTAGTATCTTTAAAAACACAACCTTAACAGATATAAAGATAAATATAATGCAGCTTACCGTGTGACACTTTAGTTCTGCGGCTTTCAAAATTAGGTTGGGCTCTCTTAATCTCCCTGTTACTGTGGAATGGAACGTCCCCACAGACCATGAAGTACAGCAGGATGCCCAGGGACCACACAGCTGCGGGTCTTCCATGGTAACGATGGTATTTAAACCACTCTGGTGGATTGTATGCACGAGTACCTGAACAGTTTAAATGATGCGTTTATTATTCATAGCTTTCGAATTTAAATTTATACTTAGCAGAGAGTCATTGGATTACCAGTCCAGCGTGTTACCATTGGACTACATATCAGTCTGTAATATACAGAGCGAGTCATTCACAAATATTAATATATTTTCTATATATAACATATGGTTTTGTCATCGATCAAAATACATGAATATGCTTATGAATATGCAGGCATAAACATTAATAAAATATTGTGGATTTCAGAAAATATATGTTCTTGAATAAAATTCTCTCCAATTGATGCCATTAGTTTATATAGTTACGTAATTGATGCCATTAGTTTATATACGTAATTGATGCCATTAGTTTATATACGTAATTGATGCCATTAGTTTATATACGTAATTGATGCCATTAGTTTATATACGTAATTGATGCCATTAGTTTATATACGTAATTGATGCCATTAGTTTATATAGTTACGTAATTGATGCCATTAGTTTATATACGTAATTGATGCCATTAGTTTATATACGTAATTGATGCACAGGTAACACAAATAAAATTCTACCAATCAAATCAAACAAAATATTACATATTGACCCATCTTGCTTTCTATTGGATTTGAGTTAGCAAAATAGTCATAGAAAACAAACGATAGATGAATAATTAAACAAACCATCGTTGCAAAGCACTAATATTAATTTCGCCTTTGATCACTTAAAATATAAAATGAGTGAAACAGTTGCTAACCAGCACGTGAGTGATATTCTGTTTCTTTCATGAAATCACCGACACCAAAGTCAATTATCTTCAGTTCGTCCGTTTGTAAATCCACAAGTATATTTTCCGCTTTGATGTCCCTGTGGACCACGCCAGCTCTATGGATGTCTCTGCTCGCTTCCAACACTTGTCTAAATGAGTGCTTGGCTTTGTTTTCATCCAAGACACGTGCTTTGGCGATATGGTGAAACAGATCCTCCACCTCCTCTGGTCTGTCCATGATGATAACATAGGCTGCATCAAACTCTATCCAATCCAGCATTTGTATGATGCCATTCAAATGTGACACTTTATTCAATAAGGCTATCTCCATGGGGACCTTGCAGCCATTTATCTGAAATTGGAAATATAGAACGATTAAGCATGTGGAAATTATTTAGTTCAGCATATTTCATTTTATTAAATTATTTAGTAGTGTTACAATTTAAACTGACTATTAAGTTTATTTAAAGTCGCCATCGCATAAATGCATTTGGGCTACTGGAAAATTTAATGTGTGTGATTATTTATCCCATATGAGGGACGCCTCCTGAAGATATTAGTCATTTTAAATGTTGGAGGTTAGTGCAATGATACAGACAGAGACCCATTCCAGAGTCTCCTCTGGTTCTTTTACGTGCACGGTGTAAAGCACCGACACGAGATCTCGGTTTAACGTCCAATCTGACAGACTGTTAATTTTAGTAGGGTCAGACGGGGGATCGAACCTGCGATCCCTGGATTACCAGTCCAGCGTGTTACCACTGGACTACAGATCCAAAGCACCAACTTATGTTTACTTATAATGTTACACACACAGATATTGTGAGGAGCGGATGATTAGATATTGTGATTATTGACTTATCTATTTTTTAATTTTTCAATAATAAAGTATTAGTGTAAAACGTAGATGTGGAAAATATGGCCCCAAACGAATCTGATATTGCGAAATAACCATTAGTATATTGCCTCTCTTTATGGATATTTCTTAACAAAATCACCAATAACTCTGTAAATGGTTTATTAAAGATAGCAATAGAATAAATTTTGCATATGAATTATAGTATTATTTTCCATCTGAAGAAAACAAATCGCATATAGACTTTAAAAAAGATCGAATTATGTTTCGTTTAATTAAAGTGACATCATATAGGATGAAAGGATGTTGTTTGCTAAACATATTTAAAGCGATACTACATCGTTGAAAATGAAAATTTCTACAGAATGTATTTTCCTATTATATGGTATAATTGTTTTCCAAATATTTGCCTCAATAACTGAGTATTTCAACTAATAAGCAAACGTCGTATATGTGATTTGTTGACATAACAAAATAATGTAAATAGGGTCAACATCCATGCGTAATACAACTCGTGTATCCTGAATAAACAATGACAAACAAACGTCAATGCAGGAGCATGGATGACCGTTATATGAAATCTTACCTACGTTTGTATACTACAAAACACTGTTTATTGATTCAGTGTTAGTGTTCGAATGTATTTGGGAGAATTTGTAGTAGCAATGCATCTATACGTGAAACAAAAACGCATTTTATTTGCTTTTTGTGATGTAATGTCGCTTTAAACAAAATTAATTGCCATTCATTAATTGACTGTATATTGAAATAAAGCAAAATATTCCAACAGAAACGAATACAAAAATAAAGCCCCGTCGCTTACGTGAATGATTTATTAGAAAACGTAAACAGTCAAGTGTGTGTTTATTATAGTGTCACCCCTATTGAATTGGCCAGTCATTTCTAACTTATGAGACACCTCTTACGCGAATGATTTATTAGAAAACGTAAAACAGTAAAGTGTGTGTTTATTATAGTGTCACCCCTATTGAATTGGCCAGTCATTTCTGACTTATGAGACACCTCTTACGCGAATGATTTATTAGAAAACGTAAACAGTCAAGTGTGTGTTTATTATAGGCATTATTATTATATGGCAAGCCGATTCAGGAAAGTCCTATTTTCGCTTTCAGTTTGTTATATTTCAAGAATGCACTGACAAATTATTATTCAATTATAATGGAAGAATATGTAGTAGTATTTCCACTATATAGTGTCGCTTTAATATGAAATAAAACAATACGCTCAGTCGGAATATAAAATGTGTTAATGTATACATGTATTTACCTCTCCCCATGATGATATTGTGTTTTTGTAGACTTGCTTTATTGCAACGGGTAAGTTGTCCTTTATTCGTACTCCGTTGAAAACCTGTCCGAAACCTCCACTTCCAATAAGTGTACCACCTGTTTAATTTCTTCTGAAATACTCAACAGGATCTTTCTTGTCTGAAACCAAGAATTATCATATTACACTTGGTAAAACGGCATATACACTTTAACCCGTAACCTGCTAATCACGACTAAAGTCACTAATACAAACAATATAGAGCCAGATCAGACTGCACAGAACGTGTCGTCTGATCAGGCTCTCAGCTGTTTGCTATTCGGATAGTGGAACTAAAACGCTTGTCTGAATAGCAAACAACTAACGCCACTGTCCGATTAGCGAAGTGGTTAGCGCGCTCGCTTCTATCCAATGCAACCCGGTTTCGATCCTCAGACCGCGAGGTATACGAGATGGTACGGTTGTCGCTTGATCGGATAAGTTGGTTTTCTCCGGGTACTCCGGTTTCCTCCCACACGAATTACCACATTTACGCTTGCACCCGCACAAACGAGAGTGATTAATATAAGTTGTTAAAACTTGTTTCGTAATTGTTGTAAAATAAATAAGGTTTAAAAAAAACAACTAACACCATGTATAATCAGGATCTGTGTTGTTTGCACATTCCGTTAAATTTATTCGGCAGGTTAAAGGTTAAATGTAATTACATTCAATATTGCATAAATTCGGAAACATACATTGTAGCACAGTTAAATTTGTTGAACAGATAAATATTCCTAATTACACTGAACTCGTAATTCGGTGGTAAGTACGAATCGGGGGCGTAGCTACTATTGTCCCAGAAAATAAAAAATCTAAAACTCCAAAAATGCAATCAAAACGGTGGAGGGGATATGAAGAAGAGTTGGGCTGTCAATGCAATCAAAACGGTAGAGAGGATATGACGAAGAGTTGGGCTGTCAATGCAATCAAAACGGTAGAGAGGATATGACGAAGAGTTGGGCTGTCAATGCAATCAAAACGGTAGAGGGGATATGACGAAGAGTTGGGCTGTCAATGCAATCAAAACGGTAGAGAGGATATGACGAAGAGTTGGGCTGTCAATGCAATCAAAACGGTAGAGGGGATATGACGAAGAGTTGGGCTGTCAATGCAATCAAAACGGTAGAGAGGATATGACGAAGAGTTGGGCTGTCAATGCAATCAACACGGTAGAGGGAATATGACGAAGAGTTGGGCTGTCAATGCAATCAAAACGGTAGAGGGGATATGACGAAGAGTTGTGCTGTCAATGCAATTAAAACGGTGGAGGGGATATGACGAAGAGTTGGGCTGTCAACTTGAAGAGCACATGTATTCTGCACAACACATAAAGAGTTAAAGTCATATCTCTGAAAATATTGAAATTTGAACATCTAAGACGTAAATGTAAATGAGTGCAGGATTCACAATGTTGCAGACCCCTCTAGCATAATCACATTCTTTGATATTCAATTTACTAGTCAGACTACAAATTCAAAATCGATAGCTAAGCCCCTTGTATCGTACTACAATGACTAATATCTTAGTATTAGAGAGAGAGAGAGGGAAGTGGAAATGTGGAAATAACGTGTAAGGTAACAATCTACAGCTTGGCTCGAACTCCAGGCCTCTCACACCCAGAGCGAATGCGCTACGATTGCACTATCACGACTTACACGGTGGTGCTTTACACCATGCACGTAAAAGAACCATAGGAGCACCTGGTGCGTTCCCTGACTGTGTTACTATTCTCCAGTGTCTGAAATGACCGACACAGTCAGGGTAACCAGTTGCGACGATAAATAAATGCAAAAGCACATCCGTTTATGTCTACCACATGTTCGAGGCGTCCGTGGCCGAGTGGTTAACGTAGCTGACTTCAAATCACTTGCCTTCACACCGATGTAGGTTCGAATCCCCGGGTGCCCATATAATCAGCGGTGCATGCACGGACGTGCACTCGGGTAGAACCACCGCCTTCAGCGCGCCAACTGAATAGCTTTCTCACATGAAGGAATTCGACATCCACATTTACATTCGAACCTAAAGTGGTCGGAGCAAGCGATTTGAAATCTACGACCTTAACAACTCTTGTCATGTGGGCTCCATTTCGATAAAAAAGTCGATACAAATACTTATATCGCTAACTTATTATAAATGCACGTTTCCTACTAAATTATTAAATTCGTGATAGTCGTGATAGCGCAATGGATGCGCGTTCGCGTCAGGTGCGAAAGGTCCGGAGTTCGAGCCCTGCTGGAGCCGTTACGATTGTGCCCTTAGGCAAGGCATTTAAATGCCACACTGCCTCTTCTCCCCCCCTCGTGGCGATGAATTCCATCATAAATGACGTCTCGAGAGTGATTAATATAAGTTGAAAGAATTTGTTTCGCAATCGAACTAAAATAAATTTGTATAAACTATTAAATTCATACCTCTGGCATCTTTATTACGTGCGACCAGCTTCTTGCGCTCCTTCTTCTCCGCAACACTACTCGCACCAACCTCTACATCTGCCTCAGGCACCTTCCGTTTCTTCGTTCCATGTGGAGCTGTTTCATGAGAATGGCCTAAAATAGAGTTCACTTCATTTAAACTGGTGGCATAGTATTATTAACAATTGTTAATCGGATGTGAAAAGGGGGAAAGAGAACGTGTGACCACGTAGGAAATGAAAAGGTACGAAGCGAGATGAAATTTGATTCATTCAATTCTTGATATCTCGCTATACATAAACAATGACATCAACAAATAACCATCTGTCATGCCAAAGTCGGTGTAATCGAGCAGTTCTTTAGTACAGTCAAACATGTCTATAAAGGCCACTCTCGGGAAAGTCAAAAGTGACCTTTGTTGGCAGGTGGCCTCTCAATAGTGGGTTAAAATGCTTTGAAAATGGCTCGACGGCAGAGAAAAATGGTTGTCTTTAGAGACAGGTTTTTCATATGCGGCCTTTATTCGGAGGTGGCCTTTCGCACAGGTTTGACTGTATATGACATATATTCAACATTTATTGGACAATAGACACTACCAACGTGTGGTACTTGATTAAAACATAAATAGTATCACTCGGCGGAATCCATACCAAGTGATCCGGAATACACGAACTTTGATGTGGTTTTGTTTAAATCAAGCGCCACCACTCGTTGACAAAGTTGATGTAAATATACTTACCAGGCAATGGATGATCTGTAGATGCTGATGTACTATTGTACGATGATTTCCGCATTAGATATATTTAAAATTGTGCATGCTCAAAATTGTGGCGTATACAAATGAAATAATTATTATGCTCTGTTGACGCTACGTTGGCAACGACGCTGTGATTGACGTCGACGTCAATGATCTATTTTCATGCGCTATATTGTTCTATTCGTTTCATATCGCAAGAACGGTGGGGCAGTCGTCCGATGGAAATTATGAGCATAATGGGTTAGTGTTCCAATGCGCACAATGAGCAAACATATCCAAAGCGCAGGTCAGCCATACCGCACGTTTAATGTGTGTTATTTTGTTGTGTTCAGTGTTTACCTTACGCATGCGCTTCACGTACTTCCTGTCCGTGTTAGCAAAATGGCGGACATATTGAATGATCAGGAAATTGCAAGCGAATTCAAACGATTTGGTGAAACGATAATGTTGCCAATAGCCACACAAGAGGCAAATATTGATAAGAAAGCTCAACAATTACTATTCCAAAGAATATCCCCCTGCTGTGTAGAAGGGCTAATGGTCTAATCGGCAGGTCGGTGAAGTTGGCTTACATATGATGGTAGTTGATTATTCAGAAATGTCTTCGGGAATACACATCTAGAAGTTTATTCAGAAGTTTATTCGGAAGTTTATTCGCGAATACACATCTAGAAGTTTAGTCAGAAGTTTATTCAGAAGTTTATTTGCGAATACACATCTATAAGTTTATTCAGAGGTTTAGCCAGGTGTTTATTCGCGAATACACATCTAGACGTTTATTCAGAAGTTTATTCTCAAATTCGCGAATATACATCTAGAAGTTTATTTAGAAGTTTATTCAGAAGTTTATTCACGAATACACATCTAGAAGTTTATTCAGAAAAGTCGAAATTTCCGACGATGTAAATACTCTAAGCATTCGGCTGTAAGAAACACATGCACCATAAACAAAGAAGGTAAATTGGTTGCTTCCTTCATTTTCTGATACATGGGCAATATCATCATTCGTGTAGAAAAATGATACGTAGAGAGACCCAGTCCAGAGTAACCTCCTCTGGTTCTTTTACGTTCACGGTGTACAGCACCGACACGAGACCTCGCTTTTAAGTCGCATCTGATAGTCTGTTAATTTTATTAGGGTCAGATGGGGGATCGAACCTGCGATCCCTGGATTACCAGTTCAGGTTATTAGCACTGGACTACAGATCCGTGTGTACAACATAAATAAACTTAATGTGTGCGTTTCATTAACTCAGGTTAAAAGTTTAGCGTCATTTATCACATTGAAGATAAAATATATCAAAGTCGTTAAATGGAATATAAAGGTATAACTGAATTGCTTATCGCCTTGTGTTTGAACACAAGATTGAATGCAAACGCTAGAGTTGAAGCAATACCAACCAACATAATAGTTGCTGCCGACGATAATAATAACAGAAGATAAACTACAAAGCTGTAAGTATAAATAGGGAATGCTACGTAAAACCTTTTTAATATCAACGTTTTCTTCATTAATACGTAGGACTATTTTAGTAGTGTTCACTTTTCTAATTGCCCTGAATGATATACAACTCAACAACATTGCTAATCGGTCACCTGGTGTTTTACAGTATTTGGAGCAAACTAATAACCATATAATATCAATATTCATATCGTCTTATTGGTTATATTTTATTACAGATCGTTATGCATATTTTTCTGTATAATAATTTCGGATAAAATGCATTTAAATGCCAATAAGAAAATATTTATATTGTATGATTATTAATTGGCTCCAAATATGTATAAAGCGTTTCTCCGATCTCATACTCATTCTCAAGCGTCTGATTGGTTCACTCGAGCTTAGATACCAGAATCAACCAATCAAATCACTAGAGTTCGAGTTTGAAATCTGAGAAAGGTTTTATAACCTCGGAGCTAGGTAACCGATTACGACTGCTGTTGAGTGTAGAACGTTGCCGCTACTGTAATAACACTAACACGTATAGGATCCACACAAGCGAGTGTTGCATATCGGAATAAACAAGTATGTTACCACCAGTAACATCAGTACCAGTTAAAGGATATTCTCAGCATGCACTCCAAATACCTCAACTTCCGGACCCGGGCAATGCGGACGACCAATTTGTGCGGAACGAACGATTAGACTTTTCTGTCAGGTTAGGCTCAACTCTTGCTCGAGGTCATGATACTGACGATCGGAAGGTTCGACGAGAACTCCGGTGTGCTACGGAAGACGCGGTACCGGCCCATTTCAAAGGTCCATCAAGTCAGAGGAGTCCCAGAGAGGTCGGCTACGCAACATCTATGGGTGTTTCTTCCGAACCCGGTATGTGTTGGAGGGATTCCCGACGGTGTAATTACTCTAAGTATTCGACTGCAAGAAACACATGCACCACAAACAAAGAAACGGTAAATTGGTTGCTTCATTCATGTTCTGATACATGGGCAATATCACCATTTGTGTAGAAAAAATGAACATTCTTCATATTCTTTGAAATACATAGCAGGTGTAGTTGTAACATAGACCGTTTGTGTCAGTTGTAACGTAGACCGTTTGTGTCAGTTGTAACGTAGACCATATGTATTTGTAGTATATACCATGTGTCAGCGGTAACATAGACCATATGACAGTTGTAACATAGACCATATGGCAGTTGTAACATAGACCGTATGTGTCAGTTGTAACGTAGACCTATATGTCAGTTGAAATATAGACCGTATGTGTCAGTTGTAACGTAGACCATATGTATTTGTAGTATATACCATATGTCAGCGGTAACATAGACCATATGACAGTTGCAACATAGACCATATGGCAGTTGTAACATAGACGGTATGTGTCAGTTGTAACGTAGACCATATGTATTTGTAGTATATACCATATGTCAGCGGTAACATAGACCATATGACAGTTGTAACATAGACCATATGGCAGTTGTAACATAGACCGTATGTGTCAGTTGTAACATAGACCGTATGTGTCAGTTGGAACATAGACCGTATGTGTCAGTTGGAACATAGACCATATGTATTTGTAGTATATACCATGTGTCAGCGGTAACATAGACCATATGACAGTTGCAACATAGACCATATGACAGTTGTAACATATACCATATGTGTCAGATGTAACATAGACCGTATGCGTCAGTTGGAACATAGACCATATGTATTTGTAGTATATACCATGTGTCAGCGGTAACATAGACCATATGACAGTTGTAACATAGACCATATGGCAGTTGTAACATAGACCGTATGTGTCAGTTGTAACATAGACCGTATGTGTCAGTTGGAACATAGACCGTATGTGTCAGTTGGAACATAGACCATATGTATTTGTAGTATATACCATGTGTCAGCGGTAACATAGACCATATGACAGTTGCAACATAGACCATATGACAGTTGTAACATATACCATATGTGTCAGATGTAACATAGACCGTATGCGTCAGTTGGAACATAGACCATATGTATTTGTAGTATATACCATGTGTCAGTGGTAACATAGACCATATGACAGTTGTAACATAGACCATATGACAGTTGTAACATAGACCGTATGTGTCAGTTGTAACATAGACCGTATGTGTCAGTTGGAACATAGACCGTATGTGTCAGTGGAACATAGACCGTATGTGGCAGTTGGAACATAGACCATATGTATTTGTAGTATATACCATGTGTCAGCGGTAACATAGACCATATGACAGTTGTAACATAGACCATATGACAGTTGTAACATAGACCATATGTGTCAGTTGTAACATAGACCGTATGTGTCAGTTGGAACATAGACCATATGTATTTGCAGTATATACCATGTGTCAGCGGTAACATAGACCATATGACAGTTGTAAAATAGACCATATGGCAGTTGTAATATAGACCATATGGCACTTGTCACATACACCATAATTATGACAGTTGTAATATAGACCATATGGCAGTTGTAATATAGACCATATGGCACTTGTAACATAGACCATATGACAGTTGTAACATAGATCGTATGGCAGTTGTAACATAGACCATATGGCAGTTGTAATATAGACCATATGGCAGTTGTAACATAGACCATATGGCAGTTGTAGCATAGACCATATGACAGTTGTAACATAGACCGTATGGTAGTTGTAACATAGACCATATGGCAGTTGTAACATAGACCTATGGCAGCTGTAACATAGACCGCATGGCAGTTGTAACATAGACCGTATGGCAGTTGTAACATAGACTTATGGAAGCTGTAACATAGACCACATGGCAGATGTAACATAGACCGTATGGCAGTTGTAACATAGACTGTCTGGCAGTTGTAACATAGACCACATGTCCGTTGTAACATAGACCATATGGCAGTTGTAACATAGACCGTATGGCAGTTGTAACATAGACCATATGGCAGTTGTAACATAGACCGTATGGCAGTTGTAACATATGCCATATGACAGTTGTAACATATACCCTATGTCAGTTGTAACATAGACCATATGTCAGTTGTAACATAGACCCTATGTCAGTTGTAACATAGACCCTATGGCACTTGTCACATACACCATAATTATGACAGTTGTAATATAGACCATATGGCAGTTGTAATATAGACCATATGGCACTTGTCACATACACCATAATTATGACAGTTGTAATATAGACCATATGGCAGTTGTAACATAGACCATATGGTAGTTGCAACATAGACCACGTGTCAGTTGTAACATATACCATATGGCAGTTATAGCATAGACCCTATGTCAGTTGTAGCATATACCATATGTCAGTTGTAACATAGACCACATGGCAGTTGTAACATAGACCCTATGTCAGTTGTAACATAGACCACGTGTCAGTTGTAACATAGACCACGTTTCAGTTGTAAAATACACCATGCGTCAGTTGTAACATAGACCACATGTCAGTTGTAACATAGACCACGTGTCAGTTGTAACATAGACCACGTTTCAGTTGTAAAATACATCATGCGTCAGTTGTAACATAGACCACGTGTCAGTTGTAACATACACCATGCGTCATTTGTAACATAGACCACATCACATGTCAGTTGTAGCATAGACCACATGTCAGTTGTAACATACACCATGCGTCAGTTGTAACATAGACCACGTGTCAGTTGTAAAATACACCATGCGTCAGTTGTAACATAGACCACGTGTCAGTTGTAACATAGACCACGCGTCAGTTGTAACATACACCATGCGTCAGTTTTAACATAGACCACGTGTCAGTTGTAACATAGACCACGTGTCAGTTGTAACATAGACCACGTGTCAGTTGTAACATAGACCACGTGTCAGTTGTAATATGTTTCATGTTACCTGAATGGTATATACTTACATATAGATACATGTTTACATTATAATCCATTATATAACGTTTCTAACAGACATTCATACGAACAAATACCAGTAACCCGTAGCCTGCCAATCACAACTAAAGTCGCTTTTGTAAACAGTATAGAGCCAGATCAGACGCGACGTTGCACCGCGGCTGCGTTGAATCTATGTTGTTTGCACATTCCGTCCAATGTATTCGGCATGTTAAGGGTTAAAACTTAATATATATATATTCCTTAAACAGAATAGAAACTAATAACTTTTATACTTATAATATGTTATAATATTAACATGCCTTTACAACAAACATATGGGAGTTAGGTATATTAAATAGGATACACCCCGAGTTAATCATAGCTTAACGAATAAAGTGCTTTGCCTAAGGACATACCCACCGTATAGCTGGAGGCTCGAGCTCTGGTACCGCATTCACTACAACACGGATATAAGTAACATTACTCACTTATAATAATTTTAAACTTTACTATTACATAATATATTTACTTGCAGCACCCTTTTATAACTTAAAAGTTAAATATGTTGTATATATTGTTTCGTTTTGAGGGCCTTATGGAAAATATACCTTGTCAAATAAGTTTCCTCGTTATTATTATTATTATTATTATGTTATTATTATTATTATTATTTATTATTTATTATTATTAATATTATTATTATTATTATTATTATTATTTATTATTATTATGTTATTATTATTATTATTATTTATTATTATTATTATTATTATTTATTATTATTATTATTATGTTATTATTATTATTATTATTATATTATTATTATTAGTATTATTATTATTATTTTATTATTATTATTAGTAGTATTATATTATTATTAGTATTATATTATTATTAGTATTATATTATTATTATTATTATTAGTATTATATTATTATTATTATTATTATATTATTATATTATTATTATTATTATTATTATTATTATTATTATTATTTATTATTATTATTATTATTATTATTATTATTTGTTATTATTATTATTATTTATTATTATGTTATTATTATTATTATTATTATTATTATTTATTATTATTATTATTATTATATTATTATTATTATTAGTAGTAGTAGTATTGCTTACAATACTTACTTAAAACAAGCATGCAAGCCTGACATAATATTTCCCAATATCGTCTGAAGCTTAAATCTACACAACGCAGTAGATTTAGTAGACATGCATACTGCTTTGTTCCGGTCATAAAATAATGTTATACAGTTTTCGTATATTGATCGACACATAATTGATATCGTAAATGTTAAAAAAACTTATCGGATGCCAAGCATCAATTGATTACATACCTTCTAATACACGTCCCTTTCAGCCCTTGATGAAGGTACAGAGGGTGTTCAAGACGGTTATGATTATTTCTGGTGTTTGCCAGGCCCTTAAACGGTAAGAGATCTGCTTATGTGTTTTACGTTTAGTTCTCGTCGCTACCGGTTACCCATATGAGCGACGCCTCCTGAAGAGATTAGTCCTTTTAGATGTTGGAGGATAGTGCAATGATACAGACAGAGACCCATTCCAGAATGTCCTCTGGTTCGTTTACGTGCAAGGTGTAAAGCACCGACACGAGACCTCTGTTTAACGTCCCATCTGAAAGACTGTTAATTTTATTAGGGTCAGACGGGGGATCGAACCTGCGATCCCTGGATTACCAGTCCAGCGTGTTTACCACTGGACTACAGATCCGTCTGTGAGAGATCTGCTTACAACGAACTGTAGGATCATACACGTCACATATCTCATTCCTCACACCGGTGTGGCAAATGCGAACGTATTCGTCATAGACGTGACGTGTGACAAATGTGACCGACACGCAGTAAGATCGCCATTCAGACCAGATGCATCACATTATATTTTTAAGAGACTATAATTCTAGAAATAAAGAAATTCTTCAACTGAAATTACAAGAAATGCTAACTCGCATAAAAGTAATTACTGTAGAACACTATTAATTCCCGAGCATTTGTAGTTTGCTAATTTTCGCGATCTAAGTTGATCGTGCATTCATGATTCTCGTGAATATTAATGTGTCCGAATGCATAGTTATATCCGAAAATATGTACATTTTATCAACATTTTGAAAGTCAATACAATTAGATGCGATAAACATAAAGTCACCTATTTTATTTTACGAATGCGCGAATTCAAAACTCCGCGAATTAATTGAAAATGTTCAAAATCGTGAAATATCGCGAAATAAAGTGTTCGCGAAATTATAATATTTTGCAATGAATTGAAAATGTTCAAAATCGTGAAAATCGCGAAATAAAGTGTTCGCGAAAATTATAGTATTTTGCAATGAATTGAAAATGTTCAAAATCGTGAAAATCGCGAAATAAAGTGTTCGCGAAATTATAATATTTTGCAATGAATTGAAAATGTTCAAAATCGTGAAAATCGCGAAATAAAGTATTCGCGAAATAATAATATTGTACAGTACATAGCATGCTGATTATGGAGTCGAGTCTATTATCTGCACTACCTTGTGCCATGAGCTACTAAATAATTATATGCAAATTAGCATTAGATCTTATCAGCACAAAACATGATTGACGAAAATGAATGTTGTTATACAACTGAGATAACAGTCTGCCTCCGTGTAAATGCATCGCTGAATGTATCACACAATACGAGAAGTGTGCATGTTCTACGCGCATATTTACTATCTATATATGGAAATGATTTACACTGGGGATAGAGGATCAAGATTCCCTGAAAATCTGCGCGATTCTTGCACACTATCTGTCATAAGAAATTTAATTCTTGCTTTAACAGCGAACTAACTTCGTACAGGGTCGTGCTAAATCAAAACACTATGACTAGTCGTTATGTGAGGTGAAAGTTGTTCAAAATGTATATTGAACAGATATTGAGATAGTATTGTACACTGGTGTTCATTTATCTATATTAACAATCACCTGCAATCCAAATAGTTTATAAATATAATTTGTATAAAGAAAAAATATATGAAATCAAATATTATGATTAGATATGGGTGGGGATGGACTAGGTATGAAATGGTATTTGCAGATAAGAGTGGGGATGGACTAGGTATGAAATGATATTTGCAGATAAGGGTGGGGATGGACTATATATGAAATGGTATTTGCAGATAAGGGTGGGGATGGACTATATATGAAATGGTATTTGCAGATAAGGGTGGGGATGGACTAGGTATGAAATGATATTTGCAGATAAGGGTGGGGATGGACTATATATGAAATGGTATTTGCAGATAAGGGTGGGGATGGACTATATATGAAATGGTATTTGCAGATAAGGGTGGGGATGGACTAGGTATGAAATGGTATTTGCAGATAAGGGTGAGGATGGACTATATATGAAATGGTATTTGCAGATAAGGGTGGGGATGGACTATATATGAAATGGTATTTGCAGATAATGGTGGGGATGGACTAGGTATGAAATGGTATTTGCAGATAATGGTGGGGATGGACTAGGTATGAAATGGTATTTGCAGATAAGGGTGGGGATGGACTAGGTATGAAATGGTATTTGCAGATAATGGTGGGGATGGACTAGATATGAAATGGTATTTGCAGATAAGGGTGGGGATGGACTAGGTATGAAATGGTATTTGCAGATAAGGGTGGGGATGGACTAGGTATTTAAATGGTATTTGCAGATAAGGGTGGGGATGGACTAGGTATGAAATGGTATTTGCAGATAAGGGTGGGGATGGACTAGGTATGAAATGGTATTTGCAGATAAGGGTGGGGATGGACTAGGTATGAAATGGTATTTGCAGATAAGGGTGGGGATGGACTAGGTATGAACTGGTATTTGCAGATAAGGGTGGGGATGGACTAGGTATGAAATGGTATTTGCAGATAAGGGTGGGGATGGACTAGGTATGAACTGATATTTGCAGATAAGGGTGGGGATGGACTAGATATGAAATGGTATTTGCAGATAAGGGTGGGGATGGACTAGATATGAAATGGTATTTGCAGATAAGGGTGGGGATGGACTATATATGAAATGGTATTTGCAGATAAGAGTGGGGATGGACTATATATGAAATGGTATTTGCAGATAAGGGTGGGGATGGACTAGATATGAAATGGTATTTGCAGATAAGGGTGGGATGGACTAGATATGAAATGGTATTTGCAGATAATGGTGGGGATGGACTAGATATGAAATGGTATTTGCAGATAAGGGTGGGGATGGACTATATATGAAATGGTATTTGCAGATAATGGTGGGGATGGACTAGATATGAAATGGTATTTGCAGATAAGGGTGGGGATGGACTATATATGAAATGGTAGTTGCAGATAATGGTGGGGATGGACTAGATATGAAATGGTATTTGCAGATAAGGGTGGGGATGGACTATATATGAAATGGTATTTGCAGATAAGGGTGGGGATGGACTATATATGAAATGGTATTTGCAGATAATGGTGGGGATGGACTAGATATGAAATGGTATTTGCAGATAAGGGTGGGGATGGACTATATATGAAATGGTATTTGCAGATAATGGTGGGGATGGACTAGATATGAAATGGTATTTGCAGATAAGGGTGGGGATGGACTATATATGAAATGGTATTTGCAGATAATGGTGGGGATGGACTAGATATGAAATGGTATTTGCAGATAAGGGTGGGGATGGACTATATATGAAATGGTATTTGCAGATAAGGGTGGGGATGGACTATATATGAAATGGTATTTGCAGATAATGGTGGGGATGGACTAGATATGAAATGGTATTTGCAGATAAGGGTGGGGATGGACTATATATGAAATGGTATTTGCAGATAAGGGTGGGGATGGACTATATATGAAATGGTATTTGCAGATAATGGTGGGGATGGACTAGATATGAAATGGTATTTGCAGATAAGGGTGGGGATGGACTAGGTATGAAATGGTATTTGCAGATAAGGGTGGGGATGGACTAGATATGAAATGGTATTTGCAGATAAGGGTGGGGATGGACTAGGTATGAAATGGTATTTGCAGATAAGGGTGGGATGGACTAGATATGAAATGGTATTTGCAGATAAGGGTGGGGATGGACTAGGTATGAAATGGTATTTGCAGATAAGGGTGGGGATGGACTAGGTATTAAATGGTATTTGCAGATAAGGGTGGGGATGGACTAGGTATGAAATGGTATTTGCAGATAAGGGGGGATGGACTAGGTATGAAATGGTATTTGCAGATAAGGGTGGGGATGGACTAGATATGAAATGTTATTTGCAGATAAGGGTGGGGATGGACTAGGTATGAAATGTTATTTGCAGATAAGGGTGGGGATGGACTAGGTATGAAATGGTATTTGCAGATAAGGGTGGGGATGGACTAGGTATGAACTGGTATTTGCAGATAAGGGTGGGGATGGACTAGGTATGAAATGGTATTTGCAGATAATGGTGGGGATGGACTAGGTATGAACTGATATTTGCAGATAAGGGTGGGGATGGACTAGATATGAAATGGTATTTGCAGATAAGGGTGGGGATGGACTAGGTATGAAATGGTATTTGCAGATAAGGGTGGGGATGGACTAGGTATGAAATGGTATTTGCAGATAAGGGTGGGGATGGACTAGGTGTGAAATGGTATTTGCAGATAATGGTGGGGATGGACTAGGTGTGAAATGGTATTTGCAGATAAGCATGGGGATGGACTAGGTATGAAATGGTATTTGCAGATAAGGGTGGGGATGGACTAGGTATGAAATGGTATTTGCAGATAAGGGTGGGGATGGACTAGATATGAAATGGTATTAGCAGAGTTATATGAATGATGTTCATCAATTAAATACTGATATCGTCGATGAACGATCATTAATAACATGTTTACGGATTATGTTGACAAAACTATATACAGTCAACCTTGTCTTAGACAGCCAGCCAAGGGAATCACAGAAAATGGCTGCTTATCACAGAGCAAATATATGGTAAAACAACATATTGGGAATCTGGAAACTGGCAGCTTAATACATGTTATCTGCTTAATGGAGGTGACCACTAACACAGGTTTTACTGTACATGTACCACTATTTACATATAAACGACTTTGGATGAGCTGCACGCGATATTATGCATGTATATGTTCTTAAATATATATGTGTGTGTGTGTTTTACGTTTATTTATCGTCGCTACCGGTTGTCCATATGAGCGACGCCTCCTGATGAGATTAGTCATTTTAGATTTTGGAGGATAGTGCAATGATACAGACAGTGACCCATTCCAGAGTCTCCTCTGGTTCTTTTACGTGCACGGTGTAAAGCACCAACACGAGACCTCGGTTTAACGTCCCATTTGAAACACTGTTATTGTGATTAATATAAGTTGTTAAAACTTGCTTCGCAATCGTTATAAAATAAATAAAGTTAAAAAAATAAATAAATAATACAATACGTTAATTTGATCGAACCCGCGATCCCTGGATTACCAGACCAGCGTGCTACCACTGGACTACAGATCCGTCTCAGTCATGTATTCTATATTTTTATAGATATGTGAAGGCGTGCGAGACAAAGACATGGTCGTTTATGGAGATGTATCTGCATGTGAAGGAAGACTTCCGTCAAGTAGTGGCGTTCAACCCACACAGCTTCGCCAGAGTGGAACCGGTAAGATATTGCTGCAGATCATGTAATAATGAAAACAGTAAGGCACGCAATTTAAGCTGTTTCTATTTATTCTATTTATTGAAGTACGTTTCTATATAGATATATTTTATTGAACAAAAGGTCATAAACCCATGAGTCCATGGTACATGTATACATTTATACATACAGTTTTTTAATACTAAGCAATTACATTAATAGTTATTGTTCATTATAAGTACATCACATTTATCTGTATGTCAATGGTAGTTTATAATATCACACTTAATCAGCATATATACAGATTAGTTTATAAACTTTATACAAATTTATTTTATCTCAATTGCGAAACAATTTCTTACAAGCTATATTAATCACTCTCGAGACCTCATTCCTGGTGGAATCCATCTACACGAGGGAGAGAGAAGAGCCAACGCGGAATTTAAATGCCTTTCCTAGGGGCACAATCGTAACGGCTACAGCTGGGCGCGAACTCCGGGCATTGCGTTCGCTTCAAGTTCGAAAGGTCCGGAGTTCGAGCCCCGCTGGAGCCGCTACGATTGTGCCCTTAGGCAAGGCATTGAAATTCCACACTGCCTCTTCTCTCTCCTTCGTGGCGATGGATTCCATCAGGTATGAGGTCTTCAGAGTGATTAATATAAGTTGTAAGAACTTGTTTCGCAATCGAGCTACAATAAATTTGTATAAAATATATAATGAATAATTCATAATGTTTCGATATATCTGCACTGATTACGAAGACAGTGTGCAGAAAGAGAAGTTGAAAACACCGCACCCAATCCCTTCAGTGTGGCTCCAAACCGTTCACTACCACAACATGCACACTATAGTTCAACCAGGGCTATACCAATAGCACACTAATAAATATCGCCAGTCTTGTTTCTTGCAGGAAAGATCAAAATTGAAGAAACTGCTGTGGATCCACCCGCATCAACGAACAATGGAACATGTTAAAGTAGTAAGACAGAAAACATTTGGAATATGCGCATCATAACCACTATTTCAACAGTTTGCCTTTGAAATACAAATGTATGCGCATCATAACCACTATTTCAACAGTTTGCCTTTGAAATACAAATGTATGCGCATCATAACCACTATTTCAACATTTTGCCTTTGAAATACAAATGTATGCGCATCATAACCACTATTTCAACAGTTTGCCTTTGAAATACAAATGTATGCGCATCATGACCCTATTTCAACAATTTGCCTTTGGAATATGCGCATCATGACCCTATTTCAACAATTTGCCTTTGGAATATGCGCATCATGACCCTATTTCAACAATTTGCCTTTGGAATATGCGCATCATAACCACTATTTCAACATTTTGCCTTTGAAATACAAATGTATGCGCATCATGACCCTATTTCAACATTTTACCTTTGGAATACAAATGTATGCGCATCATGACACTATTTCAACATTTTGCCTTTGGAATATGCGCATCAGGACCCTATTTCAACATTTTGCCTTTGGAATACAAATGTATGCGCATCATGACCCTATTTCAACAATTTGCCTTTGGAATATGCGCATCATGACCCTATTTCAACATTTTGCCTTTGAAATACAAATGTATGCGCATCATGACCACTATTTCAACAGTTTGCCTTTGGAATATACGCATCATGACCCTATTTCAACATTTTGTCTTTGGAATATACGCATCATGACCCTATTTCAACATTTTGTCTTTGGAATATACGCATCATGACCCTATTTCAACATTTTGTCTTTGGAACATGCGCATCATGATCACTATTTCAACAATTTGGTTTCATACAAAACTATTTCTTTAGCAGCATTACCAATATCGGTAACAATAATTTGAAATATATTGTTCATCCATCACTGGATTGTTTAACAAAATTGCTTAATTCATGATGAATATAGTTAGTTCTTTTAGTGTTTTGAGCAATCATGTATTGGTTGTGACGATAGCGCAATCGTGGAAGTAGTTTACTATATTATCACCAATAACTTCGTGTTGTCTCATATCTCAATATATTCTTGTTGTCTCATATCCCTATAGCTTCTTGTTGTCTCATATCTCAATATCTTCTTGTTGTCTCATATCCCTATAGCTTCTTGTTGTCTCATATCCCTATATATTCTTGTTGTCTCATATCCCTATAGTTTCTTGTTGTCTCATATCCCTATATTTTCTTGTTGTCTCATATCCCTATATTTTCTTGTTGTCTCATATCCCTATAGTTTCTTGTTGTCTCATATCCCTATAGTTTCTTGTTGTCTCATATCCCTATAACTTCGTGTTGTCTCATATCCCTATAACTTCGTGTTGTCTCATATCCCTATAGCTTCGTGTTGTCTCATATCCCTATAGCTTCGTGTTGTCTCATATCCCTATAGCTTCGTGTTGTCTCATATCCCTATAGCTTCGTGTTGTCTCATATCCCTATAGCTTCGTGTTGTCTCATATCCCTATAGCTTCGTGTTGTCTCATATCCCTATAGCTTCGTGTTGTCTCATATCCCTATAGCTTCGTGTTGTCTCATATCCCAATACCTTCGTGTTGTCTCATATCCCTATAGCTTCGTGTTGTCTCATATCCCTATACCTTCGTGTTGTCTCATATCCCTATAGCTTCGTGTTGTCTCATATCCCTATAGCTTCGTGTTGTCTCATATCCCTATAGCTTCGTGTTGTCTCATATCCCTATAGCTTCGTGTTGTCTCATATCCCTATAGCTTCGTGTTGTCTCATATCCCTATAACTTCGTGTTGTCTCATATCCCTATAGCTTCGTGTTGTCTCATATCCCTATAGCTTCGTGTTGTCTCATATCCCTATAACTTCGTGTTGTCTCATATCCCTATAGCTTCGTGTTGTCTCATATCCCTATAGCTTCGTGTTGTCTCATATCCCTATAGCTTCGTGTTGTCTCATATCCCTATAGCTTCGTGTTGTCTCATATCCCTATAGCTTCTTGTTGTCTCATATCCCTATAGCTTCGTGTTGTCTCATATCCCTATAGTTTCTTGTTGTCTCATATCCCTATAGTTTCTTGTTGTCTCATATCCCTATAACTTCGTGTTGTCTCATATCCCTATAACTTCGTGTTGTCTCATATCCCTATAGCTTTGTGTTGTCTCATATCCCTATAGCTTCGTGTTGTCTCATATCCCTATAGCTTCGTGTTGTCTCATATCCCTATAGTTTCTTGTTGTCTCATATCCCTATATCTTCGTGTTGTCTCATATCCCTATAGCTTCTTGTTGTCTCATATCCCTATAGCTTCTTGTTGTCTCATATCCCTATAACTTTGTGTTGTCTCATATCCCTATAGCTTCGTGTTGTCTCCTATCCCTATATATTCGTGTTGTCTCATATCCCTATAGCTTCGTGTTGTCTCATATCCCTATAACTTCGTGTTGTCTCATATCCCTATAGCTTCGTGTTGTCTCATATCCCTATAGATTATTGCTGTCTCATATCCCTATAGCTTCGTGTTGTCTCATATCCCTATAGCTTCGTGTTGTCTCATATCCCTATAGCTTCGTGTTGTCTCATATCCATATAGCTTCGTGTTGTCTCATATCCCAATATCAGATAGGAGAGCGGCATCAGATACTAGACTAGAATAGTCAGAGAGTTAGTTTATACAAATTTATTTTAGTTCGATTGCGAAACAAGTTTTTACAACTTATATTAATCACTCTCGATACCTCATTCCTGATGGAATCCATCATCACGAGAGAGAGAGAGAGAGAGAGAGAGAGAGAGGAGATACTGTGGAATTTAAATGTATTGCCTAAGGGCACTATCGTAACGGCTCCAGCGTGGATCGAACTCCGGGAATTTCACACCTGAGGCGAGTGCGCTACCACATCGCTATCACGGCAGCACAAAATCGGAGAGTTACGAACCGGGAGAATAATGAAATTCATGAAATGATTTAATATGTAGTATTTGACATTGAGCTGCTGTGGTCACTATTCTCAATAAGTCGCTCAGTGTCTGGAACGGACATGATATTTTGTACACACTTCAGCGATTTAGTTTCTGGTAACAGTAGTAAAAGCTAGTGCATTTACCTTACATAGCATTATATAGGATAGTATTAAAACCATTGGTGTTGTGTTGCATGCTTAACTCGATCACTGACAATGTCGCATAAAAGCACCTTTGCAAAAAAAAAAGCCGAGAACCCGATCAGACAGAACAGAACATGTCGCCTGATCAGGTTATATGCTGATTGCTCTTCAGAGAGTGGAGCTGAAGCACCTGTCTCAATAGCAAACAACATAGACCATAGCGTTACGCCGCAGTGATCTTGATCTATGTTGTTTACATATTGCTTTGAATTTATTCGGCGCTGAAAGAGTTAACTGGTGACGACGCTATGTGTATTTGGACGCAGGAACTATGTCTTAAACCACATTATTTGTAGTCCAATATCCAATATACAAATTCAACCAAACAATTTTGTTTCAGATATTAGCGCTGATGCGTGACAACAAATCATTTCAGGATTACCCTTGCCATGTCCAGGTCCAGTTAGCACGCTGTATGACATACCAAAGGTAAACTAGTAGGCGGTGACCCTTGCCATGTCCAGGTCCAGTTAGCACGCTGTATGACATACCAAAGGTGAACTAGTAGGCGGTGACCCTTGCCATGTCCAGGTCCAGTTGCCATGTCCAGGTCCAGTTAGCACGCTGTATGACATAACAAAGGTAAACTAGTAGGCGGTGACCCTTGCCATGTCCAGGTCCAGTTGCCATGTCCAGGTCCAGTTAGCACGCTGTATGACATACCAAAGGTAAACTAGTAGGTGGTGACCCTTGCCATGTCCAGGTCCAGTTAGCACGCTGTATGACATACCAAAGGTAAACTAGTAGGTGGTGACCCTTGCCATGTCCAGGTCCAGTTAGCACGCTGTATGACATACCAAAGGTAAACTAGTAGGTGGTGACCCTTGCCATGTCCAGGTGCAGTTAGCACGCTGTATGACATACCAAAGGTAAACTAGTAGGCGGTGACCTTTGCCATGTCCAGGTCCAGTTAGCACGCTGTATGACATACCAAAGGTAAACTAGTAGGTGGTGACCCTTGCCATGTCCAGGTCCAGTTAGCACGCTGTATGACATACCAAAGGTAAACTAGTAGGCGGTGACCCTTGCCATGTCCAGGTCAAGTTAGCACGCTGTATGACATACCAAAGGTAAACTAGTAGGTGGTGACCCTTGCCATGTCCAGGTCCAGTTAGCACGCTGTATGACATACCAAAGGTAAACTAGTAGGTGGTGACCCTTGCCATGTCCAGGTCCAGTTAGCACGCTGTATGACATACCAAAGGTAAACTAGTAGGCGGTGACCCTTGCCATGTCCAGGTCCAGTTGCCATGTCCAGGTCCAGTTAGCACGCTGTATGACATACCAAAGGTAAACTAGTAGGCGGTGACCCTTGCCATGTCCAGGTCCAGTTGCCATGTCCAGGTCCAGTTAGCACGCTGTATGACATACCAAAGGTAAACTAGTAGGTGGTGACCCTTGCCATGTCCAGGTCCAGTCAGCACGCTGTATGACATACCAAAGGTAAACTAGTAGGTGGTGACCCTTGCCATGTCCAGGTCCAGTTAGCACGCTGTATGACATACCAAAGGTAAACTAGTAGGCGGTGACCCTTGCCATGTCCAGGTCCAGTTGCCATGTCCACGTCCAGTTAGCACGATGTATGACATACCAAAGGTAAACTAGTAGGCGGTGACCCTTGCCATGTCCAGGTCCAGTTGCCATGTCCAGGTCCAGTTAGCACGATGTATGACATACCAAAGGTAAACTAGTATGTGATGACCCTTGCCATGTCCAGGTCCAGTTAGCACGCTGTATGACATATCAAAGGTAAACTAGTAGGCGGTGACCCTTGCCATGTCCAGGTCCAGTTAGCACGCTGTATGACATACCAAAGGTGAACTAGTAGGCGGTGACCCTTGCCATGTCCAGGTCTAGTTGCCATGTACAGGTCCAGTTAGCACTCTGTATGACATACCAAAGGTAAACTAGTAGGTGGTGACCCTTGCCATGTCAAGGTCCAGTTAGCACGCTGTATGACATACCAAAGGTAAACTAGTAGGTGGTGACCCTTGCCATGTCCAGGTCCAGTTAGCACGCTGTATGACATACCAAAGGTAAACTAGTAGGTGGTGACCCTTGCCATGTCCAGGTCCAGTTAGCACGCTGTATGACATACCAAAGGTAAACTAGTAGGTGGTGACCCTTGCCATGTCCAGGTCCAGTTAGCACGCTGTATGACATACCAAAGGTAAACTAGTAGGCGGTGACCCTTGCCATGTCCAGGTCCAGTTGCCATGTCCAGGTCCAGTTAGCACGCTGTATGACATACCAAAGGTAAACTAGTAGGCGGTGACCCTTGCCATGTCCAGGTCCAGTTGCCATGTCCAGGTCCAGTTAGCACGCTGTATGACATACCAAAGGTAAACTAGTAGGTGGTGACCCTTGCCATGTCCAGGTCCAGTTAGCACGCTGTATGACATACCAAAGGTAAACTAGTAGGTGGTGACCCTTGCCATGTCCAGGTCCAGTTGCCATGTCCAGGTCCAGTTAGCACGCTGTATGACATATCAAAGGTAAACTAGTAGGCGGTGACCCTTGCCATGTCCAGGTCCAGTTAGCACGCTGTATGACATACCAAAGGTGAACTAGTAGGCGGTGACCCTTGCCATGTCCAGGTCCAGTTGCCATGTACAGGTCCAGTTAGCACGCTGTATGACATACCAAAGGTAAACTAGTAGGCGGTGACCCTTGCCATGTCCAGATCCAGTTGCCATGTCCAGGTCCAGTTAGCACGCTGTATGACATACCAAAGGTAAACTAGTAGGTGGTGACCCTTGCCATGTCCAGGTCCAGTTAGCACGCTGTATGACATACCAAAGGTAAACTAGTAGGTGGTGACCCTTGCCATGTCCAGGTCCAGTTAGCACGCTGTATGACATACCAAAGGTAAACTAGTAGGCGGTGACCCTTGCCATGTCCAGGTCCAGTTAGCACGCTGTATGACATACCAAAGGTAAACTAGTAGGTGGTGACCCTTGCCATGTCCAGGTCCAGTTAGCACGCTGTATGACATACCAAAGGTAAACTAGTAGGCGGTGACCCTTGCCATGTCCAGGTCCAGTTAGCACGCTGTATGACATACCAAAGGTAAACTAGTAGGTGGTGACCCTTGCCATGTCCAGGTCCAGTTAGCACGCTGTATGACATACCAAAGATAAACTAGTAGGTGGTGACCCTTGCCATGTCCAGGTCCAGTTAGCACGCTGTATGACATACCAAAGGTAAACTAGTAGGCGGTGACCCTTGCCATGTCCAGGTCCAGTTGCCATGTCCAGGTCCAGTTAGCACGCTGTATGACATACCAAAGGTAAACTAGTAGGCGGTGACCCTTGCCATGTCCAGGTCCAGTTGCCATGTCCAGGTCCAGTTAGCACGCTGTATGACATACCAAAGGTAAACTAGTAGGTGGTGACCCTTGACATGTCCAGGTCCAGTTAGCACGCTGTATGACATACCAAAGGTAAACTAGTAGGTGGTGACCCTTGCCATGTCCAGGTCCAGTTGCCATGTCCAGGTCCAGTTAGCACGCTGTATGACATACCAAAGGTAAACTAGTAGGTGGTGACCCTTGCCATGTCCAGGTCCAGTTAGCACGCTGTATGACATACCAAAGGTAAACTAGTAGGTGGTGACCCTTGCCATGTCCAGGTCCAGTTAGCACGCTGTATGACATACCAAAGGTAAACTAGTAGGTGGTGACCCTTGCCATGTCCAGGTCCAGTTAGCACGCTGTATGACATACCAAAGGTAAACTAGTAGGCGGTGACCTTTGCCATGTCCAGGTCCAGTTAGCACGCTGTATGACATACCAAAGGTAAACTAGTAGGTGGTGACCCTTGCCATGTCCAGGTCCAGTTAGCACGCTGTATGACATACCAAAGGTAAACTAGTAGGCGGTGACCCTTGCCATGTCCAGGTCAAGTTAGCACGCTGTATGACATACCAAAGGTAAACTAGTAGGTGGTGACCCTTGCCATGTCCAGGTCCAGTTAGCACGCTGTATGACATACCAAAGGTAAACTAGTAGGTGGTGACCCTTGCCATGTCCAGGTCCAGTTAGCACGCTGTATGACATACCAAAGGTAAACTAGTAGGCGGTGACCCTTGCCATGTCCAGGTCCAGTTGCCATGTCCAGGTCCAGTTAGCACGCTGTATGACATACCAAAGGTAAACTAGTAGGCGGTGACCCTTGCCATGTCCAGGTCCAGTTGCCATGTCCAGGTCCAGTTAGCACGCTGTATGACATACCAAAGGTAAACTAGTAGGCGGTGACCCTTGCCATGTCCAGGTCCAGTTGCCATGTCCAGGTCCAGTTAGCACGCTGTATGACATACCAAAGGTAAACTAGTAGGTGGTGACCCTTGCCATGTCCAGGTCCAGTCAGCACGCTGTATGACATACCAAAGGTAAACTAGTAGGTGGTGACCCTTGCCATGTCCAGGTCCAGTTAGCACGCTGTATGACATACCAAAGGTAAACTAGTAGGCGGTGACCCTTGCCATGTCCAGGTCCAGTTGCCATGTCCAGGTCCAGTTAGCACGCTGTATGACATACCAAAGGTAAACTAGTAGGTGGTGACCCTTGCCATGTCCAGGTCCAGTCAGCACGCTGTATGACATACCAAAGGTAAACTAGTAGGTGGTGACCCTTGCCATGTCCAGGTCCAGTTAGCACGCTGTATGACATACCAAAGGTAAACTAGTAGGCGGTGACCCTTGCCATGTCCAGGTCCAGTTGCCATGTCCAGGTCCAGTTAGCACGATGTATGACATACCAAAGGTAAACTAGTAGGCGGTGACCCTTGCCATGTCCAGGTCCAGTTGCCATGTCCAGGTCCAGTTAGCACGATGTATGACATACCAAAGGTAAACTAGTATGTGATGACCCTTGCCATGTCCAGGTCCAGTTAGCATGCTGTATGACATATCAAGGGTAAACTAGTAGGCGGTGACCCTTGCCATGTCCAGGTCCAGTTAGCACGCTGTATGACATATCAAAGGTGAACTAGTAGGCGGTGACCCTTGCCATGTCCAGGTCCAGTTGCCATGTACAGGTCCAGTTAGCACGCTGTATGATATACCAAAGGTAAACTAGTAGGCGGTGACCCTTGCCATGTCCAGGTCCAGTTGCCATGTCCAGGTCCAGTTAGCACGCTGTATGACATACCAAAGGTAAACTAGTAGGTGGTGACCCTTGCCATGTCAAGGTCCAGTTAGCACGCTGTATGACATACCAAAGGTAAACTAGTAGGCAGTGACCCTTGCCATGTCCAGGTCCAGTTGCCATGTCCAGGTCCAGTTAGCACGCTGTATGACATACCAAAGGTAAACTAGTAGGCGGTGACCCTTGCCATGTCCAGGTCCAGTTGCCATGTCCAGGTCCAGTTAGCACGCTGTATGACATACCAAAGGTAAACTAGTAGGTGGTGACCATTGCCATGTCCAGGTCCAGTTAGCACGCTGTATGACATACCAAAGGTAAACTAGTAGGTGGTGACCCTTGCCATGTCCAGGTCCAGTTAGCACGCTGTATGACATACCAAAGGTAAACTAGTAGGCGGTGACCCTTGCCATGTCCAGGTCCAGTTGCCATGTCCAGGTCCAGTTAGCACGCTGTATGACATACCAAAGGTAAACTAGTAGGCGGTGACCCTTGCCATGTCCAGGTCCAGTTGCCATGTCCAGGTCCAGTTAGCACGATGTATGACATACCAAAGGTAAACTAGTATGTGATGACCCTTGCCATGTCCAGGTCCAGTTAGCACGCTGTATGACATATCAAAGGTAAACTAGTAGGCGGTGACCCTTGCCATGTCCAGGTCCAGTTGCCATGTCCAGGTCCAGTTAGCTCGCTGTATGACATATCAAAGGTAAACTAGTAGGTGGTGACCCTTGCCATGTCCAGGTCCAGTTAGCACGCTGTATGACATACCAAAGATAAACTAGTAGGCGGTGACCCTTGCCATGTCCAGGTCCAGTTGCCATGTCCAGGTCCAGTTAGCACGCTGTATGACATACCAAAGGTAAACTAGTAGGCGGTGACCCTTGCCATGTCCAGGTCCAGTTGCCATGTCCAGGTCCAGTTAGCACGCTGTATGACATACCAACGCTAAACTGGTAGGTGGTGACCCTTTCCAGGTCCAGGTCCAGTTAGCACGCTGTATGACATATCAAAGGTAAACTAGTAAAATGTAAATAAGATTCCATTGCTTAAGAATAACAGTCAATATAATAATTATAACGGTCCAACCTATTATCAAATAATGGACTATGAATCCATGGATCGCAGATTCGATCCCCCGTCTGACCCTAATATAATTAACAGTCTTTCAAATGGGACTCTAAACCCGAGGTCAAATATATGTTTAATGTAAATGAGATATCATTGGTTAACAATAGCAGTCGATATAATATAAAGGTCCAATCAATAATCAAATAATGAACTGGGAATGAATCCAGGGATCGCAGGTTCGATCCCCGTCTGACCCTAATAACATCCTTTGACTTGGGACTTTAAGCCGATGTATTGTGTCAGTGCTTTACATCGTGCATGCAAAAGAGCAAGAGGAGATTCTAGAATGGGTATCTCTCTGTTTCATTGCACTATTCTGATGCCAACTCGCTATCACGACTTCCACACGGTTAGTTGGTACGGTGAACTGGACATATCAGCTGTCCGGGAAGGTAACCGCATCTGTCAAAGGCTAGTAGTTTCAACTTGCAGCTACGAGGCTAGAAGAGTGATATTGAAACAAGGCCACCGTCCTGAAGCATTCTATATAGTATTGTCTGGATTTGTTATGGCGAATGTTGAAGACGTAAGCCCAACTAATGGCAAGACGTTTATGAAAACGGTCCAAGAGATTGGTCCAGGTGACACGTTTGGGGCAAGTACTAGTTTATAAATTATACATGTATAGACAATACAATATTACTGTTACATAATGTGGATGCAAGGTTGGTTTAAACATATTCATTCCACTATATACATTCACAAAACAATACATGCACACAAAATCAAAGAATAGGTTAGGATCAAAACGGAAGAAGAGCTTATATAGTTTCTCTCCTTGATGCAAGGTTATAGTTGTTTGTATACTTTGAACAGTCTAAATTCATTGCTGTTTTGACTGGCCGATTAACGCAGTGGTTAGCGCGCTCGCTTCTCACCAATGTAACCCGGGTTCGATCCTCGGACCGGGAAGTATGTGAGACGGTACGGTGATCGCCAGATCGGACAGGTGGGTTTTCCCAGGGTACTCCGGTTTCCTGCCACACGAATGACCACACATACGCCTCCACCGGGCCAACGAGAATGATTAATATAAATTGTTAAAACGTGCTTCGCAATCGTTGTAAAATAAATAAAGTTTAAACTTTTCATCGCTGTTTTGGATTTTATGACAAATGTAAGATTACTATTCTCTTAATGTATTACCTTACTATATACAGTCTACATCCGTTATGTCGAATTCCGTCGGACCGAACAAAATACTTCGACATAACCGAAGTTTGACGTAACGAAGTTTGATATAAAAGGATCCAGTTTAATGTAAAATGATAGTGTCTGAAACGGGACTTTGATCCGACTTCGAGATAACCGGAGAATTCGACATAACCGACTTTGACATAACGGATGTAGACTGTAGATCACTATTAGAGCTGTTCAGCTTCACAATTAGTAAATATAGTTCTATTTGATTGAATGGGAAATAAATTCTTACAGCATTAGCTTATTCACTAATGAGATCTCATTCCTGGCTTAATCACTTATGAGATCTCATTCCTGGCTTAATCACTTATGATATCTCATTCCTGGCTTAATCACTTATGAGATCTCATTCCAGGCTTAATCACTTATGAGATCTCATTCCTGGCTTAATCACTTATGAGATCTCATTCCTGGCTTAATCACCTATGAAATCTCATTCTGGCTTAATCACTTATGGGATCTCATTCCTAGCTTAATCACTTATGCGATCTCATTCCTGGCTTAATCACTTATGAGATTTCATTCCTGACTTAATCACTTATGAGATTTCATTCCTGACTTAATCACTTATAAGATTTCATTCCTGACTTAATCACTTATGAGATTTCATTACTGACTTAATCACTTATGAGATCTCATTCCTGGCTTAATCACTTATGAGATCTCATTCCTGAGAGAAGAGGCACTACGGATATAACCACCGTCATTCTGGCTGGTTCGAACTCACATCCGAGCTGGAAACAGTATGCACGAAAGCATTACAATCTTGTATACTGCTTATGCTCAAATTCATTTAGAGTCAGTGTACTTAGTTTAGATGTATTGTGTACCCCTATTGTATTTCTCCACAGAATTCCACATTATAATCCATGTCGTCAATTGGGACACAAGCTAATTTCTGCATTCAATTTCCATGTAAGCAATTAAGAAATACACGAGTCAGGCTGCGTTTAAACATTGTATCCTGTTGTCTAATGATTGGGTAGAACAAGTTCGGTGAACAACTATAGTTTATACAAAATCAGTTTAGCTCGATTGCGAAACAAGTTCTTACAACTTATATTAATCACTCACGAGACCTCATTCCTGATGGAATCCATCACCACGTCGGAGAGAGAAGAGGCATGTGGAATTTAAATACCTTGCCTAAGGGCACAATCGTAACGGTTCCAGCGGGGCTCGAACTCCGGACCGTTCGCACCTGAGGCGAACGCGCATCCACTGCGCTATCACGACTTGCACGAACAACTATACAAATGCAATGTTGCACATTATCTAGGATGTTACGTTATAAATGGTCTAGATGGTGGTTCCAGCTTGTAGTGGTTCACATGCAAACACGTGCCAGTGAAAATGTTGAAATAATGAGGGGCATCGGTCAGTTACTGCCCCTGAATGCTCCCTAAAAGTAGATAGGTCCTAGTATGTGTTTTCCTCTGTTTTTATCGTTTGTTTCCTTTGCACAACATGCTAACAATTTTATTCTACTATCGCTTATTGTGATTATTAAATTACTATATCTCGACAGAGCTCGTACAGTATATACAATGGATACTTAATTGTAAAAGAATGTTATCAGTTAATTAACACGATTTGGATAAAATCACATTTATCATACCGCAACATCTGGTTAGGGAACAACAGTAAAAACAAAGGATTCTAACTAAAAGGACCTATTCACATATTGGAATAAATCAGACTTTATCTGCCAAGGGAGGTAATAGAAAATTAGAGTTGTCTCTCATAAAATTAACATCAGAATGCAAGAAGCCAGAGTGGACCTCGGTTTCACCATTCATGTTGTAAATTACCTGTACCACAACGGTTTATTAATCTGATTTATTAGATTTCCATCGATTACGTCTGGCACAACCATGTGTCAAAAATCTAAGATTTATATTTAAAACTGAAGTAGATATTACCATTTTTCAATAATATTTTAGGAACTCGAATTAATAGAAGGCGGCAGACGCACCGCGACAATCGTATGCAAGACATCCGTGGAACTTCTCGTCATATTGAAAGATGTAAGTGACTGTGCATTCGTAGACTCTGCATACGCACTCAGTAAGGCAATGTATTGCCACCCAATCAACACTTCGCGATATAGATAGTTGCTGTGTGTGTTTTACGTTTAGTTATCGTCGCTACCGGTTGCCCATATGAGCGACGCCTCCTGAAGAGATTAGTCATTTTAGAGTTTTGGAGGATAGTGCAATGATACAGACAGAGACACATTCCAGAGTCTCCTCTGGTTCTTTTACGTGCACGGTGTAAAGCACCGACACGAGAGCTCGGTTTAACGTCCCATCTGAAAGACTGTTAATTTTATTAGGGTCAGACGGTGGGTCGAACCTGCGATCCCTGGATTACCAATCCAGCGTGTTACCACTGGACTACTGATCCGTCTATTTGCTGTTTCATTGTACTACCGAATTATAGTACGCTTCATTGCAGTTTCCTGCATTTTGATTGGATAGCCTTGCCGTGTGACGTAACTATAGCGTGATAGTTCCATGATATCCAGGAATATATAGGTACTAAAATACACACCGTTCTCGATCCTCGCATATTTGATATCCAACTCATGGAAATTATACAATTTTGGTATTAAGGAGTGACATTGGTTTCTACGTTTCCGTTACTTGCCTATACATGTATGTCATATCGTAGTTAGAGTAGTTATGGTATGAACTATACGATGACGTAGACAGGAAGGACAGCCGTATGTAGTATGTAATCTGTTCTAGTTGACATTGGTTTCTTCGTTTCCTTTACTTGCCTATACATATATGTCATATCATAGTTAGAGTAGTTATGGTATGAACTATAAGATGACGTAGACAGGAAGGTCAGCCGTATGTAGTATGTAATATGTTCTAGTTGACATTGGTTTCTTCGTTTCCTTTACTTGCCTATACATGTATGTCATATCGTAGTTAGAGTAGTTATGGTATGAACTATACGATGACGTAGACAGGAAGGTCAGCCGTATGTAGTATGTAATCTGTTCTAGTTGACATTGGTTTCTACGTTTCCTTTACTTGCCTATACATGTCATATCGTAGTTAGAGTAGCTATAGTATGAACTGTAAGATAACGTCGACAGGAAGGTCAGCCGTATGTAGTATGTAATCTTTACTAGTTGCTACATGAATAAGCTGAACGTTCAATGCTTTTTCAAATGAACTCCCCTCGATAAATGCGTGATTGCTGATATGTTGTTTTGTACTTTCTCTCGTTATCACACTACCTTCGACCTTTCCTGTTCACTGGTCTTGATGAAAGGAGCGATTGCTGAAATATTGTCATTGACTTATTATTTGTTACACTTAATGAATGGACATATCCCTACAAAACCATATAGAAAAGTACAGTCTGTGTTAATGTGTTTGTTTGTTTGTTTGTTCGCGTTTTACGCCTGCATCAGCATCGTTTTGGGTTATCTCGCCGGCTAGCAGTTTACCTAACAACACCTTCCCTGGACAGGCTCCAGCCGTTAGTCAGTAGTTTAGGGTGATGATAATACGTCACTTTTTTCAAAAGCAAAATGACAGTATTGGCGTCATTTCCTCAAATATGGCAGTATGGGGTTATTTCCTCAAATATGGCAGTATGGGGTTATTTCCTCAAATATGGCAGTATGGGGTCATTTCCTCAAATATGGCAGTATGGGGTCATTTCCACAAATATGGCAGTATGGGGCCATTTCCTCAAATATGACAGTATGGGGTCATTTCCTCAAATATGACAGTATGGGGTTATTTCCTAAAATATGACAGTATGGGGTCATTTCCACAAATATGGCAGTATGGGGTCATTTCCTCAAATATGACAGTATGGGGTCATTTCCACAAATATGGCAGTATGGGGTCATTTTCAAAAACTATGTCAGTATGGGGTCATTTTCAAAAACTATGTCAGTATGGGGTCATTTTCAAGAACTATGTCAGTATGGTATGAAGTCATTTCCTTAAGAGCACGTCTAAATGAGAGCCACCATGATTCGCCTGTCACATTGTATTGGGTTTGTTTCAGGACTTTGATAGCATCATAAGAGGACCGTTGGTGAGGCAAATTGACGAGCATGTTGCGTTTTGCAAGTATATTTGCTCAATTACAATTGATTATTTGGAATATGTAGTTTCAATATTACCAGTATTGAGATTTATTTAATCATATTTTATTGCATTGATCAAGATATAATATACAAAACATAGGTATAACAATATAGCCTGATAATACAAATGGTTTGGGCCACAAGTTTTAACAACATTAGAAAACGGCCCGCACCAGAACGTCACATTGATGTATAATTAAACAAAGTGACGGATTATGACAAGAAAAGGAAAAACAACAACAACAAAAACCCATACAAAATGGTATAAATATTAAACTAAAGCAATGTTAGATAAATACACGCAGCCCACGATTCCACCCGCCGTTCCACCCCATCACGCCATGACCCGAACCCGAGACCCAAATAGCACCATCATAGTGATGTAGTATTAGTAATGGGTGACAATGCTACACAAACCGACCAGTATTTTTTATGTATGTTTGTACTTCTCCAAATAAAGTGGTATTCTCCCGATCAGATAAGGTCTCAATGCCATGAAGTAATTTATGTGAACTAAGTGGATGGAATGTGCGTGTATTGATAAATAGTGAATGTCGTTCGTTCCTATAAAGGTTACATCTGAAGAAGAAATGTTCTGCGTCCTCAATGCCATGAGTACATGAACAATCGGGAGAATCACAAGTTTTGAGATGACAGGACATCGACGTTGCAGCACAATATATTGGGTGATGGTGATTATTGAGAGTATTTACTCACGCTACCTGCGAACCATGTGGATGAACCTCACATACAGCTTGTACTCACTCATATGCAGACAATTCACAGTGGTTAGTGCGCTCGCTACTCACCAATGCAACCCGGGTTCGATCATCCTCGGACCGGGAAGTATGTGAGATGGAACGATGGTCGCCAGATCGGACAGATGGGTTTTCTCCGGGTACTCCGGTTTCCTCCCACACGAATGACCACATTTACGCTTTCATCCGCGCTAGCCAACGAGAGTGATTAGTATACATTGTTAAAACTTGCTTCGCAATCGTTGTAAGATAAATAAAGTTTAAAACAATTCAGATAAATACATGGTATATAGGCTATGTGTGTGTAACGCCACTCGTGGAAATATAAACCGCGCAGGAAAATGAAACTAAACCAGTGGCAAAGCACAACGTGTGTGTGTTTTACGTTTATTTATCGTCGCTACCGGTTGCCCATATGAGCGACGCCTCCTGAAGAGATTAGTCATTTTAGATGTTTGGAGGATAGTGCAATGATACAGACAGAGACCCATTCCAGAGTCTCCTCTGGTTCGTTTACGTGCACGATGTAAAGCACCGACACGAGACCTCGGTTTAACGTCCCATATGAAAGACTGTTCATTTTATTAGGGTCAGACGGGGGAACGAACCTGCGATGCCTGGATTAGCAGTCCAGCGTGTTACCACTGGGCCACAGATCCGTCTGTAATGATCTACATACACACAATACTAGTATAGTTATACCACCGGTTCCAGATGAGTAAATACGCCCTTGCACAAGTGGGCATTTGTACGGAATCATTTACGAGTTCAATTCCCACTTTTTAAAGTACTAAGAATTCGGTAGACCTATATCACTCGATAGTATATGTGTGTAGAAAAAGTGTTTGCTAAATTAATACTCCTGTCCACAAAGACATCAATGTCTCCAACTTTACCCTCCTAAGCCAAATAGTTAAGCCTTTTAGACAGAGCACACAGCAGTGGAAGATGGAGTTTTCATTCACTGAGAAGTCTATGTCATTCACTGGAAAGCATAAAAGAAATACATTTAGTAACTAGTAATTTCACTGGATGATAATGAAGCTATCTGTCCTGTAATAGAAGTGCCTTAATTGTACTTCATTAGCGGGTAAATGTAAAAAATAACACAATTACACAGCACAGGAAGTGAAATATAAAAAATGTTAAAACATCAAAAGCGTGAAATAACTTTGAAATTCACCATCATGCGGCAGGTTAAGAAATCATAACATGGTGATTATTTCAAACAGAACATAGTTTTTAAATCTTAAAGAAAATGAATTAGCCGGATTTTTGTTTTCCTTCACTACTGATGTGGCCCAACCCATGGTGTATCGGTTATAGGATTGTTATTGTTACATACATGTAAAATATTATCAAATAAAAATATATAAATAAAAGCCACACTCGTCGTCCTATCATGTATTTTAATATATACTGACACATAAAAAAGTGCACTTTTATATCGAGGGTTACTTTTTCGTTACAAATTTTAGAATTATGGAACTTTCTATCATGAGTGAAGAAAATTATGCACTAATTTACCCATTGCCAATAATTATATCGCACATTTTGATACCAAATGTGCCTATATATTTTTCTAAAAGGATATCATTTTTAGCTCTAAGACAAGTGCCCAGTTTCCTTTTGGCGTCAGTATACATTATTATATACGTTTATAGTGTTGCTTTGAACCCGGATGAGAGTTCAACTACAAACCAGATTGTTACTACAAATACAAACCAGATTGTTACTACAGATACAAACCAGATTGTTACTACAAATACAAACCAGATTGTTCCTACAAATACAAACCAGATTGTTACTACAAATACAAACCAGATTGTTACTACACATACAAACCAGATTGTTCCTACAACTACAAACCAGATTGTTACTACAAATACAAACCAGATTGTTACTACAGATACAAACCAGATTGTTACTACAAATACAAACCAGATTGTTACTACAAATACAAACCAGATTGTTACTACACATACAAACCAGATTGTTACTACAAATACAAACCAGATTGTTCCTACAAATACAAACCAGATTGTTACTGCAAATACAAACCAGAGTGTTACTACACATACAAACCAGAGTGTTACTACAAATACAAACCAGATTGTTCCTACAAATACAAACCAGATTGTTCCTACAAATACAAACCAGATTGTTACTACAAATACAAACCAGATTGTTACTACAACTACAAACCAGAGTGTTACTACAAATACAAACCAGATTGTTACTACACATACAAACCAGATTGTTACTACAAATACAAACCAGATTGTTACTACAAATACAAACCAGATTGTTACTACAAATACAAACCAGATTGTTACTACAAATACAAACCAGATTGTTACTACACATACAAACCAGATTGTTACTACACATACAAACCAGATTGTTACTACAAATACAAACCAGATTGTTACTACACATACAAACCAGAGTGTTACTACACATACAAACCAGATTGTTACTACACATACAAACCAGATTGTTACTACACATACAAACCAGATTGTTACTACAAATACAAACCAGATTGTTACTACAAATACAAACCAGATTGTTACTACAAATACAAACCAGATTGTTACTACAAATACAAACCAGATTGTTACTACAAATACAAACCAGATTGTTACTACACATACAAACCAGATTGTTACTACAAATACAAACCAGATTGTTACTACAAATACAAACCAGATTGTTATTACAAATACAAACCAGATTGTTACTACAAATACAAACCAGATTGTTACTACAAATACAAACCAGATTGTTACTACATATACAAACCAGATTGTTACTACAAATACAAACCAGATTGTTACTACAAATACAAACCAGATTGCTACTACAAATACAAACCAGATTGCTACTACTCGTTTCAGAACAAGGGCATTATTTCAAGACTTTCCTTGCGAGAAGTTGGCGGAGCATCCAGCACAGTTCTTTTACCATTTTTTCAAGTACATGTAAACATTTTATTAGCAAGTAATGAATATGAATATATAACACTAATAGATACTTTAATTATATGTGGCAGGCGTGATGGCGCAGTGGTAGCGCCGTAGCTTCAGATGTGAAATGCCCGGAGTTTGCGCCCCGCTGGAGCCGTTACGATTGTGCCCTTAGTCAATACATTTAAATTACTCATTGCCTCTTCTCTCTCCATCGTTGCGGTGGATTCCGTCAGGAATGATGTCTCGAGAGTGATTAATATAAGTTGTAAGACCTTGTTTCGCAATCGAGCTAAAATAAATAATGTGTATAAACTAACTATATGTTGTGTAAGGCTTATATAGTAATGTAGTACACAGCAATTACAGGCATGATAGATAGATACATTTCGTTATTTATAGAGGGTGACCTAATTAGTTCTGAACTAATATTTCTTAAGGCACTCTAAAAGGCTAAGTATATGTTCCTTCTACGGAGGTTGGTGCACCCAAGTACTGGTTAACCGCTGGAGCCTGACCAGGAAAGGTGTTGTTAGGTAAACTGCCCACCGGCGATATAGCCCAAAAGGGTGCTGATGCAGGCGTAAAACCCGAAATATAACATAATATAACAATATATATTTAATTCAAAGATGGCAACGAGTAGTCCTCGAGTACCAAATAGCAAAATGATAATCGACTACTCGAGAAAGAAATTGGCGGAATGAAATGAACAGTATCACCGTATAATCAGAGGTAAATCGTCTGATGTTGTAAATACTCCGGTACCATTGTTTGCAAATTGTGCAACATTTGTCAGAATGGTATTGGGCAGAATTTGATTGTCGTACAGAAAAATAATTATTTTATTTTAATATATTTTAAATTTTGTCGCTACCGGTTGCCCATATGAGCGACGCCTCCTGAAGAGATTAGTCAATTTCGATTTTTGGAGGATAGTGCAATGATACAGACAGAGACCCATTCCAGAGTCTCGTCTTGTTCTTTTATGTGCACCGACACGAGACCTCGGTTAAAGTCCCATCTGAAATACTGTTCATTCTATTATGGTCAGACGGGGGATTGAACCTGCAACGTCTATTTATATATTTCTTGGCTTTTTATATCCTATCCAATCCGTATGATTCACTCCCCGCCGGAATTATAAACGAATCAGTTTCCGCCTAAAATAATCTAAAAGTATGTGCAATCGTTTCAGAAAAGGCAACATTGTCGTAAGAGACAGTCGAGAATCAAAATACATCATAGTTGTAAAAGCCGTGAGTATTTTTAGTCCAATATGAGATTTATTATCCTCATGCGGCAAAAAAATCAATATTGCATGAGTATAGTAGATTATTGATTATTCCTATTTCATCAATATAACTGATGCAACAAGTTCTGTTTATTACATAGTTTATATTGAACGTATGCCTCGACTAGTGTGTAAAGTCAGGCTGGCTTAGGTTTAGAACATAATATTTCACCCATGAACACAGAAAGCTATATAATAATGGTTCCAATGTTCATACGGTGAAATATTTATTGTGGAAGTCGTTATAGCGCAGTGGTAGGGCTTCAGTTGCGAAAGGCCCGGTGTTCGCGCCCAGCTGTAGTTCGCGCCCAGATTGTGCCCTTAAGCAAGGCATTTCAATTCCACATTTCCTCTTTTCTCTCTCTCTCTCTCTCTCTCTCTCTCTCCCTCCCTCCCCCTCTCTCTCCATCCCCCTCTCTCCCTATCCCTTTCTATCCCTCCCTCTCTATCTCCCTCCCCCTATATCTCCCTCCCTCCCCCTACTCCCCTCTCTCTCCCTCCCTCCCTCCCCCTCTCTCTCCCTCCCCTCTTCTCTCTCCCTCGTGGAGAATGATTGCATCAGGAATGATGTATCGATAATGATTAATATAAGTTGTAGGAACTTGTTTCGCAATCGAGCTCAAATAAAATTTGTATAAAATAAAATAAAAATTCAAGCATACACTGAAGCAAACAATGCATCTTACTGCTTTTGTATAATGTCCCATGTGTGCAGAATGTTCCTTGTGCTGTACTTTGCATTGAGTAAATGTCGAAGGGCTACTCTACTGTCTTTAGGGCAAGTGTACCGTGATCACAAGCTTCAAAGAGAACGCCAAGTGTAGAAAACGTCCGGGCTCAATACAAAGTCAAAATGACACAGCGTTTCCATATTATGAAGATATGCAGAAGATCAGGTCGTTTCTACGAAAACCAAGTCAGTATAATTATACATGTACTCATAGTATGTTTTCATTTCAATACGAGTCCGCCTCCGTTGTCGAGTGGTTACGGTCACTGACTTGTATACCACTGTAACCTATCATCACTGATGGCCACATGTTGGAGCCCCGCTCAGACCGTGCCTCATTTGTATGAAAACGTTGGCAGTTTCCTATGGAGGTTGGTGCACTAAGTACTGGCGAACCGCTGCTCAAATGGGCAACCAGTAGCGACGTTAAATAAACTAAAATGAAGAAAAAACAGTTGTCGATACGACACTTTGTAATGAGCGTTATACTCATCAACAGGAAGAAGAAGAAGAATGGTTTATTAAGACACAAGCGCATCTCTGTCATACATTGTCCCTATAATGTATTGTTAAAGGGTGCTTATTAATTGAAGATTTTATATGTTTACTATAATATTAATCATTTTGGAGGATAATCTCAAAATATCCTAAAGATATATTTTGAGGGCTTGGTGCAAAACTACTGTAAGCCTTTCACTAGATCTGTCTTTCACCAGTTGTGCACTGAGAGCTCGATTTGACTAATTTTAAAGTGGATACTATTATATGTAGGTTCATCCGAGACCAAATGTAACGCAGTATATATACTTAAGTTGTGTTAGTTCTAACGTGCTTTAGGTTATACATTGATATTCATACATACTATACGCGTTCATACTTCACACATACTGATTTTTTTAAAACTTTATTTATTTTACAACGATTGCGAAGATAGTTCTAACAACTTATAGTAATCACTCTCGTTGGCGCAGATGAAAGCGTATAATGTGGTCAATCGTGTGGGAGGAAACCGGAGTACCCGGAGAAAGCCCACCTGTCCAATCTGACGACCACCGTACCATCTCACATACTTCCCGGTCCGATGATCGAACCAGGGTTGCATTGGTGAGAAGCGAGCGCGCTAACCACTGCGCTAATCGGACACATACTCCTTGACATCGCGTATGGTCAATATAATAACAGGGACCAACATCGGTACAAAACACGAACATCTTAGAACTGTAATGCTTAGAATGTTAAATATAGCATAATTATAATGGAAAATTAAAGCAGATTATTTTGTTCTTAGAAATAACCCCACAGGATAGTCCTTTACTTTTGATGTCGCGTTATTTCATACTTGTAACGGAAGTGTATGTCTGTAGTTAAGTGTGTCAGATTTGTGTCTGCAGAATCGAATGCAGAGAAACTGAAGGAGACGATATGTATTGGGCTGCTGACTGGACAAATCGATAAAACACTCTTGGCAGACCACGGCCCGGATGCACAGAGACCGAAATCATCGGTAGGTACTTGTATATTCATTAAGTTTGTATCACATGCATCAGTAGATTACAAAGGCCAATTCACACCCCACCCACCCTGTACAGCTGATGTTAGGGCTAAGATCCAAATCTGAACAAATTAGTTTAGTCATATATTTTAGCATTTATAATATTAAGCGCAACATATATATCTACAATATTTATAATGACACATTCTTGTAATACAAATGGTTTGGCAATACCATCTGCCGGCATTGGAAGACCGCCGGTAGAAGTGTACCATGGGCATACCGATTTACGGACCTCTAAAGTATGTTTGTGAATAGCTGCTAACCAGTCTCTTTTATAGCAGTTGAAATAATATCACTATGTAAAGTGATCATTTAACTCTTTCAGTACTGAATAAATTCTGAGCATGTGCAACCAACATAGGTCCAGATGTTGTTTGTTTTCGGATAGGTTATTCAGCTCCACTGTCACAAGAGCAATCAGCATATAGCCTGATCAGATGGCGCGTTCTGTTCTGTCTGATTAGGATCTATGTTGTTTGCTATTCGGAAAGGTTATTCAGCTCCACTGTCACAAGAGCAATCAGCATATAGCCTGATCAGATGGCGCGTTCTGTTCTGTCTGATCAGGATCTATGTTGTTTGCTATTCGGATAGGTTATTCAGCTCCACTGTCACAAGAGCAATCAGCATATAGCCTGATCAGATGGCACGTTCTGTTCTGTCTGATCAGGATCTATGTTGTTTGCTATTCGAACAGGTTATTCAGCTCTACTGTCACAAGAGCAATCAGCATATAGCCTGATCAGATGGCACGCTCTGTTCTGTCTGATCAGGATCTATGTTGTTTGCTATTCGGATAGGTTATTCAGCTCCACTGTCACAAGAGCAATCAGCATATAGCCTGATCAGATGGCGCGTTCTGTTCTGTCTGATCAGGATCTATGTTGTTTGCTATTCGGACAGGTTATTCAGCTCCACTGTCACAAGAGCAATCAGCATATAGCCTGATCAGATGGCGCGTTCTGTTCTGTCTGATCAGGATCTATGTTGTTTGCTATTCGGACAGGTTATTCAGCTCCACTGTTACAAGAGCAATCAGCATATAGCCTGATCAGATGGCGCGTTCTGTTCTGTCTGATCAGGATCTATGTTGTTTGCTATTCGAACAGGTTATTCAGCTCCACTGTCACAAGAGCAATCAGCATATAGCCTGATCAGATGGCGCGTTCTGTTCTGTCTGATCAGGATCTATGTTGTTTGCTATTCGGATAGGTTATTCAGCTCCACTGTCAAAAGAGCAATCAGCATATAGCCTGATCAGATGGCGCGTTCTGTTCTGTCTGATCAGGATCTATGTTGTTTGCTATTCGGACAGGTTATTCAGCTCCACTGTCACAAGAGCAATCAGCATATAGCCTGATCAGATGGCGCGTTCTGTTCTGTCTGATCAGGATCTATGTTGTTTGCTATTCGAACAGGTTATTCAGCTCCACTGTCACAAGAGCAATCAGCATATAGCCTGATCAGATGGCACGCTCTGTTCTGTCTGATCAGGATCTATGTTGTTTGCTATTCGGATAGGTTATTCAGCTCCACTGTCACAAGAGCAATCAGCATATAGCCTGATCAGATGGCACGCTCTGTTCTGTCTGACCAGGATCTATGTTGTTTGCTATTCGGATAGGTTATTCAGCTCCACTGTCACAAGAGCAATCAGCATATAGCCTGATCAGATGGCGCGTTCTGTTCTGTCTGATCAGGATCTATGTTGTTTGCTATTCGGACAGATTATTCAGCTCCACTGTCACAAGAGCAATCAGCATATAGCCTGATCAGATGGCGCGTTCTGTTCTGTCTGATCAGGATCTATGTTTTTTGCTATTCGGACAGGTTATTCAGCTCCACTGTCACAAGAGCAATCAGCATATAGCCTGATCAGATGGCGCGTTCTGTTCTGTCTGATCAGGATCTATGTTGTTTGCTATTCGGATAGGTTATTCAGCTCCACTGTCACAAGAGCAATCAGCATATAGCCTGATCAGATGGCGCGTTCTGTTCTGTCTGATAAGGATCTATGTTGTTTGCTATTCGGACAGGTTATTCAGCTCCACTGTCACAAGAGCAATCAGCATATAGCCTGATCAGATGGCGCGTTCTGTTCTGTCTGATCAGGATCTATGTTGTTTGCTATTCGGATAGATTATTCAGCTCCACTGTCATAAGAGCAATCAGCATATAGCCTGATCAGATGGCACACTCTGTTCTGTCTGATCAGGATCTATGTTGTTTGCTATTCGGACAGGTTATTCAGCTCCACTATCACATGAGCAATCAGCATATAGCCTGATCAGATGGCACGCTCTGTTCTATCTGATCAGGATCTATGTTGTTTGCTATTCGGACAGGTTATTCAGCTCCACTGTCACAAGAGCAATCAGCATATAGCCTGATCAGATGGCACGCTCTGTTCTGTCTGATCAGGATCTATGTTGTTTGCTATTCGGATAGGTTATTCAGCTCCACTGTCACAAGAGCAATCAGCATATAGCCTGATCAGATGGCACACTCTGTTCTGTCTGATCAGAATCTATGTTGTTTGCTATTCGGATAGGTTATTCAGCTCCACTGTCACAAGAGCAATCAGCATATAGCCTGATCAGATGGCGCGTTCTGTTCTGTCTGATCAGGATCTATGTTGTTTGCTATTCGGACAGGTTATTCAGCTCCACTGTCACAAGAGCAATCAGCATATAGCCTGTTCAGATGGCGCGTTCTGTTCTGTCTGATCAGGATCTATGTTGTTTGTTATTCGGATAGGTTATTCAGCTCCACTGTCACAAGAGCAATCAGCATATAGCCTGATCAGATGGCAGACACTGTTCTGTCTGATCAGAATCTATGTTGTTTGCTATTCGGATAGGTTATTCAGCTCCACTGTCACAAGAGCAATCAGCATATAGCCTGATCAGATGGCGCGTTCTGTTCTGTCTGATCAGGATCTATGTTGTTTGTTATTCGGATATGTTATTCAGCTCCACTGTCACAAGAGCAATCAGCATATAGCCTGATCAGATGGCACACTCTGTTCTGTCTGATCAGGATCTATGTTGTTTGCTATTCGGATAGATTATTCAGCTCCACTGTCATAAGAGCAATCAGCATATAGCCTGATCAGATGGCACACTCTGTTCTGTCTGATCAGGATCTATGTTGTTTGCTATTCGGACAGGTTATTCAGCTCCACTATCACAAGAGCAATCAGCATATAGCCTGATCAGATGGCACGCTCTGTTCTATCTGATCAGGATCTATGTTGTTTGCTATTCGGACAGGTTATTCAGCTCCACTGTCACAAGAGCAATCAGCATATAGCCTGATCAGATGGCGCGTTCTGTTCTGTCTGATCAGGATCTATGTTGTTTGCTATTCGGACAGGTTATTCAGCTCCACTGTCACAAGAGCAATCAGCATATAGCCTGATCAGATGGCACACTATGTTCTGTCTGATCAGAATCTATGTTGTTTGCTATTCGGATAGGTTATTCAGCTCCACTGTCACAAGAGCAATCAGCATATAGCCTGATCAGATGGCGCGTTCTGTTCTGTCTGATAAGGATCTATGTTGTTTGCTATTCGGACAGCTTATTCAGCTCCACTGTCACAAGAGCAATCAGCATATAGCCTGATCAGATGGCGCGTTCTGTTCTGTCTGATCAGGATCTATGTTGTTTGTTATTCGGATATGTTATTCAGCTCCACTGTCACAAGAGCAATCAGCATATAGCCTGATCAGATGGCACACTCTGTTCTGTCTGATCAGGATCTATGTTGTTTGCTATTCGGATAGATTATTCAGCTCCACTGTCATAAGAGCAATCAGCATATAGCCTGATCAGATGGCACACTCTGTTCTGTCTGATCAGGATCTATGTTGTTTGCTATTCGGACAGGTTATTCAGCTCCACTATCACAAGAGCAATCAGCATATAGCCTGATCAGATGGCACGCTCTGTTCTATCTGATCAGGATCTATGTTGTTTGCTATTCGGACAGGTTATTCAGCTCCACTGTCACAAGAGCAATCAGCATATAGCCTGATCAGATGGCGTTCTGTTCTGTCTGATCAGGATCTATGTTGTTTGCTATTCGGATAGGTTATTCAGCTCCACTGTCACAAGAGCAATCAGCATATAGCCTGATCAGATGGCGCGTTCTGTTCTGTCTGATCAGGATCTATGTTGTTTGCTATTCGGATAGGTTATTCAGCTCCACTGTCACAAGAGCAATCAGCATATAGCCTGATCAGATGGCGCGTTCTGTTCTGTCTGATCAGGATCTATGTTGTTTGCTATTCGGATAGGTTATTCAGCTCCACTGTCACAAGAGCAATCAGCATATAGCCTGATCAGATGGCGCGTTCTGTTTCTGTCTGATCAGATCTATGTTGTTTGCTATTCGGATAGGTTATTCAGCTCCACTGTCACAAGAGCAATCAGCATATAGCCTGATCAGATGGCGCGTTCTGTTCTGTCTGATCAGGATCTATGTTGTTTGCTATTCGGATAGGTTATTCAGCTCCACTGTCACAAGAGCAATCAGCATATAGCCTGATCAGATGGCGCGTTCTGTTCTGTCTGATCAGGATCTATGTTGTTTGTTATTCGGATAGGTTATTCAGCTCCACTGTCACAAGAGCAATCAGCATATAGCCTGATCAGATGGCACGCTCTGTTCTGTCTGATCAGGATATATGTTGTTTGCTATTCGGATAGGTTATTCAGCTCCACTGTCACAAGAGCAATCAGCATATAGCCTGATCAGATGGCGCGTTCTGTTCTGTCTGATCAGGATCTATGTTGTTTGCTATTCGGACAGTTTATTCAGCTCTACTGTCACAAGAGCAATCAGCATATAGCCTGATCAGATGGCGCGTTCTGTTCTGTCTGATCAGGATCTATGTTGTTTGCTATTCGGATAGGTTATTCAGCTCCACTGTCAAAAGAGCAATCAGCATATAGCCTGATCAGATGGCACGCTCTGTTCTGTCTGATCAGAATCTATGTTGTTTGCTATTCGGATAGGTTATTCAGCGCCACTGTCACAAGAGCAATCATATTATAGCCTGATCAGATGGCGCGTTCTGTTCTGTCGGATCAGAATCTATGTTGTTTGCTATTCGGATAGGTTATTCAGCTCCACTGTCACAAGAGCAATCAGCATATAGCCTGATCAGATGGCGCGTTCTGTTGTGTCTGATCAGGATCTATGTTGTTTGCTATTCGGATAGGTTATTCAGCTCCACTGTCACAAGAGCAATCAGCATATAGCCTGATCAGATGGCGCGTTCTGTTCTGTCTGATCAGGATCTATGTTGTTTGCTATTCGGACAGGTTATTCAGCTCCACTGTCACAAGAGCAATCAGCATATAGCCTGATCAGATGGCGCGTTCTGTTCTGTCTGATCAGGATCTATGTTGTTTGCTATTCGGATAGGTTATTCATCAGCTCCACTGTCACAAGAGCAATCAGCATATAGCCTGATCAGATGGCACCTCTGTTCTGTCTGATCAGATCTATGTTGTTTGCTATTCGGACAGGTTATTCAGCTCCACTGTCACAAGAGCAATCAGCATATAGCCTGATCAGATGGCGCGTTCTGTTCTGTCTGATCAGGATCTATGTTGTTTGCTATTCGGACAGGTTATTCAGCTCCACTGTCACAAGAGCAATCAGCATATAGCCTGATCAGATGGCGCGTTCTGTTCTGTCGGATCAGGATCTATGTTGTTTGCTATTCGGATAGGTTATTCAGCTCCACTGTCACAAGAGCAATCAGCATATAGCCTGATCAGATGGCGCGTTCTGTTCTGTCTGATCAGGATCTATGTTGTTTGCTATTCGGATAGGTTATTCAGCTCCACTGTCACAAGAGCAATCAGCATATAGCCTGATCAGATGGCGCGTTCTGTTCTGTCTGATCAGGAATCTATGTTGTTTGCTATTCGGATAGGTTATTCAGCTCCACTGTCACAAGAGCAATCAGCATATAGCCTGATCAGATGGCGCGTTCTGTTCTGTATGATCAGAATCTATGTTGTTTGCTATTCGGATAGGTTATTCAGCTCCACTGTCACAAGAGCAATCAGCATATAGCCTGATCAGATGGCGCGTTCTGTTGTGTCTGATCAGGATCTATGTTGTTTGCTATTCGGATAGGTTATTCAGATCCACTGTCACAAGAGCAATCAGCATATAGCCTGATCAGATGGCGCGTTCTGTTCTGTCTGATCATAATCTATGTTGTTTGCTATTCGGATAGGTTATTCAGCTCCACTGTCACAAGAGCAATCAGCATATAGCCTGATCAGATGGCGCGTTCTGTTCTGTCGGATCAGAATCTATGTTGTTTGCTATTCGGATAGGTTATTCAGCTCCACTGTCACAAGAGCAATCAGCATATAGCCTGATCAGATGGCG
>CM026391.1:81781787-81804553 GCA_014843695.1 Archivesica marissinica
TATTCTGTCTGATTGGGTTCTCGGCTTTTTGCAATGTCGCTTTTATGCGACATTGGCGGTGAAAGAGTTAATACGCTTACTACTACTAATATGAGTTGCATAACATCTTTATATGTACCGGGATAAAACGGCAAGCACTAGCTGAAAACTGTGCAGGGCTAATACATAGTAAGCAGTCTACACCTGAACAACAGTTGTTAGTCTCCTGCATTCATACATATCAGCTCTTAGCATAAAATTATCTAAACTGTTTATAAGCGCCAAAGACTTGGTTTTATGTTTGGTTGTGTTCTTATGAATATCCAATAAACTTTCGTAGCAGTAACAGTAATAGCAGTAGCAGCAATGTGAGTAGTAGCACTAGTAGTAACAACAGTGACGACATCATCAGTAATACCAATAGCAGCAATATCAGTAGTAACATTTGTAGCAGTAGCATCTGTAGTAGCAATAGTAGCAACAGTAGCAATAGCAGCAACAGCAGCAACATCAGTATCATTAGTATCAGTGGTAACAGTATAATCAGTAGCATCTGTAGTAGCAATGTCAGTAGCAGCAGTATCAGTAGTATCATTTGCAGCAGCGGTAACAGTAGTAGCAATAGCAGCAACAGCATTATCAGTGGTAACAGTAGCATCAGTAGTAACATTAGATAGCAGAAGTTACATTAGTAACACTAGCAGCAGCAACAGTAGAAGTAGCACTAACGGTAGTGGTACTACTACAAATGATCTGCATCACTCATGTATTACCTACTTCCACAGGTCACTCCTGTGGATTTAGATAAGAAACGGAGACCTCCGCCTCTAGAAAAGAGTAAAACCCTCAGTGACTTCTATGAGACAGTTACAAGAAGAAGACACGATGCTAATGTAAGACTACTTGGTGTACATACTAACAGTGTACTGTGCTAATCGTACTTAGTTTACATAATGATAACTGTTTGGAATTACATAACTTGTAAAATCTGACTATATTATTAATTTTATTACAAGATGGTTGCTAATATAGAATAATGTGTATGCTACTATTAAGCTTCGATCAAGTTCTATGAATTATGTTTAAATACAGAGCGTTGAACTATTTTAAAATTAGGTGCACTATTTTAAAATTAGACGCCTAATTTTAAGATTTCAAAAATGGGCTGTCTCTATTTTAAAATCGTGACAATCAGTAAATCGAGTAGAATATATACACACTGGAGTTCGGCCAGGCGGCATAATGTGTCGGTATATTTTATATTGAATGAGTATTTAATCATGTCGACTATGATTGTTTTGCAGGTTACTGACGAGGCCTTGATGGCCGATATGAAGGAACCATTCTGGGCAAACAGATTGCAGTACGTTCCGAAGGCAAACCGAACTTCTACAGCAATATCGGGTGATTATGATGCTCTAAAACATGAAACTAAAAAAACATTATAACCTTTGAAGCATGCATTGTAATTTCAAGTTTCTTGTTATTGTGACACCAACAGCGTATGCCTTATGGAAACTCTCCAGTTGTTATTGGTGGACGAAGAACCGAGGTTCCTCTCCGAACAGTAGTTCATGTAAACCATCGACCTTCGGCAAGACATTTGCATAGCTTTCTAAAAAAGTAGACACCTGCAGCGTTGAGGAGTAAGATATATGAAGTCAACGATCATAACCACTCAGACCTCGATTATTGTGGAAGAAGCACTTGTCCCGCTAAGCATTGAATTAGCGGCTGATAGTAGAACATCTGCAGCTTGTAGGTTTGTTGAAATTCGCCTCCGCCGAGGCATGTTGGTTCTCTAAGACGTGACTTCAGGAGTAGGCCATTTTCTTCCTCTGGTCCAGGATGACAAATCATGGTGTGTAGCTTGCTTCTTTTGAACAACAGTTAGTTTATACACATTTATTTTAGCTCGATTGCGAACAAGTTCTTACAACTTATATTAATCACTCTCGAGACCTCATACCTGATGGAATCCATCGCCACGAGTGTTAGAGAAGAGGCCACGTGTGGAACTTAAATGCCTTGCCTAAGAGCACACTCGTAACGGCTCCAGCGGTGCTCGAACGCCGGTCATTTCGCACCTGAAGCGAACGCGCATCCACTGCGCTGTCACGACTTCCAAACAGTTAGGGCCACATCCTCCACAGTAGCATAAAACGGCTCAGATATCCTATCGAATGATCTTCATAACGTCAATGCATCCACGGGCTGTTCCTATCATGCCAACCCTTTACTAGCATCCGAGACTGTGTCGAAGAGACAAATTCTTGAATAAGCTGCTACTGCGGGACGTGCCTATGTCACGACGTGCACGCTATAGAGATCGACCTGGGAGAACGAACATGATAAATAATGCAAGTTAAATAGTTGCATCTTATTTTGGGAGTTGGCAAACGCTAGAAAGACAGTCCAAACCACATATAAAGGCGACAAGGCTAATAGACGTAAAGACGTATAGCCTATATATGTATTTACATGTAAATGTAATCGTTTATTTTCTGACCAGCCAAGCTCGATGTTAATTGGTGCTTGACAAGTATTTTCCCTGGGAAAGCCAATCATTAGAGTTCACCCTTCCTAAAAAATAAACACATATTGCTTTATACACACCCCTGTTTATGGGATTGAGCTAAGGCTACATGTGACTGATATTATTGAAAACATAAGCATGTATATACTTTCGGAATAAAATGTGAATATTTTTATCATATTGGTTTTTTTGGGCACATTTTCCTGTTTGACAGTTCTAGCTTGCGCCATATAAATTAAGCACCTGTTAATGACAGTGATAATGGCATTCGCAAGCAGTTTCGAATACACGTGGGGTATGAAAATAAAATGCCGATATAACAAATGTAAAGCCATGTCAACCGTAAAACCCATATCGGTTCGAATGTATAAAAATTGTGTTTATATATGCATATATGTATTTGATCCGAATAAAATAATTTTAGCCGGGTCGTGTTATCACATTGGATATTTATCACTGTGTGTGTGTTTTACGTTTATTTATCGTCGCTACCGGTTGCCCATATGAGCGACGCCTCCTGAAGCGATTAGTCATTTTAGATTTTGGAGGATAGTGCAATGATACAGACAGAGACCCATTCCAGAGTCTCATCTGGTTCTTTTACGTGCACGGTGTACAGCACCGACACGAGACCTCGGTTTAACGTCCCATCTGAAAGACATGTTAATTTTATTAGGGTCAGACGGGGGCTCGAACCTGCGATCCCTGTATTACCAGTCCAGCGTTTTACCACTGGATTACAGATCCGTCTGTAAATATATCATTTATTTATCACTTTGCCAATATTATTACTTTTAACATGGTATTTGTTGAACTCAAAGGACGCAGCAGACACAGTGTTGCTGGAAGGGTTGCGACATCTAGAAGAGCACTGTCGACAAGGGCTTACTATAGTAGAGAGAAGAATGTATATGCTCAGATTGCTGAACTTGGTTCAGGAACAGTGTTTGTGAGTAACATCTTCTTGCAAAAGCCCAAAGTATTTATTTACACCATATGACCCTCATTTAGCTCCAATGATGGTACGGTTGTCGTCAGATCGGACAGGTGGGTTTTCTCCGCATACTCCAGTTTCCTACCAGTATTTCGTATTTACACAACTCATATATTCAGTCGCAATCGTTGTAAAAGAAATATAAAATTTATTTTAGCTCGATTGCGAAAAATGTTCTTTCAACTTATATTAATCACTCTCGAGACCTCATTCCTGATGGAATCCATCGCCATGAAGGAGAGAGAAGAGGCAATGTGAAATTTAAATGCCTTGCCTAAGGGCACACTCGTAACGGCTCCAGCGGGGCTCGAACTCTGGACATTTCGCACCTGAAGCGAACGCGCACCCACTGCGCTATCACGACTATATGTTATAATAAATGCATTTATTACTCCAATGAGCATATAACGTAATGACCAAATAGAGTCTGGAAGCAAAGTTATTATAAGTAGTTCTTTTACTAGTTCCAATGAATGATAGAGTTTTCTTAGTGAACGAACTCCATCTTACACCGCTTTGAAACAGTGAAAGATGGCATTTTCTCTGCCACTGGTTGTGTTTCGTATTACTGTGCGGTTAGATGTACTTTTGCATTTTAGAAATGTATTATCTGACTATAATGAACAGACAGACAGAGACAGAGACAGAGAGAGAGAGCAATAACATATTATAAAATCAACCACTATGTTATATTTCATTGTATGTGTGCAGGGATTGGAGTCACTTGTGCAGAAGCCAACAATGTGCACAAGCCTGGTCAGTGATGGCGCAGAGTGCATCTTCATCTCCAAACGACTATTCCTATCCCTGGCAAATATCAAAGTACTCAGGCTGGCCACTGACATGGTATATACTTATATACGATTATATATTTTCTCAAAAAAACTTGACATGGCAGTTTAGACATATACGACTATTTCTGTTCCTTTTAACGTTCTGATCATCCAGAGTGGTCAACGATTATGGTAATCAAATATAATCGACTATTTCTGTTTATTGCAAATTACTATGAAAGTTGACGAACTGACTCCGGATATAGTAACTATACGTATACTATGGCAGAGTTATATGGCGAGTTGCCTCACTGATATGACAAAACTATGCGAGATTCAATATCTGAGAAATAGTTCGTGGGGGTTCCCAGTGGGGTAATAATTAGTCAGTGTGCCAAAGAAGTTATGTGTCGAGTTCGAGTGGTTGAAGTATTTAAGAGCATACAAATTGCTTGGGGTTTCCAATGAGAGAAATCGGGCAGGTGCAGTCCCTGGATATTCGTTAAGGACGATAGGCCTTTATACTTGGTGCCCTTGTTAGTTCATTTGCATCACATATCATCAATTGTCATCCGTGTACTCATCTTATAGTTAGATTATATTTAATTATTAAATCTCGACAGATATATCACAGTGGATAAATCAATTAATTTATCATATTTAAACATCGTGCTAAGGAACTATGGTAAAAAAACATACGATTCCAACTAAATCGGCCAATATACATTTCGGGATAAGTCGGACTTTATCTGCCAAGGGGGGTAATAGAAAAACCAACTAAGTTTCTCATTGCAAATATATGAAATATGAGTGCACATTTATAAACTGACTGTAGACAACATAGTTCGTAGAGTATATCTGACCATCATTCTAGAATTCTCTAAACCTATTTTTGTTCTCGTCTTAGATACAGACGTATCCGTCACAAGATTGCATCGAAGAGCAGATACGCAGCAACAGAAATTGGCAAAAATATAAAGCTGGATTAGTGAGTGGTGTTTTGAATAAGCGTCGATAGAAATACATGGACTATGAGGGTTAAATATTTATCGCAATTGACTCCTTGTACCTGAAAGCATACCAAAAATAGTTCATTTATGTTCTTACCATGTTTGGTACCAAAGTTATGACCCAAAATGAATTTGTCAAGTTTCGGTAGCGGCCATTTTGGATTTGTCAGGTTTATGGGTTAACCGTTGACACTACAGCCGGGCAAACACCCTAGATCGATTTAGAACATATAAATACGTTTTAAAATGTTGCTCGTCAGCCGTAAACATTAAATGCCTACATCACTTTTAATGAATGAACATTTTCACATATGCTGCCTATTATATACATGGACATTGTGTGACGTTCACTGGACATTAGATGTGCAAGTAAAACATACTGATTACTCCTGGTAAAGTGTCTACTTGTACCCATGTCAATATTAAACTACTAAGGTATTGAAAATGTATTCGTGGTGTATCAATAGTAGCGCCACATGATAATAAATATATATGTTTCCAAATGAGATTGTGGCTAAGAAACATTATTACATTTATGTTCTGATCTAATCGAGTCTTCATTTACTGTGTTTATTTGTATTTGACATACAGTAGTACATGTAGTAGGATATTTGGTTCCTTTGATCTTGCTAATTTTTCAAGATCTAATTGGTATTAATATACCGGTACATGTATCAGAGTATGAAATGGTTAGGCATGTCTTTTGTATACTTGTAATCACATTCATGTAGTTTAATAATTGATCTCCATTCCTATCTCATTCCTAGCCCATTCCTATCCCATTCATAGCTCATTCCTATCTCATTCATATCCCATTCATAGCTCATTCCTAGCTCATTCCTACCTCATTCCTATCTCATTCATAGCTCATTCCTATCTCATTCATATCCCATTCCTATCTCATTCATAGCTCATTCCTATCTCATTCATATCCCATTCCTATCTCATTCATATCCCATTCATATATCATTCATATCTCATTCATATCCCATTCCTACCTCATTCCTATCTCATTCATATCCCATTCATAGCTCATTCCTATCTCATTCATATCCCATTCATAGCTCATTCCTATCTCATTCCTACCCCATTCCTACCTCATTCCTATCTCATTCATATCCCATTCCTACCTCATTCCTATCTCATTCATATCCCATTCCTATCTCATTCCTAGCTCATTCCTATCTCATTCCTATCTCATTCCTAGCTCATTCCTAGCTCATTCCTATCCCATTCCTATCTCATTCATATCCCATTCATAGCTCATTCCTATCTCATTCCTATCTCATTCCTATCTCATTCCTATCCCATTCATATCTCATTCCTATCTCTTCTACATTCCTATCTCATTCATAGCTCATTCCTATCTCATTCCTAGCTCATTCCTATCTCATTCATATCCCATTCATAGCTCATTCCTATCTCATTCTCTCATTCCTATCTCATTCATAGCTCATTCCTATCTCATTCTATCTCATTCCTATCTCATTCATATCCCATTCATAGCTCATTCCTATCTCATTCATAGCTCATTCCTATCTCATTCCTAGCTCATTCCTATCTCATTCCTATCTCATTCCTATCTCATTCCTATCCCATTCCTATCTCATTCATATCTCATTCATAGCTCATTCCTATCTCATTCCTATCCATTCTATCTCATTCTATCTCATTATCCCATTCATACCATTCCTATCTCATTCCTATCTCATTCATATCTCATTCCTATCTCATTCCTATCTCATTCATATCCCATTCCTATCTCATTCATAGCTCATTCCTATCTCATTCATAGCTCATTCCTATCTCATTCCTAGCTCATTCCTATCTCATTCCTATCTCATTCCTATCCCATTCCTATCTCATTCATATCCCATTCATAGCTCATTCCTATATCATTCATATCTCATTCATAGCTCATTCATATCCCATTCATAGCTCATTCCTATATCATTCATATCTCATTCATATCTCATTCCTATCCCATTCATAGCTCATTCCTATCTCATTCATAGCTCATTCCTATCTCATTCCTATCTCATTCCTATCTCATTCATAGCTCATTCCCATCTCATTCCTATCTCATTCCTATCTCATTCATAGCTCATTCCTATCTCATTCATAGCTCATTCCTATCTCATTCATAGCTCATTCCTATCTCATTCATAGCTCATTCCTATCTCATTCATATCCCATTCATAGCTCATTCCTATCTCATTCATAGCTCATTCCTATCTCATTCATAGCTCATTCCTATCTCATTCCTATCTCATTCCTATCTCATTCATATCCCATTCATAGCTCATTTCTATCTCATTCATAGCTCATTCCTATCTCATTCCTAGCTCATTCCTATCTCATTCCTATCTCATTCCTATCTCATTCCTATCCCATTCCTATCCCATTCATATCCCATTCATAGCTCATTCCTATTTCATTCCTATCTCATTCCTATCTCATTCCTATCTCATTCCTATCTCATTCCTATTATTCTTATCATCATAGCTCATCCTATCTATCCATTCCATTCATTCATATCCCATTCATAGCTCATTCCTATCTCATTCCTATCTATCATAGCTTCCTATATTCCCATCTCATCCTATCTCATTCATAGCTCATTCCTATCTCATTCCTATCTCATTCCTATCTCATTCATCTCATCCTATCCCATTCCTATCTCATTCATATCCCATTCATAGCTCATTTCTATCTCATATCCCATTTCTCATTCATAGCTCATTCCTATCTCATATAGCTCTTCCTATCTCATTCCTATCTCATTCCTATCTCATCCTATCTCATTCCTATCCCATTCCTATCCATTCCTAGCTCATTCCTATCCCATTCCTATCTCATTCATATCCCATTCATAGCTCATTCCTATCTCATTCATATCCCATTCATAGCTCATTCCTATCTCATTCATATCCCATTCATAGCTCATTCCTATCTCATTCCTATCTCATTCATATCTCATTCCTATCTCATTCCTATCTCATTCATATCCCATTCCTATCTCATTCATAGCTCATTCCTATCTCATTCATAGCTCATTCCTAGCTCATTCCTATCTCATTCCTATCCCATTCCTATCCCATTCATAGCTCATTCCTATCTCATTCATAGCTCATTCCTATCTCATTCATAGCTCATTCCTATCTATCTCATTCCTATCTCATTAGAATTCAGTTGTTAGCACATCTGAACCAGGATTTTTATTATTTTCCATTTCATGTAATGGTTTTGAATAGTCGTTTTAATTCAATACACATTCATACTATGATCATTCTTTGTCAACTTACGTACTGACTGATAAAAAAACGTTTATAATAAAAAAAAAAATGATAATTTAAAAGCTATGTCGCGTTCTTTATGTAAATTCTTATATAAAGTCACTAATTCACGCAAAATGCTATTAGAATCAACAATTTCGTTTCCAAATTTACAGTTAGTGTTATATTTTCCATGAGTTTATTTCTAAGTTGGCGAAATATTTGGTGTTTTTCTCATTTCCTTCAATATGTGAGGCCTTTGATCGTATCATCATATTGGTAACGTTTGGCTAAAATACGTGTTGTTTAATTTATGTATTAGCACTTCTTTAGATTGTTCCATATTTCTATCTGAAAATTGTAGCGTATTCTCTTATTTTGCATATGTTTATGTGTACCATAATGAATAACGGAATTCTTTGTGTGTCCTTTTATCAATTTCCATAACACCTTTGGATCTCTTCTTTATTTAATATGATGTTGATATTGATAAATAAAATTTATTTAATTTCACTGTTTCTTTTTGTGTCGTTTTTATTATATCCTGGTACTCAATGGTGCGTAAACGAATATTGCTAAATTAAATTTGTTTAATGATGTGTGTGTTTTACGTTTATTTACCGTTGCTACCGGTTGCCCATATGAGCGACGCCTCCTGAAGAAATTAGTCATTTTAGATTTTTGGAGGATAGTGCAATGATACAGACAGAGACCCATTGCAGAGTCTCCTCTGGTTCTTTTACGTGCACGATGTAAAGCAACGACACGAGATCTCGGTTTAATGTCCCATCTGAAAGACTGTTAATTTTATTAGAGTGAGACAGAGGATCGAACCTGCGATCCCTGGATTACCAGTGCAGCGTGTTAACCAATTGACTACAGATCCGTCAGTAATTATAAAATACCATGGCCTGGAGGTCATAAAACATGTCTCCAATCTGAAACTCAGTCTCAAGCTTCTCATTGGTTGAGCCCTGAGCAAATCACAGACTCAACCAATCAACTTTCCTGAGCTCAAGTTTAATATCTGAGAATAGCTTTATGACCTTCGGTCCTTGTTTATGAACATAATATTACACCCTTTTATAATATTACAAAAAATTCAGATACTAAATATAACTGGAGTCAATAAACATCGGTGGGATTTTATTTGCATGGTATGTATAATGCAATGATAATAATAATAAAGATTTTATGTTACGAGAGAAGTAGTGTATGACTAGTTGAAATGTCTGCACATATCTATTAAATGACTTATATTGTGTAGTTTTATTCTATATTTAGTATGGATGTCTCGTCAACCATTGTACTTATACTGGCTGATGCCTAATACAGTATTATAGTCTCCCCATATTATGACGTTTTCATCCTCGTTTCTATGTGAAATATCTTCTAGCTTTGCAAAACAAAGTGTCATTATTGTTTGGTTCATATATGAGGTCTCGAGGTGCTATTAGTATCAACGATTTCGTTTCCATTTACAGTTAGTTTTGTTATATTTTTAGCAATCCTACCTGTGCTGTTGTACCTATTCCTATGCTATGTACCATTCTTGAATAAAATATTGCTTAACCTAAAATAATGGTGTGGACATTTGTTTAGCACCAAAAATGTGTATAAAGTTTATAGACTAAACAAAACACGGGCTTTCAAATACCAATTGTATTTCTCAGTGATTAGTTGACTTTATGCAACACTACGATCAGTACTGGAGCACGTCACAATATTATAAACCTCCAAGCGCATCGAGCTGGCTCTTCCCTCATACCTTTTGAGGACCTTTGCTAATATAAAATAGAAGTGCATTTTACATTCCTGCAATTTCATGACATATAGGTATAAATTCACGACTGAGTTGGCCTGTACAAAGAGATAACTTATGCCACGAAAGATTCTGATTACCATTTGGTCTCGTAAATGTACAAATATTGAACTTATAAACATACATACAAATGCTGGTGTTTGTAAAACAATGTAAGCTGTCACTATGTGTATGATGACACGCGTTGTAGCATATTGACTGTCACTAACACTAACAGCATTCACTGCCTGGCATCTGAAAATGGTTCCATTCATTTCATCTATTTGCTTCGCATGTCGTCTAGCTATTCTATATATGATGGAGTTACAACTAACGAGGACAGTGCCATAAATAAATGGTATGACAAATATCATAGCAATACGAGCAATGTCGTTAAGTTTCCAAATATCGCAGTTTTCCAATTTCCAATTACAGTGGATTTGAAAGCCTATAAGCACCATAGAAATCATTATCACGATGTGTATGAACCATATCAATGCAATTACAAGGTACATGTTTACTTTCTCCAAGAATATTGCATATTTTAAATTAGCTTTCAATGCAAGAACTCGTTCCACACTTAAGGCAGTCAGCGATGCTGATGAAATACTGTTCATGACTGCGACAGTATCAATCCGAGAATTGTGTATAATGTCGGTATTTATACCGATTCCAAATATTGCCACGCTGTGAATGATGAAACAGGCAGCAGCAATCGCACCGCTGATGATGAAGCTGATAGATAACTGTTTACACTGCCGCGGTATTCTCTTACATTTACGAAGTATGTGAATTACAGTTACATCACATACGATAACTGTTATATTCACTAGTATTAAAAAGTAATTAACTGCTTGCAATGTACGTCCGAATGGCTTAACCAAGTTTACAGGACTTGTACCATGGTTATTGCTTGTTAAATTTAAGGCACTATTAGTATCAGTCGAAGAAGCGTTCCAAGCCATGTTTTGTTGACGGTCTGCTGAGATCTGTAAAATAAATACTATTATTTAGATATATATTCAATGAATGTACTACTGGACAACATACAAGTGGTCAAACTGAAATATGCTAGCAATTACTACAATAACAAAATTATACAAAATGTCACAATGGGGCAATTTTATGTTCGATTAAAAGATTATATACAATAATAAATTGCTATTGTGGCTAAGCTGTGTTAGAAAGATGGCAACATGGCTTTGAAAATGTATACAACAGGAGATATAGCAGTGACTTTAATCAGGACTTAATACATAGTCAGGCCAAACTGCATAAGCACCTGATTGAATTGTGTTTTACGTTTATTTATCGTCGCTACCGGTTGCCTATATGAGCGACGCCTCCTGAAGAGATTAGTCATTGTAGATGTTTGGAGGATAGTGCAATGATACAGAGAGATACCAATTCCAGGGTCTCCTCTGGTTCTTTTACGTACACGGTGTACAGCACCGACACGAGAGCTCCGTTTAAAGTCCCATCTGAAAGACTGCTAATTATGATTGAGTTAATGATGATGATTGAGCTTATTGACCCTCGCCTCCGGCGAACCATATGGGCGAGCGATGATGATTGAGTTGAATATGTGTGAACCACTTTATACGCAAAATACACAGCTTAATTGCAACCATGCAATGTATGAGGTACCAAACATCGTTATGCGTCGATGCAGCCCTAGTAATTATTATCTCGCAATGCATTCTGATATGATGGTATAGTATAATCCGGATGCTAACTTCTATCAAATGACGAGAGCTGACACTTTCCACAATATTAAGATACAAGTGTGTACATACAACCATAGTCACTATGACCTGAGTGGTACTTTCAGTGTCAGGTGTGCACAACATTTGATTGATACTACTCACAAATTTAATTTAATATATTATTCAAAGTAATAAAAGATAACTACAGTTTTAATAGATCATTGAAACTACAGTACATATCAAACACGTTGAATCAGTTTGTGCTAACTATGATCACTGTCTCGCTTCTCACCAATGTAACTCGGGTTCGATCCTCGGACCAGGAAGTATGCGAGATATTATGGTGGTCGCCAGATCGGACAGGTGGGTTTTCTCCGGGTACTCCAGTTTCCTCCCACACGAATGACCACAAATAAGCTTTCATCCGAGCCAGCCAACGAGAGTGATTAATATAAGTTGTTAGAACTTGCTTCGCAATCGTTGTAAAATAAATAAAGTATATTAAACATATTAAACATATTTATTTTCTATCATGTACATGGTTATTTACAACAATTGAAATAAGGAATTGGACAGGAGGCTATACAGCTTACAAATTATGATTATATAATATAATCATACATTATTACATAATATGCAAACAAACAATATATACCTTATCCATGCATTGTAGATGCACAGATGATCACTAAAATATATAGTTCTGTTATATAGACAATCATTTTCATCATTTGAGAACAATCATTGTAGCTACAAAGAGTATGAATACTAAATTATATGTCACATGTCTAACTAAGTAAATTCTACTTCAGTATTAATTTGCACAGTATGGCCTCTTACCGGCATTGGTGACGAATTCCATTATTATTTTATAATTATTACGTCCTACCCTATTCAGAAATAAAATACATAATATTATTCGTATGTACTTCTATTTGTACCAAAGCAGATTATTATTTACAGAATTACTTACCACTGAATCGCTTAATATCTAAAAAGAAATATCTCGCAATATTTGCTGAAACCTTTTCTTTAAACTATAAAAATAATGTCAGCATTCCCCAAGTTCCACATCCCATATAATTCATTTAAATTATCCAGTACCTCCAACATCAAGTCAAAATAGATCATTCTCGCAAATGGTCTAATTGCATATTTGTCATTCAGAAGATGAAATAAACCACTGCACTTCGTCTGAAACGTGCTTTGCAAACGTGACTTGTATTGGTTTACTGACGTCAATGAAGACGCTAGCAACCAATGTGGGATTCCAATATATAATATAATTATGTACTGTAATTTTATGGTAGTCTTAAAGACAATTCAGGCCCGTCGCTGGGCATACGCAAGTACGCACGTGCGTATCATTGGTCTCAGAAAATGAAAACTCCAAAAATGCATTAAAACCCCAGGGGGTAGTAGGGATACATAGGCGCCGTGATGTGTCGAGTGGTGGAATAATTGAGCCCATTGCAAATATACTTGTTTAATTGATAAGGGCGATAGATCATGTATATTATACATCTAGCCTTAATGTATACCTTTATATGGATTGTCGTCCTGCAATTGTATGTTACAAAATGCATTGAAATGCAGGCAATTGCTTCATTTTATAAACAATATCCGGGGGCATACCATCGGACCCCCTATCGTACTCGCTCGTTATGCTCACTCGACAAACAAGCATATTTGGCCGTGCGTATCATCAAAATAGTTCCAGCGAGCCCTGAAAGTGATATAATATCCTTGATGAATGGTCATGTGTGTGCGTGTGCGCGTGCGTGCGTACGCACTGTGCGTGCGCACTGTTGTTAATCCTTAATGCATATATGTCAGGTTATGCACTCAACACAATTTTTAATCGGTCACATGTTGTTGTACAGTATTCGGAGCAACCCAATAGCCATAGAATATCAATATTCATACATTCATGTATCATCTTATTTGATACATGTTATTACAGATGTATATGAAATGAATTACTGTATAGGCATATAATGGAATAAAATGCATTAAATGAAAATACATGTACATGTATATTGCAAACACTGACTGAAACTGATCAATTAAAATGTCTGCTTTAATTTTCGCATCTGAAAATAGATTTCCTTTTCAAAGCTGCAGTTCCAATGTGATCTTGTTTTTTTCAATTTAATATAATTCCAAACTGGCTTTGAATTGTTCTTGTTTATTCCCTCTTCTATAATTGTATTGACATGTTCCCATTCAGCCTTTCGCATTTCACGTTTACACTCCTTTTAGTACTGTCTGAATTTAGCTCAGTTTCCCTTTTTTCGCCTGTTTGTGTAGTCGTGCTTTCCTTATAGTGATTTCTTAACCCTTTCAACACCACATACCTCTAAATAGGCTTACAAAAAGTATAGATCCAGCTCATTATGAGCCATCTCATCAGGATCTACACTATTTGCCAGTAATATTACTAGTTTTAGACAAAATTACCCATTTTGATAAATGAACTGGTCCAAATGTAATTTTCTTATTAATTTATTGGTCTAAAAATATCATGCACCAGTCTATGTCAGTTACTTGGTGTTGAATGGGTTAATATCATGCACCAGTCCATGTCAGTTACTTGGTGTTGAATGGGTTAATATCATGCACCAGTCCATGTCAGTTACTTGGTGTTGAATGGGTTAATATCATGCACCAGTTGTTTTTGGGTTGTGGGTTTATATCATGCACCAGTCCATGTCAGTTACTTGGTGTTGAATGGGTTAATATCATGCACCAGTCCATGTCAGTTACTTGGTGTTGAATGGGTTAATATCATGCACCAGTCCATGTCAGTTACTTGGTGTTGAATGGGTTAATATCATGCACCAGTCCATGTCAGTTACTTGGTGTTGAATGGGTTAATATCATGCACCAGTCCATGTCAGTTACTTGGTGTTGAATGGGTTAATATTATGCACCAGTCCATGTCAGTTACTTGGTGTTGAATGGGTTAATGGATATATTTAATCAACTTTAAGATGGTAGCTTTTTCATTCTTATGCATTTTAGATGGAACATTCTTTTCAATAGTTTCATGGATACCATTTTTAACGATATGCCACAAGAAGGCCGCGCCTACGACAGATTGGTGATGATGTACAAAATAGCAGGGGGTATGGTGCCTGTAGTGGATTCTGAACATTTCCTATGAAAACAAAGCGAAAACAGCTGGAAATTTACTATCTGGAAACAACAATCTGTCTTTTGAACAGAATAAATGTGTTATCCTAAAAGCACAGGAATATATAGCAGCGACAGCAAGATTCCAATAAGATCATGATATGGGACGGTTGTGTGTATCTGAAGCAGCAAAATCACAGGTTGTTTGTTTCCCCGCAGTTTTTGTGTGTATCTTTTTGCTTTTCCTTTTATATCAACAAGAAAACATTTCAACAAAAGCATACATTTCCGAACGATTTGTTGCCTGTTTTAAGTTTCCTTCTTATGCTTAAGCTCGCTTTATAACATTATAAAATAGTTCATACTAAACATACTAAACAATAGTTGTAATGTAACCTGTCATAACATAATATTTGTGTGCATGTAATTTTATTTAATGAAAGGGATTCGAATAAGTTACTATGTAACTTTCACCCCACTCCTATCTATCTTCCTGTAATGTCAAACCCCTCGCATGGCGCCTGTTAAAAACCGCAAAGAAGTTAAAAGTATGAGTACTTAAGAGCATAAATATAAGAAAGTAATGAAAATGTATAGACGGATCTGTAGTCCAGTGGTAATACACTGGACTGGTAATCCAGGGATCGCAGGTTCGATCCCTCGTCTGACACTATTACAATTAACAGTCTGTCAGATTGGACGTTAAACCGAAGTCTCGTGTCGGTGCTTTACACCGTGCACGTAAAAGATAATATTATAAAAGGGTGTAATATTATGTTCATAAACAAGGACCGAAGGTCATAAAGCTATTCTCAGATATTAAACTTGAGCTCAGGAAAGTTGATTGGTTGAGTCTGTGATTTGCTCAGGGCTCAACCAATGAGAAGCTTGAGACTGAGTTTCAGATTGGAGACATGTTTTATGACCTCCAGGCCATGGTATTTTAAAATTACTGACGGATCTGTAGTCAATTGGTTAACACGCTGCACTGGTAATCCAGGGATCGCAGGTTCGATCCCCTGTCTCACTCTAATAAAATTAACAGTGTTTCAGATGGGACATTAAACCGAGATCTCGTGTCGTTGCTTTACATCGTGCACGTAAAAGAACCAGAGGAGACTCTGCAATGGGTCTCTGTCCGTATCATTGCACTATCATCCAACATCTAAAATGACTAATATCTTCAGGAGGCGTCGCTCATATGGGCAACCGGTAGCGACGATAAATAAACGTAAAACACACACCCTTTAAATTTTCCAGTAGCCCAAATGCATTTATGCGATGGCGACTTTAAATAAACTTATTAGTCTGTTTAAATTGTAACACTACTAACAGTCTTTCAGATGGGACGTTAAACCGAGGTCTCGTGTCGGTGCTTTACACCGTGTCATAAAGAACCAGAGGAGGCTCTGGAATGGGTGCACGATGTATAGCACCGACAGGAGACCTCGGTTTAAAGACCCAACTGAAAGACAGTTACCAGTCCAACGTGGACTACAGATCCGTCTGTGAAGGAACTGTTGTTGCATTGGAAGTCGTTTGTATAGGCTAGGAATAGCATGGGTCCAAGTACGGATCACTGTGGGACTCCAGAAGACACAGGAATGGCTTCTGAACTAATACCAGCAAGGACAACTGACTGGGTTGTATTATCTAGAAATCTCGTAATACACCTTAATGTTTGACCGCTGACTCATGCATTTTAGTCGTAGGCCTACCTTCTCGTGATTGACCTTGTCGAAAGCCTTACTGTAGCCTTGGAACAGGCGTTGGTATATTTTGCCTGGTGAGTCATATAAATCTATTTTAATACCAAGATCATTAATTGGGTCGTATTGAGTTTCTGATAATGTCAACATGGTTTTAGAGAAAAATGGTCATGCGTGACCCAATTAGTAATGTTAAGTCAATAACTTGGTTAGGCCTACCTCTGTCTAGCCTCCCTGGGAGCAGGTGTCGATATATTTTGCCTGGTCAGTCAAATAAATATATTTTAACAAAGACAATTAATTGGGCCGTATTGAGTTTCTGATCATATCAACTCTCAGTTTGACAGAAGTTAAAAAGTGAAAAATCGACAGACTGGAACCCAGACTAACATCTGTCTAGACTCTTAGTGTGAGCATCTCGCATTTTCCCTATCCTTTAATCCTGGACAGGTAAACCTTCCGACTAGCTCTTGTTCGTATATGTTCTGAGGGGGGTGGATTCACTACAGAATAATAATTTGGAGACAACACACATCTGTAATCGTGGTTGGAATGTTTAATAACACTCTGAAATATATATATAAAAACAGCAATGAATAATATGTCTAATCCATCAATCCTCCTGAAAGACATATTATCTATATATTCAATTCATACATCATATGTCACAGTGGCAATTGTTAATGCTGGCATAATCATTTCTCAACCAATCAATGACTCCAGTGTCGTCAAAGACTCGGAAGCATGACTATAATCTTCTATAACGAGATATCCAACAGACATCAACATATTCAATAAACATCACATATTCAATCAAATCAATATATATGTAGCATTCAACAATTTACTTCTTCAATGTACATTTAATTACACTCTTTCTAAAGCTTACCATTTGTGGAACGAGTGTTTCCTTTCTCCCAATGCATTCGCCCTCAACGTTTAACGTGGTTGTTAGACAAACAATAAACCTGTAAATAAGTATTACGTGTGTGTAAGAGACGAGATGCAATTGTGAATGTCATATTATTATTAATAACTATTAGAAATATTAGAAACCGAATTCAATGCTGCTAGCTTGACCTTTACCAGACAATGCAATGCTGCTAGCTTGACCTTTACCAGAAGAACATTCTATGTAAATGTTTTACTTATTTACTGCCAAAATATGTAATGCCAACACAAAACAAGTTCACTTTAAACCTGTATATTATCTTTGTGCACTGAGTGCAATAACTCCCAAAACATTTGAAAGCATATTTACCTTGTTAAAAATATAAAAACTGTCCCACACAAATAAACATGTGTTATTCTCAGTGACTAATATCTTGTGGCTCATAACAGCTGTTTGGTCACATGACCTTCCATGTGTGACATGGGATATATTCTAAATATATCCAATATCCCTGAATTATGTACATTTCAGTCAAAGGGACATAACTGATAACTCTGTTTAATTAACAAACGGAGTTCACACTGTTACACATTTCCCTGGTCTGAGAAATTACGTCCTCGTCATTATACGTTAAAAACAATTAATTACTATAAAAACAATCGGTCCAATTTCTCAACTGTCAACATCGTCGATGTTAACGCGTCAAATGGTTGGTCCTCTATTTACTACAACCACTATAATATATACATAACTTACATAAGTACTCAATAATCTATGTGACTATTACACTACTTCATACAAGACCAAATGTATGTATCTACCCATATGTCTACACTAGCTCACCTATCAATATAATTATATATATGTATACTGGCTTCTGATCTCCCCTGCTTGAAATTGTGTCCTCACAAATATCAATTCCAGTTTAAGTGAGTATAACTTACATATATATTTTCATATAAAAAATAATACTTATAGCATACATATTTCAATGGATTAAAACACATAATTTAAAAAAAACATATCATTGAAATATACTGTGTACTAACCTTCTCGCCATTTCACTGTCTAAGGTGTCCAAGACTCCAGATTCCATAACTTGTTTCAAAGCTTGGAATCTTGGATCTTGTGGCCTTGGTACAACACTTAACATCTGAAAATCTTCGTATCTCTTTGGTAGTTTTCTCTCACGTATTGATCGTCTAGGTAATGGTATCGGTGCTTTCTCTATAGTTCCGGTCTCTATCTCGTTGTGAGTTCTATCACTAATATCTCTCGCACCTTCTATCCTGTCAGTCTCTCTGGTTATATGTGTCTCTTTGTCACGCTCAACTGTGTCAACATCAACCTCTGCACCTATTGAATTATCAACGTTTATTACCTCTACGCTGTCTTCTGTTACTCCTATGACATCTTCATTAACATCTTCCTCGACATTATTTCTGGGTAATAGATCTATAACCTCAGCCATGTCAATTTCCACATCCTCTACATCAGTAATTACTACAGGTTCTTGGGCGTCCCCGGATGTTGTGTATATATTACAAAATCGTCTCCTGTTTCATCATCTGAATTTTCTGTATCTGTGACGTCACTAATTTCTTCACCTTTACCTTCAACTTCTTCTCTAACACTAGAAGAATCTTCAGCTAAACCGTCATATACTTCCGGTTGTATTTCCTCATTTATCAAATCCTGATGTTCTATCAGATATAAATGATTCCTGTGCAGGGTTTTAATCCTCCCTGAGACTGTTGATTTGACTCTATAGACTGGAGTGTTTTCATTCACTTGTTCCGTTACCGTATACATATCCTTCTCAAACCTGTCAGCTATCTTATGTTTCCCTGTAAATGTTAAGATTCTCACTAAGACTCTGTCGCCAATATCTATTTTCGCTGCTCTTGCATTCTTATCATAGTATGTTTTCTGTCTATCCTTCGCCTTTGAAATATGTTCATCTACAATCCTTCTAGTATTTCTCATTCTTTCTTTCATGTCTTCAATATACTCAGTTGTCGTCCTATTGTGCGAATTTTCATTAGTTTGCTGAAATACGGCATCAATTGGTAGATTTGGTTTGCGACCAAACATTAACTCGAAGGGCGATACCCTGGTGCTTTCATGTGGCGTGCAATTATACGCATACACCAAATGATGCACATATTTCTTCCAATCAACTTTCTGTTCTTCCAATGTACCTAGCATATCCAACAATGTGCGATTAAACCTTTCCGGACCGGCATTCCCTTGCGGGTGGTACACGGAAGTATGACTTTTCTCCATATTAGTCAATTTGCACAATTCCATAATAATATCGCTTTCAAAGTTAGCGCCTTGATCGGAGTGTAACCTAGATGGAATTCCATAATGTACAATAAAATGTTGGTAAAATGTTTCTGCAGTTCTAGCAGTCTGGTTTTTCGTTGGAATTGCCATTGCAAATTTGGTATAATGGTCTGTAATTACTAAGATGTTACCAATCCCTCCTTTAGCAGGTTCAAGTGTTAAAAAATCAAAACAAACCAATTCAAGTGGATAAGTAGTGTGCACGTTCACTAAAGGTGCTCTAGTGTGAACTGAACTCTTTCTGCGTAGACAACGTTCGCAGTTCCTTATCCAACTATCGACATCCGACGACATCCCTGGCCAATAAAACCTACCACGAAGTAGTCGCATGGTTCTATCTCGGCCAGGATGACCCACCTCATTGTGTAACCCTTTCAGGACTTCTTCTCTGTAAAGTTCCGGCAGAACTAACTGTTCAATATCTTCATCATTTTCGTGTAGCTTTCTGAACAGAATGCCCCTTTTGATGACAAAGTTTCTGAATTGTCTTTTCATCATATTATCATCTTTACTCAATATATGTTTTGGTATAGTTTGGTCGATGGTAGCAATTCTCCATCTGTCTACCAAACTATCCTGTCGCTGTGCTCTTCTGACCTCTCTCATGTCTATCTGAGCCATAGATTGTCCTGGATCTTCTGTAGCATCCATAATGTTCATACTCAAAGTAGGTAGAGTCTCTATTAATGGTATGGAGTTAATACATCCACATATAGCTTTGACTGTATCGCAGTCAATCTTAACTGTATCTTCGCCATTGGTTACTCTTTCATGCGGATAGCGACTTAACGCATCAGCATTATTGCGACCACTTCGGTAAGCAATTTCAAACGAGTAATTTCCCAATGCAGATACCCATCTCTGACCGGTTGCATCTAACTTTGCAGTCGTAAGTATGTACGTCAACGGGTTATTATCAGTTAAAACTAGAAACTTGCCGTTTATCAAATAATCAGAGAACTTCCCTGTTATGGACCATTTTAGAGCAAGGAACTCTAGCTTAAATGCAGCATAATTTTTCTCTGATTTACTAAGAGAACGACTTGCATAAGCTATGACACGTTTGTAATCCCCCTGTTTCTGACATAAAACAGCTCCCAGACCTTTGGATGACGCATCTGTGTGCAGTTCAAATGGTAACTCAAAGTTGGGATATGCCAATATTGGTGGAGATGATAAAACAATTTTTAAATCATCAAATATATCCCGCTCAGTCTGTGTCCATTTCCATTCTTTTGTGTTTTTCTTTGATCCTTTCTTTAACGTTGTAGGTGGTAACAAATCAGCCAATGGCCTAGTAATCTTACTATAGTCTTTTACAAAACGCATATAATAACCTGCAAATTGTAAGAAACTCCTCAGCTCATCTGCATTAGCTGGTGTCGGCCAATTTCGTACCTTATCTGTTTTGGCTGGATCTTGTTCGACTCCATCACTACCAACGAGGTGTCCAAGAAATCCAACTTTCTTTCGGAAGAAACAACATTTCTCCGATGCAAGCTTGAGTCCATACTCTTTCAACCTATTGAAAACTTTCTCTATGTTCTCCAAATGTTCTTCAAATGTCTTACTAAATATAATAACATCGTCCAAGTAAATGACGCATATCTTCATGTTAAGACCCTGTAGACAATCTTCCATCAAGCGTTCAAAGCTTGCAGGTGCATTGGTTAGTCCAAATGGTAGTTTGTTGAATTCCCAAAGACCTAGGGCTCCAACTGTAAACCCAGTGCGTTGTTTGTGGTCCTCTTCAATTTCCATTTGATGATAACTTGACTTCATGTCCAAAGTACTAAAATATTGTGCACCATGTAGACAATCCAGTACATCATCTATCCTGGGAAGTGCGTAAGAGTCTCGCACTGATTTAGAATTTAGCATGCGATAATCAATACACATTCTAAGATTACCATTTTTCTTGCGAACTAAGACCACAGGAGATGCCCATGGCGACCTTGATGGTCTAATGATTCCACCTGCAAGTAGCAGCTCTAAGTGCTGTCTTACTTCATCAACCATGTTTGGGGGTATTCGCCTGTGTCTCAGCTTAAACGGTGTATCATCAAGTAAGTCTATCCGATGTCTAACCTTGTCACATTGACCAATATCTATATCAGAAGTTGAAAATATATCCTTGTGTTGCATAAGAAGTAGTCTCAGCTTAATTTTTTGTTCCTCATCTAATAGGTTATCATTGTCTAAATCTAATTCCTCCACTATCTTCGTTTGTTTCCTGTCTATATCGTCTTTCTGTATCGCATTCTCAGTAATGGTTACTGGTTGCAACTCGCACCGTATGGCACCCGGTTGAATGACAGCAGTATTAGTTGTGACATTTGATAGTGTAACAATAAAATTATTATTATTCTCATAGTCATAATCGACTAATGCTGGTGTCACATCAATAAATGGTGGTATACTTGCATCTTCTGTTTCCAAAACAATGGCATTAGTTCTGTGATATTTCAATTTCCTATCAGCATAGACCTGTATGTTCTTGACTTCATTAGGTCCAAGAATAACCCTATTAGACAATGCACTTTTGACTATTGCTAGTCTATCCTTGTTTTTCCTCAACGACTGTTCTTTTATCACAATGGCTCTAAA
>CM026391.1:81805553-81830553 GCA_014843695.1 Archivesica marissinica
ACTACAAGGATACAGTAAAACACAACTACAAGGATACAGTAAAACACAACTCCAAGGATACAGTAAAACACAACTCCAAGGATACAGTAAAACACAACTACAAGGATACAGTAAAACACAACTCCAAGGATACAGTAAAACACAACTCCAAGGATACAGTAAAACACAACTCCAAGGATACAGTAAAACACAACTACAAGGATACAGTAAAACACAACTCCAAGGATACAGTAAAACACAACTACAAGGATACAGTAAAACACAACTACAAGGATACAGTAAAACACAACTCCAAGGATACAGTAAAACACAACTCCAAGGATACAGTAAAACACAACTCCAAGGATACAGTAAAACACAACTCCAAGCATACAGTAAAACACAACTACAAGGATACAGTAAAACACAACTCCAAGGATACAGTAAAACACAACTACAAGGATACAGTAAACACACTACAAGTACAGTAAAACACACCTTCAAGGATACAGTAAAACACAACTACAAGCATACAGTAAAACACAACTACAAGGATACAGTAAAACACAACTCCAAGGATACAGTAAAACACACCTACAAGGATACAGTAAAACACACCTACAAGGATACAGTAAAACACAACTACAAGGATACAGTAAAACACAACTCCAAGGATACAGTAAAACACAACTCCAAGGATACAGTAAAACACACCTACAAGGATACAGTAAAACACAACTACAAGGATACAGTAAAACACAACTACAAGGATACAGTAAAACACAACTCCAAGGATACAGTAAAACACAACTACAAGGATACAGTAAAACACAACTCCAAGGATACAGTAAAACACAACTCCAAGGATACAGTAAAACACAACTCCAAGGATACAGTAAAACACAACTCCAAGGATACAGTAAAACACAACTCCAAGGATACAGTAAAACACAACTCCAAGGATACAGTAAAACACAACTCCAAGGATACAGTAAAACACAACTCCAAGGATACAGTAAAACACAACTCCAAGGATACAGTAAAACACAACTACAAGGATACAGTAAAACACAACTCCAAGGATACAGTAAAACACAACTCCAAGGATACAGTAAAACACAACTCCAAGGATACAGTAAAACACAACTCCAAGGATACAGTAAAACACAACTACAAGGATACAGTAAAACACAACTACAAGGATACAGTAAAACACAACTACAAGGATACAGTAAAACACAACTCCAAGGATACAGTAAAACACAACTACAAGGATACAGTAAAACACAACTCCAAGGATACAGTAAAACACAACTCCAAGGATACAGTAAAACACACCTACAAGGATACAGTAAAACACAACTCCAAGGATACAGTAAAACACAACTCCAAGGATACAGTAAAACACAACTCCAAGGATACAGTAAAACACAACTCCAAGGATACAGTAAAACACAACTCCAAGGATACAGTAAAACACAACTACAAGGATACAGTAAAACACAACTACAAGGATACAGTAAAACACAACTACAAGGATACAGTAAAACACAACTCCAAGGATACAGTAAAACACAACTCCAAGGATACAGTAAAACACAACTACAAGGATACAGTAAAACACAACTACAAGGATACAGTAAAACACAACTACAAGGATACAGTAAAACACAACTCCAAGGATACAGTAAAACACAACTACAAGGATACAGTAAAACACAACTCCAAGGATACAGTAAAACACAACTCCAAGGATACAGTAAAACACAACTCCAAGGATACAGTAAAACACAACTCCAAGGATACAGTAAAACACAACTCCAAGGATACAGTAAAACACAACTCCAAGGATACAGTAAAACACAACTCCAAGGATACAGTAAAACACAACTCCAAGGATACAGTAAAACACAACTCCAAGGATACAGTAAAACACAACTACAAGGATACAGTAAAACACAACTCCAAGGATACAGTAAAACACAACTCCAAGGATACAGTAAAACACAACTCCAAGGATACAGTAAAACACAACTCCAAGGATACAGTAAAACACAACTACAAGGATACAGTAAAACACAACTACAAGGATACAGTAAAACACAACTACAAGGATACAGTAAAACACAACTCCAAGGATACAGTAAAACACAACTACAAGGATACAGTAAAACACAACTCCAAGGATACAGTAAAACACAACTCCAAGGATACAGTAAAACACAACTACAAGGATACAGTAAAACACAACTCCAAGGATACAGTAAAACACAACTCCAAGGATACAGTAAAACACAACTCCAAGGATACAGTAAAACACAACTCCAAGGATACAGTAAAACACAACTCCAAGGATACAGTAAAACACAACTACAAGGATACAGTAAAACACAACTCCAAGGATACAGTAAAACACAACTCCAAGGATACAGTAAAACACAACTACAAGGATACAGTAAAACACAACTCCAAGGATACAGTAAAACACAACTCCAAGGATACAGTAAAACACATACAAGGATACAGTAAAACACAACTACAAGGATACAGTAAAACACAACTCCAAGGATACAGTAAAACACAACTACAAGGATACAGTAAAACACAACTACAAGGATACAGTAAAACACAACTCCAAGGATACAGTAAAACAAAACTCCAAGGATACAGTAAAACACAACTACAAGGATACAGTAAAACATAACTCCAAGGATACAGTAAAACACAACTACAAGGATACAGTAAAACACAACTCCAAGGATACAATAAAACACATCTCCAAGGATACAGTAAAACACAACTACAAGGATACAGTAAAACACAACTCCAAGGATACAGTAAAACACAACTCCAAGGATACAGTAAAACACACCTCCAAGGATACAGTAAAACACAACTCCAAGGATACAGTAAAACACAACTCCAAGCATACAGTAAAACACAACTCCAAGGATACAGTAAAACACGTGTCCCAATGATACAGTAAAACACACCTCCAAGGATACAGTAAAACACATCTCCAAGGATGCAGTAAAACACAACTCCAAGCATACAGTAAAACACAACTCCAAGCATACAGTAAAACACACTCCAAGGATACAGTAAACACAACTACAAGGATACAGTAAAAGACACACTACAAGGACTGTAAAACGACACTCCAAGGATACAGTAAACACAACTCCAAGGATACAGTAAAACACACCTACGGGTACAGTAAAACACAACTACAAGGCTACAGTAAAACACAACTACAAGGATACAGTAAAACACAACTCCAAGGATACAGTAAAACACAACTACAAGGATATAGTAAAACACAACTACAAGGATACAGTAAAACACAACTCCAAGGATACAGTAAAACAAAACTCCAAGGATACAGTAAAACACAACTACAAGGATACAGTAAAACATAACTCCAAGGATACAGTAAAACACAACTACAAGGATACAGTAAAACACAACTCCAAGGATACAGTAAAACACAACTCCAAGGATACAGTAAAACACACCTACAAGGATACAGTAAAACACACCTACAAGGATACAGTAAAAGACAACTACAAGGATAGAGTAAAACACAACTCCAAGGATACAGTAAAGCACACCTACAAGGATACAGAAAAACACATCTCCAAGGATACAGTAAAACACAACTCCAAGGATACAGTAAAACACACCTACAAGGATACAGTAAAACACATCTCCAAGGATACAGTTAAAAACAACTCCAAGGATACAGTAAAACACAACTCCAATGATACAGTTAAACACAACTCCAATGATACAGTAAAACACAACTCCAAGGATACAGTAAAACACAACTCCAAGGATACAGTAAAACACAACTACAAGGATACAGTAAAACACAACTACAAGGATACAGTAAAACACAACTCCAAGGATACAGTAAAACACAACTACAAGGATACAGTAAAACACAACTACAAGGATACAGTAAAACACAACTACAAGGATAGAGTAAAACACAACTACAAGGATACAGTAAAACACAACTACAAGGATAGAGTAAAACACAACTACAAGCATACAGTAAAACACAACTACAAGCATACAGTAAAACACAACTCCAAGGATACAGGAAAACACAACTCCATGGGTACAGTAAAACACAACTCCAATGATACAGTAAAACACAACTCCAAGCATACAGTAAAACACAACACAAGGATACAGTAAAACACAACTCCAAGGATACAGTAAAACACAACTCAAGGATACAGTTAACACAACTCCAATGATACAGTAAAACACAACTCCAAGGATACAATAAAACACAACTCCAAGGATACAGTAAAACACAACTCCAAGATACAGTAAAACACAACTCCAAGGTTACAGTAAAACACAACTCCAATGATACAGTAAAACACAACTCCAAGGATACAGTAAAACACAACTCCAAGCATACAGTAAAACACAACTACAAGGATACAGTAAAACACAACTCCAAGGATACAGTAAAACACAACTCCAAGAATACAGTAAAACACACCTACAAGGATACAGCAAAACACAACTCCAAGGATACAGTAAAACACAACTCCAATAATACAGTAAAACACACCTACAAGGATACAGTAAAACACACCTACAAGGATACAGTAAAACACAACTCCAATGATACAGTAAAACACAACTCCAAGGATACAATAAAACACAACTTCAAGGATACAGTAAAACACAACTCCAAGGATACAGTAAAACACAACTACAAGGATACAGTAAAACACAACTCCAAGCATACAGTAAAACACAACTACAATGATACAGTAAAACACACCTACAAGGATACAGTAAAACACAACTCCAAGGGTACAGTAAAACACAACTCCAAGGATACAGTAAAACACAACTCCAAGCATACAGTAAAACACAACTACAAGGATACAGTAAAACACAACTCCAATGATACAGTAAAACACACCTACAAGGATACAGTAAAACACACCTACAAGGATACAGTAAAAGACAACTACAAGGATACAGTAAAACACAACTACAAGGATACAGTAAAACACACCTACAAGCATACAGTAAAACACAACTACAAGGATACAGTAAAACACAACTACAAGCATACAGTAAAACACAACTACAAGCATACAGTAAAACACAACTCCAAGGATACAGGAAAACACAACTCCAAGGATACAGTAAAACACAACTACAAGCATACAGTAAAACACAACTACAAGCATACAGTAAAACACAACTCCAAGGATACAGGAAAACACAACTCCAAGGATACAGTAAAACACAACTCCAAGGATACAGTAAAACACAACTCCAAGGATACAGTAAAACACAACTCCAAGGATAGAGTAAAACACAACTCCAAGCATACAGTAAAACACAACTCCAAGGATGCAGTAAAACACGTCTCCCAATGATACAGTAAAACACACCTACAAGGATACAGTAAAACACAACTCCAAGGATACAGTAAAACACAACTCCAAGGATACAGTAAAACACACCTACAAGGATACAGTAAAACACACTACAAGGATACAGTAAAACACAACTCCAAGGATACAGTAAAACACATCTCCAAGATACAGTAAAAACACAACTCCAAGGATACAGTAAAACACAACTCCAAGGATACAGTAAAACACACCTACAAGGATACAGTAAAACACATCTCCAAGGATACAGTTAAACACAACTCCAAGGATACAGTAAAACACAACTCCAATGATACAGTAAAACACAACTCCAAGGATACAGTAAAACACATCTCCAAGGATACAGTAAAACCCAACTACAAGGATACAGTTAAACACAACTCCAATGATACAGTAAAACACAACTCCAATGATACAGTAAAACACAACTACAAGGATACAGTTAAACACAACTCCAATGATACAGTAAAACACAACTCCAAGGATACAGTAAAACACAACTACAAGGGTACAGTAAAACACAACTCCAATGATACAGTAAAACACAACTACAAGGGTACAGTAAAACACAACTCCAATGATACAGTAAAACACAACTACAAGGATACAGTTAAACACAACTCCAATGATACAGTAAAACACAACTCCAAGGATACAGTAAAACACAACTACAAGGGTACAGTAAAACACAACTCCAATGATACAGTAAAACACAACTACAAGGGTACAGTAAAACACAACTCCAATGATACAGTAAAACACAACTACAAGGATACAGTTAAACACAACTCCAATGATACAGTAAAACACAACTCCAATGATACAGTAAAACACAACTACAAGGATACAGTAAAACACAACTCCAAGGATACAGTAAAACACAACTCCAAGGATAGAGTAAAACACAACTCCAAGCATACAGTAAAACACAACTATAAGGATACAGTAAAACACAACTCCAAGGATACAGTAACACACACCTACAAGGATACAGTAAAACACACCTACAAGGGTACAGTAACACACACCTTCAAGGATACAGTAAAACACAACTCCAAGGATACAGTAAAACACAACTCCAAGCATACAGTAAAACACAACTACAAGGATACAGTAAAACACTACTCCAAGGATACAGTAAAACACAACTCCAAGGATACAGTAAAACACACCTACAAGGATACAGTAAAACACAACGCCAAGGGATACAGTAAAACACAACTACAAGGATACAGTAACACACACCTTCAAGGATACAGTAAAACACAACTACAAGCATACAGTAAAACACACCTACAAGGATACAGTAAAACACAACTCCAAGGGATACAGTAAAACACACCTACAATGATACAGTAAAACACACCTACAAGGATACAGTAAAAGACAACTACAAGGATACAGTAAAAGACAACTCCAAGGATACAGTAACACACACAACTCCAAGGGATACAGTAAAACACACCTACAAGGATACAGTAAGACACATCTACAAGGATACAGTAAAACACAACTACAAGGATACAGTAAAACACAACTCCAAGGATACAGTAACACACAACTCCAAGGATACAGTAAAACACAACTACAAGGATACCGTACAACACAACTCCAAGGATACAGTAACACACAACTCCAATGATACAGTAAGACACAACTCCAAGGATACAGTAAAACACATCTCCAAGGATACAGTAATACACAACTCCAAGGATACAGTAAAACACAACTCCAATGATACAGTAAAACACAACTCCAAGGATACAGTATAACACACCTACAAGGATACAGTAAAACACAACTCCAAGGATACAGTAAAACACAACTACAAGGATACAGTAAAACACAACTCCAAGGATACAGTAAAACACAACTCCAATGGATACAGTAAAACACAACTCCAAGGATACAGTAAAACACAACACCAAGGGATACAGTAAAACACAACTCCAAGGATACAGTAAAACACAACTCCAAGGATACAGTAAAACACAACTCCAAGGATACAGTAAAACACAACTCCAAGGATACAGTAAAACACAACTCCAAGGATACAGTAAAACACAACTACAAGGATACAGTAAAACACAAACTCCTGAGGCTGGTTGTTACATTACTTGTATATTTACTAGTAATTTATTCTGTCATAATGGGGTTTTATTTTACCATAGATATGTTTTTGCTGATAGCTGTATATGTAAATGAACAAATCACAGGTGTCTGATGAAACAAACAAACATAATGCGTTACAATAAACCACAATCCACATATCATTAGTGATTAATGTTGTATTTCTAAACAATCTACAAAATGATGAAACTACCAGCTCCCATGAATAAATGTACAATGTATGTACGTGATCCAATACTCAATGTCACCGATACAATTCGTCTAATATGTGAAGTAAAAAAACACAATTAATGAACGGTTACATTACTAGTTGGTGGTGGATTTAGCTATATCTTGATGATATAACAGGTTAGTGTTAGCAGATTATCAATATTTGCAGCATATTAAGTGTTTCAGGTTGCTCCTGGAGACGCATTGCTTGTTGGCGTTTAAAAAAGTTTAAACTTTATATTTATTTTACAACGGTTGCCTTGCAAGTGTTAACAACTTATATTAATCACTATCGTTGGCGCGTATGAAAGCGTATATGTGGTCATTCGTGTTGGAGGAAACCGGAGTACCCGGAGAAAACCCACCTGTCCGATCTGGCCACCACCGTACCGTGTTTCTGAGTGGTAATTGTTTAATGATAATAATAATATTAATAATAATACTTCACGGTCCGAGGATCGAACCCGGGTTACATTGGTGAGAAGCGAGGGCGCTAATCGGACAAGTGTTGGCGTTTGGTATAGTTTCTGCAACAATATAGGGTATAGCCAATTCAAGAACTGATATGATGAAACAGCACTTTTGCAAACTCATCAATTGTATTGCATTTCCTCTAAATTTCTTATTATGTTGCATTCATGTATATTTGTTATTAGAATGTTTGTATATTGAAACAGTGTTACGCACTCAGTGTCTGGAGCAATGTTGCAATATTTTGATTATCCTGCAGCTGTCAGCTGTCTGCTGTCGATATCAGCGGAGTGCTCCCAACAACGATTAATGAAGGCAGAAATAAAGTACAGGTATCCTGCAGCATTCTGCTGTCTGCTGTCGATATCAGCAGAGTGCTCCCAACAACGATTAAGGATGGCAGAAATAAAGTACAGGTATCCTGCAGCATTCTGCTGTCTGCTGTCGATATCAGCAGAGTGCTCCCAACAACGATTAATGAAGGCAGTAATAAAGTACAGGTATCCTGCAGCATTCTGCTGTCGATATCAGCAGAGTGCTCCCAACAATGATTAATGAAGGCAGTAATACAGTACAGGTATCCTGCAGCATTCTGCTGTCTGCTGTCGATATCAGCAGAGTGCTCCCAACTACCATTAATGAAGGCAGTAATAAAGTACAGGTATCCTGCAGCATTCTGCTGTCTGCTGTCGATATCAGCAGAGTGCTCCCAACAACGATTAATGAAGGCAGTAACAAAGTACAGGTATCCTGCAGCATTCTGTTGTCTGCTGTCGATATCAGCAGAGTGCTTCCAACAACGATTAATGAAGGCAGTAATAACGTATAGGTATCCTGCAGCATTCTGATGTCTGCTGTCGATATCAGCAGAGTGCTCCCAATAACGATTAATGAAGGCAGTAATAAGGTACAGGTATCCTGCAGCTGTCAGCTGTCTGCTGTCGATATCAGCGGAGTGCTCCCAACAACGATTAATGAAGGCAGTAATAAGGTACAGGTATCCTGCAGCATTCTGCTGTCTGCTGTCTGCTGTCGATATCAGCAGAGTGCTCCCAACAACGATTAATGAAGGCAGTAATAAAGTACAGGTATCCTGCAGCATTCTGCTGTCGATATCAGCAGAGTGCTCCCAACAATGATTAATGAAGGCAGTAATACAGTACAGGTATCCTGCAGCATTCTGCTGTCTGCTGTCGATATCAGCAGAGTGCTCCCAACTACCATTAATGAAGGCGGTAATAAAGTACAGGTATCCTGCAGCATTCTGCTGTCTGCTGTCGATATCAGCAGAGTGCTCCCAACAACGATTAATGAAGGCAGTAACAAAGTACAGGTATCCTGCAGCATTCTGCTGTCTGCTGTCGATATCAGCAGAGTGCTTCCAACAACGATTAATGAAGGCAGTAATAACGTATAGGTATCCTGCAGCATTCTGATGTCTGCTGTCGATATCAGCAGAGTGCTCCCAACAACGATTAATGAAGGCAGTAATAAGGTACAGGTATCCTGCAGCATTCTGCTGTCTGCTGTCTGCTGTCTGCTGTCTATATCAGCAGAGTGCTCCCAACAACGATTAATGAAGGCAGTAATAAAGTACAGGTATCCTGCAGCATTCTACTGTCTGCTGTCGATATCAGCAGAGTGCTCCCAGCAATGATTAATGAAGGCAGTAATAACGTATAGGTATCCTGCAGCATTCTGCTGTCTGCTGTCGATATCAGCAGAGTGCTCCCAACATCGATTAATGAAGGCAGTAATAAAGTACAGGTATCCTGCAGCATTCTGCTGTCTGCTGTCGATATCAGCAGAGTGCTCCCAACAATGATTAATGAAGGCAGTAATAACGTATAGGTATCCGGCAGCATTCTGCTGTCTGCTGTCGATACCAGCAGAGTGCTCCCAACAACGATTAATGAAGGCAGTAATAAAGTACAGGTATCCTGCAGCATTCTGCTGTCTGCTGACGATATCAGCACAGTGCTACCAACAACGATTAATGAAGGCAGTAATAAAGTACAGGTATCCTGCAGCATTCTGCTGTCTGCTGTCGATATCAGCAGAGTGCTCCCAACAATGATTAATGAAGGCAGTAATAAAGTACAGGTATCCTGCAGCATTCTGCTGTCTGCTGTCGATATCAGCAGAGTGTTCCCAACATCGATTAATGAGGGCAGTAATACAGTACAGGTATCCTGCAGCATTCTGCTGTCTGCTGTCGATATCAGCAGAGTGCTCCCAACAATGATTAATGAAGGCAGTCATAACGTATAGGTATCCTGCAGCATTCTGCTGTCTGCTGTCGATATCAGCAGAGTGCTCCCAACATCGAGTAATGAAGGCAGTAATAAAGTATAGGTATCCTGCAGAATTCTACTGTCTGCTGTCGATATCAGCAGAGTGCTACCAACAATGATTAATGAAGTCAGTTATACAGTATAGGTATCCTGCAGCATTCTGCTGGCTGCTGTCGATATCAGCAGAGTGCTCCCAACATCGATTAATGAAGGAAGTAATAAAGTACAGGTATCCTGCAGCATTCTGCTGTCTGCTGTCGATATCAGCAGAGTGCTCCCAACATCGATTAATGAAGGCAGTAATAAAGTACAGGTATCCTGCAGCATTCTGCTGTCGATATCAGCAGCGTGCTCCAAACAATGATTAATGAAGGCAGTAATACAGTACAGGTATCCTGCAGCATTCTGCTGTCTGCTGTCGATATCAGCAGAGTGCTCCCAACTACCATTAATGAAGGCAGTAATAAAGTACAGGTATCCTGCAGCATTCTGCTGTCTGCTGTCGATATCAGCAGAGTGCTCCCAACAACGATTAATGAAGGCAGTAACAAAGTACAGGTATCCTGCAGCATTCTGCTGTCTGCTGTCGATATCAGCAGAGTGCTTCCAACAACGATTAATGAAGGCAGTAATAACGTATAGGTATCCTGCAGCATTCTGCTGTCTGCTGTCGATATCAGCAGAGTGCTCCCAACAACGATTAATGAAGGCAGTAATAAGGTACAGGTATCCTGCAGCATTCTGCTGTCTGCTGTCTGCTGTCTGCTGTCGATATCAGCAGAGTGCTCCCAACAACGATTAATGAAGGCAGTAATAAAGTACAGGTATCCTGCAGCATTCTGCTGTCTGCTGTCGATATCAGCAGAGTGCTCCCAGCAATGATTAATGAAGGCAGTAATAACGTATAGGTATCCTGCAGCATTCAGCTGTCTGCTGTCGATATCAGCAGAGTGCTCCCAACATCGATTAATGAAGGCAGTAATAAAGTACAGGTATCCTGCAGCATTCTGCTGTCTGCTGTCGATATCAGCAGAGTGCTCCCAATAATGATTAATGAAGGCAGTAATAACGTATAGGTATCCGGCAGCATTCTGCTGTCTGCTGTCGATACCAGCAGAGTGCTCCCAACATCGATTAATGAAGGCAGTAATAAAGTACAGGTATCCTGCAGCATTCTGATGTCTGCTGTCGATATCAGCACAGTGCTACCAACAACGATTAATGAAGGCAGTAATAAAGTACAGGTATCCTGCAGCATTCTGCTGTCTGCTGTCGATATCAGCAGAGTGCTCCCAACAATGATTAATGAAGGCAGTAATAAAGTACAGGTATCCTGCAGCATTCTGCTGTCTGCTGTCGATATCAGCAGAGTGTTCCCAACATCGATTAATGAGGGCAGTAATACAGTACAGGTATCCTGCAGCATTCTGCTGTCTGCTGTCGATATCAGCAGAGTGCTCCCAACAATGATTAATGAAGGCAGTCATAACGTATAGGTATCCTGCAACATTCTGCTGTCTGCTGTCGATATCAGCAGAGTGCTCCCAACATCGATTAATGAAGGCAGTAATAAAGTATAGGTATCCTGCAGAATTCTGCTGTCTGCTGTCGATATCAGCAGAGTGCTCCCAACAACGATTAATGAAGGCAGTAATAAGGTACAGGTATCCTGCAGCATTCTGCTGTCTGCTGTCTGCTGTCGATATCAGCAGAGTGCTCCCAGCAATGATTAATGAAGGCAGTAATAACGTATAGGTATCCTGCAGCATTCTGCTGTCTGCTGTCGATATCAGTAGAGTGCTCCCAACATCGATTAATGAAGGCAGTAATAAAGTACAGGTATCCTGCAGCATTCTGCTGTCTGCTGTCGATATCAGCAGAGTGCTCCCAACAATGATTAATTAAGGCAGTAATAACGTATAGGTATCCGGCAGCATTCTGCTGTCTGCTGTCGATACCAGCAGAGTGCTCCCAACAACGATTAATGAAGGCAGTAATAAAGTACAGGTATCCTGCAGCATTCTGATGTCTGCTGTCGATATCAGCACAGTGCTACCAACAACGATTAATGAAGGCAGTAATAAAGTACAGGTATCCTGCAGCATTCTGCTGTCTGCTGTCGATATCAGCAGAGTGTTCCCAACATCGATTAATGAGGGCAGTAATACAGTACAGGTATCCTGCAGCATTCTGCTGTCTGCTGTCGATATCAGCAGAGTGCTCCCAACATCGATTAATGAAGGAAGTAATAAAGTACAGGTATCCTGCAGCATTCTGCTGTCTGCTGTCGATATCAGCAGAGTGCTCCCAACATCGATTAATGAAGGCAGTAATAAAGTACAGGTATCCTGCAGCATTCTGCTGTCGATATCAGCAGAGTGCTCCAAACAATGATTAATGAAGGCAGTAATACAGTACAGGTATCCTGCAGCATTCTGCTGTCTGCTGTCGATATCAGCAGAGTGCTCCCAACTACCATTAATGAAGGCAGTAATAAAGTACAGGTATCCTGCAGCATTCTGCTGTCTGCTGTCGATATCAGCAGAGTGCTCCCAACAACGATTAATGAAGGCAGTAACAAAGTACAGGTATCCTGCAGCATTCTGCTGTCTGCTGTCGATATCAGCAGAGTGCTTCCAACAACGATTAATGAAGGCAGTAATAACGTATAGGTATCCTGCAGCATTCTGCTGTCTGCTGTCGATATCAGCAGAGTGCTCCCAACAACGATTAATGAAGGCAGTAATAAGGTACAGGTATCCTGCAGCATTCTGCTGTCTGCTGTCTGCTGTCGATATCAGCAGAATGCTCCCAACAACGATTAATGAAGGCAGTAATAAAGTACAGGTATCCTGCAGCATTCTGCTGTCTGCTGTCGATATCAGCAGAGTGCTCCCAGCAATGATTAATGAAGGCAGTAATAACGTATAGGTATCCTGCAGCATTCTGCTGTCTGCTGTCGATATCAGCAGAGTGCTCCCAACATCGATTAATGAAGGCAGTAATAAAGTACAGGTATCCTGCAGCATTCTGCTGTCTGCTGTCGATATCAGCAGAGTGCTCCCAATAATGATTAATGAAGGCAGTAATAACGTATAGGTATCCGGCAGCATTCTGCTGTCTGCTGTCGATACCAGCAGAGTGCTCCCAACAACGATTAATGAAGGCAGTAATAAAGTACAGGTATCCTGCAGCATTCTGATGTCTGCTGTCGATATCAGCACAGTGCTACCAACAACGATTAATGAAGGCAGTAATAAAGTATAGGTATCCTGCAGCATTCTGCTGTCTGCTGTCGATACCAGCAGAGTGCTCCCAACAACGATTAATGAAGGCAGTAATAAAGTACAGGTATCCTGCAGCATTCTGATGTCTGCTGTCGATATCAGCAGAGTGCTACCAACAACGATTAATGAAGGCAGTAATAAAGTACAGGTATCCTGCAGCATTCTGCTGTCTGCTGTCGATATCAGCAGAGTGTTCCCAACAACGATTAATGAAGGCAGTAATAACGTATAGGTATCCTGCAACATTCTGCTGTCTGCTGTCGATATCAGCAGAGTGCTCCCAACATCGATTAATGAAGGCAGTAATAAAGTATAGGTATTCTGCAGAATTCTGCTGTCTGCTGTCGATATCAGCAGAGTGCTACCAACAATGATTAATGAAGTCAGTTATACAGTATAGGTATCCTGCAGCATTCTGCTGGCTGCTGTCGATATCAGCAGAGTGCTCCCAACAACGATTAATGAAGGCAGTAATAAAGTACAGGGCAGTGTATACCAATGTGTATGATCCTGGAGAATCGGATGTAGTTCAATCGCAGGTACCATATTGACATTTCAATAATTTAAATAAAAACTACTATATTGACGTAATACTTATAGTTTATTATAATTATGCAAATTAGAAGTATTCGATTATACAAACTTTGAGAATGTATGCATTAAAACTACTCGCTTTCTATATGAGAACATTCTGACAGCATTAAAACTACTCGCTTTCTATATGAGAACATTCTGACAGCATTAAAACTACTCGCTTTCAATATGAGAACATTCTGACAGCATTAAAACTACTCGCTTTCTATATGAGAACATTCTGACAGTCGTTTAAGTTCAATGTTGTGAATCTTTATTCTATTTTGATAATGTCTTGCTTTCATTTATATTGTTATGCAGGCATTAAGTGACAAATAGGCCCATTGGGCCGGGTTCATAGTAAAGTTGTGTAAATATTTTGTATTTTTTAATAAAAACTTACTTATATTGGTCTCACGATTGTAGCCACAGCCTGGTGGTTTACAGTGCTATCAACGTTTCATCAGCTATAACATCAACACCAACGGTTGTCCGATTAGCGCAGTGGTTAACGCACTCGCTTCACACCAATGCAAAGCGGGTTCGATCCTCGGACCGGGAAGTATGTGAGATGGTACGGTGGTCGCCAGAACGGACAGGTGTGTTTTCTCTGGGTACTCCGGTTTCCTCACACACGAATGCGACCACACATACGCTTTCCTCGGCGCCAACGAGGGTGATAAATAAAGTTTAAATAACATCAACTGTTTAGGCCGAGCTGTCCTTTATTCAGTACAATTACTGATGTAATATATTCTGACACTGTGCATTTTTATATTGAGCGTTACTTTTTCGTTACAAATTTTAGAATTATGGACCATGAGTGAAGAAAACAATCCTTCACACAGTGCACTAGTTTACCCGTTCGCACATTTTGATACCTCATATGCTAATAGTTTTTTCTAAAAGGATATAAAATTTACATATAAGGCCAGTGCACAGTTTCATTGTAGTGTCAGCAAAGATGTATTATTTTGCTGATATAATCTTACCCTTCAAATATCATGTTAATGACTTAGTGAAATGTGCAGCTTCTGTGTTACGAATCGCTTATATTTAGACCCGTCATCATATAAACTATATACAAATTACGCAAATATGTTGAATGTGTATGTATGCTATTAAAGTATGTTTGTATCTTATAATTTGACGTTGTTGTTGTTCATAGTTCATGTAAATATCATTTGTAAATGGGCAAATGTTTATATGTGGATTGCTAATAAAGATTGAATTGAATTGAATTGATACTAGCCCTTTCAATGTTCAGTCGGTGAAATAGAGTTCAGTCATACACTAAATCATACAAATATCCTCTTATTGTTTACCTCGTTTACAGAATATAATGCCACCAAGACACTGTGTATGTTGAATAACCATGTAATATTATGAGCATGAAAATGAGATGATGTAGAGATACGCTACACGATATAGGCGTACATTTTTAAAGTGACATTACATCCCAACAACCCAAAACAATGCATTGTTCACGTACTTTTATAAATGAATTGTTACAACAAATTCTTCCGAATACATTCGAACACAAATATTGAATCAATGTTTGTGGTCTACAAACTTTCAGAAGTGAATGCAGAATTACATATACCGGTCATCCACGCTCCTGAATTGACATTTCTTTGTCATTGTAGTAGTCAATACTAAGCGCTTAATACTGTTGCTTAGAGATAATAAATTTAACTAAGATTAGTTTACAAATAAATATGCATAGGTACTAATATAGATATAACGGTAAATATGTACCATAAATCTCGTTATTCGGGATACACATGTTGTATTATGCATGTATGTCGACCCTGTTTATATTTTGTTATGTCAACAAACCGCGTATACGACGCTTGTTTATTAGTTGAAATACTCAGTTTTTGAGGCAAATATTTGGAAAAAAGTATACCATATAATAGAAAATTACCTTCTGTATAAATTTGCATTTTCACTGATGTAGTGTCGCTTTAATGGCGCAGCGTTATTTTTGGCTTTGTGTTGATTTTGTTGTCCACCGTCCACCTCTCAATGCTTATGTGTACTGAAATACATATTGCAGAATAACCAGAGTTTGAAGTTTGAGGCTTCGACCTTCGTGATATATTTCTACGCATAAGAACTTCAAACTCGGGTTATTCTGCGATATACTACGGTTGATACTTATTATTTCGATTCTAACACGACTTACTTCTAATAATTTTAGACGCGAATCAAATGAGTATTTTCTTCAAACGCCGTGCATATGGCTTTCGAAATTTCCTCCCGCGTAAGGGGTGATGACGTTATTTGTTATGGAAAATATCAATCTAGTGCATAAATGAACAAAAGTTGCAACTGATCAATAATTTTATTTATTTTGTCAAATAAAACTGTACAAAATAGTAACTGAAACGTTACTTAGCAGAAAAACAAGACGGACAAAAGATTATCTGATTCTAAAAATAGCTCACTTCCGCGAATTCCCACCGATGGATAGCCAGACCACGGTGCGCGTGCAGCATAGTTCAAGGTAGGTATATCGCAGAATAACCCGATTTTAGATTGTAGATTTTACTCTACAAGTATGTATGTTATTAGCTGGGTCGTGTTAGAATAACAAATAAATTAAGCATACACTATTATGTTAATATTTATTAATTCTAAGACAACGATTTATTCACTTAAAATAAATAAAATGTTGATATCTGAAAAATGAAGAATGAATTATTTTAGAACTATTAAAATCGCCCAGATCGATGAAAAGTGTTTTTGCAATTAAGATTAACATTGTTTTTTTCCCAACATATCATCATCTCTAGTGACACATCCACGACTGAATTCTATGATTACCTTGCATGTAAACCATATCAATATCTACTTTAACTCTTTCACCGCCAATGTCGCATAAAAGCGACTTGGTAAAAAAGTAGAGAACCCGATCGAACAGAACAGAACATGCCGTCTGATCAGGCTATATGCTGATTGCTCTTCAGACAGTGGAGCTGAAGCACCTGTCCGAATAGCAAACAACATAGATCCTGATCAGACGCGGCGTTACGCCGCGGCTGATCTGAATCTATGTTGTTTGCACATGCTCTGAATTTATTCGGCGCTGAAAGAGTTAAACGTGCGAAGTTTAGTTTAAACTTTTATTTATTTTACAACGATTGCGAAGCAAGTTTTAACAACTTATATTAATCACTCTCGTTGGCGCGGATTAAAGCGTAAATGTGGTCTTTCCTGTGGGAGGAAACCGGAGTATCCGGAGAAAACCCACTTGTCCTATCTGGCGACCATCGTACCATCTCACATACTTCCTGGTCCGAGGATCGAACCCAAGTTGTATTGGGGAGAAGCGAGCGCGCTAATCACTGTGCTAATCGGACGTGCGACGCATAGGTACCTATAAAAGAGGGAACACTTATTTAAATGGGGGGGGGTATATATATGCTTATTACAGCAAACTCATTCAACACTCAATATTATTGATAACTGGAAACGTGAGTGGAATGGAGAAGCATTATATAGTGGAAATAATGCAATATGGCAGGATTAGCGACAATGTAATAAGTCTTTATCAAACAATAACATGCACAATGATGTGATAGCGCGTTCGCTTCAGGTGCGAACAGTCCGGAGTTGGATCCGTTACGAGAGTGCCCTTAGGCAAGGTATTTACATTCCTCTTCTCTCTCCCTCGTGGTGATGGATTCCACCAGGAATGAGGTCTCGAATAAAATCTAGTCTAGTCTAAAATAAATTTGTATAAACTACACTGATGTGATAATAGCAGACTATCAAAAGAAAATAAGTGAATGATCGAATAATATGTCATTAAAGAACATAGAAACATGTAGCGCCATTCGTGATAATAATGTTTTCAATGTTCATTCGGTGAACTACTATATTAATAATAATAAATATTTCGATCATACACAGTAACAAACTGTCCTTTTAATATTGGACATATACTTTCTTTTCTCCATGTTGAAGGAATAATGCTAGTGTCAAACACTAGTTGAGCTACTTTTTGAATCACAGCAATAACTCGTGGACATTTCTAAACGTGATGCGAGATCTGAATTCGCATGTGTAATAATCCGCGTTATTTAAAGATGGGCATGCGGCAAAGCTTCCCCCTATCCTGTATAGTCTTCATACTATATGAATTGAAATTCTAACACAATTAATAATATAAAGCCTTCATCCGTTATGTCGAAGTCGGCTATGTCGAATTCTCCAGTTATCTCGAAGTCGGATCAAAATCCCGTTTCAGACACTATCATTTTACATATAACTGGATCTGTTTATATTGAATTTCGTTAAGTCAAACTTCGGTTATGTCGAAGTATTTTGCTCGGTCCCACGGAATTCGACATAACGGATGTAGACTGTAATAGAATTTATTACTATATAAACAAGGCCAACTTTATCATAGGTGTTAACTAATCAACCGGTAGCGACGATAAATAAACGTAAAACACTCACAATATTATTAATATTATTATTATTATCATTGGTGTGAGGATAGACAGTTTAAGCATAGTGCTACAATACAGGATACTTACTTGCGTGGCTTATAAGCACGAGTATAATAACGAAAAACACTCCCCGTAACGGATTGTGGGAACAAATGGCGTATTTCGACATTTCACTAGTCCCGATATTTTATTTTCCCTCAGTGAAGAATGGATTGAGCATTTATTTGTTTCAATGTTTTGCGGTATGCGCGAAATGATATTACTCGATTGAGCTGCTTTTTTACATATTTTAATATAGGTGTTATATAATCTAGAGCAAACATATTAAAAATAAATTATTCGCAGACGATGCCTATTTTTTAACAGTGGACAAAGAGTTCTTGGAAAAGTAATGAAATATCTAAGTTCGTGCATAATATTAGACATCATATTTGATAGATTGATTTATTCAATTATTTATTATTGGGAAGGGTCGTGTTCTAATAACTTTGGCCCGACCCTTTTGCTATGTTACACAAATGTATATATGTGCCTTATAATCTATTAACCTATTTCACATCTGATTCATGCTCGTATGTAATATTGTATTGTCGAATGTATTACATATGCAATAAAATAAGTATGGTTAAATCATTTATTCAAGTCTCACTCGTGTGCATCATATTTACAACAACATACATACACATATAGCAGTGTACACAGCCAGTCTCTATGATAAGTATAAGAGACTCCAGCCATTGTTGCTGCAAATATTCAGCTAAAACGTTATATTTAAAATACTGAATCCGAAGAAAGCACTATTGTGCATTGTTTAATAAATGTCTTTAGAAACCATTTAATATGATATCATCTTTGAAAGCACTAGTGTGCATTGTTTAATAAATGTCTTTAGGAACAATTTGTCACCTTTGAAAGCACTATTGTGCATTGTTTAATAAATGTCTTTAGAAACCATTTATCACCTTTGAAAGCACTATTGTGCATTGTTTAATAAATGTCTTTAGAAACCATTTATCACCCTTGAAAGCACTATTGTGCATTGTTTAATAAATGTCTTTAGAAACCATTTATCACCATTGAAAGCACTATTGTGCATTGTTTAATAAATGTCTTTAGAAACCATTTATCACCTTTGTAAGCACTATTGTGCATTGTTTAATAAATGTCTTTAGAAACCATTTATCATCATTGAAAGCACTATTGTGCATTGTGTAATAAATGTCTTTAGAAACCATTTATCACCTTTGAAAGCACTATTGTGCATTGTGTAATAAATGTCTTTAGAAACCATTCATCACCTTTGAAAGCACTATTGTGCATTGTTTAATAAATGTCTTTAGAAACCATTTATCACCTTTGAAAGCACTATTGTGCATTGTTTAATAAATGTCGCTAGAAACCATGTATCACCTTTGAAAGCACTATTGTGCATTGCTTAATAAATGTCTTTAAAAACCATTTATCACCTTTGATCAGATTAAAGATCATCTGATTTGCAACATTAGCATAGAATGCACATAAAACATTCACCTCATATATAACATGAACAAGAAGAAAATTAATGTATTTATATTTGAGCAATTATTGAACCTCATCTACACCATATACAACTAATATAATATTAGTAGCCTGGGTTCCAGTCTGTCAATTTTTCACTTTATAACTACTGGCAAAATGATCATAAACTCAATACGGTATCGGTGTTAAAATATATTTATTTGGCTGACCAGGCAAAATATATCGACGCCTGTTCCCAGGCTAATATATTAGTCTAAAACCGACTATGAGAAATCCACAGTTTTAGCGATTGGAACATTAACAAATATGAATATTAAGCTACTGTAGCAGTGGGATTTTATTGGGAACCTGGAAAACTGGCTGCTTAATACAGATTATCAGCTTAATGGAGGTAACCACTAACACAAGTTTGACTGTATGCCCGACTTAATGGAGGTAACCACTAACACAAGTTTGACTGTATGCCCGACTTAATGGAGGTAACCACTAACACAAGTTTGACTGTATGCCCGACTAAAATGTTTACGCGGACATAGGAATCTGCTAATACATTAGGCATGAAATTCTCAAAACAATAATTCTGACACAAATGTAGAAATAGATATATAGCACCAAAATTTCAAACATTTTTTGGAAAACTCTCAAACAATGGGAATAGAGAAAATTATGATTACTTGAAAGGTTACTGTGATAAATCATTTGCACAACCAACACTTATACGTCCTTAACTCTTTCGGCGCCGAATAAATTCAGAGCATGTGCAAACAACATAGATCCAGATCAGCCGCGGCGTAGCGCCCCCTCTGATCAGGATCTATGTTGTTTGCTATTTGGACAGGTGCTTCAGCTCCACTGTCTGAAGAGCAATCAGCATATAGCCTGATCAGACATGTTCTATTCTGTCCGATCGGGTTCTCTACTTTTTTACAAAGTCGCTTTTATGCGACATTGGCGCTAAAAGAGTTAATCAGCTTTACCAAATCCATTAGATAACAAAATAAAAATAAATAATAAAATACATGTATAACTTTATAACGCTCATTATGTCTCATCAATGTACAACAATAACAGAACAACATTAAAATAATACATGGTATAGTACATTGCCACTCATAAATGAGTTACAAGAGACGGTATTTATCAAAGTATAAACACACATCACATTATGCAGTTGTAATAATATAGTATGATACAACACATGTATATACATACATGTATTTGTAAACAACACATGATAAATCTGAATAACCTTCGCTAATCTAACCTAAAATAAGCTTACAATCAAAATGATATCATAAAATGCCGATGATTGTATGAGAGCTGCGCATATCAAAAAATGTTTTGAAAAAGCAAATATCAAATCTGATCAGATCAGAATTGAACTGATTAGCATAGACTATTCAGCTGGTATTAAAATACATTGGATTATTAAGAAAAATTGAAGCATTATGTACACAGGTAACAATAACGTCTTTGTAGAATATTAAAACAGGTTTTGGCACTTAATCTCATAATTTCTGCGTTGGAAAATATAAATATTAGCTTATCATATGTTTACATATAGGATAGTAGTGTAATAAGGGTATCAAAAATTGGCTTTATGATGCTAACAAATTATTGTGTGAAAATGGATTTACAGATATCTGGAGAAATCCTCATGTTGTAAATAGAAACAGCTTGTTATGTATATTGAAACAACGTCTGATTGATTGCTTCATACAGGGTTGATTTACTAGTAAGGCTTCTAGTAGTGTACTTGAACTGTATAATAATTGTAAATATGATTTTGGATATGAAACCTACTTGGACATGTTACCATATACATTGCGACTATATATAACCAGAATAAGAATATCTGCACATTCGCTTAGAATACAAACTGGTCGATATGCATCAAATAGAATACAGAGAAACGAAAGATACTGTCAATGCTGTAATACTATGGATGTGGAAGCTGAGTTTCATTTTATCTTAACATGTTCATGCTATATAGATTTGAGGAAACGTTACATTATTAAAAGATTTTATACAAGACCAAGTATGTATACATTTTTGAAATTGTTAAGCTCTGATAACAGAAGTGACTTGTATAATTTGGCTCTTTACATTAAACATGCTTTAAAGAAACGAAATAATATATTAAATACCTTTATTTAAATATGATATTAGAGTTTATCCTCCGTGCTACATGACAGCATTCGTAGCACTTGTATATAATGGCTATTACATTGATTGATTGTGATATATAATTATGTTTTTATGTGTGGATATATATATATAATTATGTATATATATCTATATGCATGTATGTATATTTCTATTAATGACTATGTACTTATGTATACGTCAAAATAAATTTTATGTTCTGTTCAAAAACAAAAAAAGTATAAGTGTGCAATGCGACACCACATTATCAAAGTTTTATAACCACCTCTTGTTTCTAACAATGGATTCGTTCTCGAATGACGACTGCGCGTTTATTGATACATTTTTTCAACGTTGTTGATACAGCGGATCTGCTACATATCGGATAGCGTCAACAATTTGTTTTATAGCATTGTTTATGGATGGTCGGTTTTCTATATTAATACCCGAGGATAAACTGTTGAAGCAACAGAAGCTTACCAATATAACCTCTACGAAATGTTTGTCTATGTTCAGCATTCCAATTATATTTAATCCCATTTTGGGAGTGTTAATCTTTGTTTAACAAAATACATTGCAGAATATTGATATTGTTACGGAACAATAGTCACTCCACTTATATACACTACCAATATTAAATCTGCAAATATTGCTGAAATTACAATTTGCTAGGACATAATCAGTTACTGATGCACCCTGCGGTGATAATTTGTGTAATCACCAATATGTTATGCTCGCCTAATATACCGTTAGTATGCGTAAGCAATAGCAAATGTGCCAATTTGAGGCCCGCAATAGTAATGTGAGGACCATAATACAACGAACGAACATATTTTATTCACATAAACTATACAGTTTTTAGTGACATAGCAATATTACATTCTACAACATAAGTATAAAATTATGACAACAAATGTAGGTGATAATTGTTGGCATACCATATTACTATAGGGATGAACTATAGTATATAATTTTACATACTCGAAATCTTAAAACATTTCTAAATGCAATCCTAATTACAGTGACATCTATATATGCGATATACTGTATTTCAGTACAACATATCAATAAGTACTATTTACAACAAAAAGTTACATATAAACCTGATACTAGTGTATATTAAAATGGACAACATATTGAAAACCCCGTATCTGTATATTTTAGTCGAGTGTTCAGATCAATCAAGTCATATACAGAACAGTATGCAATACATATTCCATACTAGGGATACAGCGTTAGGTGGAACACACCAAACTAAACACATCGTCCGTAAAGTTGTTAATTGTACCATGCAAAATACAGTCATTGTTAGTACCGATTCTACTATTCAAGTCACCTATGATATAGACTGAATAAGTTTTCATATATATCAATATCACACTGGAGCATATCAAAAGGGTCAACATTTACGACGTCATAGGCAGGAGAATGCTCCCCCATACAATTTTAATAAGAATCACATATATTCGGATCTTTATCCATAAGGAAAAATTAGCATCTAACATCAAGTTTCACCCAGATGAAAGAGTCTAAATTGTTTTTTGACTACGGTGATACCATCAATAACTTCCTTAGATGTGTATTACATAACTATACCACAGCTACTGCGTTTGGAATTGTCTGCGCAATACACATAGTCAAATTAGCATTACTTTTAGATGAAGCCCATGTTTCATATGGGAATATTATATCGTTATTAGAAATGATATTGACTAAGTCGTCACTGTCTTTCTTGGCTGCTGTTAACCCATGGATATTTAAAGATAGAATATTGAGCTCACCCTGCTCGGTCTCTCAGTCATTTACTGCATTACCGTTGACGTATAGCGTATCGAATGCAATCCATGACGTATTGCCCTCCTTACGTGCCTCCTTCATCTTTGGTAGTAGTCTACGCATGCTGTCTACTACCTCACGTGGGATTTGTTCATTCACGTAATGTGGGGTACCTTCCTACTCATTGCATTGTTTTCTGACACACTCTCGTTCGTTAAACAAAGTGAATTTAGCAATAATTTAGTTCATACAATTTCATGTTAGCTCGATTGCGAAACAAGTTCTTACAACTTATAGTAATCACTCTCGAGACATCATTTATGATGGAATACAGGGAGAAGAGACAACGTGGAATTTAAATGCTTTACCTAAGGGCACAATCGTAACGGCTCCAGTGGGGCTCGAACTCCGGACCTTTCGCACCTGAAACGAACGCGCTACTATTGCGCTATCCCGACTTCACTAGCAATCATTTGCCTTGGCCTTTCCTCTGTTTACCGTCCCATGCGATGAACTATTTCGAACGACATATTGTCAACACGATTCTTAGCTACATTCATCTTATTGGGTATAGAGTATTTTATTATACACTCTGAATATTCTGGGCCGTCGGTTCGGGACTCTGGAATGTTACTAAGCAATACATTGTTTCCCATAGTTTGTAGGTAAACTACTTCGTCTCTCTTTCTCTAGCTCTAACACTTTATCGTTCGCAATGCCCA
>CM026391.1:81835553-81864231 GCA_014843695.1 Archivesica marissinica
TTAACTTTTGATAGAATTGAATATTTCGGTATTATTTTACCATGGGAGGAACATTCCTTCCTTTAAGTAAATCAGAGATATTCCAATTGCATATTTGTTCATAATGCAACGTCTTGCACTGCTGACCAAGGGAGGAACGTTCCACCCTTTAAGAAATACAAAGATATGCCAATTGCTTATTTGTTCAAAACGCAACTTCTTGCATTGCTTGGCCAAGGGTGGAACGTTCTACCCTTTGAGAAATACAAAGATATGCCAATTGCTTATACTACCCCTCACTGTGTAGAGTCTATATGAGGCAGCCTGCACAAGTTTGCTATATTATGTGGCATAAATAGGCCGATATGTGTCCTGAAAAACGGAAAATACGTTTTTATAATGGATCCTTAGATGTAAATTAGATTTAGCACATTCGGGTACAACATCAATTTGAATAATCATTTGAAAAACAAACACCTTTCAACGGAAAGCAGTTCAAGTGACAATTGTTTCATTTGTTAAAACGCCAATGAATGTACAATGACCGATAACAATAACTGAATGAGTCGTCATATTTGCATGACCTTACAGGGAGAAGATGACGCTTACGCAATTTTATATAAGAGATTGAGTGATTTTGAGATTTTGATATAATTCTATCGAATATTCGAATAACTTTCCGACCGAATATTCGAATACTAATATATACTACATATTCGTGTTGTGCTATGTATATTGTTAACATGTGACATTTGTGTTTGTATGTAATAAAATAACAAAAAAATACAAAATACATTATAAAAAGGTAACGAAATTGAAGATCAATGCCGCAACCCCAGAAGCACTCCTTCTTTCTTTTACATGGCTGGTTTACAGCATGGATATATATGAGAATCCATCTCTATATACTGTTTCTATTATTATTAAATGACGGTGATATAGTGTCAAATTTTGGATTCCCATTTCAACGTGTTGACTACATGCGGCCCACTGATGCGCCAAGAACGAGTTGTATGTACTCGAAATCTAGGGCATACCACAAAAAGCGTATCGTCATTTATTGACATGTATTTGTACTATCTTATTATAGGATAGTACCTGGTTTGGATAACAGCAAATAGTTAGTCAAGTCGTATTCGCATTTAGCAATGGATTCCCTGCGTATGGTTGTGTTCTGCGTTGCCTTTACAACAGCATTATGTTATCAAGGTAAGTGCCTTTTGTACTTCTACAAATTTAATATTATGTGCGTGAGTTAATAACCATTACCATGTTAATACAAAAGAAAAGTAAAAACAAGTTTATTTTCATAATCCCTGTGTGTACATAGACAAAGGCGTGAGATACATGGACTTAATACAGACAATCATAAAATCACCCGGCACTTGATTGGAGAACATAAGTGTATCCCGGTGTGTATTCTTAATGACAATTTCATCAAAAAATATTTAATAATTTATTTGCTTCCTTTCGTCAAAAGTTCCTTTTTTATCATATTTGTAAATTTCAACATTGGATGTAACATTCCACGAAATGTAACTTGTATCATCAGTTGTAACATTCCACGAAATGTAACTTGTATAATCAGTTGTAACATTCCAAGAAATGTAACTTGTATCATCAGTTGTAACATTCCACGAAATGTAACTTGTATAATCAGTTGTAACATTCCAAGAAATGTAACTGTATAATCTGTTGTAACATTCCAAGAAATGTAACTTGTATAATCTGTTGTAACATTCCAAGAAATGTAACTTGTATAATCAGTTGTAACATTCCAAGAAATGTAACTTGAATCATCAGTTGTAACGTTCCAGGAAATGTAACTTGTATAATCAGTTGTAGCATTCCACGAAATGTAACTTGTATCATCAGTTGCAACATTCTACGAAATGTAACTTGTATAATTAGTTGTAATATTCCAGGAAATGTAACTTGTATAATTAGTTGTAATATTCCAAGAAATGTAACTTGTATAATTAGTTGTAATATTCCAAGAAATGTAACTTCTAGATAATAAATACACGTCAAATACAACGTTAATGTAAATCAATTCAAATACAACGCGTGTGTGCTGAATAACAACAAAATACAGTTATAACTATCTCACAGTTTGCATCGATACACATCAGTGTTCGACTGATTTTAACATTTAAATGATCCCTACACAACGGCATCGCTCATTTATATTATACATATTATACAGTTATAAATGCGTATGTTGTCTGTATGTTTGTGCTAGCATACATACTATTTATGCTATATTATGTGTGTACTCATGTGATTGGACAGTTGAATGGAATTTAATTAATGAATCTATGTATATGTCATGTAATATTAATCTACAAAGCCGCTCTGAATTAAATAAATGGATGCGTTCTGATTTACAAATATGACCACATGTAAAATTAAATTTATAATACTTAACTTTTAGTAATGAATATGGTTACGAAGTGTTTACTGATCGGCCAGGTTATACAACTATACAACTTTGCAACAACTTCAATTTTGTATGTTTGGTTTTGTGTTTTGTTGCGTCTTTTGACCTTCTCCTTGTTAGAAATAAAGAACTATTTTGCTTTAATTATAAGACACATATCAGATAAATATTACATGTATTTACACATAGATATAAATGGCTATGGGAGCTCATTTGTATCAAATGTATGCTTTATGTTTGCACTGTTCGCTAACTGTATATAATATGTATGTATGTCCTCATGGACTTGAAAGCCTACTGGAATTTAATAAAATAAACTAAACTAAACTATTATCGAATCCATTAATAATCAAATGTCGCTTCTGGAGCGTGGCTATCCATGAATAATCATCCTATTTTCACATTAGATAGTATTTAAACCGCAATAACACTGAAGTTCACTCATTATTTCGGAAGAATGTGTAGAATAGAGTAATAAAGTGTACTTACAATGTTTGTAGTGTGCTGATAGATCGGTTGCATATACCCTGCTGATGAATCTGTAAATATAAATAAGACCTTGCGTCAATAGCAGGATTAAGCTTTTCTGTTACCTCCCTTGGCAGATAAAGTGTGAGTTTTACGTTTATTTATCGTCGCTACTGGTTACCCATATGAACGACGCCTCTTGAAGAGATTAGACATTTTAGATGTTTGGAGGATAGTGCAATGATACAGACATATACCCATTCCAGAGTCTCCTCAGGTTCTTTTACGTGCATGGTGTAAAGCACCGACACGAGACCTCGGTTTAAAGCGCCATCTGAAAGATTAGGGTCAGACGGAGGTCGAACCTGCGATCCCTGGATTACCAGTCCAGCGTGTTACCACTGGACTACAGATCAGATACAGTCCGATTTATCCAGAAATATATAGCGGCCCTTTATAGTTGGAATCCTTTGTTTTTACTGTTATTTCCTATCTAAATGTTCCAGTTTGATTTGATCAACCTCGTGCTAATTAATTTAAAACACATAGTACCCATTGGATAAACTGTAGGATATCTGTGGAGATATAGTAATATAGTAATTATAAGATGAGAATGTGTGTGAGGAATGATAGCATATTGTGTAAAGGAAGCAACGATAACAACAGAGGAAACCACTTAAGATGATATGTAAACTTTTAGGGAGTTTTCAGGGGCAGTAACTGGCCGTGACTCTCATTGTACGTGTGATTGTATACGGTTTGCATATACATAATTATTTTTAATCTGTTGCAAATATGTTAAGAAAGGGATGACATAATGTATTGTATTGGTTTGTTGACAGTGTATATGAGTATATAGAGCAGACACGGAGTGATATTCCCCGAGCCGAAGTTTTCAGCTAAAACAATGTTTCAGTCACTGTTTATCGATTTTATTTTATCAACGTTTACCCCGTCGACTGCCTCAGCGCAGTAATTTCACGATGGGTGATTTTTTCCCCTGACACTGGAATGGCCAGATGTTCATATCGTATATCGCAGTTAGTCTTACTGTTAGTGTTAAGAAATTCAACATAGCTAAATGGGGCATATTATCGAAACAATACCTCCATATTTATCTCCCCTTCTCTCGCAGATCCATTGCTCATCTTCGTACCGAGCGCGCAGCTATTCGGTTTTATTCTAAGAATCGCGAGACACGCGAAAGATATGTATTTTAAGTCGTATATATCCGGCTTGCTCCGAAATATAAAAAATATATGTACAGGTAACCTAGGTTATCCAATAAAAATGCTGGAAATTGTATTGAAGTGTGATAAAAAAAAAAATATATCTACGTTTGTTTAGCCATTATCGTATTTACATAAATAAATATGTTAGGGGTAAATCAGGTGTAAATTGTGTTTTTCATTGGTAGATACATATCGGAATACGCTGCGCATAGGTTACACAACTCTATACATTAAAACATTCGTCTACCTGTTTCCGATCAAACGAATTGAAATGTACATAATAAACTCTAAGTAACCTGTATGCACGTTTCGGTAATTGTATTTATAACCTTTAAATCGTGTCTTTGTCGAGTTTGTAAATTAATATCCAGCCACAAACGGTGGTAAATTACAGTATTATTTTCAATAAAATATATACGTAAGCAAATCGTGGTGCTTGGTTAACTATCAAAGTAAATAAAGTGATCCAATTAAGGAAATCATTCACAAATACATATATATTAATAATGCTTCCGCGGCCAGGATATTTGTAATTGGTAATACAACAGGCATTACCAGTAAGCATGAAGAACACGTTCAACAACCAGAGAAGCTTAGTTAGTTTTCATACAAACTGACACCAGAAAGAATCTGTGCACTTGCCTTAGAGGTAAACTTGATAACACTGTAGTAGCGCGTTCGCTTCGGGTGCGAAAGACCCGTAGTTCGACCCCCACTGTAGCCGTTACGATTGTGCCCTTATGCAAGGCATTTAAATTCCAAATGTCTCTTCTCTCTCACTAGTACAAATAGAAATTTATTTTAGCTCGATTGCGAAACAAGTTCTTACAACTTATATTAATCGCTCTCGAGACCTCATCAGCGCCACGGGGGAGGGAGAAGAGGCAATGTGGAATTAAAAGGCCTTGCCTAAGGGCAGGCACAGTCGAAACGGTTCCAGCGGGGTGCGATACGGTGCTAGTTTGTTTACTTCCTGCAGCGTCTCTGTGTGCCTCATTTGACAGATAACAGATGTGTGTAGTTTCGTGGTACTATTTCAATAGTGTCCGTGTATCTAATTCATTCATTGTGATATATTCCTGTTAAATGTATAACGATTAGTAGGATTTCCAAATTCACATCAAAGTAAATTAAATAAAGACGTTATTATTGGGCTAGTTTCATACCAGCCTAGGTACCTACAACTGGTAACTTGATATCTGCCTATGATATTACCTAGGGTCGATAACTAGGCTGATATGAAAATAACAACGTAATAACCTCTAAGTAACCTTTATGTGCGCATCAGTAAGCCACGTAATAACCTCTAGGTAACCTTTATGTGCGCATCAGTAAGCCACGTAATAACCTCTAGGTAACCTTTATGTGCGCATCAGTAAGCCACGTAATAACCTCTAGGTAACCTTTATGTGCGCATCAGTAAGCCACGTAATAACCTCTAGGTAACCTTTATGTGCGCATCAGTAAGCCACGTAATAACCTCTAGGTAACCTTTATGTGCGCATCAGTAAGCCACGTAATAACCTCTAGGTAACCTTTATGTGCGCATCAGTAAGCCACGTAATAACCTCTAGGTAACCTTTATGTGCGCATCAGTAAGCCACGTAATAACCTCTAGGTAACCTTTATGTGCGCATCAGTAAGCCACGTAATAACCTCTAGGTAACCTTTATGTGCGCATCAGTAAGCCACGTAATAACCTCTAGGTAACCTTTATGTGCGCATCAGTAAGCCACGTAATAACCTCTAGGTAACCTTTATATGCGCATCAGTAAGCGAGGAGAAGAATTATATAAGACTATGTCTTCCATTCTAATCCTGTTTCTGTATTCTGATTACGTGTGATTGTTAAAAAGAAATAAAATATGTTTAAACTATCACTAATCCACGTAATAACCTCTAACTAACCTGTATGTAATTACCAGTAAGAGACGTAATAACCTCTAGGTAACATGTATGTACTTACCAGTAAGAGACGTAATAACCTCTAGGTAACATGTATGTACTTACCAGTAAGCGACGTAATAACCTCTAAGTAACATGTATGTGCGCATCAGTAAGCCACGTAATAACCTCTAGGTAACATGTATGTAGGCACCAGTAAGCGACGTAATAACCTCTAACTAACCTGTATGTACTTACCAGTAAGCGACGTAATAACCTCTAAGTAACATGTATGTGCGCATCAGTAAGCCACGTAATAACCTCTAGGTAACATGTATGTAGGCACCAGTAAGCGACGTAATAACCTCTAACTAAACTGTATGTACTTACCAGTAAGCTACGTAATAACCTCTAAGTAGCATGTATGTGCGCATCAGTAAGTTACCTAATAACCTCTAAGTAACATGTATGTACGAATCACTAAGCCACATAATAACCTCTAAGTAACATGTATGTACGTATCAGTAAGCCACGTAATAACCTCTAAGTAACATGTATGTACGCATCAGTAAGTTAGGTAATAACATCTAAGTAACATGTATGTACGCATCAGTAAGTTAGGTAATAACATCTAAGTAGCATGTATGTACGCATCAGTAAGTTAGGTAATAACATCTAAGTAACATGTATGTACGCATCAGTAAGACACGTCATAACCTCTAAGTAGCATGTATGTGCGCATCAGTAAGTTAGGTAATAACATCTAAGTAACATGTATGTACGTATCAGTAAGTTAGGTAATAACCTCTAAGTAACATGTATGTACGCATCAGTAAGTTAGGTAATAACATCTAAGTAACATGTATGTACCCATCAGTAAGTTAGGTAATAACATCTAAGTAACATGTATGTACGTATCAGTAAGTTAGGTAATAACATCTAAGTAGCATGTATGTACGTATCAGTAAGTTAGGTAATAACCTCTAAGTAGCATGTATGTACGCATCAGTAAGCCGCGTAATAACCTCTATGTATGATTCCCAATCCCAGCAACGTTCTCGATTACGATAACATGCGTTTAGCTTTCATTTCAATCTACTCGTATTTATTGTGTACATACATATTTTGTTTTTTGTTTTTTACGTTTATTTATCGTCGCTACCGGTTACCCATATGAGCGACGCCTCCTGAAGAGATTAGTCATTTTAGATTTTTGGAGGATAGTGCAATGATACAGAAAGAGACCCATTACAGAGTATCCTCTGGTTCTTTTACGTGCACGGTGTAAAGCACCGACACGAGACCTCGGTTTAACGTCCCATCTGAAAGACTGTTAATTTTATTAGGGTCAGACGGGGGATCGAACCTGCGATCCCTGGATTACCAGTCCAGCGCGTTACCACTGAACTACAGATCCGTCTCGTACATACATATTTGCTGTAAATTATGTTATATAATGTCGAATAAATATGTGTAAACAACGTTATGTAGTTTGTACACATATATTATAATAGGTGTTATGTAGTTTGTACATCAAACACATATATTCTAATAGGTGTTATGTAGTTTGTACATCAAACACATATATTCTAATAGGTGTTATGTAGTTTGTACATCAAACACATATATTCTAATAGGTGTTATGTAGTTTGTACATCAAACACATATATTCTAATAGGTGTGCCACCATGACTGAGTGGTTAAGTTCGTTGACTAATCACTAACCCCCCCCCCACCGCTGTAGATTAGTATCCCACTGGGAGTAAGTGACCCAGCTGACTTGTGGAAGGTCGGGGGTTCTACCTGGATGTTCGTCCATGCAAAAAATACTGCTCCGAGGTGCATCCTCCTTAAAACATAACTGGGTAGTCGCCATATCACTTAAGCTGTTAGCGTTGTTTTAAGCATTCCAAAAATACCCACAAATAAACTTATACATTTGGTATAGCATAACATTTCAGATATATTTCTCGATAGAAAATCTAGATTCAATCTTATTGCTGCATTTGAATATCACTCTGTATTGATGGACTAATTAGTTTATATAAGGGAACAAACGATTATAGTATGCCATTTGTGTGTATACACATAATTGTTTATTGTGTAATAGTCTAAATAAAAATATCGAAATACAAAAAAAAAGAATAAAATAACAATGAAAGAATGGGACTGCCTTGTCTCGTATTCAGAGCCAGTCAATTGTAACTTGGAGCATATCATTGTGTCTTGTAACTGTAATGTATCTATCGTCATGCAGTGAGATTGACGAACACGTGTATCACATTGAACAGCACGACACACAAGGCATGAGACACGAACGTTAATAAATTGGATATATATTACATGTGTTAAGTGTTGCAATTACGAATCCTGTCAGTTGAATAATGTTCCTGTAGAGATTTGACACTAGGACAAGTAAAATTTTTATTTATTTTACAACTAATGCGAAGCAAGCTGTAACAACTTATATTAATCACTCTCGTTGGCGCGGAAACCGGAGTGCCCCCAGAAAAAAACACACATGTCATGTCTGATACGACCGTACCATCTCACATACTACCCGGTCCGAGGATCGAACTCGGGTTACATTGGTGAGGTGCGAGCGTGCGATTGCGCTAATCGGACAGACATGACACTGATACCCAGACCAATATATGATGAAGTCATTAACTAATAATGATCATGGTGTCTAGCCATGAATTTAAAATGCTTGCAAATACAATAATTCCAGCATATGGATAGAACTATTGTGATTTTATGCTAAACAGTTAGTTTATACAAATTTATTTTAGCTCGATTGCGAAACAAGTTATTTCAACTTATATAAATCACTCTCGAGACCTCATTCCTGATGGAATCCATCGCCACGAGGGAGAGAGAAGAGGCAACGTGGAATTTAAATGCCTTGCCTAAGGGCATAATCGTAACGGCTCCAGTGGGGCTCGAACTCCGGACCTTTCGCACCTGAAGCGAACGCGCATCCAACTGCGCTATCACGACTTCCACTAGTTGTAAGAACTTGTTTCGCAATCGAGCTCAAATAAATGTGTATAAACTAAACTAGTATTTAATATAATACTGTGGCCTTTTTGACACCAGTCCAATAATAATAATGGACGTCAAGTAAAAAGGTATGACGTCACGGCATTGTTCTAACACCTGATAATGTGTTCATGGTATTTTGCTAAAATAAAAGCAGTCTATTTACCGTACGCAATAACAAATTAGTAACAAATTGGTTGTTGTCAAAGTTTAGATTTCTTTTCCGAGACTATGACATGTTCATGAGTAAACATACGTATTCAGTAATAATGAACATTATAATTATGTTTATGAAATCCATACAATGTACTTGGAAGTATATATTGCTAATTGTTTCCGTAAATTGTATTATAAGTCTGTTGCTGTCCCACATGCATGTATACACAATGGATATGCTAGTTAAATTTACCGAGGCACCAACGACTATGTACTCAATGCAGTATGAATATGATAGAAAGTGAATTTCATTTCCTCTTAATATGCCCTAAATATACTGATCTAAGACACACACATTTGAAAAGATACTACTATATCAGGCATATATTACAACAAAATGATCAACCTTTTAACAGTCGAATTAAAGGCATTATTATTAAAACAGTGTAAATTTATTTACTTTGCAAATTTGATAAGAAGTAGGGATTTCAACGAATATTCGAATTCCAGTATTCGAATAATCGAAAAAAATATTATACTTGCAAAAATAATATAAACTGTCATAAAATCAGATACTTTGTTTTCTTTTGAAACAATCATAAAACGACCGATCATAAGTAACTTGCTGAAAGGTGAATGTGTATAATCAATCGATCATAAGTAACTTGCTGACAGGTGTATGTGTATGATACATCATTCATAAGTAACTTGCTGACAGGTGAATGTGTATAATACATCATTCATAAGTAACTTGCTGACAGGTGTATGTGTATGATACATCATTCATAAGTAACTTGCTGACAGGTGAATGTGTAAAATACATCATTCATAAGTAACTTGCTGACAGGTGTATGTGTATAACCGATCGGTCATAAGTAACTTGCTGACAGATGAATGTGTATAACCAATCGGTCATAAGTAACTTGCTGACAGGTGAATGAGTATAACCAATCATTCATAAGTAACTTACTGACAGGTGAATGTGTATAATACATCATTCATAAGTAACTTGCTGACATGTGAATGTGTATAACCAATCATTCATAAGTAACTTGCTGACAGGTGAATGTGTATAACCAATCATTCATAAGTAACTTGCTGACAGGTGTATGTGTATGATACATCATTCATAAGTAACTTGCTGACAGGTGCATGTGTATAACCAATCATTCATAAGTAACTTGCTGACAGGTGTATGTGTATGATACATCATTCATAAGTAACTTGCTGACAGGTGTATGTGTATGATACATCATTCATAAGTAACTTGCTGACAGGTGATGTGTATAATACATCATTCATAAGTAACTTGCTGACAGGTGAATGTGTATAATACATCATTCATAAGTAACTTGCTGACAGGTGAATGTGTATAATACATCATTCATAAGTAACTTGCTGACAGGTGAATGTGTATAATACATCATTCATAAGTAACTTGCTGACAGGTGAATGTGTATACTCAATCATTCATAAGTAACTTGCTGACAGGTGTATGTGTATGATACATCATTCATAAGTAACTTGCTGATAGGTGAATGTGTATAACCAATCGGTCATAAGTAACTTGCTGACAGGTGAATGTGTATGATACATCATTCATAAGTAACTTGCTGACAGGTGTATGTGTATAACCAATCGGTCATAAGTAACTTGCTGACAGGTGAATGTGTATAACCAATCGGTCATAAGTAACTTGCTGACAGGTGAATGTGTATGATACATCATTCATAAGTAACTTGCTGACAGGTGAATGTGTATACTACATCATTCATAAGTAACTTGCTGACATGTGAATGTGTATAACCAATCATTCATAAGTAACTTGCTGGCAGGTGAATGTGTATGATACATCATTCATAAGTAACTTGCTGACAGGTGAATGTGTATGATACATCATTCATAAGTAACTTGCTGACAGGTGTATGTGAATGATACATCATTCATAAGTAACTTGCTGACAGGTGAATGTGTATAATACATCAGTCATAAGTATCTTGCTGACAGGTGAATGTGTATGATACATCATTCATAAGTAACTTGCTGACATGTGTATGTGTATAATACATCATTCATAAGTAACTTGCTGACAGGTGTATGTGTATAACCAATCATTCATAAGTAACTTGCTGACAGGTGAATGTCTATCATACATCATTCATAAGTAACTTGCTGACAGGTGAATGTGTATGATACATCATTCATAAGTAACTTGCTGACAGGTGAATGTGTATGATACATCATTCATAAGTAACATGCTGACAGGTGTATGTGTATGATACATCATTCATAAGTAACTTGCTGACAGGTGAATGTGTATGATACATCATTCATAAGTAACTTGCTGACAGGTGAATGTGTATAACCAATCATTCATAAGTAACTTGCTGACACGTGTATGTGTATGATACATCATTCATAGGTAACTTGCTGACAGGTGAATGTGTATGATACATCATTCATAAGTAACTTGCTGACAGGTGAATGTGTATAATACATCATTCATAAGTAACTTGCTGACAGGTGTATGTGTATGATACATCATTCATAAGTAACTTGCTGACAGGTGAATGTGTATGATACATCATTCATAAGTAACTTGCTGACAGGTGAATGTGTATAACCAATCATTCATAAGTAACTGCTGACAGTGATGTGTATATACATCATTCATAAGTAACTTGCTGACAGGTGAATGTGTATGATACATCATTCATAAGTAACTTGCTGACAGGTGAATGTGTATGATACATCATTCATAAGTAACTTGCTGACAGGTGTATGTGTATGATACATCATTCATAAGTAACTTGCTGACAGGTGAATGTGTATGATACATCATTCATAAGTAACTTGCTGACAGGTGAATGTGTATAATACATCATTCATAAGTAACTTGCTGACAGGTGAATGTGTATAATACATCATTCATAAGTAACTTGCTGACAGGTGAATGTGTATAATACATCATTCATAAGTAACTTGCTGACAGGTGAATGTGTATAATACATCATTCATAAGTAACTTGCTGACAGGTGATGTGTATAATCAATCATTCATAAGTAACTTGCTGACAGGTGTATGTGTATGATACATCATTCATAAGTAACTTGCTGACAGGTGAATGTGTATAATCAATCATTCATAAGTAACTTGCTGACAGGTGAATGTGTATGATACATCATTCATAAGTAACTTGCTGACAGGTGAATGTGTATAATACATCATTCATAAGTAACTTGCTGACAGGTGAATGTGTATGATACATCATTCATAAGTAACTTGCTGACAGGTGTATGTGTATAACCAATCGATCATAAGTAACTTGCTGACAGGTGAATGAGTATAAACAATCATTCATAAGTAACTTACTGACAGGTGAATGTGTATAATACATCATTCATAAGTAACTTGCTGACATGTGTATGATACATCATTCATAAGTAACTTGCTGACAGGTGAATGTGTATAATACATCATTCATAAGTAACTTGCTGACAGGTGAATGTGTATAACCAATCATTCATAAGTAACTTGCTGACAGGTGAATGTGTATAACCAATCATTCATAAGTAACTTGCTGACAGGTGAATGTGTATAAATCATTCATAAGTAACTTGCTGACAGGTGAATGTGTATGATACATCATTCATAAGTAACTTGCTGACAGGTGAATGTGTATAATACATCATTCATAAGTAACTTGCTGACAGGTGAATGTGTATAATCAATCATTCATAAGTAACTTGCTGACAGGTGTATGTGTATGATACATCATTCATAAGTAACTTGCTGACAGGTGTATGTGTATAATACATCATTCATAAGTAACTTGCTGACATGTGTATAATACATCATTCATAAGTAACTTGCTGACAGGTGTATGTGTATAACCAATCATTCATAAGTAACTTGCTGACAGGTGAATGTGTATAATACATCATTCATAAGTAACTTGCTGACAGGTGAATGTGTATGATACATCATTCATAAGTAACTTGCTGACAGGTGAATGTGTATGATACATCATTCATAAGTAACTTGCTGACAGGTGAATGTGTATAATACATCATTCATAAGTAACTTGCTGACAGGTGAATGTGTATGATACATCATTCATAAGTAACTTGCTGACAGGTGAATGTGTATAACCAATCATTCATAAGTAACTTGCTGACAGGTGAATGTGTATGATACATCATTCATAAGTAACTTGCTGACAGGTGTATGTGTATAACCATCTCATAAGTAACTTGCTGACAGGTGAATGTGTATAATACATCATTCATAAGTAACTTGCTGACATGTGTATGATACATCATTCATAAGTAACTTGCTGACAGGTGAATGTGTATGATACATCATTCATAAGTAACTTGCTGACAGGTGAATGTGTATAATACATCATTCATAAGTAACTTGCTGACAGGTGAATGTGTATAATACATCATTCATAAGTAACTTGCTGACAGGTGAATGTGTATAATACATCATTCATAAGTAACTTGCTGACAGGTGAATGTGTATAATACATCATTCATAAGTAACTTGCTGACAGGTGATGTGTATAATCAATCATTCATAAGTAACTTGCTGACAGGTGAATGTGTATGATACATCATTCATAAGTAACTTGCTGACAGGTGAATGTGTATAATCAATCATTCATAAGTAACTTGCTGACAGGTGTATGTGTATGATACATCATTCATAAGTAACTTGCTGACAGGTGAATGTGTATAATACATCATTCATAAGTAACTTGCTGACAGGTGAATGTGTATAATACATCATTCATAAGTAACTTGCTGACAGGTGTATGTGTATAACAAATCGATCATAAGTAACTTGCTGACAGGTGAATGAGTATAAACAATCATTCATAAGTAACTTACTGACAGGTGAATGTGTATAATACATCATTCATAAGTAACTTGCTGACATGTGTATGATACATCATTCATAAGTAACTTGCTGACAGGTGAATGTGTATAATACATCATTCATAAGTAACTTGCTGACAGGTGAATGTGTATAATCAATCATTCATAAGTAACTTGCTGACAGGTGTATGTGTATAATACATCATTCATAAGTAACTTGCTGACAGGTGTATGTGTATAACCAATCATTCATAAGTAACTTGCTGACAGGTGTATGTGTATAATACATCATTCATAATAACTGCTGACAGGTGAATGTGTATAACCAATCATTCATAAGTAACTTGCTGACAGGTGAATGTGTATGATACATCATTCATAAGTAACTTGCTGACAGGTGAATGTGTATGATACATCATTCATAAGTAACTTGCTGACAGGTGAATGTGTATAATACATCATTCATAAGTAACTTGCTGACAGGTGAATGTGTATGATACATCATTCATAAGTAACTTGCTGACAGGTGAATGTGTATAACCAATCATTCATAAGTAACTTGCTGACAGGTGAATGTGTATGATACATCATTCATAAGTAACTTGCTGACAGGTGTATGTGTATAACCAGTCGGTCATAAGTAATTTGCTGACAGGTGAATGAGTATAACCAATCATTCATAAGTAACTTACTGACAGGTGAATGTGTATAATACATCATTCATAAGTAACTTGCTGACATGTGTATGATACATCATTCATAAGTAACTTGCTGACAGGTGAATGTGTATAATACATCATTCATAAGTAACTTGCTGACAGGTGAATGTGTATAACCAATCATTCATAAGTAACTTGCTGACAGGTGAATGTGTATGATACATCATTCATAAGTAACTTGCTGACAGGTGAATGTGTATAATACATCATTCATAAGTAACTTGCTGACAGGTGAATGTGTATAATACATCATTCATAAGTAACTTGCTGACAGGTGATGTGTATAATCAATCATTCATAAGTAACTTGCTGACAGGTGTATGTGTATAACAAATCGATCATAAGTAACTTGCTGACAGGTGAATGAGTATAAACAATCATTCATAAGTAACTTACTGACAGGTGAATGTGTATAATACATCATTCATAAGTAACTTGCTGACATGTGTATGATACATCATTCATAAGTAACTTGCTGACAGGTGAATGTGTATAATACATCATTCATAAGTAACTTGCTGACAGGTGAATGTGTATAACCAATCATTCATAAGTAACTTGCTGACAGGTGAATGTGTATAACCAATCATTCATAAGTAACTTGCTGACAGGTGAATGTGTATGATACATCATTCATAAGTAACTTGCTGACAGGTGAATGTGTATAATACATCATTCATAAGTAACTTGCTGACAGGTGAATGTGTATGATACATCATTCATAAGTAACTTGCTGACAGGTGAATGTGTATAATACATCATTCATAAGTAACTTGCTGACAGGTGAATGTGTATGATACATCATTCATAAGTAACTTGCTGACAGGTGTATGTGTATGATACATCATTCATAAGTAACTTGCTGACAGGTGAATGTGTATAATACATCATTCATAAGTAACTTGCTGACAGGTGAATGTGTATAATACATCATTCATAAGTAACTTGCTGACAGGTGAATGTGTATAACAAATCATTCATAAGTAACTTGCTGACAGGTGAATGTGTATAAACAATCATTCATAAGTAACTTGCTGACAGGTGAATGTGTATAATACATCATTCATAAGTAACTTGCTGACATGTGTATGATACATCATTCATAAGTAACTTGCTGACAGGTGAATGTGTATAATACATCATTCATAAGTAACTTGCTGACAGGTGAATGTGTATAATCAATCATTCATAAGTAACTTGCTGACATGTGTATATACATCATTCATAAGTAACTTGCTGACAGGTGTATGTGTATAACCAATCATTCATAAGTAACTTGCTGACAGGTATGTGTATAACCAATCATTCATAAGTAACTTGCTGACAGGTGAATGTGTATGATACATCATTCATAAGTAACTTGCTGACAGGTGAATGTGTATGATACATCATTCATAAGTAACTTGCTGACAGGTGAATGTGTATAATACATCATTCATAAGTAACTTGCTGACAGGTGAATGTGTATGATACATCATTCATAAGTAACTTGCTGACAGGTGAATGTGTATAACCAATCATTCATAAGTAACTTGCTGACAGGTGAATGTGTATGATACATCATTCATAAGTAACTTGCTGACAGGTGTATGTGTATAACCAGTCGGTCATAAGTAATTTGCTGACAGGTGAATGAGTATAACCAATCATTCATAAGTAACTTACTGACAGGTGAATGTGTATAATACATCATTCATAAGTAACTTGCTGACATGTGTATGATACATCATTCATAAGTAACTTGCTGACAGGTGAATGTGTATGATACATCATTCATAAGTAACTTGCTGACAGGTGAATGTGTATAATACATCATTCATAAGTAACTTGCTGACAGGTGAATGTGTATAATACATCATTCATAAGTAACTTGCTGACAGGTGAATGTGTATAATACATCATTCATAAGTAACTTGCTGACAGGTGAATGTGTATAATACATCATTCATAAGTAACTTGCTGACAGGTGATGTGTATAATCAATCATTCATAAGTAACTTGCTGACAGGTGTATGTGTATAACAAATCGATCATAAGTAACTTGCTGACAGGTGAATGAGTATAAACAATCATTCATAAGTAACTTACTGACAGGTGAATGTGTATAATACATCATTCATAAGTAACTTGCTGACATGTGTATGATACATCATTCATAAGTAACTTGCTGACAGGTGAATGTGTATAATACATCATTCATAAGTAACTTGCTGACAGGTGAATGTGTATAACCAATCATTCATAAGTAACTTGCTGACAGGTGAATGTGTATAACCAATCATTCATAAGTAACTTGCTGACAGGTAATGTGTATGATACATCATTCATAAGTAACTTGCTGACAGGTGAATGTGTATAATACATCATTCATAAGTAACTTGCTGACAGGTGAATGTGTATGATACATCATTCATAAGTAACTTGCTGACAGGTGAATGTGTATAATACATCATTCATAAGTAACTTGCTGACAGGTGAATGTGTATGATACATCATTCATAAGTAACTTGCTGACAGGTGAATGTGTATAACCAATCATTCATAAGTAACTTGCTGACAGGTGAATGTGTATAACCAATCATTCATAAGTAACTTGCTGACATGTGAATGTGTATGATACATCATTCATAAGTAACTTGCTGACAGGTGAATGTGTATAATACATCATTCATAAGTAACTTGCTGACAGGTGAATGTGTATGATACATCATTCATAAGTAACTAGCTGACAGGTGTATGTGTATGATACATCATTCATAAGTAACTTGCTGACAGGTGAATGTGTATAATCAATCATTCATAAGTAACTTGCTGACAGGTGTATGTGTATGATACATCATTCATAAGTAACTTGCTGACAGGTGAATGTGTATAATACATCATTCATAAGTAACTTGCTGACAGGTGAATGTGTATAATACATCATTCATAAGTAACTTGCTGACAGGTGAATGTGTATAATACATCATTCATAAGTAACTTGCTGACAGGTGAATGTGTATAATACATCATTCATAAGTAACTTGCTGACAGGTGAATGTGTATGATACATCATTCATAAGTAACTTGCTGACAGGTGAATGTGTATAATACATCATTCATAAGTAACTTGCTGACAGGTGAATGTGTATAATACATCATTCATAAGTAACTTGCTGACAGGTGAATGTGTATGATACATCATTCATAAGTAACTTGCTGACAGGTGAATGTGTATAACCAATCATCATAAGTAACTTGCTGACAGTGAATGGTATGATACATCATTCATAAGTAACTTGCTGACAGGTGTATGTGTATAACCAGTCGGTCATAAGTAATTTGCTGACAGGTGAATGAGTATAACCAATCATTCATAAGTAACTTACTGACAGGTGAATGTGTATAATACATCATTCATAAGTAACTTGCTAACATGTGTATGATACATCATTCATAAGTAACTTGCTGACAGGTGAATGTGTATAATACATCATTCATAAGTAACTTGCTGACAGGTGAATGTGTATAACCAATCATTCATAAGTAACTTGCTGACAGGTGAATGTGTATGATACATCATTCATAAGTAACTTGCTGACAGGTGATGTGTATAATCAATCATTCATAAGTAACTTGCTGACAGGTGAATGTGTATAATACATCATTCATAAGTAACTTGCTGACAGGTGAATGTGTATAATACATCATTCATAAGTAACTTGCTGACAGGTGAATGTGTATGATACATCATTCAAAAGTAACTTGCTGACAGGTGTATGTGTATAACCAATCGATCATAAGTAACTTGCTGACAGGTGAATGAGTATAAACAATCATTCATAAGTAACTTACTGACAGGTGAATGTGTATAATACATCATTCATAAGTAACTTGCTGACATGTGTATGATACATCATTCATAAGTAACTTGCTGACAGGTGAATGTGTATAATACATCATTCATAAGTAACTTGCTGACAGGTGAATGTGTATAACCAATCATTCATAAGTAACTTGCTGACAGGTGAATGTGTATAACCAATCATTCATAAGTAACTTGCTGACAGGTGAATGTGTATAATCAATCATTCATAAGTAACTTGCTGACAGGTGAATGTGTATAATCAATCATTCATAAGTAACTTGCTGACAGGTGTATGTGATACATCATTCATAAGTAACTTGCTGACAGGTGAATGTGTATAATACATCATTCATAAGTAACTTGCTGACAGGTGAATGTGTATAATACATCATTCATAAGTAACTTGCTGACAGGTGAATGTGTATGATACATCATTCATAAGTAACTTGCTGACAGGTGTATGTGTATAACCAATCGATCATAAGTAACTTGCTGACAGGTGAATGAGTATAAACAATCATTCATAAGTAACTTACTGACAGGTGAATGTGTATAATACATCATTCATAAGTAACTTGCTGACATGTGTATGATACATCATTCATAAGTAACTTGCTGACAGGTGAATGTGTATAATACATCATTCATAAGTAACTTGCTGACAGGTGAATGTGTATAACCAATCATTCATAAGTAACTTGCTGACAGGTGAATGTGTATAACCAATCATTCATAAGTAACTTGCTGACAGGTGAATGTGTATGATACATCATTCATAAGTAACTTGCTGACAGGTGAATGTGTATAATACATCATTCATAAGTAACTTGCTGACAGGTGAATGTGTATAATCAATCATTCATAAGTAACTTGCTGACAGGTGTATGTGTATGATACATCATTCATAAGTAACTTGCTGACAGGTGAATGTGTATAACCAATCATTCATAAGTAACTTGCTGACAGGTGAATGTGTATCATACATCATTCATAAGTAACTTGCTGACAGGTGAATGTGTATGATACATCATTCATAAGTAACTTGCTGACAGGTGAATGTGTATGATACATCATTCATAAGTAACTTGCTGACAGGTGAATGTGTATAATACATCATTCATAAGTAACTTGCTGACAGGTGAATGTGTATAATACATCATTCATAAGTAACTTGCTGACAGGTGAATGTGTATAACCAATCATTCATAAGTAACTTGCTGACAGGTGAATGTGTATAACCAATCATTCATAAGTAACTTGCTGACAGGTGAATGTGTATGATACATCATTCATAAGTAACTTGCTGACAGGTGAATGTGTATAACCAATCATTCATAAGTAACTTGCTGACAGGTGAATGTGTATGATACATCATTCATAAGTAACTTGCTGACAGGTGAATGTGTATAATACATCATTCATAAGTAACTTGCTGACAGGTGAATGTGTATGATACATCATTCATAAGTAACTTGCTGACAGGTGAATGTGTATAATACATCATTCATAAGTAACTTGCTGACAGGTGAATGTGTATAATCAATCATTCATAAGTAACTTGCTGACAGGTGTATGTGTATAACCAATCATTCATAAGTAACTTGCTGACAGGTGAATGTGTATCATACATCATTCATAAGTAACTTGCTGACAGGTGAATGTGTATGATACATCATTCATAAGTAACTTGCTGACAGGTGAATGTGTATGATACATCATTCATAAGTAACTTGCTGACAGGTGAATGTGTATAATACATCATTCATAAGTAACTTGCTGACAGGTGAATGTGTATGATACATCATTCATAAGTAACTTGCTGACAGGTGAATGTGTATAACCAATCATTCATAAGTAACTTGCTGACAGGTGAATGTGTATGATACATCATTCATAAGTAACTTGCTGACAGGTGTATGTGTATAACCATCGGTCATAAGTAATTTGCTGACAGGTGAATGAGTATAACCAATCATTCATAAGTAACTTACTGACAGGTGAATGTGTATAATACATCATTCATAAGTAACTTGCTGACATGTGTATGATACATCATTCATAAGTAACTTGCTGACAGGTGAATGTGTATAATACATCATTCATAAGTAACTTGCTGACAGGTGAATGTGTATAACCAATCATTCATAAGTAACTTGCTGACAGGTGAATGTGTATGATACATCATTCATAAGTAACTTGCTGACAGGTGAATGTGTATAATCAATCATTCATAAGTAACTTGCTGACAGGTGAATGTGTATGATACATCATTCATAAGTAACTTGCTGACAGGTGAATGTGTATAATCAATCATTCATAAGTAACTTGCTGACAGGTGAATGTGTATGATACATCATTCATAAGTAACTTGCTGACAGGTGAATGTGTATAATCAATCATTCATAAGTAACTTGCTGACAGGTGAATGTGTATGATACATCATTCATAAGTAACTTGCTGACAGGTGAATGTGTATAATCAATCATTCATAAGTAACTTGCTGACAGGTGAATGTGTATGATACATCATTCATAAGTAACTTGCTGACAGGTGAATGTGTATAACCAATCATTCATAAGTAACTTGCTGACAGGTGAATGTGTATGATACATCATTCATAAGTAACTTGCTGACAGGTGAATGTGTATAACCAATCATTCATAAGTAACTTGCTGACAGGTGAATGTGTATGATACATCATTCATAAGTAACTTGCTGACAGGTGAATGTGTATGATACATCATTCATAAGTAACTTGCTGACAGGTGAATGTGTATATACATCATTCATAAGTAACTTGCTGACAGGTGAATGTGTATAATACATCATTCATAAGTAACTTGCTGACAGGTGAATGTGTATGATACATCATTCATAAGTAACTTGCTGACAGGTGAATGTGTATAACCAATCATTCATAAGTAACTTGCTGACAGGTGAATGTGTATGATACATCATTCATAAGTAACTTGCTGACAGGTGTATGTGTATAACCATCGGTCATAAGTAACTTGCTGACAGGTGAATGAGTATAACCAATCATTCATAAGTAACTTACTGACAGGTGAATGTGTATAATACATCATTCATAAGTAACTTGCTGACATGTGTATGATACATCATTCATAAGTAACTTGCTGACAGGTGAATGTGTATAATACATCATTCATAAGTAACTTGCTGACAGGTGAATGTGTATAACCAATCATTCATAAGTAACTTGCTGACAGGTGAATGTGTATGATACATCATTCATAAGTAACTTGCTGACAGGTGAATGTGTATAATACATCATTCATAAGTAACTTGCTGACAGGTGAATGTGTATAATCAATCATTCATAAGTAACTTGCTGACAGGTGAATGTGTATAATACATCATTCATAAGTAACTTGCTGACAGGTGAATGTGTATGATACATCATTCATAAGTAACTTGCTGACAGGTGTATGTGTATAACCAATCGATCATAAGTAACTTGCTGACAGGTGAATGTGTATAAACAATCATTCATAAGTAACTTACTGACAGGTGAATGTGTATAATACATCATTCATAAGTAACTTGCTGACATGTGTATGATACATCATTCATAAGTAACTTGCTGACAGGTGAATGTGTATAATACATCATTCATAAGTAACTTGCTGACAGGTGAATGTGTATAACCAATCATTCATAAGTAACTTGCTGACAGGTGAATGTGTATAACCAATCATTCATAAGTAACTTGCTGACAGGTGAATGTGTATAACCAATCATTCATAAGTAACTTGCTGACAGGTGAATGTGTATAATCAATCATTCATAAGTAACTTGCTGACAGGTGAATGTGTATGATACATCATTCATAAGTAACTTGCTGACAGGTGAATGTGTATAATACATCATTCATAAGTAACTTGCTGACAGGTGAATGTGTATAATACATCATTCATAAGTAACTTGCTGACAGGTGAATGTGTATGATACATCATTCATAAGTAACTTGCTGACAGGTGTATGTGTATAACCAATCGATCATAAGTAACTTGCTGACAGGTGAATGAGTATAAACAATCATTCATAAGTAACTTACTGACAGGTGAATGTGTATAATACATCATTCATAAGTAACTTGCTGACATGTGTATGATACATCATTCATAAGTAACTTGCTGACAGGTGAATGTGTATAATACATCATTCATAAGTAACTTGCTGACAGGTGAATGTGTATAACCAATCATTCATAAGTAACTTGCTGACAGGTGAATGTGTATAACCAATCATTCATAAGTAACTTGCTGACAGGTGAATGTGTATGATACATCATTCATAAGTAACTTGCTGACAGGTGAATGTGTATAACCAATCATTCATAAGTAACTTGCTGACAGGTGAATGTGTATAATACATCATTCATAAGTAACTTGCTGACAGGTGAATGTGTATGATACATCATTCATAAGTAACTTGCTGACAGGTGAATGTGTATGATACATCATTCATAAGTAACTTGCTGACAGGTGAATGTGTATAATCATCATTCATAAGTAACTTGCTGACAGGTGAATGTGTATAATACATCATATAATACTGACAGGTGAATGTGTATAATACATCATTCATAAGTAACTTGCTGACAGGTGAATGTGTATGATACATCATTCATAAGTAACTTGCTGACAGGTGAATGTGTATAATACATCATTCATAAGTAACTTGCTGACAGGTGAATGTGTATAATACATCATTCATAAGTAACTTGCTGACAGGTGAATGTGTATAAACAATCATTCATAAGTAACTTGCTGACAGGTGAATGTGTATAATACATCATTCATAAGTAACTTGCTGACAGGTGAATGTGTATGATACATCATTCATAAGTAACTTGCTGACAGGTGAATGTGTATAACCAATCATTCATAAGTAACTTGCTGACAGGTGAATGTGTATGATACATCATTCATAAGTAACTTGCTGACAGGTGAATGTGTATAATACATCATTCATAAGTAACTTGCTGACAGGTGAATGTGTATGATACATCATTCATAAGTAACTTGCTGACAGGTGAATGTGTATAATACATCATTCATAAGTAACTTGCTGACAGGTGAATGTGTATGATACATCATTCATAAGTAACTTGCTGACAGGTGTATGTGTATAACCAATCGGTCATAAGTAACTTGCTGACAGGTGAATGAGTATAACCAATCATTCATAAGTAACTTACTGACAGGTGAATGTGTATAATACATCATTCATAAGTAACTTGCTGACAGGTGAATGTGTATGATACATCATTCATAAGTAACTTGCTGACAGGTGAATGTGTATAATACATCATTCATAAGTAACTTGCTGACAGGTGAATGTGTATAATACATCATTCATAAGTAACTTGCTGACAGGTGAATGTGTATGATACATCATTCATAAGTAACTTGCTGACAGGTGAATGTGTATAATACATCATTCATAAGTAACTTGCTGACAGGTGAATGTGTATAACCAATCATTCATAAGTAACTTGCTGACAGGTGAATGTGTATGATACATCATTCATAAGTAACTTGCTGACAGGTGAATGTGTATAACCAATCATTCATAAGTAACTTGCTGACAGGTGAATGTGTATGATACATCATTCATAAGTAACTTGCTGACAGGTGAATGTGTATAATACATCATTCATAAGTAACTTGCTGACAGGTGAATGTGTATAATACATCATTCATAAGTAACTTGCTGACAGGTGAATGTGTATGATACATCATTCAAAAGTAACTTGCTGACAGGTGTATGTGTATAACCAATCGATCATAAGTAACTTGCTGACAGGTGAATGAGTATAAACAATCATTCATAAGTAACTTACTGACAGGTGAATGTGTATAATACATCATTCATAAGTAAATTGCTGACATGTGTATGATACATCATTCATAAGTAACTAGCTGACAGGTGAATGTGTATGATACATCATTCATAAGTAACTTGCTGACAGGTGTATGTGTATAATACATCATTCATAAGTAACTTGCTGACAGGTGAATGTGTATAATACATCATTCATAAGTAACTTGCTGACAGGTGAATGTGTATAACCAATCATTCATAAGTAACTTGCTGACAGGTGAATGTGTATAACCAATCATTCATAAGTAACTTGCTGACAGGTGAATGTGTATGATACATCATTCATAAGTAACTTGCTGACAGGTGAATGTGTATAATACATCATTCATAAGTAACTTGCTGACAGGTGAATGTGTATAATCAATCATTCATAAGTAACTTGCTGACAGGTGTATGTGTATGATACATCATTCATAAGTAACTTGCTGACAGGTGTATGTGTATGATACATCATTCATAAGTAACTTGCTGACATGTGTATGTGTATAATACATCATTCATAAGTAACTTGCTGACAGGTGTATGTGTATAACCAATCATTCATAAGTAACTTGCTGAAAGGTGAATGTCTATCATACATCATTCATAAGTAACTTGCTGACAGGTGAATGTGTATGATACATCATTCATAAGTAACTTGCTGACAGGTGAATGTGTATGATACATCATTCATAAGTAACATGCTGACAGGTGAATGTGTATAATACATCATTCATAAGTAACTTGCTGACAGGTGAATGTGTATGATACATCATTCATAAGTAACTTGCTGACAGGTGAATGTGTATAACCAATCATTCATAAGTAACTTGCTGACACGTGTATGTGTATGATACATCATTCATAAGTAACTTGCTGACAGGTGAATGTGTATGATACATCATTCATAAGTAACTTGCTGACAGGTGAATGTGTATAATACATCATTCATAAGTAACTTGCTGACAGGTGAATGTGTATGATACATCATTCATAAGTAACTTGCTGACAGGTGAATGTGTATAATACATCATTCATAAGTAACTTGCTGACAGGTGAATGTGTATAATACATCATTCATAAGTAACTTGCTGACAGGTGAATGTGTATAATCAATCATTCATAAGTAACTTGCTGACAGGTGTATGTGTATGATACATCATTCATAAGTAACTTGCTGACAGGTGAATGTGTATAATACATCATTCATAAGTAACTTGCTGACAGGTGAATGTGTATAATACATCATTCATAAGTAACTTGCTGACAGGTGTATGTGTATAACCAATCATTCATAAGTAACTTGCTGACAGGTGAATGTGTATAATACATCATTCATAAGTAACTTGCTGACAGGTGAATGTGTATGATACATCATTCATAAGTAACTTGCTGACATGTGTATGATATATAGTAACTTGCTGACAGGTGAATGTGTATAAATCATTCATAAGTAACTTGCTGACAGGTGAATGTGTATAACCAATCATTCATAAGTAACTTGCTGACAGGTGAATGTGTATGATACATCATTCATAAGTAACTTGCTGACAGGTGAATGTGTATAACCAATCATTCATAAGTAACTTGCTGACAGGTGAATGTGTATAACCAATCATTCATAAGTAACTTGCTGACAGGTGAATGTGTATGATACATCATTCATAAGTAACTTGCTGACAGGTGAATGTGTATAATACATCATTCATAAGTAACTTGCTGACAGGTGAATGTGTATGATACATCATTCATAAGTAACTTGCTGACAGGTGAATGTGTATAATACATCATTCATAAGTAACTTGCTGACAGGTGAATGTGTATAATCAATCATTCATAAGTAACTTGCTGACAGGTGAATGTGTATGATACATCATTCATAAGTAACTTGCTGACAGGTGAATGTGTATAATACATCATTCATAAGTAACTTGCTGACAGGTGAATGTGTATAATACATCATTCATAAGTAACTTGCTGACAGGTGTATGTGTATAACCAATCATTCATAAGTAACTTGCTGACAGGTGAATGTGTATCATACATCATTCATAAGTAACTTGCTGACAGGTGAATGTGTATGATACATCATTCATAAGTAACTTGCTGACAGGTGAATGTGTATGATACATCATTCATAAGTAACTTGCTGACAGGTGAATGTGTATAATACATCATTCATAAGTAACTTGCTGACAGGTGAATGTGTATGATACATCATTCATAAGTAACTTGCTGACAGGTGAATGTGTATAACCAATCATTCATAAGTAACTTGCTGACAGGTGAATGTGTATGATACATCATTCATAAGTAACTTGCTGACAGGTGTATGTGTATAACCAATCGGTCATAAGTAACTTGCTGACAGGTGAATGAGTATAACCAATCATTCATAAGTAACTTACTGACAGGTGAATGTGTATAATACATCATTCATAAGTAACTTGCTGACATGTGTATGATACATCATTCATAAGTAACTTGCTGACAGGTGAATGTGTATAATACATCATTCATAAGTAACTTGCTGACAGGTGAATGTGTATAATACATCATTCATAAGTAACTTGCTGACAGGTGAATGTGTATAATACATCATTCATAAGTAACTTGCTGACAGGTGAATGTGTATAATACATCATTCATAAGTAACTTGCTGACAGGTGAATGTGTATGATACATCATTCATAAGTAACTTGCTGACAGGTGTATGTGTATAACCATCGGTCATAAGTAACTTGCTGACAGGTGAATGAGTATAACCAATCATTCATAAGTAACTTACTGACAGGTGAATGTGTATAATACATCATTCATAAGTAACTTGCTGACATGTGTATGATACATCATTCATAAGTAACTTGCTGACAGGTGAATGTGTATAATACATCATTCATAAGTAACTTGCTGACAGGTGAATGTGTATAACCAATCATTCATAAGTAACTTGCTGACAGGTGAATGTGTATGATACATCATTCATAAGTAACTTGCTGACAGGTGAATGTGTATAATACATCATTCATAAGTAACTTGCTGACAGGTGATGTGTATAATCAATCATTCATAAGTAACTTGCTGACAGGTGTATGTGTATGATACATCATTCATAAGTAACTTGCTGACAGGTGAATGTGTATAATACATCATTCATAAGTAACTTGCTGACAGGTGAATGTGTATAATACATCATTCATAAGTAACTTGCTGACAGGTGAATGTGTATGATACATCATTCATAAGTAACTTGCTGACAGGTGTATGTGTATAACCAATCGATCATAAGTAACTTGCTGACAGGTGAATGAGTATAAACAATCATTCATAAGTAACTTACTGACAGGTGAATGTGTATAATACATCATTCATAAGTAACTTGCTGACATGTGTATGATACATCATTCATAAGTAACTTGCTGACAGGTGAATGTGTATAATACATCATTCATAAGTAACTTGCTGACAGGTGAATGTGTATAATCATCATTCATAAGTAACTTGCTGACAGGTGAATGTGTATGATACATCATTCATAAGTAACTTGCTGACAGGTGAATGTGTATAATACATCATTCATAAGTAACTTGCTGACAGGTGAATGTGTATAATCAATCATTCATAAGTAACTTGCTGACAGGTGTGTGTATATACATCATTCATAAGTAACTTGCTGACAGGTGAATGTGTATGATACATCATTCATAAGTAACTTGCTGACAGGTGAATGTGTATAATACATCATTCATAAGTAACTTGCTGACAGGTGAATGTGTATAATACATCATTCATAAGTAACTTGCTGACAGGTGAATGTGTATGATACATCATTCATAAGTAACTTGCTGACAGGTGAATGTGTATAATACATCATTCATAAGTAACTTGCTGACAGGTGAATGTGTATAACCAATCATTCATAAGTAACTTGCTGACAGGTGAATGTGTATGATACATCATTCATAAGTAACTTGCTGACAGGTGAATGTGTATAACCAATCATTCATAAGTAACTTGCTGACAGGTGAATGTGTATGATACATCATTCATAAGTAACTTGCTGACAGGTGAATGTGTATAATACATCATTCATAAGTAACTTGCTGACAGGTGAATGTGTATGATACATCATTCATAAG
>CM026391.1:81865231-81996809 GCA_014843695.1 Archivesica marissinica
TGACAGGAGAATGTGTATAACCAATCATTAATAAGTAACATGCTGACAGGTGAATGTGTATGATACATCATTCATAAGTAACTTGCTGACAAGTGTATGTGTATGATACATCATTCATAAGTGACTTGCTGACAGGTGAATGTGTATAACCAATCATTCATAAGTAACTTGCTGAAAGGTGAATGTGTATGATACATCATTCATAAGTAACTTTCTGACAGGTGAATGTTTATGATACATCATTCATAAGTAACTTGCTAACAGGTGAATGTGTATAATACATCATTCATAAGTAACTTGTTGAAAGGTGAATGTGTATAATACATCATTCATAAGTAACTTGCTGACAGGTTGATGTGTATAATACATCATTCATAAGTAACTTGCTGACAGGTGAATGTGTATAATACATCATTCATATGTAACTTGCTGACAGGTGAATGTGTATGATACATCATTCATAAGTAACTTGCTGACAGGTGTATGTGTATAACCAATCGGTCATAAGTAACTTGCTGACAGGTGAGTGAGTATAACCAATCATTCATAAGTAACTTACAGACAGGTGAATGTGCATAATACATCATTCATAAGTAACTTGCTGACATGTGTATGATACATCATTCATAAGTAACTTGCTGACAGGTGAATGTGTATGATACATCATTCATAAGTAACTTGCTGACAGGTGAATGTGTATGATACATCATTCATAAGTAACTTGCTGACAGGTGAATGTGTATAATCAATCATTCATAAGTAACTTGCTGACAGGTGTATGTGTATGATACATCATTCATAAGTAACTTGCTGACAGGTGAATGTGTATAATCAATCATTCATAAGTAACTAGCTAACAGGTGTATGTGTATGATACATCATTCATAAGTAACTTGCTGAAAGGTGAATGTGTATAATACATCATTCATAAGTAACTTGCTGACAGGTGAATGTGTATAATCAATCATTCATAAGTAACTTGCTGACAGGTGTATGTGTATGATACATCATTCATAAGTAACTTGCTGACAGGTGAATGTGTATAATACATCATTCATAAGTAACTTGCTGATAGGTGAATGTGTATAATACATCATTCATAAGTAACTTGCTGATAGGTGTATGTGTATAACCAATCGGTCATAAGTAACTTGCTGACAGGTGAATGTGTATGATACATCATTCATAAGTAACTTGCTGACAGGTGTATGTGTATAACCAATCGGTCATAAGTAACTTGTTGACAGGTGAATGTGTATAACCAATCGGTCATAAGTAACGTGCTGACAGGTGAATGAGTATAACCAATCATTCATAAGTAACTTACTGACAGGTGAATGTGTATAATACATCATTCATAAGTAACTTGCTGACATGTGAATGTGTATAACCAATCATTCATAAGTAACTTGCTGGCGGGTGAATGTGTATGATACATCATTCATAAGTAACTTGCTGACAGGTGAATGTGTATAATACATCATTCATAAGTAACTTGCTGACAGGTGAATGTGTATGATACATCATTCATAAGTAACTTGCTGACAGGTGTATGTGTATAACCAATCGGTAATAAGTAACTTGCTGACAGGTGAATGAGTATAACCAATCATTCATAAGTAACTTACTGACAGGTGAATGTGTATAATACATCATTCATAAGTAACTTGCTGACAGGTGAATGTGTATACCCAATCATTCATAAGTAACTTGCTGACAGGTGAATGTGTATAATACATCATTCATAAGTAACTTGCTGACAGGTGAATGTGTATAACAAATCATTCATAAGTAACTTGCTGACAGGTGTATGTGTATGATACATCATTCATAAGTAACTTGCTGACAGGTCCATGTGTATAACCAATCATTCATAAGTAACTAGCTGACAGGTGTATGTGTATGATACATCATTCATAAGTAACTTGCTGACAGGTGAATGTGTATAAGCAATCATTCATAAGTAACTTGCTGACAGGTGTATGTGTATGATACATCATTCATAAGTAACTTGCTGACAGGTGAATGTGTATGATACATCATTCATTAGTAACTTGCTGACAGGTGAATGTGTATAATCAATCATTCATAAGTAATTTGCTGATAGGTGAATGTGTATAATACATCATTCATAAGTAACTTGCTAACAGGTGTATGTGTATAACCAATAGGTCATAAGTAACTTGCTGACAGTTGTATGTGTATAACCAATCATTCATAAGTAAGTTGCTGACAGGTGAATGTGTATAACCAATCGGTCATAAGTAACTTGCTGACAGGGGAATGAGTATAACCAATCATTCATAAGTGACTTGGTGGCAGGTGAATGTGTATGATAGATCATTCATAAGTAACTTGCTGACATGTGTATGTGTATAATACATCATTCATAAGTAACTTGCTGACAGGTGAATGTGTATAATACATCATTCATAAGTAACGTGCTGACAGGTGAATGTGTATGATACATCATTCATAAGTAACTTGCTGACAGGTGAATGTGTATGATACATCATTCATAAGTAACTTGCTGACAGGTGAATGTGTATGATACATCATTCATAAGTAACTTGCTGACAGGTGTATGTGTATAACCAATCGATCATAAGTAACTTGCTGACAGGTGAATGTGTATAACCAATCGGTCATAAGTAACTTGCTGACAGGTGAATGAGTATAACCAATCATTCATAAGTAACTTGCTGACATGTGAATGTGTATAACCAATCATTCATAAGTAACTTGCTGACAGGTGAATGTGTATGATACATCATTCATAAGTAACTTGCTGACAGGAGAATGTGTATACCCAATCATTCATAAGTAACTTGCTGACAGGTGAATGTGCATGATACATCATTCATAAGTAACTTGCTGACAGGAGAATGTGTATAACCAATCATTCATAAGTAACTTGCTGACAGGTGAATGTGTATGATACATCATTCATAAGTAAATTTCTGACAGGTGAATGTGTATGATACATCATTCATAAGTAACTAGCTGACAGGTGAATGTGTATAATATATCATTCATAAGTAACTTGCTGACAGGTGAATGTGTATAATCAATCATTCATAAGTAACTTGCTGACAGGTGTATGTGTATGATACATCATTCATAAGTAACTTGCTGACAGGTGAATGTGTATAATCAATCATTCATAAGTAACTTGCTGACAGGTGTATGTGTATGATACATCATTCATAAGTAACTTGCTGACAGGTGAATGTGTATAATACATCATTCATAAGTAACTTGCTGATAGGTGAATGTGTATAATACATCATTCATAAGTAAATTGCCGATAGGTGTATGTATATAACCAATCGGTCATAAGTAACTTGCTGACAGGTGAATGTGTATAACCAATCGGTCATAAGTAACTTGCTGACAGGTGAATGAGTATAACCAATCATTCATAAGTAACTTACTGACAGGTGAATGTGTATAATACATCATTCATAAGTAACTTGCTGACATGTGAATGTGTATAGCCAATCATTCATAAGTAACTTGCTGACAGGTGTATGTGTATGATACACCATTCATAAGTAACTTGCTGACAGGTGAATGTGTATGATACATCATTCATAAGTATCTTGCTGACAGGTGAATGTGTATAATCAATCATTCATAAGTAATTTGCTAATAGGTGAATGTGTATAATAAATCATTCATAAGTAACTTGCTGACAGGTGTATGTGTATAACCAATAGGTCATAAGTAACTTGCTGACAGGTTAATGTGTATGATACATCATTCATAAGTAACTTGCTGACAGGTGAATGTGTATAATCAATCATTCATAAGTAACTTGCTGACAGGTGTATGTGTATGATACATCATTCATAAGTAACTTGCTGACAGGTGAATGTGTATAACCAATCATTCATAAGTAACTTGCTGACAGGTGAATGTGTATGATACATCATTCATAAGTAACTTGCTGACAGTGAATGTGTATAACCAATCATTCATAAGTAACTTGCTGACAGGTGAATGTGTATGATACATCATTCATAAGTAACTTGCTGACAGGAGAATGTGTATACCCAATCATTCATAAGTAACTTGCTGACAGGTGAATGTGTATAACCAATCATTCATAAGTAACTTGCTGACAGGTGAATGTGTATGATACATCATTCATAAGTAACTTCTGACAGGGATGTGTATGATACATCATTCATAAGTAACTAGCTGACAGGTGAATGTGTATAATACATCATTCATAAGTAACTTGCTGACAGGTGAATGTGTATAATCAATCATTCATAAGTAACTTGCTGACAGGTGAATGTGTATGATACATCATTCATAAGTAACTAGCTGACAGGTGAATGTGTATAATACATCATTCATAAGTAACTTGCTGACAGGTGAATGTGTATAATCAATCATTCATAAGTAACTTGCTGACAGGTGAATGTGTATGATACATCATTCATAAGTAACTTGCTGACAGGTGAATGTGTATAATATATCATTCATAAGTAACTTGCTGACAGGTGAATGTGTATAATCAATCATTCATAAGTAACTTGCTGACAGGTGAATGTGTATGATACATCATTCATAAGTAACTTGCTGACAGGTGAATGTGTATAATACATCATTCATAAGTAACTTGCTGACAGGTGAATGTGTATAATCAATCATTCATAAGTAACTTGCTGACAGGTGAATGTGTATGATACATCATTCATAAGTAACTTGCTGACAGGTGAATGTGTATAATAAATCATTCATAAGTAACTTGCTGACAGGTGAATGTGTATGATACATCATTCATAAGTAACTTGCTGACAGGTGAATGTGTATAATACATCATTCATAAGTAACTTGCTGACAGGTGAATGTGTATAATCAATCATTCATAAGTAACTTGCTGACAGGTGTATGTGTATGATACATCATTCATAAGTAACTTGCTGACAGGTGAATGTGTATAATACATCATTCATAAGTAACTTGCTGACAGGTGAATGTGTATAATACATCATTCATAAGTAACTTGCTGACAGGTGAATGTGTATAACCAATCATTCATAAGTAACTTGCTGACAGGTGAATGTGTATGATACATCATTCATAAGTAACTTGCTGACAGGTGAATGTGTATAATACATCATTCATAAGTAACTTGCTGACAGGTGAATGTGTATAATCAATCATTCATAAGTAACTTGCTGACAGGTGAATGTGTATGATACATCATTCATAAGTAACTTGCTGACAGGTGAATGTGTATAATACATCATTCATAAGTAACTTGCTGACAGGTGAATGTGTATGATACATCATTCATAAGTAACTTGCTGACAGGTGAATGTGTATAACCAATCATCATAAGTAACTTGCTGACAGGTGAATGGTATAAACATCATTCATAAGTAACTTGCTGACAGGTGAATGTGTATAATAAATCATTCATAAGTAACTTGCTGACAGGTGATGTGTATGATACATCATTCATAAGTAACTTGCTGACAGGTGAATGTGTATAACCAATCATTCATAAGTAACTTGCTGACAGGTGAATGTGTATGATACATCATTCATAAGTAACTTGCTGAAAGGTGAATGTGTATAATACATCATTCATAAGTAACTTGCTGACAGGTGAATGTGTATAATCAATCATTCATAAGTAACTTGCTGACAGGTGTATGTGTATGATACATCATTCATAAGTAACTTGCTGACAGGTGAATGTGTATAATACATCATTCATAAGTAACTTGCTGACAGGTGAATGTGTATAATACATCATTCATAAGTAACTTGCTGACAGGTGTATGTGTATAACCAATCGGTCATAAGTAACTTGCTGACAGGTGAATGTGTATGATACATCATTCATAAGTAACTTGCTGACAGGTGTATGTGTATAACCAATCGGTCATAAGTAACTTGCTGACAGGTGAATGTGTATAACCAATCATCATAAGTAACTTGCTGACAGGTGAATGTGTATAATACATCATTCATAAGTAACTTGCTGACATGTGAATGTGTATAACCAATCATTCATAAGTAACTTGCTGACAGGTGAATGTGTATGATACATCATTCATAAGTAACTTGCTGACAGGTGAATGTTTATAATACATCATTCATAAGTAACTTGCTGACAGGTGAATGGGTATGATACATCATTCATAAGTAACTTGCTGACAGGTGAATGTGTATGATACATCAGTCATAAGTATCTTGCTGACAGGTGAATGTGTATGATACATCATTCATAAGTAACTTGCTGCCAGGTGAATGTGTATAACCAATCATTCATAAGTAACTTGCTGACAGGTGAATGTGTATCATACATCATTCATAAGTAACTTGCTGACAGGTGAATGTGTATGATACATCATTCATAAGTAACTTGCTGACAGGTGAATGTGTATGATACATCATACATAAGTAACTTGCTGACAGGTGAATGTATATAACCAATCATTCATAAGTAACTTGCTGACAGGTGTATGTGTATGATACATCATTCATAAGTAACTTGCTGACAGGTGTATGTGTATGATAAATCATTCATAAGTAACTTGCTGACAGGTGCATGTGTATAATCAATCATTCATAAGTAACTTGCTGACATGTGAATGTGTATAACCAATCATTCATAAGTAACTTGCTGACAGGTGAATGTGTATGATACATCATTCATAAGTAACTTGCTGACAGGTGAATGTGTATAACCAATCATTCATAAGTAACTTGCTGACAGGTGAATGTGTATGATACATCATTCATAAGTAACTTGCTGACAGGTGAATGTGTATAACCAATCATTCATAAGTAACTTGCTGACAGGTGTATGTGTATGATACATCATTCATAAGTAACTTGCTGACAGGTGAATGTGTATAACCAATCATTCATAAGTAACTTGCTGACATGTGAATGTGTATAACCAATCATTCATAAGTAACTTGCTGACAGGTGAATGTGTATGATACATCATTCATAAGTAACTTGCTGACAGGTGAATGTGTATAACCAATCATTCATAAGTAACTTGCTGACAGGTGAATGTGTATGATACATCATTCATAAGTAACTTGCTGACAGGTGAATGTGTATAACCAATCATTCATAAGTAACTTGCTGACAGGTGAATGTGTATAATACATCATTCATAAGTAACTTGCTGACAGGTGAATGTGTATAATACATCATTCATAAGTAACTTGCTGACAGGTGAATGTGTATGATACATCATTCATAAGTAACTTGCTGACAGGTGTATGTGTATAACCAATCGGTCATAAGTAACTTGCTGACAGGTGAATGAGTATAACCAATCATTCATAAGTAACTTACTGACAGGTGAATGTGTATAATACATCATTCATAAGTAACTTGCTGACAGGTGAATGTGTATGATACATCATTCATAAGTAACTTGCTGACAGGTGAATGTGTATGATACATCATTCATAAGTAACTTGCTGACAGGTGAATGTGTATAATACATCATTCATAAGTAACTTGCTGACAGGTGTATGTGTATAACCAATCATTCATAAGTAACTTGCTGACAGGTGAATGTGTATGATACATCATTCATAAGTAACTTGCTGACAGGTGAATGTGTATAACCAATCATTCATAAGTAACTTGCTGACAGGTGAATGTGTATGATACATCATTCATAAGTAACTTGCTGACAGGTGAATGTGTATGATACATCATTCATAAGTAACTTGCTGACAGGTGAATGTGTATGATACATCATACATAAGTAACTTGCTGACAGGTGAATGTATATAACCAATCATTCATAAGTAACTTGCTGACAGGTGTATGTGTATGATACATCATTCATAAGTAACTTGCTGACAGGTGAATGTGTATAACCAATCATTCATAAGTAACTTTCTGACAGGTGTATGTGTATGATACATCATTCATAAGTAACTTGCTGACAGGTGCATGTGTATAACCAATCATTCATAAGTAACTTGCTGACATGTGAATGTGTATAACCAATCATTCATAAGTAACTTGCTGACAGGTGAATGTGTATGATACATCATTCATAAGTAACTTGCTGACAGGAGAATGTGTATAACCAATCATTCATAAGTAACTTGCTGACAGGTGAATGTGTATGATACATCATTCATAAGTAACTTGCTGATAGGTGAATGTGTATAATACATCATTCATAAGTAACTTGCTGATAGGTGTATGTGTATAACCAATCGGTCATAAGTAACTTGCTGACAGGTGAATGTGTATGATACATCATTCATAAGTAACTTGCTGACAGATGTATGTGTATAACCAATCGGTCATAAGTAACTTGCTGACAGGTGAATGTGTATAACCAATCGGTCATAAGTAACTTGCTGACAGGTGAATGAGTATAACCAATCATTCATAAGTAACTTACTGACAGGTGAATGTGTATAATACATCATTCATAAGTAACTTGCTGGCAGGTGAATGTGTATGATACATCATTCATAAGTAACTTGCTGACAGGTGAATGTGTATGATACATCATTCATAAGTAACTTGCTGACAGGTGAATGTGTATGATACATCATTCATAAGTAACCTGCTGACAGGTGAATGTGTATGATACATCAGTCATAAGTATCTTGCTGACAGGTGAATGTGTTTGATACATCATTCATAAGTAACTTGCTGACAGGTGTATGTGTATGATACATCATTCATAAGTAACTTGCTGACAGGTGTATGTGTATAATACATCATTCATAAGTAACTTGCTGACAGGTGTATGTGTATAACCAATCATTCATAAGTAACTTGCTGACAGGTGAATGTCTATGATACATCATTCATAAGTAACTTGCTGACAGGTGAATGTGTATAACCAATCATTCATAAGTAACTTGCTGACAGGTGAATGTGTATGATACATCATTCATAAGTAACTTGCTGACAGGTGAATGTGTATAACCAATCATTCATAAGTAACTTGCTGACAGGTGAATGTGTATGATACATCATTCATAAGTAACTTGCTGACAGGTGTATGTGCATAACCAATCGGTCATCAGTAACTTGCTGACAGGTGATTGAGTATAATACATCATTCATAAGTAACTTGCAGACAAGTGTATGATACATCATTCATAAGTAACTAGCTGACATGTGAATGTGTATAATACATCATTCATAAGTAACTTGCTGACAGGTGAATGTGTATAATCAATCATTCATAAGTAACTTGCTGTCAGGTGAATGTGTATGATGCATCATTCATAAGTAACTTGCTGACAGGTGTATGTGTATAACCAATCGGTCATAAGTAACTTGCTGACAGGTGAATGTGTATAACCAATCGGTCATAAGTAACTTGCTGACAGGTGAATGAGTATAACCAATCATTCATAAGTAACTTACTGACAGGTGAATGTGTAAAATACATCATTCATAAGTAACTTGCTGACATGTGAATGTGTATAACCAATCATTCATAAGTAACTTGCTGGCAGGTGAATGTGTATGATACATCATTCATAAGTAACTTGCTGACAGGTGAATGTGTATGATACATCATTCATAAGTAACTTGCTGACAGGTGAATGTTTATAATCAATCATTCATAAGTAACTTGCTGGCAGGTGAATGAGTATAACCAATCATTCATAAGTAACTTACTGACAGGTGAATGAGTATAACCAATCATTCATAAGTAACTTACTGACAGGTGAATGTTTATAATCAATCATTCATAAGTAACTTGCTGACAGGTGATTGAGTATAACCAATCATTCATAAGTAACTTACTGACAGGTGAATGTGTAAAATACATCATTCGTAAGTAACTTGCTGACATGTGAATGTGTATAACCAATCATTCATAAGTAACTTGCTGGCAGGTGAATGTGTATGATACATCATTCATAAGTAACTTGCTGACAGGTGAATGTGTATGATACATCATTCATAAGTAACCTGCTGACAGGTGAATGTGTATGATACATCAGTCATAAGTATCTTGCTGACAGGTGAATGTGTATGATACATCATTCATAAGTAACTTGCTGACAGGTGTATGTGTATGATACATCATTCATAAGTAACTTGCTGACAGGTGTATGTGTATAATACATCATTCATAAGTAACTTGCTGACAGGTGTATGTGTATAACCAATGATTCATAAGTAACTTGCTGACAGGTGAATGTCTATGATACATCATTCATAAGTAACTTGCTGACAGGTGAATGTGTATAACCAATCATTCATAAGTAACTTGCTGACAGGTGAATGTGTATGATACATCATTCATAAGTAACTTGCTGACAGGTGAATGTGTATGATATATCATTCATAAGTAACTTGCTGACAGGTGAATGTGTATGATACATCATTCATAAGTAACTTGCTGACAGGTGAATGTATATGATACATCATTCATAAGTAACTTGCTGACAGCTGAATGTGTATAACCTATCATTCATAAGTAACTTGCTGACAGGTGAATGTGTATGATACATCATTCATAAGTAACTTGCTGACAGGTGAATGTGTATAACTAATCATTCATAAGTAACTTGCTGACAGGTGAATGTGTATGATACATCATTCATAAGTAACTTGCTGACAGGTGAATGTGTATGATACATCATTCATAAGTAACTTGCTGACATGTGTATATGTATGTTACATCAGTCATAAGTAACTTGCTGACAGGTGAATGTGTATAACCAATCATTCATAAGTAACTTGCTGACAGGTGAATGTGTATAACCAATCATTCATAAGTAACTTGCTGACAGGTGAATGTGTATAATACATCATTCATATGTAACTTGCTGACAGGTGAATGTGTATAACCAATCATTCATAAGTAACTTGCTGACAGGTGCATGTGTATAACCAATCATTCATAAGTAACTTGCTGACAGGTGAATGTGTATGATACATCATTCATAAGTAACTTGCTGACAGGTGAATGTGTATAATACATCATTCATAAGTAACTTGCTGACAGGTGAATGTGTATAATACATCATTCATAAGTAACTTGCTGACAGGTGAATGTGTATAACCAATCATTCATAAGTAACTTGCTGACAGGTGAATGTGTATAACCAATCATTCATAAGTAACTTGCTGACAGGTGAATGTGTATAATACATCATTCATAAGTAACTTGCTGACATGTGAATGTGTATAACCAATCATTCATAAGTAACTTGCTGACAGGTGAATGTGTATAATAAATCATTCATAAGTAACTTGCTGACAGGTGAATGTGTATGATACATCATTCATAAGTAACTTGCTGACAGGTGAATGTGTATAACCAATCATTCATAAGTAACTTGCTGACAGGTGAATGTGTATGATACATCATTCATAAGTAACTTGCTGACAGGTGAATGTGTATAACCAATCATTCATAAGTAACTTGCTGACAGGTGAATGTGTATGATACAACATTCATAAGTAACTTGCTGACAGGTGTATGTGTATAACCAATCGGTCATAAGTAACTTGCTGACAGGTGATTGAGTATAATACATCATTCATAAGTAACTTGCAGACATGTGTATGATACATCATTCATAAGTAACTAGCTGACATGTGAATGTGTATAATACATCATTCATAAGTAACTTGCTGACAGGTGAATGTGTATAATCAATCATTCATAAGTAACTTGCTGTCAGGTGAATGTGTATGATGCATCATTCATAAGTAACTTGCTGACAGGTGTATGTGTATAACCAATCGGTCATAAGTAACTTGCTGACAGGTGAATGTGTATAAACAATCGGTCATAAGTAACTTGCTGACAGGTGAATGAGTATAACCAATCATTCATAAGTAACTTACTGACAGGTTAATGTGTAAAATACATCATTCATAAGTAACTTGCTGACATGTGAATGTGTATAACCAATCATTCATAAGTAACTTGCTGGCAGGTGAATGTGTATGATACATCATTCATAAGTAACTTGCTGACAGGTGAATGTGTATGATACATCATTCATAAGTAACTTGCTGACAGGTGTATGTGTATGATACATCATTCATAAGTAACTTGCTGACAGGTGAATGTGTATGATACATCATTCATAAGTAACTTGCTGACAGGTGAATGTGTATGATACATCATTCATAAGTAACTTGCTGACAGGTGTATGTGTATGATACATCATTCATAAGTAACTTGCTGACAGGTGTATGTGTATAATACATCATTCATAAGTAACTTGCTGACAGGTGAATGTGTATAACCAATCATTCATAAGTAACTTGCTGACAGGTGAATGTGTATATACACATTCATAAGTAACTTGCTGACAGGTGAATGTGTATAACCAATCATTCATAAGTAACTTGCTGACAGGTGAATGTGTATGATACATCATTCAAAAACCAGGATATACATCATTCATAAGTAACTTGCTGACAGGTGAATGTGTATGATACATCATTCATAAGTAACTTGCTGACAGGTGAATGTGTATGATACATCATTCATAAGTAACTTGCTGACAGGGATGTGTATGATCATCATTCATAAGTAACTTGCTGACAGGTGAATGTGTATAACCAATCATTCATAAGTAACTTGCTGACAGGTGAATGTGTATGATACATCATTCATAAGTAACTTGCTGACAGGTGAATGTGTATAATCAATCATTCATAAGTAACTTGCTGACAGGTGAATGTGTATGATACATCATTCATAAGTAACTTGCTGACAGGTGAATGTGTATGATACATCATTCATAAGTAACTTGCTGACAGGTGAATGTGTATAATACATCATTCATAAGTAACTTGCTGACAGGTGAATGTGTATAATACATCATTCATAAGTAACTTGCTGACAGGTGAATGTGTATAATACATCATTCATAAGTAACTTGCTGACAGGTGAATGTGTATAATCAATCATTCATAAGTAACTTGCTGACAGGTGAATGTGTATGATACATCATTCATAAGTAACTTGCTGATAGGTGAATGTGTATAATACATCATTCATAAGTAACTTGCTGATAGGTGTATGTGTATAACCAATCGGTCATAAGTAACTTGCTGACAGGTGAATGTGTATGATACATCATTCATAAGTAACTTGCTGACAGGTGTATGTGTATAACCAATCGGTCATAAGTAACTTGCTGACAGGTGAATGTGTATAACCAATCGGTCATAAGTAACTTGCTGACAGGTGAATGAGTATAACCAATCATTCATAAGTAACTTACTGACAGGTGAATGTGTATAATACATCATTCATAAGTAACTTGCTGACATGTGAATGTGTATAACCAATCATTCATAAGTAACTTGCTGGCAGGTGAATGTGTATGATACATCATTCATAAGTAACTTGCTGACAGGTGAATGTGTATGATACATCATTCATAAGTAACTTGCTGACAGGTGTATGATACATCATTCATAAGTAACATGCTGACAGGTGAATGTGTATGATACATCATTCATAAGTAACTTGCTGACAGGTGAATGTGTATAACCAATCATTCATAAGTAACTTGCTGACAGGTGAATGTGTATGATACATCATTCATAAGTAACTTGCTGACAGGTGAATGTGTATAATACATCATTCATAAGTAACTTGCTGACAGGTGAATGTGTATAATACATCATTCATAAGTAACTTGCTGACAGGTGAATGTGTATAACCAATCATTCATAAGTAACTTGCTGACAGGTGAATGTGTATAACCAATCATTCATAAGTAACTTGCTGACATGTGAATGTGTATAACCAATCATTCATAAGTAACTTGCTGACAGGTGAATGTGTATGATACATCATTCATAAGTAACTTGCTGACAGGTGAATGTGTATGATACATCATTCATAAGTAACTTGCTGACAGGTGTATGTGTATGATACATCATTCATAAGTAACCTGCTGACAGGTGAATGTGTATGATACATCATTCATAAGTAACTTGCTGACAGGTGAATGTGTATGATACATCATTCATAAGTAACTTGCTGACAGGTGAATGTGTATGATACATCATTCATAAGTAACTTGCTGACAGGTGTATGTGTATAATACATCATTCATAAGTAACTTGCTGACAGGTGTATGTGTATAACCAATCATTCATAAGTAACTTGCTGACAGGTGAATGTGTATGATACATCATTCATAAGTAACTTGCTGACAGGTGAATGTGTATAACCAATCATTCATAAGTAACTTGCTGACAGGTGAATGTGTATGATACATCATTCATAAGTAACTTGCTGACAGGTGAATGTGTATGATACATCATTCATAAGTAACTTGCTGACAGGTGAATGTGTATGATACATCATTCATAAGTAACTTGCTGACAGGTGAATGTGTATGATACATCATTCATAAGTAACTTGCTGACAGGTGAATGTGTATAACCCATCATTCATAAGTAACTTGCTGACAGGTGAATGTGTATGATACATCATTCATAAGTAACTTGCTGACAGGTGAATGTGTATAACCAATCATTCATAAGTAACTTGCTGACAGGTGAATGTGTATGATACATCATTCATAAGTAACTTGCTGACAGGTGAATGTGTATGATACATCATTCATAAGTAACTTGCTGACAGGTGAATGTGTATGTTACATCATTCATAAGTAACTTGCTGACAGGTGAATGTGTATAACCAATCATTCATAAGTAACTTGCTGACAGGTGAATGTGTATAATACATCATTCATAAGTAACTTGCTGACAGGTGAATGTGTATGATACATCATTCATAAGTAACTTGCTGACAGGTGAATGTGTATGATACATCATTCATAAGTAACTTGCTGACAGGTGAATGTGTATAATCAATCATTCATAAGTAACTTGCTGACAGGTGAATGTGTATAACCAATCATTCATAAGTAACTTGCTGACAGGTGAATGTGTATAATACATCATTCATAAGTAACTTGCTGACAGGTGAATGTGTATAATACATCATTCATAAGTAACTTGCTGACAGGTGAATGTGTATGATACATCATTCATAAGTAACTTGCTGACAGGTGAATGTGTATGATACATCATTCATAAGTAACTTGCTGACAGGTGTATGTGTATTTACATCATTCATAAGTAACTTGCTGACAGGTGAATGTGTATAACCAATCATTCATAAGTAACTTGCTGACAGGTGAATGTGTATAACCAATCATTCATAAGTAACTTGCTGACAGGTGAATGTGTATGATACATCATTCATAAGTAACTTGCTGACAGGTGAATGTGTATAATCCATCATTCATAAGTAACTTGCTGACAGGTGAATGTGTATAATCAATCATTCATAAGTAACTTGCTGACAGGTGAATGTGTATGATACATCATTCATAAGTAACTTGCTGACAGGTGAATGTGTATGATACATCATTCATAAGTAACTTGCTGACAGGTGAATGTGTATAATACATCATTCATAAGTAACTTGCTGACAGGTGAATGTGTATGATACATCATTCATAAGTAACTTGCTGACAGGTGAATGTGTATGATACATCATTCATAAGTAACTTGCTGACAGGTGAATGTGTATAATACATCAGTCATAAGTAACTTGCTGACAGGTGTATGTGTATAATACATCAGTCATAAGTAACTTGCTGACAGGTGAATGTGTATAATACATCAGTCATAAGTAACTTGCTGACAGGTGAATGTGTATAATACATCATTCATAAGTAACTTGCTGACAGGTGAATGTGTATAATACATCAGTCATAAGTAACTTGCTGACAGGTGAATGTGTATAATACATCAGTCATAAGTAACTTGCTGACAGGTGTATGTGTATGATACATCATTCATAAGTAACTTGCTGACAGGTGTATGTGTATGATACATCATTCATAAGTAACTTGCTGACAGGTGTATGTGTATGATACATCATTCATAAGTAACTTGCTGACAGGTGAATGTGTATGATACATCATTCATAAGTAACTTGCTGACAGGTGTATGTGTATGATACATCATTCATAAGTAACTTGCTGACATGTGAATGTGTATAACCAATCAGTCTGCATGCATGCACAGATCACCGTAATAGATACATATGTATATATAATGGCCACCTACACAATAATCATTCAAAACAACCATTGTTAAAACTGTTAGAGAGCTTTGTTCTATATAACTATCTGCATCTCCATCTAATGTGCAGTGTGTGACATGCACATGCTGTGTATGTATACAATGTATATATATAGTTCACAAAATGTATATGTATCATGATGCATCGTTATATATAATGAGGAGGTGTACGTTGACATAGTTATAGAGGTAGGTTATGGCATTACGATATATAATACGATACCTAGTATGAAACAAGCACGACCTATCAACTGGGGGATGGATGTCAGTATTGGTTACACGAGTGCCAAAGTGATCAGCCACTCAGCAAACTCGGTTAAGCTGGGGCTGGAATGAACATTGTAGGGGAGTATTGTTCGAGAGGTGAAGTGTATATGGTACTATGTTCGGGACTGTTGAGCTATGTGGTCCAGGTTCCTTGTATGTGCTAGGTGGTTGTGGTGTTCGGATACAAACTTTGTGTATATCTATATGTTTATATATGAATAGCTGATGATTGTATGCGTCGATATTCAAGTGTTTGCCAGTTCAGATTAATCATTTTAGTTCCACTGCGTGTTGACTTATTTAGACATTGCATATAACGCATGTGGCTGATCTGTAGTCCAGTGGTAGCACACTGGACTGGTAATACAGGGATCGCAGGTTCGATCCCCCGTCCGACCCTAATAAAATTAACAGTCTTACAGATGGAACGTCGTTTAAACACATGGTTAAAGCTACATCAGTTCATTTGCTAGTCCAATACGAGCGTGAACTATACAGTATCGATGCTCAACTCGGTTATGGTTTGTTAGCTAGAATCTTTAAAACAGAGTGTACAATCTTTATTTGGTCACAAAGACGGATCTGTAGTCTAGTGGTAACACGCTGGACTGGTAATCCATGGATCGCAGGTTCGATCGTCCGTCTGACCCTAATAAAATTAGCAGATGGGACCTTAAACCGTCTCGTGTCGGTGCTTTACACCGTGCACGTAAAAGAACCAGAGGAGACTCTGGAATGGGTCTCTGTCTGTAGCATTGACTATCCTCCATACATCTAAAATGACTAATCTCTTCACGAGGCGTCGCTCATATGGGCAACCGGTAGGGACGATCAATAAACGTAAAACACACAACATTTGCAGAACAATTACAAAGTGAAATATATACATGAGCTCAGCGTGCTAGGCTTAGTGAACTGCTAGTAGCATACATGTCATAGACTAGAGTAACTAATGAATATGTAACTGTTTTAACAGTCATCAATACAGACTGTAAACACATCACTATAGACTGTAAACACATCACTATAGACTGTAAACACATCAATATAGACTGTAAACACATCAATATAGACTGTAAACCCATCGATATATAATTTAAACACATCAATATAGACTGTAAACACATCGATATAGAATTTAAACACATTAATATAGACCGTAAACACATCGATATAGAATTTAAACACATTAATATAGACCGTAAACACATCGATATAGAATTTAAACACATTAATATAGACCGTAAACACATCGATATAGAATTTAAACACATTAATATAGACCGTAAACACATCGATATAGAATTTAAACACATTAATATAGACCGTAAACACATCGAATTTAAGCACATCAATATACAAGTGACTATGTCAACTCAATGGTGCCACTATTTCCTTATAATTATGTAATATATGCAATGGCAAACTATTCAACACAACACAACCCAATACACACATTCTATTTCTATTTCAAGGCCTCTACATACTTTGTCTAACAGTAGTTATTTTGTTTACACAATCTTCGTCAGTGACCTCATAAATCCGGAGAATATCAGGTTACTAGCGCGCACACGAACGTCATGGTTCGGGCCGTATCCATATGCATGCGTCATTCTACGCCGTCCATTCTCAATTTGAGTGGTACAAGATTAGTTGATATTACATTCTAAATGGATACTAGTTTCTCACAAAGTATCTATATACATGCTACATTCTACACCGTCCATCCTCAATTTGAGTGGTACAAGTTTAGTTGATATTACAATCTAAATGGATGCTAGTTTCTCACAGTGTCCATATACATGCGTCATTCTACGCCGTCCATTCTCAATTTGAGTGGTGCATGATTAGTTGACATTGCATTCTAAATGGATGCTAGTTTCTTATAATTTGACAACGATTTTAAGTCATTTAAAGTCGGGAAGGCTATCTAGAATCTGTGTTGGTTATTGTTTCCTGGTGGGTGGGGTACCTGAATGTTGACGTGGCATTTTTCTCTCATACCTGGCTTCTTGAAAGTCATCGCTGATGGGCTTAAATCTCGCTCCCTTATGTTCGTAATCAGCTCCTTCCTTTAACAATATACTATCCGTAGCCATGTCTACAACTCGATGTATTATAAAATTGGTTGTAATTTTTCTTCTCTAACTTTGTTTTTACAACCGGAAGTCGCTTTGCCTTAGATATCCTTAGATATAGCACCCAAATGTTGATCTTATCAGAGCTAAAATGTTGTCAGGAAATGCTTAAAGCCATACACACCCAAATGTGCGGTTACTTCGAATGCACGGATGATTACAAACCTTGATTACTAACACATGTATTTCTATTTTATGTATTCAATGATAAATTATTCAGATTTAAAGGACATTGGGATGATTTGTCATCAACATGTTCTGATGAAATTACTACATGTAATTTACCTCTCTTTATGTATAAGTTTACAAACTATCATCATTAACTTTACTTTAGTCCGCTTTCGTGATCGATTGGTTAAGGTCACTGACGTGTACACCACTGTCACCTATCATCACGGATGGTCCCGGGTTCGAGCCCTGTTCAGATGCCGTGTCTCTTTATATGAAAATATTGGCAGTTTCTTAAGTACTGGTTACCGCAGGATCCTTCCAAGGAAATGTGTACAGTGTATGTCGATCAAATGGGCAACCGGTAGCTACGCTAAAAAAAAACAAAAAAACTTTACAAACAAATGAACGAATTATTTATCAAGTGTGTTTCACATAATTCAATAAACACTTCATCTGAGCGTTTGAAAGTTCTGTCATCTGGTTACTTTTCAGATCTGAACACATATGAAGAACACGAATGCAAGCGACCTTGTGTCGTAAACCGGCCTATGAACTGTAGCTATGACTTCAGAGTGGAGCTTTATTATACACTTTCCAAGGCATGCTTCAACTGTCCCTTCAACAAAACAGACTGTTTTCGACCTCATTGTGTTTCTACTGATGGAGTTCCTCGTGGTGTTATTGTGGTTAACAGAATGTTGCCTGGACCCGGAATACACGTAAGTGACATATTTAAACGTTGGAACTAGCTGTTGGGTTTAGTGACAGACGGATCTGTAGTAAAATGGTATCACACTGGACTGGTAATCCAGGGATCGCAGGTTCGATCCCCCGTCTGACCCTAATAAAATTAACAGTCGTTCAGATGGGACGTTAAACCGGGGTCTCGTGTCGGTGCTGTACACCGTGCACGTAAAAGAACTAGAGGAGACTCTGGAATGGGTCTCTGTCTGAGATACTGTTCATTTTATTAGGGTTAGACGGGGGTCGAACATGTGATCTCTGGATTCCCAGTCCATCGTGTTAACCCATGGACTACAGATCCGTCTGTACACATATTTACACTGAGATAAGAACAACTATATCCATTAATCAGTTTTGTTTCTTTTGTTTGTTTGTTTGTTTGTTTGTTTGTTTGTTTGTTTGTTTGTTTGTTTGGTCACATGGTCAGTCTCCAATAACTATTATTTGTGGAGGCGGACCCGGATGCGCCTCCGAGCAGTATTTCAGACACAGACGGGCAGCCGAGGAGAACCATCGACCTTCCGAAAACCAGCTGGATAACGTCCTCACATGAAAGAAGTCGGCACCCCCTACCAAGTTGGATTCGAATTTACAACGAAGTCAACAACATTATCCACTCATCCACGGATACATTAATTAGAGTTGTTTATCCCAGAGTTAGTGAGACTACTAGAAACGGTGTACGTTTCTAATGCGAGATACAATCCATGTCGCAATACTAGTAACGGTGTACGTGACTAATACGAGACACAATCCATGTCGCAATACTAGTAACGGTGTACGTGACTAATGCGAGATACAACCCATGTCGCAATACTAGTAACGGTGTACGTGACTAATACGAGATACAATCCATGTCGCAATACTAGTAACGGTGTACGTGACTAATGCGAGATACAATCCATGTCGTCGCAATACTAGTAACAGTGTACGTGACTAATGCGAGATACAATACATGTCGCAATACTAGTAACGGTGTACGTGACTAATGGGAGATACAATCCATGTCGTCGCAATACTAGTAACAGTGTACGTGACTAATGCTAGATACAATCCATGTCGCAATACTAGTAACGGTGTACGTGACTAATGCTAGATACAATCCATGTCGCAATACTAGTAACAGTGTACGTGACTAATGCTAGATACAATCCATGTCGCAATACTAGTAACAGTGTACGTGACTAATGCGAGATACCATACATGTCGCAATACTAGTAACAGTGTACGTGACTAATGCGAGATACAATCCATGTCGTCGCAATACTAGTAACAGTGTACGTGACTAATGCTAGATACCATCCATGTCGCAATACTAGTAACAGTGTAAGTGACTAATGCGAGATACAATCCATGTCGTCGCAATACTAGTAACAATGTACGTGACTAATGCGAGATACAATCCATGTCGCAATACTAGTAACAGTGTCCGTGACTAATGCGAGATACAATCCATGTCGTCGCAATACTAGTAACAATGTACGTGACTAATGCGAGATACCATCCATGTCGCAATACTAGTAACAATGTACGTGACTAATGCGAGATACAATCCATGTCGCAATACTAGTAACAGTGTACGTGACTAATGCGAGATACAATCCATGTCGCAATACTAGTAACGGTGTACGTGACTAATGCGAGATACAATCCATGTCGCAATACTAGTAACAGTGTACGTGACTAATGCGAGATACAATCCATGTCGCAATACTAGTAACAATGTACTTGACTAATGCGAGATACAATCTATGTCGCAATACAAGTAACAGTGTCCGTGACTAATGCGAGATACAATCCATGTCGCAATACTAGTAACAGTGTACGTGACTAATGCGAGATACAATCCATGTCGTCGCAATACTAGTAACGGTGTACGTGACTAATGGGAGATACAAGCCATGTCGTCGCAATACTAGTAACGGTGTACGTGACTAATACGAGATACAATCCATGTCGCAATACTAGTAACAATGTACGTGACTAATGCGAGATACAACCCATGTCGCAATACTAGTAACAGTGTACGTGACTAATGCGAGATACAATCCATGTCGTCGCAATACTAGTAACAGTGTACATGACTAATGCGAGATACAATCTATGTCGCAATACTAGTAACAGTGTACGTGACTAATGCGAGATACAATCCATGTCGCAATACGAGTAACAGTGTACGTGACTAATGCGAGATACAATCCATGTCGTCGCAATACTAGAAACAGTGTCCGTGACTAATGCGAGATACAATCCATGTCGCAATACTAGTAACAATGTACGTGACTAATGCGAGATACAATCCATGTCGTCGCAATACTAGTAACAGTTTACGTGACTAATGCGAGATACAATCCATGTCGCAATACTAGTAACAGTGTACGTGACTAATGCGAAATACAATCCACGTCGCAATACTAGTAACAGTGTACGTGACTAATGCGAGATACAATCCATGTCGCAATACTAGTAACAGTGTACGTGATTAATGCGAGATACAATCCATGTCGCAATACTAGTAACAGTGTACGTGACTAATGCGAGATACAATCCATGTCGCAATACTAGTAACAGTGTACGTGACTAATGCGAGATACAATCCATGTCGCAATACTAGTAACGGTGTACGTGACTAATGCGAGATACAATCCATGTCGCAATACTAGTAACAGTGTACGTGACTAATGGGAGATACAAGCCATGTCGTCGCAATACTAGTAACGGTGTACGTGACTAATACGAGATACAATCCATGTCGCAATACTAGTAACAATGTACGTGACTAATGCGAGATACAACCCATGTCGCAATACTAGTAACAGTGTACGTGACTAATGCGAGATACAATCCATGTCGTCGCAATACTAGTAAAAGTGTACATGACTAATGCGAGATACAATCTATGTCGCAATACTAGTAACAGTGTACGTGACTAATGCGAGATACAATCCATGTCGCAATACGAGTAACAGTGTACGTGACTAATGCGAGATACAATCCATGTCGCAATACGAGTAACAGTGTACGTGACTAATGCGAGATACAATCCATGTCGCAATACTAGTAACAGTGTACGTGACTAATGCGAGATACAATCCATGTCGTCGCAATACTAGTAACAGTGTACGTGTCTAATGCGAGATACAATCCATGTCGTCGCAATACTAGTAACAGTGTACGTAACTAATGCGAGATACAATCCATGTCGTCGCAATACTAGTAACGGTGTACGTGACTAATGCGAGATACAATCCATGTCGCAATACTAGTAACAGTGTACGTGAATAATGCGAGATACAATCCATGTCGTCGCAATACTAGTAACAGTGTACGTGACTAATGCGAGATACAATCTATGTCGCAATACTAGTAAAAGTGTACGTGACTAATGCGAGATACAATCCATGTCGCAATAGGAGTAACAGTGTACGTGACTAATGCGAGATACAATCCATGTCGCATTACTAGTAACAGTGTACGTGACTAATGCGAGATACAATCCATGTCGCAATACTAGTAACAGTGTACGTGACTAATGCGAGATACAATCCATGTCGTCGCAATACTAGTAACAGTGTACGTGTCTAATGCGAGATACAATCCATGTCGTCGCAATACTAGTAACAGTGTACGTGACTAATGCGAGATACAATCCATGTCGTCGCAATACTAGTAACAGTGTACGTGACCAATGCGAGATACAATCCATGTCGTCGCAATACTAGTAACGGTGTACTTGACTAATGCGAGATACAATCCATGTCGCAATACTAGTAACGGTGTCCGTGACTAATGCAAGATACAATCCATGTCGTCGCAATACTAGTAACAGTGTCCGTGACTAATGCGAGATACAATCCATGTCGTCGCAATATTAGTAACGGTGTACGTGACTAATGCGAGATATAATCCATGTAGCAATACTAGTAACAGTGTACGTGACTAATGCGAGATACAATCCATGTCGTCGCAATACTAGTAGCGGTGTCCGTGACTAATGCGAGATACAATCCAAGTGGTCGCAATACTAGTAACGGTGTACGTGACTATTGCGAGATACAATCCATGTCGTCGCAATACTAGGAACAGTGTACATGACTAATGCGAGATACAATCCATGTCGCAATACTAGTAACAGTCTCCATGACTAATGCGAGATACAATCCATGTCGCAATACTAGTAATAGTGTACGTGACTAATGCGAGATACAATCTATGTCGTCGCAATACCAGTAACGGTGTACGTGACTAATGCGAGATACAAGCCATGTCGTCGCAATACTAGTAACGGTGTACGTGACTAATGCGAGATACAATCCATGTCGCAATACTAGTAACAGTGTACGTGACTAATGCGAGATACAATCCATGTCGCAATACTAGTAACAGTGTACGTGACTAATGCGAGATACAATCCATGTCGCAATACTAGTAACAGTGTACGTGACTAATGCGAGATACAATCCATGTCGCAATTCTAGTAACGGTGTACGTGACTAATGCGAGATACAATCCATGTCGCAATACTAGTAACAGTGTACGTGACTAATGCGAGATACAATCCATGTCGTCGCAATACTAGTAACAGTGTACGTGACTAATGCGAGATACAATCTATGTCGCAATACTAGTAACAGTGTACGTGACTAATGCGAGATACAATCCATGTCGCAATACGAGTAACAGTGTACGTGACTAATGCGAGATACAATCCATGTCGCAATTCTAGTAACAGTGTACGTGACTAATGCGAGATACAATCCATGTCGCAATACTAGTAACAGTGTACGTGACTAATGCGAGATACAATCCATGTCGTCGCAATACTAGTAACAGTGTACGTGTCAAATGCGAGATACAATCCATGTCGTCGCAATACTAGTAACAGTGTACGTGACTAATGCGAGACACAATCCATGTCGTCGCAATACTAGAAACAGTGTCCGTGACTAATGCGAAATACAATCCATGTCGCAATACTAGTAACAGTGTACGTGACTAATGCGAGATACAATCCATGTCGCAATACTAGTAACAGTGTACGTGACTAATGCGAAATACAATCCATGTCGTCGCAATACTAGTAACAGTGTACGTGACTAATGCGAGATACAATCCATGTCGTCGCACTACTAGTAACGGTGTACGTGACTAATGCGAGATACAATCCATGTCGCAATACTAGTAACAGTGTACGTGACTAATGCGAGATACAATCCATGTCGTCGCAATACTAGTAACAGTGTACGTGACTAATGCGAGATACAATCCATGTCGTCGCACTACTAGTAACGGTGTCCGTGACTAATGCGATATACAATCCATGTCGTCGCAATACTAGTAACAGTGTCCGTGACTAATGCGAGATACAATCCATGTCGTCGCAATATTAGTAACGGTGTACGTGACTAATGCGAGATATAATCCATGTCGCAATACTAGTAACACACAACAAACAACCACCAAAAAACCGTGTACGTGACTAATGCGAGATACAATCCATGTCGCAATACTAGTAACAGTGTCCATGACTAATGCGAGATACAATCCATGTCGTCGCAATACTAGTAACAGTGTACGTGACTAATGCGAGATACAATCCATGTCGTCGCACTACTAGTAACGGTGTCCGTGACTAATGCGATATACAATCCATGTCGTCGCAATACTAGTAACGGTGTACGTGACTAATGCGAGATACAATCCATGTCGTCGCAATACTAGTAACAGTGTACGTGACTAATGCGAGATATAATCCATGTCGCAATACTAGTAACAGTGTCCATGACTAATGCGAGATACAATCCATGTCGTAGCAATACTAGTAACGGTGTACGTGACTAATGCGAGATACAATCCATGTCGCAATACTAGTAACAGTGTCCGTGACTAATGCGCGATACAATCCATGTCGTCGCAATACTAGTAAAGGTGTACTTGACTAATGCGAGATACAATCCATGTCGCAATACTAGTAACAATGTACGTGACTAATGCGAGATACAATCCATGTCGCAATACTAGTAACAGTGTACGTGACTAATGCGAGATACAATCCATGTCGCAATACTAGTAACATTGTACGTGACTAATGCGAGATACAATCCATGTCGCAATACTAGTAACAATGTACTTGACTAATGCGAGATACAATCTATGTCGCAATACAAGTAACAGTGTCCGTGACTAATGCGAGATACAATCCATGTCGCAATACTAGTAACAGTGTACGTGACTAATGCGAGATACAATCCATGTCGTCTCAATACTAGTAACGGTGTACGTGACTAATGCGAGATACAAGCCATGTCGTCGCAATACTAGTAACGGTGTACGTGACTAATACGAGATACAATCCATGTCGCAATACTAGTAACAATGTACGTGACTAATGCGAGATACAACCCATGTCGCAATACTAGTAACAGTGTACGTGACTAATGCGAGATACAATCCATGTCGCAATACTAGTAACAATGTACGTGACTAATGCGAGATACAATCCATATCGCAATACTAGTAACAATGTACGTGACTAATGCGAGATACAATCCATGTCGTCGCAATACTAGTAACAGTTTACGTGTCTAATGCGAGATACAATCCATGTCGCAATACTAGTAACAGTGTACGTGACTAATGCGAGATACAATCCATGTCGCAATACTAGTAACAATGTACGTGTCTAATGCGAGATACAATCCATGTCGCAATACAAGTAACAGTGTACGTGTCTAATGCGAGATACAATCCATGTCGCAATACTAGTAACAATGTACGTGTCTAATGCGAGATACAATCCATGTCGCAATACTAGTAACAGTGTACGTGACTAATGCGAGATACAATCCATGTCGCAATACTAGTAACAGTGTACGTGACTAATGCGAGATACAATCCATGTCGCAATACTAGTAACAGTGTACGTGACTAATGCGAGATACAATCCATGTCGCAATACTAGTAACAGTGTACGTGACTAATGCGAGATACAATCCATGTCGCAATACTAGTAACGGTGTACGTGACTAATGCGAGATACAATCCATGTCGCAATACTAGTAACGGTGTACGTGACTAATGCGAAATACAATCCATGTCGCAATACTAGTAACAGTGTACGTGACTAATGCGAGATACAATCCATGTCGCAATACTAGTAACGGTGTACGTGACTAATGCGAGATACAATCCTTGTCGCAATACTAGTAACAGTGTACGTGACTAATGCGAGATACAATCCATGTCGTCGCAATACTAGTAACAGTGTACGTGACTAATGCGAGATACAATCTATGTCGCAATACTAGTAACAGTGTACGTGACTAATGCGAGATACAATCCATGTCGCACTACGAGTAACAGTGTACGTGATTAATGCGAGATACAATCCATGTCGTCGCAATACTAGTAACAGTGTCCATGACTAATGCGAGATACAATCCATGTCGTAGCAATACTAGTAACGGTGTACGTGACTAATGCGAGATACAATCCATGTCGCAATACTAGTAACAGTGTCCGTGACTAATGCGCGATACAATCCATGTCGTCGCAATACTAGTAAAGGTGTACGTGACTAATGCGAGATACAATCCATGTCGCAATACTAGTAACAGTGTACGTGACTAATGCGAGATACCATCCATGTCGCAATACTAGTAGCAGTGTACGTGACTAATACGAGATACAATCCATGTCGCAATACTAGTAGCAGTGTACGTGACTAATACGAGATACAACCCATGTCGCAACCGATACCTGGATAACATGACTGTATTATATATCATGCTTTAGCATTTGTATGAGAAATGTGATTTCTTGTAAACCGTTACTAGTGTCGGTATTCGGAAGTGACATCCATACTTTCGTGTAATATTCATAAAACAAACCATATGAAATGTTTTTTTTCCTTCTGGTGTTTAATATAACTTTGCAACATACAAACCAGCATAGTAATCCAGGGATCGCAGGTTCGATCCCCCGTCTGACCCTAATAAAATTAACAGTCTTTCAGATGGGACGTTAAAGCGAGGTCTCGTGTCGGTGCTTTATACTGTGCACGTAAAAGAACCAGAGGAGACTGTGGAATGGGTCTCTGTCTGTATCATGCACTATCCTCCAAAATCTGAAATGACTAATCTCTTCAGGAGGCGTCGCTCATATGGGCAACCGGTAGCGACGATAAATAAACGTAAAAACACACACAGCATAGAGTACATAGCAACGTAACATTATACGGAGCTATGTGATTAATGTACACTGTATTAATTACCCTTATATATACTAGAGGACATACAGTTTAACCTTTATTTATTATACAACGATTATTTTACAACTTATTTTAATCACTCTCGTTAGCCTGCATGAAAGCGTAAATGTAGTCATTCGTGTGGGAGGAAACCGGAGTTCACCCGGAGAAAACCCATCTGCCCGATCTGGCGACCAACGTACCATCTCAATACTTCCCGGTCCGAGGATCGAACCCGGTTTGCATTGGTGAGAAGCGAGCGCACTAACCACAGTGCACATGAAATTACTTGTGTCTGATGATGTAGCTACTTTACCTTGGTCGCCGACGAACCATATGGGCGAGCAGGAATGTATCTCTAAATAGCGTGTACTCTACATATTTATTTATCACGTACTGTGGTATTATATTATAATGCATACTAACTGGAGGGTATATGGCCATTAAATTGTAGTCATGCAATAATAACACGAAAATATAAAGCGCTTCAACAAATGTTTTCGTTTAATCAATGCTAGTGCATGCATCATTACGTGGTATGGCATGTTATATAAAAACTATTAAAACACTGTTAATATGATTGTTTAATATTTATCACATACTTTTGTTGCTTGTATTCATTTATTTTTTAACACATTCATAGTCGTAATAGCGCAGTGGTAGCGCATTCGCTTCAGGTGGGAAAGGCCCAGAGTTCGAGCCCCACTGGAGCCGTTACGATTGTGTCCTTGGGCAAGGCATAATTCCACGTTGCCTCGTCTCTCTCCCTCGTGGCGTTGGCTTCCATCAGGAATGAGGTCTCTAGAGTGATTAATATAAGTTATATGAATTTGTTTCGCAATCGAACTAAACTTAATTTGTATAAACTAACACAGCCGTTACATATTGTATTGCTTGTACAAAGTGTAATACAACCTAGAATGGTTCTGATTGGTCGCGGGGTGATAGAAAAATCACTAAAATGCTAAATATTCACTAGAATGATATACAGACAGATCTGTAGTCCAGTGGTAACAAGCTGGACTGGTAATCCAGGGATCGCAGGTTCGATCCCCCGTCTGACCCTAAAAGAATTAATAGTCTTTCAGATGGGATGTTAAACCGAGGTCTCGTGTCGGTGCTTTACACCGTGCACGTAAAAGAACCAGAGGAGACTCTGGAATTGGTCTCTGTCTGTATCATGCAATATCCTCCATAATCTAAAATAACTAATCTCTTCAGAACGCGTCGCTCATATGGGCAACCGGTAGCGACGATAAATAAACGTAAAACACACCGAGAAGTGTATAGTGAGTAATTGTATTGTGTCGAATATTTGCGTATGATTATTAGGGACTATTTTCTACGGAGTACTGATGCATCTCATTGATTTCCTTGAGATATAAGACTCAAAAGTGTATTTGCAAACATAAAAGATTTGTTTCCAAATTATGGTTGTTCTTAGTGTTGTAATGTGATTAAAAGGATCTTACACCTCCTGGTTATTTCATACCATATGTTATGAAACTCTGTTTTGGAATGATGCTATTATGCTCGCCAAAAGGCTCGCTTAATAGTAGGGATGGCAACGAATAGCGATTCAGATATTCGAATATTCGGTCGGGAAGATATTGTGATATATTGAAAAGAAAACAACAACGACGTATCGGATTTTATGAGTTTATTTAAATTTTGCAATTTTCTTTCCTTCCAAATATTCGAATACTAAAAAAGTATTCGAATATTCGGTCGTTTGCACAAATATTCGGATATTTGCATATTCGTTGCCATCCCTACTTAAGAGCATTATTCCAAATCTAGTTTAAACTTAATTTATTTTACGATTGCCAACAACTTATAATTATTAATCACTCTTCTTGGCGCGGATTAAAGCGTATATGTGGTCATTCGTGTGGGAAGAAACCGGAGTACCGGAGAAAACCCACCTGTCCGATCTGGCGACCACAGTACCATCTCACATACTTCACGGTCCGAGGATCGAACCCGGGTTGCATTGGTGAGAAGCGAGCGCGCTAGTCGGACAGCCTAGTTTAATAAAATATGATATGAAATCACCAATCATGTAAGATCATATAAGTATTTAAATTCCACATTGCCTCTTCTCTCTCCCTCGTAGCGATGGATTCCATCAGGAATGAGGTCTCGAGAGTGATTAATATAAGTTGTAAGAACTTGTTTCGCAATCGAGCTAAAATAAATGTGTATGAACTAATCTAAGGAAAAGCAAATGGGTTGGGCTACAAGTTGTGACTACATTATTTATAAAAGTGAAAAACAAAGAGATATATGTACATGCACTCCAAAATCGATTATGATCTATTCAGACATATAGAGGATATTTGTGTTTATTAGTGTAAGATAGGATTTTATTTCCTCGAGTGATCACCGACATTTGTATTTCCACGAGTCGCGTTAACACACACAAATCTTCTTTTTCTTTTATGATTTCCAATGATTTTGGCTAATATTATATTTGTGTTCAAATTTTATTCATTTTAACTACGCTGTCCGGATCCTCGTTGCACGACGTGACACAGCCGCACAACCATTCCTGTTAGTGTGAAATTCTGTAATAAAACTAGTTCCCGTATAATTTTAAGGTTAGCTTCTGTTTTCTTTCAAAATTAGAAACTACAGACAAAACAAATTCATTCGAATATATTACTTTATACTTAACCCATTCAACCCCAAGTAACTGACCTGGACTGGTGCATTCAACACCAAGTAACTGACCTGGACTGGTGCATTCAACACCAAGTAACTGACCTGGACTGGTGCATTCAACACCAAGTAACTGACCTGGACTGGTGCATTCAACACCAAGTAACTGACCTGGACTGGTGCATTCAACACCAAGTAACTGACCTGGACTGGTGCATTCAACACCAAGTAACTGACCTGGACTGGTGCATTCAACACCAAGTAACTGACCTGGACTGGTGCATTCAACACCAAGTAACTGACCTGGACTGGTGCATTCAACACCAAGTAACTGACCTGGACTGGTGCATTCAACACCAAGTAACTGACCTGGACTGGTGCATCATATTTTTAGACCAATAAATTAATAAGAAAATTACATTTGGACCAGTTCATTTATCAAAATGGGTAATTTTTCTCTAAAAATAGTAATATTACTGGCAAAAAGTGCAGATCCTGATGAGACGGCTCGTCACGAGCCGGCTCATCTGGATCTACACTTTTTGTACGCCTATTTAAAGGTATGTGGTGTTGAAAGGGTTAACTGTTCATGGTAGTCAATAAATAGCTAAAATACAAAAATGCATATAACCGTATATACGAAACGCAACCGGTGACAATGCCATCTTTCATAGTTTCAAAGCGGTGAATGCTTGTGTGTGGATATTGCAATGATACAGACATAGACCAATTCCAGAGTCTCCTCTAAAATGTAATATTGCTAATCTCATTAAAAGGCGTCGCTCATATGGACAACCTGTAGCGACGATAAATAAACGTAAAACACGTATTCATGAGTATATGGCGTCATTTCGATACAATTAACGTCATAATTAAGTGGCATTTACACTAGTTGACGTCCGTTTTTATCATAGAAAACTTGACGACAATCACATATCGATTTTGTAGTATTTATAGTTGTGCTTCAATTTAAATTTTAATAAATTTCATTTAAAATGATACCCGGTCAATATCAAAGCCATACAGCGATGCCTTTAATAGTGACGGGTTGTCATTTTAAAACTGGCTTGGATATGGCATACACAATTCTATGTATAGTGTCAAGCCAATGGTGTATCAAAATGCTCTTAAAATAAATTAAAACATAAACATATTTGCTTAGTTTTGAACCAGAAATCATTTGTCAAGACCCCAAGCGTATATGCCTTAATCCTTTTTTTATTGGTATTGTTGTATTTTTTGGTTCTAAATTCTTATTAACTATATTTTGCTAATTGTCTTCTTCATTTACCTTTATATTAGTAATCACCCATTGTAGTAGTTTCACAACTTCATATATTCAATCACTTTGTCTGTTATAATCTAGTATTTTGGGGAAGGCCGTAACTAATGTGGTTAATACTTGTTGCCAACCCATTTGCTTCAACATTTATTGACAATTCTTGTGCACAACAATGGCATAAATCGTATATACTATGCATAATTATACAAGTGTGTTCATTTGTTTTGTTCTGTACATTGTATATATAGAATGAATGCAATAACATATGATTAAACTAAGTGCTTTAATCAAGGTATCAACCTGATTTTCGCTGACATAACTGCTAGGTGATGAGAATTAAGTACAGACAAGATATCTTCATTCATATTAACTTCAGTCAAACCAGTGTTAGCGGTCAACTCTAAGCAGCCATCCTGTATTAAGAAGCCAGTTTCCAGATTCCCAATATGTTGTTTGTGTATACATTTGACCTCTATTGAGCAGCCACCTGTGCTAAGCAGCCACTTTCTGTGATTCCCTTGGCTGGCTGCTTAAGACAGGATTCACTGTACTTGTATTATCTGTAGGTATGTGAAGGTGATACTGTGATAGTGAATGTATTCAATGATCTAAAAGATGGCGAAGGAACCAGCATACATTGGCATGGCATGCTGCAAACTGGTTCCCAGCACATGGACGGGGTTGTCATGATCACACAGTGCCCTGTAAATATCAAGGGTTCGTTTCAATACAGGTAAGACCATAAGCGTAGCAACACATTATTTTAAACCAAAGCACACCAGAAATAACAAGTACATTTAATCCATGTTTTCCAAAGCTGCTCCGCCATGAGATGTTAGCAATATAATAGACAATTTCAGAAATATTCCATGTTGAAATAGAACATATCAATTTGCTCACACCTAATCACTATATATAGGTATGTCCGATTAGCGCAGTGGTTAGCGCGCTCGCTTCTCACCAATGCAACCTGGGTTCGATCCTCGGATCGGGAAGTAGGTGAGATGATACGGTGGTCGCCAGATAGGACAGGTCGGTCCCCCCGGGTACTCCGGTTTCCTCCCACAAGAATGACCACATTTAGGCTTTCATCCGCGCCAACGAGAGTGATTAATATAAGTTTTAAAACTTGCTTCGCAATCCTTGTAAAATAAATAAAGTTTAAACTTAATCACTATATGGATCGAATATATGTTGACTGTTCTGTACTTTTCAAGAACGGTTATATGTCTAGTCTTTAATAATATAATGCACTTATCACTACATGATATTTGTGAAATTAAATGAAATGTAATCTGCTCCTTTCTGTTATTGGTTACACAGGCAGACAACAGTTTGCATGGTTAACGTGAGAAGTTCTGAACTGTATGAATTGCAAACGCTATGCTTGTGTCATCTATACGTTAATCAATTCTAAATAGCTGTGACCAAATAATGTGCTTTACGTTATTTATTGTCGCTACCGGTTGCCCATATGAGCGACGCCTCCTGAAGAGATTAGTTATTTTAGATTTTGGAGGATAGTGCATGATACAGACAGAGACCAATTCCAGAGTATCCTCTGGTTCTTTTACGTGCACGGTGTACAGCACCGACACGAGACGGTTTAAGGTCCCATCTGCTAATTTTATTAGGGTCAGACGGGCGATCGAACCTGCGATCCATGGATTACCAGTCCAGCGTGTTACCACTGGACTACAGATCCGTCTTTGTGACCAAATAATGATTTTACACTCTGTTTTAAAGATTCTAGCTAACAAACCATACCCGAGTTGAGCATCGATACTGTATAGTTCACGCTCGTATTGGACTAGCAAATGAACTGATGTAGCTTTAACCATGTGTTTAAACGACATATTTTCACAGATTTGATGCTGACAATGCAGGGACTCATTTTTGGCACGCCCATGCCGGCATGCAGCGTTCGGACGGGGTATTTGGGCAATTGGTAGTCCGCCAGGCGCCTGAAGAAGAACCACACAATGGACTGTACGAGGAAGACCTACCAGAGCATGTACTAGTTCTGAATGATTGGACAGGAACAATGGCTGTGGAGAAATACGCACATTATAACCATGCAGATGGTGACGACGAGGCGGAATCAATGCTCATAAATGGTATGTTCGGTAAATTATGATGATGATGATTGAGCTTATTTACCCTCGCCTCCGGCGAACAATATGGGCGAGCGGATCGGTAAATTATCATAACTGGTAGGTTTACTTTGCGGAAGTCGTGATAGAGCCATTGTAGTGCGATGGCTTCCAGGCATTTAAATTCCACATTGCTTCTTCTCTCTCCATCGTGGCGATGGCTTCCAACAGGACTAAGGTCTCAAGGGTGATCAATCAATATAAGTTGCAAGAACTTCTTTCGCAATCGAGCTAAAATAATTTGTATAAACTAATTATGCACACTGTTCTTTGTGTGTACAGATGGATCTGTAGTCCAGTGGTAACACGCTTGACTGGTAATCCAGGGATCGCAGGTTCGATCCCCCGTCTGACCCTAATATAATTAACAGTCTTTCAGATGGGACTTTAAACCGAGGTATTGTGTCGGTGCTTTACACCGTGCACGTAAAATAACCAGAGGAGACTCTGGAATGGGTCTCTGTCTGTATCATTGCACTATCCTCAACAAATGTATTACATGAAAACGAAATACGAAGGATTCCATCAAAGATATATATCATTATTACAAAACACAAACTGAACACCTAAAATATTTCAAAATGTTTAAAACTATGTATTTATATAGTTATTGTTTTTCATGTAAAAACACACTTATACAAAATGTGCGTTTACTATGTCGCTTCTCACCAATGCAACCCGGGTTCGAAGTTATATTAAACACCAGGATGTCAAAACGAAACTATGACAGTCCGACTACACCGGGCTACCCATTTGCATGCATGTTATATCGTATACTAGAGGACATAGAAAACTCATGCAACACATCCGCAGTTCTCCCCCGTCTGGCCCTAATAAAATTAACAGTCTTTCAATTGGGACTTTAAGCCGAGGTCGCGTCGGTGCTGTACACCGTACACGTAAAAGAACCAGAGGAGACTCTGTAATGGGTCTATGTCTGTATCATTGTAGTCTGGGAACAGGCGTTGATATATTTTGCCTGGTTAATCAAATACATTACTTTACATTATATTTTAACACCGAGACTATCAATTGGGCCGTATTGAGTTTCTGGTCATAAGCTAATAAGTGAAAAATCGACAGACTTGAACCAATTCTAGTATCATTGCACTATCCTCCACAAATCTAAAATGATTAATCTTTTCAGAGGGCGTCGCTCATATGGGCAACCGGTATCGACGATAAATAAACGCAGTTGCCAAACAAAGATCAACACACCCATATTACAATAGATGTTAAGGTCGCTGCCTTGTATACCACTGTAACATATCATCACTGATGATCAAGGGCTCAAACCGTGTCTCTTAATATGAAAGAGTTGGCAGTTTCTTGCAAAGGTTGGTGCAGCAAGTACTGGTTAACCACTGAGCCTGTATAGGAAAGGTGTAAACTGCCCGTCGCTCAAATGGGCAACCGGTAGCGACGCTAATAAACTTTTAAAAAATGTAATGTCAAAGAATAAGGTACTGTACATTTAGTTATATGCAATGACATTTCAAATCTCACACCATTGATGTATATAGAAGAACAATAAGGGACATCGGTTACTGGCCCTGAATACCCTAAAAGTATGTAGGTCATATTAAGTGGTTTCCTCTGTTTTTATCGTTGTTTCTTTTGCACAGCATACTATCCACTTTTCATCCACTTTCCCACCTTATGATTATCAAATTACTAAATCTCGACATATATCCTACAGTATACCCAATGGTAAAAATATGTTATCAATTAATTAACATTATTTGGATAAAATCACAATAATCATGCCACAACATCTGGTTAGGGAACAGCAGTAATGACAAAGGATTCAATCTGAAAGGACCGCTACACATTTCGGGATAAATCGGACTTTTCTGTCAAGGCAGGTAATGGAAAAGCCAGCGAGGTTGCTCATTCACGAGTGTCATTAAATATGGTATGAAATCACCACGAGTGTAAGATCCTGTTTATCACATTACCATAGTAACAACCACCATAAAGTTGAAGAAATAAAACGCTTCTGTTTACCAGTATATTGTTGAGCCTTATTACATGTTGTATCCGTACGCGTAGTAAATAGTCCCTGATAACTACACGTAAATAATCGACACAATAGTCTTAATCAATGGATGCCGATGGTGCATGCTTTGCATTATATTGATCTAAGCAGTTGATTTTCAACAAATAAAGCATGAACACAATCAATATGTATATGTCGAATGTCTATTACAAGCTGTCAATGTCATACTGCGACCAATCAGAATGCTTCCAGGTATTATTAAACGTGTGAACATATAATAATTTATGTCATGGCTGTATTAAACTGAATACAAGCAAAGTTATGCGATAAATATAATTATGTTTTATAGGTAGGGGAGCATTTAGGCAACATACGGATGTGGATGGTACAACGGCATACACACCTGTAGAAGTGTTCACTGTCAAACAAGGCACGAGATACAGGTTCAGGACAATCAGCGCTGCAACTATGAACTGTCCAACCCAGGTGAACCATACACTACTCGACAAATTCAACTACAAAAAGCATTATCTGCATTTTGATGATCTCATTTTGAGGAGGGGCCTCGGTGGCTGAGTGGTTAAGGCTGTTGACTTCAAATGACTTGCGTCTAACCACAGTAGGTTCCAATCCCACTGGGGTGTCGAGTTATTTCAAGAGAGGAAGCTATCAAGCTATCAAGCTATCAAGCTATCCAGCTATCCAGCTATCAAGCTATCAAGCTATCAAGCTATCCAGCTATCAAGCTATCAAGCTATCAAGCTATCAAGCTATCCAGCTATCCAGCTATCAAGCTATCCAGCTATCCAGCTATCAAGCTATCAAGCTATCCAGCTATCCAGCTATCAAGCTATCAAGCTATCCAGCTATCAAGCTATCAAGCTATCCAGCTATCAAGCTATCAAGCTATCAAGCTATCCAGCTATCAAGCTATCAAGCTATCAAGCTATCAAGCTATCAAGCTATCCAGCTATCAAGCTATCAAGCTATCCAGCTATCAAGCTATCAAGCTATCAAGCTATCCAGCTATCTAGCTATCAAGCTATCAAGCTATCAAGCTATCAATCAAGCTATCAAGCTATCAAGCTATCAAGCTATCAAGCTATCAAGCTATCCAGCTATCCAGCTATCAAGCTATCAAGCTATCCAGCTATCCAGCTATCAAGCTATCAAGCTATCAAGCTATCAAGCTATCAAGCTATCAAGCTATCAAGCTATCAAGCTATCCAGCTATCTAGCTATCAAGCTATCCAGCTATCCAGCTATCAAGCTATCAAGCTATCAAGCTATCAAGCTATCAAGCTATCAAGCTATCAAGCTATCCAGCTATCAAGCTATCCAGCTATCAAGCTATCCAGCTATCAAGCTATCCAGCTATCCAGCTATCAAGCTATCCAGCTATCAAGCTATCAAGCTATCCAGCTATCAAGCTATCAAGCTATCAAGCTATCAAGCTATCCAGCTATCCAGCTATCCAGCTATCCAGCTATCCAGCTATCCAGCTATCCAGCTATCCAGCTATCAAGCTATCCAGCTATCCAGCTATCCAGCTATCTAGCTATCCAGCTATCCAGCTATCCAGCTATCCAGCTATCCAGCTATCCAGCTATCAGCTATCCAGCTATCCAGCTATCCAGCTATCCAGCTATCCAGCTATCCAGCTATCCAGCTATCCAGCTATCAAGCTATCCAGCTATCCAGCTATCAAGCTCTCCAGCTCTCAGCTATCCAGCTATCAAGCTATCAAGCTATCCAGCTATCAAGCTATCAAGCTATCAAGCTATCAAGCTATCCAGCTATCCAGCTATCAAGCTATCCAGCTATCCAGCTATCCAGCTATCCAGCTATCCAGCTATCAAGCTATCAAGCTATCAAGCTATCCAGCTATCAAGCTATCCAGCTATCAAGCTATCCAGCTATCAAGCTATCCAGCTATCAAGCTATCAAGCTATCAAGCTATCCAGCTATCAAGCTATCAAGCTATCCAGCTATCCAGCTATCCAGCTATCAAGCTATCAAGCTATCCAGCTATCAAGCTATCAAGCTATCCAGCTATCCAGCTATCCAGCTATCCAGCTATCAAGCTATCCAGCTATCCAGCTATCAAGCTATCAAGCTATCAAGCTATCAAGCTATCAAGCTATCCAGCTATCCAGCTATCCAGCTATCAAGCTATCCAGCTATCCAGCTATCAAGCTATCCAGCTATCCAGCTATCAAGCTATCAAGCTATCCAGCTATCCAGCTATCAAGCTATCAAGCTATCAAGCTATCCAGCTATCAAGCTATCCAGCTATCCAGCTATCAAGCTATCCAGCTATCCAGCTATCAAGCTATCAAGCTATCAGGCTAAAATCGCTCACTTAATAGCAACATTCGAAAACTTTTTTCATAACATATGGACGTGGAAGTCGTGATAGCACAGTGGATGCGCGTTCGCTTCAGGTGCGAAAGGTCCGTTACGAGTGTGCCCTTAGGCAAGGCATTTAAATTCCACGTTGCCTCTTCTCTCTCCCTCGTGGCGATGGATTCCATCAGGAATGAGGTCTCGAGAGTGATTAATATAAGTTGAAATAACTTGTTTCGCAATCGAGCTAAAATAAATTTGTATTAATAAAAAAAACAAAAAAACATATGAACTATAATCACCATTCATAAATGCAATGCGATATTGAGGACCATACCATTACACTAAGATATAGTGAAACACGCTTTTATTTTGACTAAATGATTGAATCTCATTATACCTGGTCGATACCAACTACCTGGATCACCTATATCGTGTTAATTTTATTGGTTTACTGTTTATATACATATTTCACATATCGCGTTGGACCAGTACTGGTCCTATATTTATTCAACAATTGTATGTGCATGTGTACGCCACTTACATTCTGTCGTGTTCAAATCTGTTATATGGTGAACGCCAATCATTAATGTTGTTAGGACGTGCGACTCATTCCATTTGCCTTTTATTTATTTGCAATATGATTGTGATTGGTAATACAATATTGTCAATCGACAATCACAGGTTCGATCCCCCGTCTGACCCTAATAAAATTAACAGTCTTTCAGATGGTACGTTAAACCGAGGTCTCGTGTCGGTGCTTTACACCGTGTACGTAAAGGAACCAGAGGAGACTCTGGAATGGGTCTCTGTCTGTATCATGCACTATCCTCCAAAATCTAAAATGACTAATCTCTTCAGGAGGCGTCGCTCATATGGGCAACCGGTAGCGACGATAAATAAACGTTAAACACACGCTCAATCGACAAATGATCAATTACGGAATCAGTTCATCCCCTTACACCTTGGAGTTTGCGTTTTACGAATAAAGTTAGACGCTTGTAGTACCGTTAAACGTCACAAATCCGCTGTGCGTCATAAGACCGCTAAACGTCATAATCAATTCCGCTAATCGTTAAACGTCATACAAATACGCAATACGTCACATACAATAATTCCGCTACACTTAATTGTAACTGTGATCAGATAAAGACGGGCATTTATGAAGATAAAGATTAAAACTATAAAGTGTACATAGCGGGATGGCATTACGAATTACCGAATTATGCATTTGTTTGTCCAGATCTCGATTGATCGCCACTCGTTGAATATGATAGCCACAGATGGGGCAGCATTTGAACAGACAGAGGTAGAAACATACATCATATATCCAGGCGAACGCTTTGATTTTGTTCTCAACGCCAGCATGCCCGTCGAGAATTATTGGATCAGATTTCGTGGACTAGCCGACTGCGGAGAGAAACTATCAAAACAGGTTAGTGGTTGGCTATTTATATAACATTGTAGTGAACTGTGTATTTAATTGTTACAATGTTATTCTTTGGAAGGGTCGTTTGAAACAGACCGATAACCATACAACTCTGAGAATATAAAATAAAACTAGTTTACTATATGTTTTCAAGCAATCCATATACACTTTGCATCCGTTATGTCGAATTCCGTCGGACCGAACAAAATACTTCGACATAACCGAAGTTTGACTTAACGAAATTCGATATAAACAGATTCAGTTATATAAAATATGATAGTGTCTGAAACGGGGACTTTGATCCTACTTCGAGATAACCGGAGAATTCGACATAACCGACTTTGACATAACGGATGTAAACTGTATAGAACTTATTGCACAGTCATGTATAACACTTCGTTAATTATAATTAATTATTAAACAATTTGTAACATGCACGTATATCGTTCCCGTCGACGTGACATCCACTTGCCATTCACTTACCATCGCCATGACATCGACTTACCTTCCACGTACCATCGACGTGACATCCACTTGCCATTCACATACCATCGCCGTGACATCGACTTACCTTCCACGTACCATCGACGTGACATCCACTTGCCATTCAAATACCATCGATGTGACATCGTGGTGTCATCTACTTGTCGTTCAAAGGGGAGACCAGTGCAGAACCTTGAACTCACTACTATAAACTCTGGTAATATAATAGACAATTACACCTATAAATGCCTCATTCAGGTTGCTATATTGCGCTATGACGGAGCTCCCGACCAGGATCCACAGGGAAGCACAACATGGGAGGATGCGCACAGAAGTGGCAAGGTACCATACTAACTACACCCATACACTAGTAATTATATTGTGTAAGATGTATATAATGCATATACTGTCCAACCTGAGCGCACAAACCACCCGCAGGAATGGTAACAAATAGTCTAGGTTTAAAGGTGGAATCTCATTGTAGCTTACAGCGACACTACATCGGTGAAAAGTTTTGAAACACAAATTTCTACAGATACCTTATTCATTAATAATGTCTACATCTCCACGTGTACGGTACCTTATTCATTAATAATGTCTACATCTCCACGTGTACGGTACCTTATTCATTAATAATGTCTACATCTCCACGTGTAAGGTACCATATTCATTAATAATGTCTACATCTCCACGTGTATGGTACCTTATTCATTAATAATGTCTACATCTCCACGTGTACGGTACCTTATTCATTAATAATGTCTACATCTCCACGTGTACGGTACCTTATTCATTAATAATGTCTACATCTCCACGTGTACGGTACCTTATTCATTAATAATGTCTACATCTCCACGTGTAAGGTACCTTATTCATTAATAATGTCCACATCTCCACGTGTAAGGTACCTTATTCATTAATAATGTCTACATATCCACGTGTAAGGTACCTTATTCATTAATAATGTCTACATATCCACTTGTAAGGTACCTTATTCATTAATAATGTCTACATCTCCACGTGTAAGGTACCTTATTCATTAATAATGTCTACATATCCACTTGTAAGATACCTTATTCATTAATAATGTCTACATCTCCACTTGTAAGGTACCTTATTCATTATTCTAACACGACCCAGCTAATAACATACATACTTGTAGAGCGAAATCTACCTCGGGTTATTCTGCGATATACCTACCTTGAACTATGCTGCGCGCTCATCGTGTTTTGGCTATTCCATTTATACAATGCGTATAAAGTTTTATGAATGAAAGTCACGTGATGTTTGTAAATACTATCGTGGGAATTCGCGGAAGTGAGCTATTTTTAGAATGAGATAATCTCTTGTCCGTCTTGTTTTTCTGTTAAGTAACGTTTCAGTTACTATTCTGTACATTTTTATTTGACAACATAAATAAAATTATTGATCAGTTACAACGTTTGTTCATTTATGCACTAGATTGATATTTTCCATACAAAATAACGTCATCACCCCTTACGCGGGAGGAAATTTCGAAAGCCAAATGCTTCGGCCTTCGTGATATATGTCTACGCATAAGAACTTCAAACTCGGGTTATTCTGCGATATACCGTGGTTGATACTTATTATTTCTTAAATAATGTCTATATATCCACTTGTAAGATACCTTGTTCATTAATAATGTCTACATGCAATAACGTGGATACATTTGTATACTTACTTATTTCTTTTGTTAGACGTTGAATCCTCTGAACAAGAAAGCTGATGAGATGAATATTCTGGTTTCGGATCTAAAATCACGTTTAGACTTCAATCACGATCTGCTAAAGCCAGTTGCGGACAAGAAATTTTACTTGGCGATGGATTTCAACATTGTCGACAACTACCTTTTCCAGCACAAAGAATATTACCCATTAGGTTCGATGGAAAAGAAATGGCACACATACATGCCACAACTTAACCGTATTTCCTTCGTCATGCCCAAATCACCACCGCTTTATCAGCTAGATGATTTGGATGAGGTAAGGATTTCAGATATGCTTACTGGCAGCCATAAGTGCACGTTCGCTTCCGAATAAATATTGAATATAATAATACGTGAACTATGCAACAGATATTGTCTCTATCACATGTTTTATTTCAGAGTTTAAACTTTGAATGATGCATGCGCACATACAGCATCCACGCCATCATGACATCGCTTCATCGTTCAATAACGATGACATATATAATAGTATGTGTATGTGTGTTCTACGTTTATTTATCGTCGCTACCGGTTGCCCATATTAGCGACGCCTCCTGAAGAGATTAGTAATTTTAGATTGTTGGAGGATAGTGCAATGATTCAGACAGAGACCCATTCCAGAGTCTCCTCTGGTTCTTTTACGTGCACGGAGACCTCGGTTTAAAGTCCCATCTGAAAGACTGTTAATTTTATTAGGGTCCGACGGGGGATCGAACCTGCGATCCCTGGATTACCAATCCAGCGTGCTACCACTTGACTACAGATCCGTCTGTGGCTTATATATAGGAAATGCGATGATATTTAGCTGAAGCACATACACATTTATTTATGTAAGTCGTAATAGCGTAGTGGTAGCGCATTCGCCTCAGGTGCGAAAGGCCCAGAGTTCGAACCCGACTGGAGCCGTTACGATTGTGCACTTAGGCAAGGCATTTAAATTCCAATGCCTCTTCTCTCTCCATCATGGCGATGGATTCCATCAGGAAAGAGGTCTCGACAGTGATTAATATTTATAAGTTGTAAGAACCTGTTTCGCAATCCAGCTCAAATAAATTAATACACTACACATTTATTTTAGGAGTTTATTATTAAATTACGTTCTAACAATTATTATTTTATGTTAGGATATGTTCTGTAACATGGAAACTCTTGGATCCCGTAACTGTTCCGCCGAGTTCTGTGAATGTATACACCGGTTGCAAGTACAGTTAGGTGACGTGGTCGAGTTTATTATCATTGCCGAGAGCATCAACGTGGAAGCCAATCATCCCATGCATTTACATGGCTACAGATATTACGTCATGGGAATGGGTTTGGTAAGTTTCTTTGATGTTGGTTGGGTTTTTTTTGGTGATGCTCGACGGCTTCGTTTATTTTATATCGATATATACAGTATGTACAAACAGTCAAACGGAGTTCAGTTAACATTGCAAAACTGTATACTAGAGGACATAGAAAACTTTGTGTTTTGCAATAAAGATGGGATATATCTTAAAGTTTGATGTATTCCTTGGTATTTCGTTTTCATGTAATAATAATCATATAATATAGGTGTGCGTTTTCTATGTCCTCCAGTATATGTAAATTAGATTGAACTGATTGTATGCATGAAGTATTCAGTCTTCGTTTTTTATAAATACAATTCCTTCTCAATTTGGTATTTATAAAGTGATGTTTTGGATAATAAATGTTATTATCAAACTCCCCATGTACCATGACAGCTGCATCGATCCGAACTAGAACACAGCCTGTGTCGCCATGACTCGGCCGTGAAAGCGCGAGAATATCGTGATAGCACAATTGTATACTAGAGGACATAGAAAACGCACACTTCGGATAAGTGTGTTTTACATGAAAAACAATCCTTCGTATTTCGTTTTGATGACTGTAATAATAATCATATAATGCAGGTTTGCGTTTTCTATGTCCTCTAGTATAGCAATCGACTCCGTACGCATTAGCCACACACTATTGTTATGTTCGTGATTCGTTGTCCTGGTTCGTACTTATGTCATCGCCTGATCGTATATGCTACTAATGGTAATACGACCTTAAAACCACTGTTTTTCGGAAAGTGGAAATCTAAAATCACTCATAAGATAAATACAAAATGTACTAGTATTAAACTTTGTACTCACTATTCAACAACTCGGCTGTCCAATTAGCCCAGTGGTTAGCGCGCTCACTTGCTCCAAAGCAACCCGGGGTCGCCAGATCGGACAGGTAATCCGGGTACTCCGGTTTCCTACCACACTAATGACCACATTATACGCTTTCATCCGCGCCAACGAGAGTGATTAATATAAGTTGCTATTAGTTGCTTCGCAATCGTTGTAAAATAAATAAAGTTTAAACTTATCCACAAACTTGATTGATGTAAAATGCAAACCACTACTTTTAATCACTCGCTCTTTAGCATAGCTCAAAATGCATTACATTCTACGTACACTGGGGACATACATGTAGAAAACGCACACTTCGGATATGGTGCTCCAGACCCGACCCGTTGGAGGCTTCAGTCACCTATTACAACAGTTTGTGCATCGGATACATCGTATAGGCAACAACCACCACAACAAGGCCACAGAAACTGCAAATCTAATAGATCTGGTTAAAACAACACTAACAACCGAGTATGTTCTTCAGGCATTGAATTGAAGCAGTGGTTCCAGCACTGTCCGGCATAGTGAATCGAATGCTCCAGCCAGTTACAGAGAACTTTGAATCTAAATTCCAAAAATTCCAAGTAAATCACACATCTGGCATGGAAAAACAACAAGAAAAAATAAACAAACTAGATGAACAAAACGAAAAACTATCTTGTAAACTTCAAGCAGCCACTGAGGAAATAGATGAAATTAATTGCAAACTTGATGACCTTGAACAGTATGGTAGAAGGTATACCATCAGGTTCCACAATGCCCTCCTGACCATCAAATCTGACAGATCCATATCAAATACTGATGAGTCCCCAATTACCACCTCTTCTGACCAGCCCACACCAAATACAGATCAAGTTGTTCTTGCTAGTTGTAGCAACATCAAAGATGATATTGAAAGGTCACATATAATTGGCAAGAAAAATATGAAAGGAAACTATCAAATTATATGCAAGTTCAAAGGCTGGAAGACAAAGGATGCTGTGTATAGGGCCAAGTCAAATCTAAAGAAATGTAAAACAGATTCATTTAATGTCTTCATCACTGAAGATCTTACCAAGAGAAGACAATATATCACCAAGAGACTCAGAGCACTTAACAGAATCCATTCATATTGGTCTATGGATGGTAGAATCTTTTATAAACTATCTGATAAGGGCTATGTTAAGCTAGTGAGGTTTGTAGAAGAGCTTGATCTACTACTGCCTGATTCCAATAGTGAGATGGAATCTGAACCATGGGGTGTCAGACACTAGATGCTTCACAGACTTTGTAAGACTCAACTATGTATCTTTAATACTTTAGACTTTGTAAGACTCAGCTATGTATCTATAATACTTGTAAAGTCAAAGGGCAAAATTCAAACCTGTGTAAATTGTTCAACTTCAAGTATACATGACTACAAGTATATGTTATTTGAATACTATATGCTCAATATCATAACTTGCTATGTCCAGTATGGCCTTGTATACTTTGTGAGTATTTGGTACATATGCATAGGTGTTATGTATTCAACATCCAATCTTCTATGTTTGGCAGATTTAATATGGGTACATGTGCACATGTATGTAGGTATTAGATATGCAACACAAAAACTTGCTATGTTTAAAATAGCTTTGAAAAATGTGTGAACATCAGGTACATATGTGCATGTGTATAGGTGTTATGTGTTACATGTTCAACATTATAACTTGCTATGTTCAGTATAACTTGGTATAATGTGTGAGAGTGTGGTGCCTGTGTACATGTATAGATGTATTAAATATATAATGTATTATATGTTCAACATCATAATTTGCTATGTTTAGTATAGCTTTACTAATTTAATTAGTAAGTGTTGTACACCCAGATACACCGATATACTGTCAGTGATTGTCATAATTTACAGGCTTTTGTGAAATTTTGTTTGTAAATTACCTCCCTTTAAGATATTTATTTGGAGGATCACCAATTGATACCTTGGTGTAAATGGTGGTCATACAAGTTAATCACCAGGATAGATTTGAAAACAAGTCGCCGTTTTATTTTTCTTATAAAAAACAATGCACGACGGGACTTTAAGTACAATCAAATTAGTGTATGTCATGTGTATGTCAAGTGATAATATGTATTTATCCTGATTGCAAGTCAGGGAGAGCGAGCCAATTGACCAGCAGTGCAACAGTACGATTAGTAAACATGTTTTATGTTTTCTCACCATATATATAAACTGATATAAGCTCAACATCCTTTGCCGGCTGCTGGTTAATGGAACGGTTCTCTCTGTCTCGATTAGTCATTCAGAAATACAGACATAAATAATGAAGACGCTTACCTTATTGGACTATACTCATTTAGTTTCCTGTAGCCTGGTGGGCCACCAGATTATATCCATTTGAGAATTCTTCGAATCACTTGAACACTATTTTATAAGGTGTAGACAATTAGAAGCTATTTGTCAGTTAATCATAATGTTGCACACATTTGTCCTGTACGTAATCCATGTATTATCACAGATTCTTTTAATTTCTACCCAACTAACACATCTGTGTATATGATCTCATGTAAGAAATTTTAAGAAGATTACAACACATTATTTAACCCAAGTTTCACCACTTTTTCAAGATATTAGAAGTTTACAAACATACTCGTAATCAATCATTTGTGTTTATAACGAGTCCAGCCAATCTGGTGAATAATATAAAACAGGTTTTACTTTACCCAGTTTAAAGCAAGGGGAGTAACTCGTCGATTTACTATTACAAATACTTATACATTTGTTTCCCTTGTGTTGTGATTAAGAAACTGTATATATATATGACATTAATCTATCGACTTATCGTATATCTGTGCCTTACGAATAGACCTTCTTGTTTTTTTCTCTCAATAGTTTACAGCAAGTCACGTACACTAGTTTAACATTTCTGGGTAAATATTAGCTACGCTACAGGGAGGAAATAATTAAATAGTTACAAGGCGGAAATAATTAAGTAGTTAAATAATAATAAGAATAATATTATTAATAAACTAATAATCACATAAATTTAGAAATCGTAAATACTATAGTTTATGAGCTGGAATTTATAAATATGTTTTGTTGTTGTCGCTTTTCAACTGCTAATTTTGTCGATTTGTCGGAATGCATACACGTCTTGTTTTCATAATTACATTACTTTCTTTCCTCTACTCTGTCTCTCTACTCTGTACCTGTTCCATATGCACACCGGATTACATGGATACATCTCATGTCCTGCTGCCCTTGCTCATTATACATCCGCCCTCAATAATTAATGGGTGTTGACATATCCATATATAGGGCAAGAGTAGGATCGTTTCACAACTGTACACAGGGTTTTCTTAAACGTAATACTTTCACATTTGTTCCATTTTTTGTTTTTATTAATTGTATCAAGAAACTCATTCGTAATTGTTTATGTGTGTTACGGAGTTTCTGTTGCTTACTTCAATTAACTGTTCAATTAACTGTTCAATTGCAATGTGCATTTTTTATTATATCACATGTCTGCACCGAAACATATGAAACCACACATAATCAGATTACTGAATTTCACACCACGATAAAGTTTGCACTATTCTCAAATATACAATATGTTATGATATCTCGACAAATAATCCTTTTAGCTGGTGACATTGAACAAAATCCTGGACCAAATAGTATACAAGGCCATTGTTTATCAATCTTCCATCAAAATATAAGAAGCATAAGAAACAAAATAGATTTTATAACAGACTACCTATTAGATTTTGACGTGTTGTGTTTTACAGAAACTCACTTGGACGAACTTGTATCCAATGATTCTTTAGTTGTTAGCGGCTTTTCCCACCAGATGTACAGAAAAGATAATTCTTCACATGCAGGTGGTTATATTACATATGTTTCATCCAAACTAATTTCTACTAGACAAGAAAACTTAGAAACCATTCTTCCAGAATCGTAATGGATTGAACTGAAAGATCAACATTACAAATATCTCATAGGAACAGTTTATCGTAGTCCAACAAATACTGTTGAATTTTGGAATAGACTGTGTATCGAAAAGGCATTAGAAACTTCAAATAAAATTGTCATTGTAGGAGATATAAACGAAGACCAATTGAACCCCAATAATCATAAATTCAAAGATATTTTAACATTAAATAATATGTTTAATATTATTGATGAACCGACTCGAGTTGTTAACCAATCGGCCACCTTAATCGATCCAATTGCTATCTCTAATGAAATCAGACAGTTTAACTCTGGAGTATATTATACAAATAAAGAAACTAGTGATCATTACGGTACGTATGTCCACATTGAATTTTCCCGCACTTTTGCATTATCTTATAAACGTCAGGTTTGGAACTATAAAAGGGCAGATTTTGTTACATTCAATGACCTCATTCAAGCTACAGATTGGTCGTTTATTCAGTCAGATTCTATACATGTCGCATGTAAAATGTTTACAGATAAATATATTGAAATTGCAAAGGAATGTATTCCCACTTCAATTGTTACAATACGTCCAAACGATAAACCGTGGTACGATACAGAGATTCGGTTATATTCAAGGAAAAGAGATCGTCAGAAATCGAAATCAGTTCTAACAAAACGTTTATCAGATTGGAATATGTATAAGAAACTACGTAATAAGGTGAACATGCCAAAGAACAGTTTTTTAGTAACTTAGAATCTTCTATCTGTGACTTAAACACAAACAATCCACGCCAATATTGGAAAACTATCAAAATGCTAATAAAAAATAATAACAATACATGCGAAACTATACCTCCTTTGAAGACTCTTGTAAATAATGTTGAACAGTTCAGTTTTACAAATGTCGAAATAGCAAACTGCTTAAACGACTATTTTATTTCTATATCTAACATAGATGATACAGATGCGATTCTTCCTCCACTAATCCCGAAAACAGAAGCTGTTCTGGAGCATATTGTTATTAATGAAACAGAAATATCTAAATTATTATCAATACTACAAAAACATAAAGCAAATGGTCCGGATGAAACAAGTCATATATTAAAAGAAACGGCAAATACAGTTTGTGTACCCCTTTGTATTTTATTTAATAGATCCCTATCTGAAGGTATTTATCCAGACATATGGAAAACTGCGAATGTAATGCCATTATTTAAAAAGGGTGATCGTAGCTTACCCTCGATAAATAGACCTATCTCGTTAATAAGCTGTGTAGGTAAGGTTATGGAACGTGTAGTTTACAAACATATATACAATCATCTGCATTTTAATAACTTAATTTATAGAAATCAGTCTGGATTTTTACCCAGGAGATCTACTGTTTACCAATTAATTGACATGTATAATCAAGTAGTACAAGGATTTGACAATAAGATTCCTACATGCATGGTATTCTGTGATATTTCAAAAGCTTTCGACAGGGTTTGGCACAACGGTCTTCTATTCAAAACAGAACAAAATGGTATTAAAGGAAGAGTATTAGCATGGTTATCAGATTATCTAAACGCAAGAAATCAATCAGTTTTTGTTGGTTGTGATTTCTCTAATAATAAACAAATTACAACTGGCGTACCACAAGGCTCTGTTTTTTGTGTCTAATTTGCTTAGTACTACACGTCTATTTGCAGATGATAGCTCTCTGGCTCTGTCTTCAGTCGATATAGACTATATGGAATCTACTTTAAACAATGATCTAGAACATATTAACGATTGGTCCAGTAAATGGTTAGTTCAATTTAATCCCCAGAAAACGGAAGTTATGTTTTTTACTCTAGGATCTTAACGCCGTCCTGAACTATATTTCAATAACATGCAACTAGATGCTGCCACACATCATAAACATTTAGGATTAACACTGAGTGAAAATGGAAAATGGCACAAACATATTACAAATATAATTTCATCAGCATCAAAGGTACTTGGCTCAATGAGAGTATTAAAATTTAAATTGAAGAGAAAATCTTTAAATCAAATATACATATCTTATATGAGACCAATACTTGAATATGCATCAGTTGTGTGGGACGGATGTACTGAATATGAAAAACTATCGCTAGAAAGACTTCAATATGAAGCTACACGTGTTGTTACAGGGTTAACACGATCTGTTTCTATAAACAGACTAATAAATGAAGTTGGCTGGGTGTCCCTTTCTGATCGAAGACATATTCAAATGCTTACAACAATGTTCAAGGCAAACAACGAACTTTTGCCTGAACATCTTGACACAATAATCCCTGAATATGTCTCAAACCGTACCCAATACAACGTTAGAAATAATAATGATTATATAACAGAAGCACGAAGAACACAAATATACTCAAATTCATTCATCCCATCAGCAACCTCACATTGGAACAATCTTGATCCAGAAATTAGAAACTCAGAATCTTTAAGCATTTTTAAAAATAGAATCAAAAAACTGTTTCAAGCACCAATAATTCCACAATTCTATTTAAGTGGTGACCGCCGTTACTCAGTTTATCATGCAAGAATAAGAAATAAATGTAGCAACTTAAACAGTGATTTATGTGCAAACCATTTAAGAGAAAATTCAATTTGTCAATGTGGTTTCGAGTGCGAAGATGCGAAACACTATTTCTTTTCATGTCCCACTTTTAACGTTCAGAGAATTTTACTCTTCAGAAAAACTCACAGTTTTCACCCATTGAGTATAAATAAGCTACTATTGGGTGACAACCTATTACGACAACAATCTAATGAATCAATATTTACTGAAGTTCAAATATATATAAAAAACACTGACCGTTTTGAACATTAGAAATGAAAATTTATATGTGTATCAAATTATTAATATTTATGTATATTTAGTAAATATAGTATATAATACGACTCAGCAGGAATTAATGCAAGGCCTGTGCACAACTAATACCATATAAAACATATTTATCCTAGTAGTCTGGTGTGAAAATCTTCTCTCTATCTGTACTTCTTCTCTTTCACTTTCCTTTCCTTTTCTTATCTCTTTTTTTCATTAAGTTTAACAAAATTTAGATTAAAGACAATGTTATTGTCTCTTTACAAATGTTTGGTTAGCCGATAATTTGTTACGTGAGGACGTAAACTAATGTTGTCAGAACGTGTTGTCCAACCCTTTTTGCCTGTATTTCCTTGTATATATGAATAATTGTGTAGAATGTGTTGATTATATATATGTATAGAGCAAATAAAATATTATTAAACTAAACTTCGGATAAGTGTGTTTTACATGAAAAACAATAACTATATAAATACATATATGCAATTTCTTAAAGACCAATTCATTGTCGCCATTTTGATACCAAACTATTTAAAATTGATATAGTAATAAAGAACTTATCGTAAGATAAAGATAGTGCCCCAAAAATCGAAAGTAACACGTTTGGCTAATTGTGATTAGAATCCAAATGTGAACGTGATGAACCAACTTTTCAAGCTTACTTTAAGAAATAAAATGATTCTACATTTTTAAACAGTAACATTATTTTCCCAGCTGTAATTGTGTTTCAACATAATGTCACACCCTTTAGAGTAATAACTTCCACAATTGAGTAATTAATGTCTATATAACAATAATCATATAATGTAGGTGTGCGTTTTCTATGTCCTCTTGTATACATGTTCATAAATGTGGCTGATATTATCAAATATATATCCACCTTAACAGGCAGTTAAATGTTGTTGGATTTTAATACAATAGAAAACGTTACGTATTTTCACTGCAGTTTTGCCGGACTACTTTCCCCTCATGGATTAAGTGGAAGCATACTTATATTAAAATCTATTGAAGGTATGTATTTCAATTGTATAATTAAACAAGGTCCGCATTTTAATATATACTGACGCCAAAACGAAAACGTGTGCACTTGCCTTAGGGGTACATTTCTTTATGTCCTGGAAAATTTGGTATTCCGTTAAAACAATGCCAAAATGTAACTACACATAATGTTTCTTTATTTATGGAATACCAAACGTGCTTATATTTTAGTCTAAAATGTCATAAATAATTTTACCTCTTTTAACTTTAATAATATTTTAACCCTTTCCTTCATAGAGATTTAGGTTAATATACTATTATATTTCCATACAAACGACAGCCATTTAGCTATCATGCAGTGGATAGATAAGTAGTCGCCATATCTATCCCACCTCCATAGATATTACTTGGACTATATAAGATGCTGGCCTTAATTATGAACATTTGTTTGGCTACTACATTGTCAATGTATGTCGTATGGGTAATGGCGTCAAGAGGTGCTTCTATGAGGGAAAGGGTTAAGGAACATTGGTTTGGCTACTACATTCTGATTGTATGTCGTATTGGTAGTGGCGTCAAGAGGTGCTTCCATGGGGGGAAAGGGTTAAGGAACATTGGTATGGGTACTACATCGTCAATGTATGTCGTATGGGTAATGGCGTCAAGACAAGAGGTGCTTCTATGAGGGAATGGGTTAATGCATTTTGTTGTTCATACATTACATTACAATTGAACAATCTACAATCTACAGCAAGTGCACAGCTTCCTTTTTGTTTCAGTATACACATTGTAGTTGGTATGACGTGAATACGTTAGCATTGATATTGTCAGCTTCATTTCAGGTCGGGAAGACTACTACGTTGGACGAAGTAAAACGACTTGACGAGGAGGGACGATTACCCCGAAATATCTTGGATCCAGTTGGTAAAGACACCGTTACTGTTTCTGATGGCGGATACACCATTATACGTTTCCATGCCACCAATCCTGGTACGTGTTTTCCTTCATTAAAACGCTGTCGTGACGTCATACTTTTATACTTGCAGTCCAATACTATTAATATTATTAATATTGGACTGGTGTGAAAAGGCCATATTATTATATTAAATCCTGCACGTAAATGTACGAAATTAATAATTTTAATTTGTAGGATCTTGTTATATAAGTGTGTGCTTTAAGTAAGATATAAACCTCAAACGGATCCAATATGTAAAATGTATGTACTGTCTCACACATACCAATATTTTATATATTGGATCGTTTTCGGCTTATATCATATACTTAGTCGCTGGCTGCTGTCTCCGAGTTTGCATACACCAGCATGCAATAGTTATATGCAATGAAACATGACACACGGTTTCCTATATTACATCAACAACTGATCGGGGGGGGGGTGTATTCATTACCTGTTAGATTCATTGAAACTCTTCATCATTCGAGATATGACCATAGCAACACTAGCTGTGTATTGCCAAATGTTTTCTAATGTGTGTGTGTTCTACGTTTATTTATCGTCGCTACCGGTTGCCCATATGAGCGACGCCTCCTGAAGAGATTAGTCATTTCAGTTTTTGGAGGATAGTGCAATGATACAGACAAAGACCCATTCCAGAGTCTCATCTGGTTCTTTTATGTACACGGTGTACAGCACCGACACGAGACATTGGTTTAACGTCCCATCTGAAAGACTGTTAATTTTATTAGGGTCTGACGGGGGATCGAACCTTTTCTAATGTACAGTAACGTTTCTTATTTATGTATTGAAAACAAGTTAGGGTTGCTATGAAGAATAGTCATACACAATGTGATGTGCATACCCACAGCCGACGTAGCTGTTATTTGGCGGGGGTTACCGTTGCACCAACAGCTTAGGCCATCAACACTATGGCGGCTTTCCAGCTATTATTGGTGATGAAGACCCTAGGTGCCCTTCTGAGCAGTATTTCAGGCGCGGTCAGGCACCCTGTGTAGAACCATCGATCTTCCACAAGCCGGATAATTTACTCACATGAAATAATAGCTTAAGCTTTATTTGTTTTACAATGATTTCGAAATAAGTTTTAACAACTAATATTATATTCAATCACCACTATGCCGCTGTGGATCTAATGAAAACAGCTACCACTTTTTCTTTGAATGTATATACTATTCTAATATTCGAATTGATTTCCTACACAATGTGCTAAGATTATGCCCTACTGCTAATCTGCATACTATCCTACATGGCGAGGAGACCCTGACAGATGACATTAACAAAATAATATTTGAATATGTCCATAACTTCATTCGTGATTCAAAAGGATTCTTTGAGTGAAACCCCATGCATATAAGATCCCATGTATATAAGACGTGCACTTGATGAATTTACCCCTGTCTGCCTGTGCTACATTCTCAAAATATCTTCTCTTTCTTCTGCTTTCTTACCGGTATTATATTTCTGACATTTCTAAGCAATATGCACATTTGGTATACATGTATTAGCTCCACACCGTCCAAAATAGTACTGTGTATTTTGAACTACAAGGAGAGAAACTATATAAGCTCTGCTTCCGTTTTGATCCTTTCCTATTCTTTAATTTTGTGTGCATGTATTGTTTTGTGAATGTATATAGTGGAATAAATATGCTTAAACCAACTTATATTAATCACTCTCGTTGGCGCGGATGGACGCGTATATGTGGTCATGCGTGTGGGAGGAAATGGGAGTACCCAGAGAAAACCCACCTGTCCGATCTGGCGACCACCGTATCATCTCACATATTTCCCTGTCCGAGAATCGAACCCGGGTTGCATTGGTGAGAAGCGAGCGCGCTAAGCACTGCACTAATCGGACAGCTTGAAATAATATGACACCTGACCCTGCAAGTTGTCATAGAGCTGTTCCACTATGTAATTACTGTTCCACTATGTAATTGCTGTTCCTCTATGTAATTGCTGATTACTGTTCCACTATGTAATTACTGTTCCTCTATGTAATTACTGTTCCACTATGTAATTGCTGTTCCACTATGTAATTGCTGTTCCACTATGTAATTGCGGTTCCACTATGTAATTGCTGTTCCACTATGTAATTGCTGTTCCACTATGTAATTACTGTTCCACTATGTAATTACTGTTCCACTATGTAATTGCTGTTCCACTATGTAATTGCTGTTCCACTATGTAATTGCTGTTCCACTATGTAATTGCTGTTCCACTATGTAATTGCTGATTGCTGTTCCACTATGTAATTACTGTTCCACTATGTAATTGCTGATTGCTGTTCCACTATGTAATTACTGTTCCACTATGTAATTACTGTTCCACTATGTAATTACTGTTCCACTATGTAATTACTGTTCCACTATGTAATTACTGTTCCACTATGTAATTACTGTTCCACTATGTAATTACTGTTCCACTATGTAATTACTGTTCCACTATGTAATTACTGTTCCTCTATGTAATTACTGTTCCACTATGTAATTACTGTTCCTCTATGTAATTACTGTTCCACTATGTAATTACTGTTCCACTATGTAATTACTGTTCCACTATGTAATTACTGATTGCTGTTCCACTATGTAATTACTGTTCCACTATGTAATTGCTGATTGCTGTTCCACTATGTAATTGCTGTTCCACTATGTCATTGCTGTTCCACTATGTAATTACTGTTCCACTATGTAATTACTGTTCCACTATGTAATTGCTGATTGCTGTTCCACTATGTAATTGCTGTTCCTCTATGTAATTACTGTTCCACTATGTAATTGCTGATTGCTGTTCCACTATGTAATTGCGGTTCCACTATGTAATTACTGTTCCACTATGTAATTACTGTTCCACTATGTAATTGCTGATTGCTGTTCCACTATGTAATTGCTGATTGCTGTTCCACTATGTAATTGCTGATTGCTGTTCCACTATGTAATTGCTGTTCCACTATGTAATTGCTGATTGCTGTTCCACTATGTAATTGCTGTTCCACTATGTAATTGCTGATTACTGTTCCACTATGTAATTGCTGTTCCTCTATGTAATTGCTGTTCCTCTATGTAATTACTGTTCCACTATGTAATTACTGTTCCACTATGTAATTGATGTTCCACTATGTAATTGCTGATTACTGTTCCACTATGTAATTGCTGTTCCTCTATGTAATTGCTGTTCCTCTATGTAATTACTGTTCCACTATGTAATTACTGTTCCACTATGTAATTGCTGTTCCACTATGTAATTACTGTTCCACTATGTAATTACTGTTCCACTATGTAATTGCTGTTCCACTATGTAATTGCTGTTCCACTATGTAATTACTGTTCCACTATGTAATTACTGTTCCACTATGTAATTACTGTTCCACTATGTAATTGCTGTTCCACTATGTAATTGCTGTTCCACTATGTAATTACTGTTCCACTATGTAATTACTGTTCCTCTATGTAATTACTGTTCCACTATGTAATTACTGTTCCACTATGTAATTGCTGTTCCACTATGTAATTGCTGTTCCACTATGTAATTACTGTTCCTCTATGTAATTGCTGTTCCTCTATGTAATTACTGTTCCACTATGTAATTACTGTTCCACTATGTAATTGCTGATTACTGTTCCACTATGTAATTGCTGTTCCAATATGTAATTGCTGTTCCTCTATGTAATTACTGTTCCACTATGTAATTGCTGTTCCTCTATGTAATTACTGTTCCACTATGTAATTGCTGTTCCTCTATGTAATTACTGTTCCACTATGTAATTGCTGTTCCACTATGTAATTGCTGATTACTGTTCCACTATGTAATTGCTGATTACTGTTCCACTATGTAATTACTGTTCCACTATGTAATTACTGTTCCTCTATGTAATTACTGTTCCACTATGTAATTACTGTTCCTCTATGTAATTACTGTTCCACTATGTAATTACTGTTCCACTATGTAATTGCTGTTCCATTATGTAATTACTGTTCCACTATGTAATTACTGTTCCTCTATGTAATTACTGTTCCACTATGTAATTACTGTTCCTCTATGTAATTACTGTTCCACTATGTAATTACTGTTCCACTATGTAATTACTGTTCCTCTATGTAATTACTGTTCCACTATGTAATTGCTGTTCCACTATGTAATTACTGATTACTGTTCCACTATGTAATTGCTGTTTCAGGGTTCTGGTTCTTCCACTGCCACATCAAGTTTCACCTTGCTATTGGAATGGCTTTGCTAGTACAAGTCGGAGATGCAGACGAGATGCCAACAGTTCCACATAACTTCCCGAGATGTGGAGATTGGAAATACCCTGAAGACGATTCTCAGGATGATACACATAAACCTAATATTTGTGTATTTGGAAGTTCGCCTATGTCTGCTGTTCCATTTAACACATTTATTTTGTTTCTCAGTGTTGCTGCAATACCACTCAAATTACCATATATGTGATCTGACGTGTATATTACAATATCACTCAAATTACCATATATGTGATCTGAAGTGTGTATTACAATATCACTCAAATTACTATATCTGTGATCTGAAGTGTATATTACAATATCACTCAAATTACGATATATGTGATCTGACGTGTGTATTACAATATCACTCAAATTACTATATCTGTGATCTGAAGTGTATATTACAATATCACTCAAATTACGATATATGTGATCTGACGTGTGTATTACAATATCACTCAAATTACTATATCTGTGATCTGAAGTGTATATTACAATATCACTCAAATTACCATATATGTGATCTGAAGTGTGTATTACAATATCACTCAAATTACTATATCTGTGATCTGAAGTGTATATTACAATATCACTCAAATTACGATATATGTGATCTGACGTGTGTATTACAATATCACTCAAATTACTATATCTGTGATCTGAAGTGTATATTACAATATCACTCAAATTACGATATATGTGATCTGACGTGTGTATTACAATATCACTCAAATTACCATATATGTGATCTGACGTGTATATTACAATATCACTCAATTACCATATATGTGATCTGAAGTGTATATTACAATATCACTCATGACAAATTATCATACATGTGATCTGAAGTGTGTATTACAATATCACTCATGACAAATTACCATACGTGTGATCTGACGTGTGTATTACAATATCACTCAATTACCATATATGTGATCTGACGTGTATATTACAATATCACTCAAATTACCATATATGTGATCTGAAGTGTGTATTACAATATCACTCAATTACCATATATGTGATCTGAAGTGTATATTACAATATCACTCAAATGACCATATATGTGATCTGACGTGTGTATTACAATATCACTCATGACAAATTACCATATATGTGATCTGACATGTGTATTACAATATCACTCATGACAAATTACCATATATGTGATCTGAAGTGTGTATTACAATATCACTCAATTACCATATATGTGATCTGAAGTGTGTATTACAATATCACTCAAATTACCATATATGTGATCTGAAGTGTGTATTACAATATCACTCAATTACCATATATGTGATCTGAAGTGTATATTACAATATCACTCAAATGACCATATATGTGATCTGACGTGTGTATTACAATATCACTCATGACAAATTACCATATATGTGATCTGACATGTGTATTACAATATCACTCATGACAAATTACCATATATGTGATCTGAAGTGTGTATTACAATATCACTCAATTACCATATATGTGATCTGAAGTGTGTATTACAATATCACTCATGACAAATTACCATATATGTGATCTGACGTGTATATTACAATATCACTCAAATTACCATATATGTGATCTGACGTGTATATTACAATATCACTCAAATTACCATATATGTGATCTGACGTGTGTATTACAATATCACTCAAATTACCATATATGTGATCTGACGTGTGTATTACAATATCACTCATGACAAATTACCATACATGTGATCTGAAGTGTATATTACAATATCATTCAATTACCATATATGTGATCTGACGTGTGTATTACAATATCACTCATGACAAATTACCATATATGTGATCTGACGTATATAATACAATATCACTCAATTACCATATATGTGATCTGACGTGTGTATTACAATATCACTCAAATTACCATATATGTGATCTGACGTGTATATTACAATATCACTCAATTACCATATATGTGATCTGACGTGTATATTACAATATCACTCATGACAAATTACCATATATGTGATCTGACGTGTGTATTACAATATCACTCATGACAAATTACCATATATGTGATCTGAAGTGTGTATTACAATATCACTCAATTACCATATATGTGATCTGAAGTGTATATTACAATATCATTCAAATTACCATATATGTGATCTGACGTGTATATTATAATATCACTCAAATTACCATACGTGTGATCTGAAGTGTGTATTACAATATCACTCAAATTACCATACGTGTGATCTGACGTGTGTATTACAATATCACTCATGACAAATTACCATATATGTGATCTGACGTGTGTATTACAATATCACTCATGACAATTTACCATACGTGTGATCTGACGTGTATATTATAATATTACTCATGACAAATTACCATACGTGTGATCTGAAGTATATTCTAGACAAGATCGTGGAATCCGCGGGTGATATAGTGCACATATACTCAAACATAAGTTTAATCACTACTTCTTTTATATATTCAAAATTCCAACTCACTCAATATCTCTAAACGTCGATATATAAGGTGAAAGCATAGAAATCTAGACACTGTTAACGCACACCTTCCTAGCATACTACACACATATCTGTTTTTAAAACACTGTCGTGACGTCATACTTTTGTACTTTCAGTCCATTATTATTAGTATTGGACTGGTGCCAAAGGCCAGAGTATTATATTAAATACTATTCACGAAATTAACAATTTTAATTAGTTGGATCTTGTTTTAGAGGTGCATGTTTTAAGTAGGATATAAGCCTCAAACGGATCAAATATGTAAACTATTGGTAATGTCTTCGGCTCAACGCGCCGCACACAGTCCAATATTCTACATAATATTGGATCGTTTTCGGCTTATATCCTATATGAGTGAATCTTACCGAAACGAAATGCAATATTCAAGAATACTGTCAAACAATGACTGGAGATCACCAGGTACACGCATGACCATATATATATGGATAACCACAACTATCGTATTAATTTTAATAGCAGTAATAAGCGCATAGCATCATTTTGAGTGAATCTTACCGAAACGAAATGCAAGATTCAAGAATACTGTCAAACGATGACTGGAGATCACCAGGTACACGCATGGCATGGCTTCACGAAGCTTATACTATGTCATTATCAAATAATGCTGCCCATAACACTAATTGTTTTAGAAGTGTTAGTAAATGTATAAACTACTAGCAATTTCCAGTGACATACTGTTGAATCTTGTGGTCCAAACCATTTGCATACTATGTATTGTATATTTTTGTTCATGACATATTTACTATTGATTTGAAATAAAAGAGGACTAAGCTAACTAATTCGTCTTATACATCACATGTGTACATTATACATACATATATATATATATACCATCTCCGTGGCCCATTGGTTAAGGCGTCCGCCTACGGAGCGGGAGGTCGACAGTTCGAATCTCGTCAGGGGTTCGTTCTGATATGGCCGGTTTGTGAGCCGCCAGCTAGTTAAATAATGGTTACCGATTGCCTACCAGCCTGGCGCCTGGCATACAAGCATAGGATTCGGGAAGTACTGATGTTCATAAAAAGAGGTGTCTCATAAGTCAGAAATGACTGGCCCTTTAAATAGGGGTGACAAACACTTTACTTTTATAAGCGCATATATATATTTCAAAACGCAACTTTGGTATTACTATTCCAATGCAAAAAGAAATATACATAACATGCATATCGCATCCCATTTACTTTGCCATTAAGTACAGAAACTACACTAGCGAATATAATGTTCTCACTGGCATATTCATCTACATGTATAGCATAGTCAAAAACTTGAACATTTTGTTGCTGATATATCCATTTAATGAAAACCTGTACACTTATATGTACACTGAGATGTATCCATACACATGGTCTCAAGTTTTCATTTTCAATTTGATGCATACAATGTTTTCAACTAAATAATTGCATTTTTGACAAAGCTCGGTCCTAAAAACCGAAAGTAAAAACAGTAAGCTAACAACGTTGAAACAATATTGTTCTACAGACACGAACGACATAGTACGCACTGGCCTTCATTTTGCGACATGCCCACATACGACGGTTCAGGTGTTATGGTGCGGCAGTCTTTCACAAACGTCCATTCTGGTAATGGGACAGAACATGGACACCAAGAAGCCGCTGGATGGAAAGTAGGCCGAAGGTTACGCAGGACACAGAACAGTAAATCATAAATCGTTCATTGTAATTCCTGTCACTGACAATTCTGTAAGCTGTCAAAAAAGAAAAAGTTGCGTGCGCACATCTCCTCAATGCGCATGCACCATGGCTGTTGTCACGTGGTGAGCATAATGACGTAATTGTAGAATTGGCAAACTGTATGTTTCTTAACGTTCCCCTGCACCTTAGTTTGCATATAGCCTTGTAAAACACTGTCGTGACGTCATACTCGTGTAACTGCAGTCCATTGCTATTAATATTGGACTTCTTTCAATAGGCCAGAGTATTATATCAAATATTAAATGTACGAAATTAGCAATTTTAAGTAGTACGTTCTTGTTGTATAAGTGTGTGTTTTAAGTAAGATATAAGCATCAAACGGATACAATATGTAAACTATTGGTACCGTATTCGGCACTACGTGCCTCACTCAGTCCAATATATTACATCTTGGATCGTTTTCGGCTTATATCCTATACTTATAGTTATGATCAAAAACCTATATTTAATCTTTACTAATTAAAATTGTTAATTGCGTACATATATGAGTAGTATTTAATATAATACTATGGCATTTTGACACCAGTCCAATATTAATGGACTGCAAATACAAAGGTATGAGGTCACGACAGTGTTTTAAGATGAGTTCTTGTAACCGTGTAACATATATTCCGTCTCATATAGAAAGGTATAATAAGAAACGCCTATTACTTAAATCGGCTTTGCGACAACCAATACCACTCCATTTGGATTCACGAGTATCTTCAACACTGTGTCCGGACCGGTCGTCGTTATGAGAGTTTCTCCAGTAAATCCGTCAGTAACGGAATACCCGTTTGCAGCCTTCAGTCCGATATTCCCAGTTCGAACCTTGAACATGATCGGGTCCCCCTTATTGGCTAACTGGAGAAATGCTACGGCTAAAGAGCCACTTGCTGAAAGAGGTCTTGACCATACTTCCACCGTTGTACCGCTGATCTGTAAGAAATCTTCAGAACATGTATATTCCATTTCATGGTGGAAGGGACACAACTTAGTCAGAGGTTGTATTTAAAAGACGAGTATGTAATTTACAAAAACTGGGTTGAGTTTGAAAAACATGCTGCAAAAATGTTAAAAGTACAACAATTGTTATTGTGTCATTTATGCTAAATGTAAAGCTTATCTTAAACATGATTTGAATTCATTTTGGGTTCTAACGTCGCATTAACAGTTTAAGGTCACGTGGCGATTATCTAGCTATAATTGGTGGAGATAAACAAACGGGTGCAGCTCAAAGCAGAATGCCCGACACGGATGGGTACACGTGTAGAACAACTGATATTCTGTAAGAGGTTTAGGATGGTCATGTGAATCAAAATCAATACGGACAAAATAGTTGTGAAAATCGCACTGCAATTAGAGTTATGACTTATATATATACTCATCGAATCCATACAAATATTCCATTGCTTTCTCATCCCTCTAATAAGCCGTGTACACGTCATATGCTGTCAATTGTAGCAAATACAGTGAATAAATAGGAAATACCATTGCAATCCTCTTCCCTTGTACTCCGAGAGAATCTTGGTTGATAGCTATAAGATGTTTATTTTGGAGTAGAAGTTTGTTTTCCGTTGATATGTCTCGTAGGTCTACAGACATGATAAGGGGAGAGGCCATCATCGCCCACATGGCCATCTGAACTTTACTCTCCTCATAGCTCAGGCCGTAGTTCCCGATCACCAACTGCAACATATTTCATAAAGCTAATATAATTATGCTGATAATGTCACGAGTCAATCCCAACATCGGTCCACTATCACGCTAGTGCACACTTCTGTGTGTGTGTCTGTGTGTGTGTTTTACGTTTATGTATCGTCGCTACCGGTTGCCCATATGAGCGACGCCTCCTGAAGAGATTAGTCATTTTAGATGTTTGGACCATAGTGCAATGATACAGACAGAGACCCATTCCAGATTCTCCTCTGGTTCTTTTACGCGCACGGTGTAAAGCACCGACACGAGACCTCGGTTTAACGTCCCATCTGAAAGACAGTTAATTTTATTAGGGTCAGACGGGAGATCGAACCTGCACTTCAAAATTCTCGATCACCAACGTACGCATATTTCCAACACCGGTCCACTGTCGAGCTAGATCCAGATCACCAACTGACACAAACAGTTTAGTTTAAACATATTTTATTTCCCAATATAATACATATTGAACAATGCATACACCACGTATAATCAGAATACAGAAACAGGATTAGAATGGATGACAGAGTCTTGAGTTAATTTTCTTTCGTTTTCCCTATGTTCTTGTCATATTCATCAGTGGATCTAAGATTAACCGTGTAGAGCGTGTTCAGACCCCTATCATTATCTCGTGTTTTCATAAATCATTGCCCACAGTCATAAAATATGAGCCATGTCATGGGAAAACTAACATAGCAAGCAACACAACAAGTTTAATGATGCATAAAAACTAACAATTGTGTCAATTCAACTTCCCTCACCAGCTTAAGCTTGACATTCGATACATGTTTAGTATATTCCATGTCGGAATATATCTTACTCACCACCCACATACTCATCCTTCATACTCATCCAAATAACATTCAAACAAATATGTAACACTGACCATATCCGGGTCGTTCTAAGCCCCAGGTTTGGTATATGCAGTAAAATTGCTTTTGTCATCCCCGTAATACTTTATCACATTCTGCACGCTGTTCCACGTGTCTTACAATACAAACAAATATGTTACACTGACCATATCCGGGTCGTTCCACGCCCCAGGTTTGGCATAGGCAGTAAAATTGCCTTTGTCTTCCCCGTAATACTGTATCACCTGCTTTACGCTGTTCCACGTGTCTTGGATATCCCCATGATTCCTCCACAAGTTACACGTACGTTGTATCGCAGTATAATTCGGCTGGAATGAATATTTATAAATACATATTTAAGCATTTAATTGACACGAATTACTACATGTATTTAGTTGCCGCTAATGCGAAATCCCCATGCTGTCTGTTATGTTTACAACATGGTATAAGCAGTTAGTGTATTACTACAGTAACTACGCGACTGACAGAAGCGGGCAGTACTACAAGAAGCCACGCTGTGAAAATTGGTTAGACAGTTGTTTCCAAAGATGAGTCTACATTGTGTAAGGCTTACACTCATCCTGTGTTTCGTTTATTGGGGTATACAATACATGTTTTGTGGCGATCACACTGGCATGAATGAGCTTCGGTTTATTTTCCGTATGCGAAAATGGTGTGATTTTTTAAACTGGCCGAATGACTCTTCGAATGTGTTGTCCCCAATGTATCACCGAATGCTTTCCTTTTACTTTCCAGATGTTTTCAGTATGGTATCAGTATGGTTTCGGAATGCTTTCAGAATTAACGGAATACTTCTCGCATGTTGACATCGACAGGTTCCATTCAGAACTCTTTCCGCATGTATTCGTCATTTCGTGGAAGTCGTGATAGCGCAGTGAGTGCGCGTTCGCTTCAGGTGCGAAAGGTCCGGAGTTCGAGCCCCGCTGGAGCCGTTACGATTGTGTCCTTAGGCAAGGCATTTAAATTCCACGTTGCCTCTTCTCTCCCTCGTGGCGATGGATTCCATCAGGAATGAGGTCTCGAGAGCGATTTATATAAGTTTGAAAGAACTTGTTTCGCAATCGAGCTAAAATAAATTTGTATAAACTATTCGTCATTTTCTAGGTCCATTTGGGGTGTTTGGAAACATACGGAATCCAGCATCTCCAAATTGTCATTCCGAATGCACCAATAACTAGACGCATGCTTCCCGAACGTTTTCCGTGCATGCCGTACATACTCCTAGAATACGTCCTGAATACTTGCCGAATACCAATGGACACCACATTCGGATGGTCGATGAAAATTATTTTGAACATGCGCAACAATATTATGGAGCTATAATGGCACCGGATGACATTCCGGGTGCATCCGTACGGAGTCAAATGAATATGATTCGTTAGCTTCCGGAACACCCAAATTCATATTCGGAAAACAAACGGAATGGCATTCTGGCCAGTTTGATCGGCCATTAGCACAAATGCACCACACTAGATGAAACATAGGTTGATTTTATCCCTTAAGTAGGTGCTACTGTTTATGAAAACCGTAAACTTGAAACTTGGAAATCTTTTATGATACTTGTGTTTCTTTTGTACGAAGAGCATCATTTTAATGAAGTAAATTGCACGCGAAGATGCACACGAACTGTATTCTGTTTAAAACTACTAGTAAAATCGTATAGCGACGCTATATTAGGGTATTTTAGAATCATTTTATCAACCACCTCCATATTTAAACTGAGAAATAATTCATACCTTGATACCTCTTTTAACCTGATAAAGTGGCCATTCGCAGGAATATACCATTGGTCGTCCTGTTTTATTGAGGTAAAATCCAAACGTTTCGTACCCACTCTCGATGTCACGAACTTTCGAATTGCACCCGTCAAACTTAACGTAATCAACGCCCCAATCTGCAAACGTCTGGGCATCTAGCTGCAAATAAAACTCACTTCCGGGGAACCCAGCGCATGTGCGGACCCCAAAATCTTCGTAAATACCGAACTTCAAACCTAGTCGATGAACCTACAATAACAAATAGGTCTACTTGTATTCGAAGTTTTGGTAAACCGTCCCAGATATTTAGAGAATAGAATTTCCAATGTCCAATCGAACCCGACGCCAGTGGACAGGGTCCTAAGGACGCAGGAAGCAACACAATTACCATTCTAGATATAAGTGAAGCCAATACTTGCCAAGAGCTTATTATTGTAAGTCCTCCAGTGCAGCATATAGCCTGGGGCTAAATGTCATTAGCGGTTTATATGAGTCGACACTCTACGATTGAACATTAACGGCGTCACAGGTCGATTAGAAGCAACATGGCGTCGTAGACATCCCGGAAATAAAGCAACCTTCTGAACAGCCAAACTACGAACGAATTTACTTCTCGCTCAGTCAAGTCTCGCTATATTGAAATTGAGTGTATTTTTATGTATATTACAAGTTGTAAATTTACTCAAATCTGTGTGCATACCCTCGGTCCTCGTATCCGTGGCTAGGAGAGACTATGTCCCTCGTGTCATTCTGTGACAGAGCTAAATGTACACCACCCGCACATAACTCAGCATTACGTCACTTCCATAGTTAGATAACACCACTCTCACCCCGCACACATACACTCACATATCATACATCCTCACCACTACCTACATGTATAGAACAATCATCTTCCTGCACGACAATCCCGCATATACATCACCGCTACCTGCACCTCCTACACCCACACCACCAATAACACGATCTCCTTCATCCCGCACCACAATCCCGCATATACATCATCTCTACCTGCACCTCCTACACCCACACCACCAATAACACAATCTCCCTCATCCCGCACCACAACCCGCACATACCTCACCGCTACCTGCACCACCATCATCACCATCCACACAAACATTACCTCTAACACTATCTACCTACAACCGCATCACCATCGGCACATACATCTCCGCTACCTGCGACATCATCATCACCATCCACACCAATATTACCTCTAACACCATCTACCTACACCCACACCACCATCAGCACAAATCTCTCCTCTACCTGCGACATCATCATCACCATCCACACCAACATTACCTCTAACACCATCTACCTACACCCGCACCACCATCAGCACATACCTCACAGCTACCTGCACCACCATCGTTATCTTGCACAACCATCCTCACACGCCCTATCACAATAGTCACAATCTGAGCTACTTCCAGTATAATCATCCTCTCTCCAGAATAACGCCCTCACCACTACGCGAACTACATCCTCACCATGGCACAACCAGCACCAGTACCCTCACAACCACTAACACGTGTTGGAGGCAAGTGCAGTGATACATACAGATTAATACACTGACAGAGATTTCTCTGGTTCATTTACGGGAACAGTATAAAGAACTGACAGGGTGTATGATGTGTAACCCCAAATACTACACAGTTTGCCATCTTAGTATGACACGGATGGTCGAACCTGCTACCCCTGGCATACTCACATAGTTGGCTAGTGCCAGTATTCCACTTGGAAATCTGACCGGGTCCGGTTGTAATTTACCATCTGATGCTCTCTCCTTAGCAAGCCAACAATCGTCGATGATGATGTACTCGTAACCTACAGCTTTGTAGCCCTCATCTACCATGACTTTGGCCATTGTCTTGATTAAATGCTCACTATTAAAGGGAAATAATGGTGAAATATTATGCAAAGAAATAACTGTTCCTTCTTTCCTACCCTAAATACCTGTTGACCCGTTGCAAAATTGAAACCAAAACATATTTAAGGCATTTGTTTGGCTAAGCACACGACTAATACCACGACCAGCACGAACATCATGATCGGACGTGTGGTCGGACCAATTTGCTAACTTTCTATTGTATAACTATGTCTGTATTAGTGGTTAGTACGCTCGCTTCTCACAAATGCAACCCGGTTCGAACCTCGGACCCGACAAGTATGTGAGATAGTACGGTGATCGCCATATCGGATATGTGGATTTTCTCCGGGTACTCCGATTCCCTCCCATACGAATGGCCACGTATACGCTTTCATCAGCGTCAACGAGAGTGATTCATATAAGTTGTTTAGCAATCGTTGTAAAATAAATCATGTTTATAAACCTGATACACGAGTCTGGCTGATTCTGGCAATCTGTATTACAGCGGAACCGTTCCCAGGTCAGCCACGCCATGGGAGGCGTCAACGCCAAGCCATTGTCCAGAGACACCACAAACGGTGCAGCAAGAGTCACAACCACCAATAGTGCACATATCATTCTGAAATCTAAAATAGAAAAGTGACTCATAATATAATAGCAATAGACTGAATTTATTCGCAAATAAACTTTTGAATAAACATCTGGATGTGTATTCGCGAATAAACTTCTGAATAAACGTCTGGATGTGTATTCGCGAATAAACTTTTGAATAAACATCTGGATGTGTATTCGTGAATAAATTTTAAAATAACAAACTACCATCTGCAAGCCAAGTCCATAGATCTATAGACTACGACGTCACATAATGGTATTCTAGAACAGAAACTGACCATTGTGCATCACACGGTCAGCACGTATTGTCAAGAACAGCGACCGTCAGACTAGGAGTTCACGGCGGCTATATCAACCACTCGCCAGCAGCACAGTCTGTGACCATTGTGCACCACACGGTCAGCACGTATTGTCAAGAACAGCGACCGACAGACTAGGAGTTAACGGCGGCTATGTCAACCTCTCGCCAGCAGCACAGTCTGTGACCATTGTGCACCACACGGTCAGCACGTATTGTCAAGAACAGCGACCGACAGACTAGGAGTTAACGGCGGTTATATCAACCACTCGCCAGCAGCACAGTCTGTGATCATTGTGCACCACACGGTCAGCACGTATTGTCAAGAACAGCGACCGACAGACTAGGAGTTAACGGCGGCTATATCAACCACTCGCCAGCAGCACAGTCTGCAAACATCATTCCATAGAATAGTATGATCTACATGTGGGTTTTACGTTTATTTATCGTCGCTACCTGTTGCCATATGAGCGACGCCTCCTGAAGATATTAGTCATTTTAGATTTGTGGAGGATAGTACAGACAGAGACCCATTACAGAGTCCTTTCTGGTTCTTTTACATGCACGGTGTACAGCACCGACACGAGACCTCGGTTTAACGTCCCATATGAAAGACTGTTCATTTTATTAGGGTCAGACTGGGGATCGAACCTGCGATGCCTGGATTAGCAGTCCAGCGTGTTACCACTGGGCTACAGATCCGTCTGTAATGATCTACATACACACAATACTAGTATAGTTATACCACCGGTTCCAGATGAGTAAATACGCCCTTGCACAAGTGGTCATTTGTACGGATTCATTTTCGAGTTCAATTCCCACTTTTTAAAGTACTAAGAATTCGGTAGGCCTATGTCACTCGATAGTATATGTGTGTAGAAAAAGTGTTTGCTAAATTAATACTCCTGTCCACAAAGACATCAATATCTCCAACTTTACCCTCCTAAGCCAAATAGTTCAGCCGTTTAGACACTCTTTCTCATATTCAGATCCATCCCTTGTCATATCCAAAACAGCACATTATGTTTGTTTGTTTCTTTTAAGTTTTATTTAAAGTGCACCAAACAAATTGCCAACGTGTTCATATAAAGAGACACGGTCTGAGCTGGGCTCGAACCCATGGCTATCAGTGATGATAGGTTACATTTGTATACAAGTCAGCGACCGAGGTTATACAATTTTCTCAAATCTCAAACTTAAGCTCAAGTGATCTGTTGGTTTGTTTTGAGTGTTACTGTCAGCTGAACCAATCAAACGATTAAGACTGAGTTTTGAGATTGGAAAACAGTTTTATAACAGCCAGGCCTGATCCACTAGACCGTGTATAGCTAAGTTCACTACAAAATTGATACTACCATATATAGAACAATCTTATTTGTCGATTTCGACAACATTATTTACCATTTTTCTAGCCACATTTATGAGTGGTATATGAATCCTAAATAATGCGTGTCTGTGTTTATAGTTTTATTCAAATTGATTTTAGCCCGATTGCGAAACAAGTTTCTTACGTCTTATATTGATCACTCTAGCATTTATGAGTGGTATATGAATCCTAAATAATGCGTGTCTGTGTTTATAGTTTTATTCAAATTTATTTTAGCCCGATTGCGAAACAAGTTCTTACGTCTTATATTGATCACTCTCGAGACCTCATTACTGACGGAATTCATCGCCACGAGGGAGAGAGAAGAGACAATGTGGAATTTAAATGCCTTGCCTAAGGGCACAATCGTAACGGCGCAAGCGGGGGTCGAACCCCGGGCATTTCGCGCCTGAAGCGAACGCGCTACCACTGCGCGCTCACGTCTTAGGCAAGGATGACCTATAGTACAATATTATAAAAATGTGATGATTTTTACACACTTTGAACAAACATCTTGCATATATAATACAATTATACTAAACTAATATGATATGTTAGCTCAATCTCTTACTATGCTCTGTGGTTTCGTTTCATCTTTGTTCCTTTGTTCGTGTTATATTTGTATCAAACCTTTGTGCAGGCCAGGGGACTATGGTTAGTTTAAACATATTATATTGCTTTCAAATAACATACATATACACACAGACTGCACAATAGTTGTTCAACATTTGCAATGTAACGAATAGTATACGAATGAAACTGTTATAATTTAGAAGCTATGTGACTATGGTTCGTGATCAACAATGTGTCCCTTAAAATATCAACATATAAAATACTACTAACCTTTTAGAAGAGACTATATTATCCCATGTCAAGTGTACATGCATGCGTGTGTGTGTGTGTGTGTGTGTGTGTATGCAACTATGCACCAATAACGTATGGGGTATAATTATATCGATACGGTATCTTGCCTTCACATGTGTACACTCTTATACCATATACTGGTAACTATTATATTAAACGCATCGTTAACTTCCGGAGTTTACTTTCTTCCCTGCTATATAGTGTTGACAATACGCTTCAATTGCTACTGAAATAAGCTGGTATTATCGTATAGATTAACACAGGGGCATATCAGTGGCACGGTGCGTATATACATTGGACCGGTGTAGGGTGTACAGCCCCCCTCCCACTCAGGGTCGTCCCTAGGCTCACATTGTGACTCCAGAAGAAATATTTACAATCTGTAGGTATTATTAAACTGTCTGTGGTATAATACACGTCGTAAATGATGATGTACGCATTTTTGTATACATGCACAATCATATTAAAGATTAAACTTTATTTATTTTACAACGATTGCGAAGCAAGTTCTAACAACTTATATTAATCACTCTCGGTGGCGCGGATGAACGCGTATATGTGGTCATTCGCGTGGGAGGAAACCGGAGTACCCGGAGAAAACCCACCTGTCCGATCTGGAGACCACCGTACCATCTCACATACTTCCCGGTTCGAGGATCGAACATGGGTTGCATTGGTGATAAGCGAGTGAGCTAATCAAACAGTGACTGACATTCATATATAGTGTGGAAGCCATCTAGCTGACTTTCTGAAGATCGGTGGTTCTACACGGGTGTTTGAAATACTGATCAGTGTGGCACCGGGGTCTTCCTTCACCAATGCTAGCTGGAGAGTCGCCGTATGACCTAAGCTGTTGGTGCGCCGTTAAACCCAAAATAAACAAAGAAGCAATCATTATAACTATATACTAGTAATTATATAGTGCACAATATTGATGTGGGTCATTATAGGATTGTGGAGTGGAATAAATTCACGTACCGTAACACTGTATTTAAATCTATTGTGGTCCTCTCTACATCCGAATTTTCGGCTTAAAAAGCCTTTTGCAAGGACAACAAAAATCATCCGGCTAATTCATTTTCTTTAAGATTGTTATGAAGAGAGCAGTGTGTGTATTACGTTTATTTATCGTCGCTACCGGTTGCCCATATGAGCGACGCCTCCTGAAGAGATTAGTCATTTTAGATTGTTGGAGGATAGTGCAATGATACAGACATAGACCTATTCCAGAGTCTCATCTGGTTATTTTACGTGCACGGTGTACAGCACCGACACGAGACCTCGGTTTACAGTCCCATCTGAAAGTCCGTTAATTTTATTAGGGTCAGACGGGGGATCGAACCTGAGTTCCCAGGATTTCCAGTTCAGTCTGGACTACAGATCCGTCTGTATGAAGAGAGGGCCATATATATATTACTAGTTCCATTTTAGGAACAATCGACATATAATGTATATACATGTACATATGTCTACGTTAAGCTTATCTTACAATAAAGGTATTTTTTCATAGGACTAGACAAAACATAAATACTTCAACTCAATAGTGTTGACCCGTCACTAGACATATTCAATGGTCAAAATGAAGAGAAAAGAAAGATTTGTATTAAGATAGAAAAGTGTCCATAAGACCACATGCATATATATTTGTGATGGCGGTGTATGACTGGTGACTCATACACGGCGCTGTAACCACCATTAACATTAAAACCATATATTCATTATGCAACGATGACTGTTATTATAAGATTGTTTTCCGAACAAGGCAAGGAAAGATAGTTATCAAATAAAAAAGGGAAATATGAGCAATTTTTTCTGATGAACCCTTTGTAGGATTGTTGCCAAACTTGATCTTGTACATCAATACATACTGGCATTATCGGTTTGTAGTATATACTGGCATGATCGGTTTGTAGTATATACTGGCATGCTCGGTTTGTAGTATATACGGGTATGATCTGTTTGTAGTATATACTGGCATGATCGGTTTGTAGTATATACTGGCATGATCGGTTTGTAGTATATACTGGCATGATCGGTTTGTAGTATATACTGGCATGATCAGTTTGTAGTATATACTGGCATGATCAGTTTGTAGTATATACTGGCATGATCGGTTTGTAGTATATACTGGCATGATCAGTTTGTAGTATATACTGGCATGATCGATTTGTAGTATATACTGGCATGATCGGTTTGTGGAATATACTGGCATGATCGGTTTGTAGTATATACTGGCATGATCGGTTTGTAGTATATACTGGCATGATCGGTTTGTAGTATATACTGGCATGATCGGTTTGTAGTATATACTGGCATGATCGGTTTGTAGTATATACTGGCATGATCGGTTTGTAGTATATACTGGCATGATCGGTTTGTGGTATATACTGGCATGCTCGGCTTCTAGTATATACTGGCATGATCGGCTTCTAGTATATACTGGCATGATCGGTTTGTAGTATATACTGGCATGATCGGTTTGTGGTATATACTGGCATGATCGGTACAACAATAGTATATACAGGGTTCTGATTGTCTTGGCCTAATCAAATGAGGTTTTATGACAACAGCTGTTATATATACATATATATATATTACATTGTTGTCTCGGTGCTAAGCCAAGAGCGTAGCTGTCCTAAACAAAACATACCTGTGCCGACACAAACGTATTTTTATATATTCAAGAGCAATAACTCTGTGGCTACTAATGGGTACTACCAATATGTGGTAGCATGCAAGACAGTACCAGGTAGGACTAAATTCGATCTAATAATGTACATGGTAGTGATCGAGATGGACATGTTACATGCTGGAGCTCAGTAACATAGTGGATTCAGAATATATTTGTTAGGATGGAAGACATAATTACATTCTACAGATATAATTATAAATTTGAATATTTTCAACAAATTATAATTAAATTCAAGGCACCATTTTCCATTAAATATATTTAACTTTAAGACACCATTTCCCATTAAATATAATTAACTTCAAGGCACCATTTTCCATTAAATATAATTAAATTCAAGGCACAATTTTCAATTAAATATAATTAAATGTAAGGCACCATTTTCCATTAAATATAATTAACTTCAAGGCACCATTTTCAATTAAATATAATTAAATTCAAGGCACAATTTTCCATTAAATATAATTAAATTCAAGGCACCATTTTCAATTAAATATAATTAAATTCAAGGCACCATTTTCAATTAAATATAATTAAATTCAAGGCACAATTTTCAATATTTTCTACCAAATAACACCATTTTCAAGATATTGTCTCGGACAGTATCTTTCAGCAATTTAAGAGCGATAACCCTGCAGTTACTAAGGGGTTGGGACAATAATTGACTGTATGCAAGCCACTATGCATATATACTTGTACACATTAGTATTAAATCCCATACATCCATTTTCAGTATACTGCTCTTACAGGACAGACGGATGTTCTCACAAATGGGTACTTTAGCAGATACTCCATTGTTCTCTCTCCTGTTTGTCACATAAGAGCAACCTGTACACCATTAGTTAATAGTTACAGACGGATGTGTAGTCCAGTGGTCAACACGTTGAAATGGTAATCCAGGAATCCAGGTTCGATACCCCGTCTGACCATAATAAAATTAACAGTCTTTCAGATGGAACGTTAAACCGAGGTCTCGTGTCGGTGCTTTACACCATGCACGTAAAAGAACCAGAGGAGACCCTGGAATGGGTCTCTGTCTGTATAATTGCACTATTCTCCAAAATCTAAAATGACTAATATCTTCAGGAGGCGTCGCTCATATGGGCAACCGGTAGCGACGATAAATAAACGTAAAACACACGCACATAGTTACTATCATTTGTTTTTGTTTGTATTTGGGGTTTAAAGTCACATCAACAACTTGGGCGACTATCTGTCCCTTCAAGCAGTATTTCAGACACTGACGGACAGCCTGGTAGAACCACTGACCTGCCACAAGTCAGCTGGATAGGTTCCTCACATGAAATGGGCAACCAGTATCGACGATAAATAGACGTAAAACACACAATGATAATAACGTCCACATGTTTGACTAGGACACTACATGTTCCACTAGGACACTACATGTTCCACTAGGACACTACATGTTCCACTAGGACACTAGTACACACTACATGTTCGACTAGGACACTACATGTTCGACTAGGACACTACATGTTTGACTAGGACACTACATGTTCCACTAGGACACTACATGTTCCACTAGGACACTACATGTTCCACTAGGACACTACATGTTCCACTAGGACACTAGTACACACTACATGTTCGACTAGGACACTACATGTTCGACTAGGACACTACATGTTCGACTAGGACACTACATGTTCCACTAGGACACTACATGTTCCACTAGGACACTACATGTTCCACTAGGACACTACATACACTACATGTTCCACTAGGACACTACATGTTCCACTAGACACACACACACTACATGTTCCACTAGGACACTACATGTTCCACTAGGACACTACATGTTCCACTAGGACACTACATACACTACATGTTCCACTAGGACAATACATGTTCCACTAGGACACTACATACACTACATGTTCCACTAGGACACTACATACACTACATGTTCCACTAGGACACTACATGTTCCACTAGGACAATACATGTTCCACTAGGACACTACATACACTACATGTTCCACTAGGACACTACATACACTACATGTTCCACTAGGACACTACATGCTCCACTAGGACACTACATACACTACATGTTCCACTAGGACAATACATGTTCCACTAGGACACTAGTACACACTACATGTTCGACTAGGACACTACATGTTCGACTAGGACACTACATGTTCGACTAGGACACTACATGTTCGACTAGGACACTACATGTTCGACTAGGACACTACATGTTCGACTAGGACACTACATGTTCGACTAGGACACTACATGTTCCACTAGGACACTACATGTTCCACTAGGACACTACATACACTACATGTTCCACTAGGACACTACATACACTACATGTTCCACTAGGACACTACATACACTACATGTTCCACTAGGACACTACATACACTACATGTTCCACTAGGACACTACATGTTCCACTAGGACACTACATACACTACATGTTCCACTAGGACACTACATGTTCCACTAGGACACTACATACACTACATGTTCCACTAGGACACTACATGCTCCACTAGGACACTACATGTTCCACTAGGACACTACATACACTACATGTTCCACTAGGACACTACATACACTACATGTTCCACTAGGACACTACATACACTACATGTTCCACTAGGACAATACATGTTCCACTAGGACACTACATACACTACATGTTCCACTAGGACACTACATGTTCCACTAGGACACTACATGTTCCACTAGGACACTACATACACTACATGTTCCACTAGGACAATACATGTTCCACTAGGACACTACATACACTACATGTTCCACTAGGACACTACATGCTCCACTAGGACACTACATACACTACATGTTCCACTAGGACACTACATGCTCCACTAGGACACTAGTACACACTACATGTTCGACTAGGACACTACATGTTCGACTAGGACACTACATGTTCGACAACGCTACATGTTCCACTAGGACACTACATGTTCCACTAGGACACTACATGTTCGACTAGGACACTACATGTTCCACTAGGACACTACATGTTCGACTAGGACACTACATGTTCCACTAGGACACTACATGTTCCACTAGGACACTACATGTTCACTAGGACACTACATGTTCCACTAGGACACTACATGTTCCACTAGGACACTACATGTTCCACTAGGACACTACATGTTCCACTAGGACACTACATACACTACATGTTCCACTAGGACACTACATACACTACATGTTCCACTAGGACACTACATACACTACATGTTCCACTAGGACACTACATACACTACATGTTCCACTAGGACACTACACACACTACATGTTCCACTAGGACACTACAGTTCCACTAGGACACTACATGTTCCACTAGGACACTACATGTTCCACTAGGACACTACATGTTCCACTAGGACACTACATGTTCCACTAGGACACTACATACACTACATGTTCCACTAGGACACTACATACACTACATGTTCCACTAGGACACTACATACACTACATGTTCCACTAGGACACTACATGTTCACTAGGACACTACATGTTCCACTAGGACACTACATGTTCCACTAGGACACTACATGTTCCACTAGGACACTACATGTTCCACTAGGACACTACATGTTCCACTAGGACACTACATGTTCCACTAGGACACTACATGTTCCACTAGGACACTACATACACTACATGTTCCACTAGGACACTACATGTTCCACTAGGACAATACATGTTCCACTAGGACACTACATACACTACATGTTCCACTAGGACACTACATGCTCCACTAGGACACTACATACACTACATGTTCCACTAGGACACTACATGCTCCACTAGGACACTAGTACACACTACATGTTCGACTAGGACACTACATGTTCGACTAGGACACTACATGTTCGACTAGGACGCTACATGTTCCACTAGGACACTACATGTTCCACTAGGACACTACATGTTCGACTAGGACACTACATGTTCCACTAGGACACTACATGTTCGACTAGGACACTACATGTTCCACTAGGACACTACATGTTCCACTAGGACACTACATGTTCGACTAGGACACTACATGTTCCACTACATGTTCCACTAGGACACTACATGTTCCACTAGGACACTACATGTTCCACTAGGACACTACATACACTACATGTTCCACTAGGACACTACATGTTCCACTAGGACACTGTATTCACAATAAAAGAAACTCTTAAAATTAAATGTTCAGTTTATTTTAATACATTTATTTAGCAATCCTATTCCTAAACAAAGAGTAACAGTGACATGGTTAATTGCAAAATAATAGCTATAAAATACACCAGCCTATTAGCTCAGCCAATCAGGATACCGAGGGCAACCATCAAATTCCAAAATCAAAGGTGAACAACTACGTTAATGCAGAAAGTCGTTTGTTTTGGGTTTTATGCTAGCCTAGGTTCAAGTCTGTCGATTTTTCACTTTTTAACTTCTGGCAAAATGACATGTTGATATTATCAGTAACTCAATATGGCCCAATTAATGGTCTGGGTTTTAAAATATATTTATTTGTCTGACCAGGCAAAATATATCGACACCTGTTCCCAGGCTAGTTTGATACCTTCATCAGCACCATTTTGGGCTATATCGCCGGCGGGCACGACACCTTTCCTAGTCGGGTTCCAACGGTTAACCAGTGTAAGAAACTGGTAACTTTTTCACATAAAGAGACACGGTTTGAGCGGGGCTAGAACACATGACCATCAGTAGTGATAGGTTACAGTGGTATAAAAGTCATCGACCGTAACCACACGACCACGGAGGCGGTATAAATAATGCAGAAAGCGATCCATTCTTATCACCAGAAAGGTAATATGTGAAATAATTCATTACCAGTTACTGATAATGGTTAATATGTAAAACGATAATTCATTCCCGGTTAATGATAAGATCCCAAATTATTGGGAATGAATAATTTTGTCTATTAACATAAGGTCTAATACGTTTATCTCTTAATCGCCGATAGTGCACACACGTATATATGTATTGGATATAATCTCAATAAGCTATAAGCTTTCGATTTAATCCATTTTCGTTTTGCTTACAATATATATGTACTGTACACTATGAACGATTAAAAAACTGTCGTGACGTCATAACTTTGTACTTGCAGTCCATTATTATTAATATTGGACTGGTGTCAAAAGGCCATAGTATTATATTAATTCGTACGGGTACATGTACGAAATTGACAATTTTAATTAGTAGGATCTTGTTATATAAGTGTGTGTTTTAAGTAATATATAAGCCTCACACGGATCCAATATGTAAAATATTGGTACTGTCTTCGGCGCTATGCGTCTCACACAGTCCAATATTTTTACATATTGGATCGTTTTTGGCATATACCCTATACATATATATGCTTAATCCAAGGTCTACACATGTAAATGTGGAGATAAGCATTGATTTAGCTGTTCATCTGTGAAAATGGTGCATTCATTACCGAACAAAATAGGTAAATATAAAACAGCGTGAGTGGTATACTGTCTATTGACTACTCACAAAAAAAAGTAAAACATGTCAAATGTTGCACATTGTTGAAAATCACAAAGACATCCCATTCAATATCATACCTTATAAATTACTGATTTACCATGATTGTATTGACAGACAAAAACAACAGTTATCAATAATAACAAAGGAAATGTCTGCTTCATGTCCACTAACTATAGCTTTCATGACCAGATTGATACCAGAAATTGTTTTATTTTTAACGGAAAACATTTTCAAAACACAAAAATTAAAATCTTATAAAAATATGTATGCAATAATTATATTCTCTCATAACTGTCCAATGAGAGCATGTTTAAGCTATATGTCCTCTCATACCAGGCCAATGAGAGATGGTTTCAGCAATATGTCATATTACAACTGTCCAATGAGAGCATGTTTAAGCTATATGTCCTCTCATACCAGGCCAATGAGAGATGGTTCCAGCAATATGTCATATTACAACTGTCCAATGAGAGCATGTTTAAGCTATATGTCCTCTCATACCAGGCCAATGAGAGAAGGTTTCAGCAATATTTCATATTACAACTGTCCAATGAGAGCATGTTTAAGCAATATGTCATATTACAACTGTCCAATGAGAGAAGGTTTCAGCAATATGTCATATTACAACTGTCCAATGAGAGCATGTTTAAGCAATATGTCATATTACAACTGTCCAATGAGAGAAGGTTTCAGCAATATGTCATATTACAACTGTCCAATGAGAGCATGGTTAAGCAATATGTCATATTACAACTGTCCAATGAGAGAAGGTTTCAGCAATATGTCATATTACAACTGTCCAATGAGAGCATGGTTAAGCAATATGTCATATTACAACTGTCCAATGAGAGAAGGTTTCAGCAATATGTCATATTACAACTGTCCAATGAGAGCATGGTTAAGCAATATGTCAAACAACCCAAAAAAGTTTCAGCAATATGTCATATTACAACTGTCCAATGAGAGCATGGTTAAGCAATATGTCATAATACAACTGTCCAATGAGAGCATGGTTCCAGCAATATGTCATATTACAACTGTCCAATGAGAGCATTTTTAAGCAATATGTCCTCTCACAATTGTCGAATGAGAGCATGGTTAAGCAATATGTTTTCTCATAACTGTCCAATGAGAGCATGGTTCCAGCAATATGTCATAATACAACTGTCCAATGAGAGCATGTTTCAGCCGAGTTTAATACTGGTATTGACTATATTATGGTATTGACTATATTATGGGATTGGCTATATTACGGTATCAGCTATATTACGGTATTGGCTATATTATGGTATCGGCTATATTACGGTATCGGCTATATTACAGTATCGGCTATATTATGTAGGTGGTACACACATGAATAAATATTGGATATGTGCGTGTTCTACATTCTTTGGTGATAGGTATGTGTTACTAGATACAATGAGAAATAAATAACATGTGAATTCAATATACATTAATATACAAGTTGAAGCTTAATATATCCAGGAAATATTGACAATTCTAGGAACACCTATAATAATCTAACAACAGTGTTCTATTCAACATACTGAACTAAGTGGCTTGAAAATCCATATATGTGTTTACTGAGAATGTTCTAAAGAATTAAATAGTGTGATTATTGTCTTGTATTTCAATTGTTAAATAATAATTTATTAATTTTTAAGTAATATTGTGACTATCTATCTAGTAGTGATAGTGCAGTGGTAGCGTGTTCGCGTTAGGTGCGAATGGCACGTAGATCTCGCCAAACTGTAGCCGTTACGATTGTGCTCTTAGGCAAGGCATTTGAATTCCACATCGCCTCTTCCCTCTCCCTCAATGGATTCCATCAGGAATGAGGTCTCGAGAGCGGTTAATAAAACTTGTTTCGCAATCGATCTAAACCAAATATGCATAAACGAAAAATGATTTGTTCCTTGTGTGAAATTGATTACCTCTCTTTGTGAAATTGATTATCTCTCTTTGTGAAATTGATTACCTCTCTTTGTGAAATTGATTATCTCTTTACAAATATGTATTTACAAATCCACAAATACATTTGTAAATGGTGATGATGATGAATACATTAAATCAATTCCAGTCATTTGAAATGAAACGGGAATATTTCTGAAATTTGCACAAATACACATAACACACGCGCTCACACATCTCAACACTCACAAACTATTGCACATAAAAACTCGGCTGGATTGTAACTATTTTAATAGAACGCGTGGCTTGACCCATTTAAACCATACACTTTAACCGTTTCAACACCACAGACCTCTAAATAGGCTTTCAAAAAGTGTAGATCCAGATGAGCCGGATCAGGATCTGCACTTTTTGCAAGTAGTATTACTAATTTTAGACAAAATTACGCATTTTGATAAATGAACTGGTCCAAATGTAATTTTCTTATAAATTTATTGGTCTAAAAACTGATCATGGACCAGTCCATTTCAGTTACTTGGTGTTGAATGGGTTAAGTTAGTAAATCTGCTTGAATGAATAGCACAATTATGCTAATTAAATAGATGTACACACATAATGAGAGATATCGGTCAGTTGCTTCCCCTGAATACTCCCTAACCGTAGATAGGTGTTTTCCTCTGTTTTTATCGTTGTTTCCTTTGCACAACATGCTTGCAATTTTATTTCACTATCGCTTCTTATCATTATTAAATTACTATATCTTTACAGATCTCCTACAGTATATGCAATGGGTACTTATTTGTTAAACAATGTTAATTAACATGATTTATCACATTTATCATACAGCAACATCTGAGTTATGGAACAACAGTAAAAACAAAGGATTCCAACTAAAAGGACCTTTTTACATTTTGGGATAAATCAGACTCTCAACTAATCAGACTAAATTTCAAGGGAGGTAATAGAAAATTAGAGATGTCTCTCATTGTAGTGTAACTGGATGTTTTAAGTTAAACCAAACAACCCATTGAAACTTTAGGCCCCTCCCCAAAACAACACATTGAAACTTTAGGCCCCTCCCCCAAACAACACATTGAAACCATAGGCCCCTCCCCAAAACAACACATTGAAACCATAGGCCCCTCCCCCAAACAACACATTGAAACCATAGGCCCCTCCCACAAACAACACATTGAAACCATAGGCCCCTCCCCCAAACAACACATTGAAACCTTAGGCCCCTCCCCCAAACAACACATTGAAACGGTAGACCCCTCCTCCAAACAACCATTGAGACCATAGACCCCTCCCCCAAACAACACATTGAAACGGTAGACCCCTCCCCCAAACAACACATTGAAACCGTAGGCCTCTCCACAAAACAACACATTGAAACCATAGGCCCCTCCCCCAAACAACACATTGAAACGGTAGCTAGGTGTTCTGTACTTGCACTTCTAAAGTTGTAACGTGCAGATACTACAATGTATTACAAGAGAGAATCTAGACTTGCACTGTTTATTAACCCATTTGATTCTGGATACCGTTCAAACAGTATTTGCAAAGAACAGAATGTGCCGTCCGATCAGGCTCTATGCTGTTTGCTATTCAGATGATATTGCTAAGACACTTGGCTATGTAGCAAACAACATAGATCCTGATCAGCATGCAGCGTCATGTTGTTTGCAAAAGCCTTTAAATGTATCCAGAATGAAATGGGTTAACAGTGCTTCATCATACAAGCTCTGCCCTCAAGCTGAGATGCTTTATTAAATAGATACGGACACAGATTATCAGACAGATTATGCATTGATCCGCTACAGTAATTATAGACAGATTATGCATTGATCCGCTACAGTAAGGTGTACATGTCTACGTCTGACAACAAGCTGGCAACAGATTATTACTAATGATAAATGTGCAACAGCTGACCTACCGAGGGTTCATCATGAACTCATGGGCTGCTTTCTCTCTATATATCTGTAGATACAAGAACTTCACAAACAACCCTCGGTATACAACACCCAGTATAACACATTCCAAGTTCCATGACCTTCTATCTGGCCTTTGGGTAGTTTTGAGATATAATCGCCATTTAACCCTTTCAACAATACTGGCCTCTAAATAGAAATACAAAAAGTGTAGATCTAGATGAGCCGGCTCGTGGCGAGTTGTCTATCTCATCAGGATCTGCACATTTTGCCAGTAATAATTATTACTATTTTTAGATAAAATTACCCCAAAAAAAAGAAATTGCCCATTTTGATAAATGAACTGGTCCAATGGTAATGTTCAGTTCTTATTAATTTATTGGTCTAAAAATGTCATGCACAAGTCCACCATGTCAGTTATTTGGGTTTGAATGGGTGTCATTTAAGTGAAACAAAGGCACATAGAACATTGTTGAAACTGGAATTTTCCTACCTCTAGACATTCCACAATCAAGCGACTTGCACTAGTATGAACAGATTGTCGATACGAAAAACAACGCTACCAAAACCTCATATTTAAACATAAAGCAGCTCAAACTGAAGGTTGTGGAACTTAGCCGACGACATGTCATCTTCAGTCTATTTATAGATTACCTCCCTTTATGGATATTTTATTAACTAAATCAGATATAATGGTAGTAAACGGAGTCTAAGATGGAACGGACTAGTACTTACTGTAATCTCCTATATAAACACATGCAACCTCTGGCAACCTCAACACACGGTCACAGAATCACCAATTGTCATAGCACAAACCCGTACGACTACTGCATTACCAAATGTAACAGTCCAAAGACTTAAACTTTAAGCAATTTCTACTCGCCGAAAATGAAATTGACTAGACCCGGGCTACCGGCTGGTGGGTTACGGTGACGATTGCATAAATTCTTTCATTTTACATCTTTAGCATGAAAAATCTGGTTATTTATTTTATTAAAATTTTAATTGAAATTTTCAGCATAATATGATACATGGTTAATGATGAATTACATGTCAATTCAACGTAGCAGGAACAGTATTTCTTGTACCTCGGACTGGGCACGTGCCAGCTACAGTATTTCTTGTACCTCGGACTGGGCACGTGCCAGCTACAGTATTTCTTGTACATCGGACTGGGCACGTGCCAGCTACAGTATTTCTTGTACATCGGACTGGGCACGTGACGGGTACAGTATTTGTTGTACATCAGACTGGGCACGTGCCGGCTACCCGGGTAGTACACATAGCTTGGGCTCGTAGTGCAAATTGTACAAGCTTTTAGATATCATTTCAATCCACTTGTATTTATTGTGTACATAATTATTTGTAGTAAATTATGTTATACAATGTCGAATAAATGTTTAAACCAAATGGTAGAAGTAAGATAGAGCTTAAGTTCTTGTTTGTTTATTTTCAGGGTTCAAAGTCGTACCGACAACCTAGGACATATGTTTACTCTCCGGTTATTTTTTAAACTTTATTTATTTTACAACGATTGCGAAACAAGTTTTAACAACTTATATTAATCACTGTCGTTGGCGCAGATGAAAGCGTATATGTGGTCATTCGTGTGGGAGGAAAGCGGAGTACCCGGAGAAAACCCACATGTCCAATCTGGCGACCACCGTACCATCTCACATACTTTCAGGTCTGAGGAAGGAACCCGGGTTGCATTTGTGAGAAGCAAGCGCGCTAACCGGACAGCCAACACAGTAATGAAATTGTCCTTGAAATTAGACTGTTCAAAGTTATACAAACAACTATAACCGTACATCCGAGGATCGAACCCGGGTTGCATTGGTGAGAAACGATCGTGCTAACCACTGTGCTAATCGGACATCCACCTATTATTGGTGGAGGAAGACCCCGGGTGCTATTATGAGCAGTATTTCAGGTACAGATTGGCACCTGGGTAGAACTACTAACCTACCGCAAGTCATCTGCATAGCTTCATTACTTGAAATATGCATGCCCAGAAAAACATGTATAGGTCCCCACAAGGGGTTTGACATTAATGGAACATACATACAACTGAGATCTGCAAAATAATATAACAAAGGCATTTAATCCTAGGAATTAAAATCGTCATATAGCAATACATGGTAACAGCTTTCTAACTAAAATGGAATCAATGGAATAGTTTTGCCAATTTATGAATTCAAAGAAACAATTTAGGAGTAAGTGGCATTTATGCATTGCATCTAAGCACTCTAGTTGGAATGTGCTGTATACAGGTTTCTAAGCACTCTAGTTAGAATGTGCTGTAGACAGGTTTCTAAGCACTCTAGTTAGAATGTGTTGTACACTGATGTTTCTAAGCACTCTAGTTAGAATGTGTTGTACACTGATGTTTCTAAGCACTCTAGTTAGAATGTGCTGTACACTGATGTTTCTAAGCACTCTAGTTAGAATGTGCTGTATACAGGTTTCTAAGCACTCTAGTTAGAATGTGCTGTATACAGGTTTCTAAGCACTCTAGTTAGAATGTGCTGTATACAGGTTTCTAAGCACTCTAGTTAGAATGTGCTGTACACTGATGTTTCTAAGCACTCTAGTTAGAATGTGCTGTATACAGGTTTCTAAGAACTCTAGTTAGAATGTGCTGTATACAGGTTTCTAAGAACTCTAGTTAGAATGTGCTGTATACAGGTTTCTAAGAACTCTAGTTAGAATGTGCTGTACACTGATGTTTCTAAGAACTCTAGTTAGAATGTGCTGTACACTGATGTTTCTAAGAACTCTAGTTAGAATGTGCTGTATACAGGTTTCTAAGAACTCTAGTTAGAATGTGCTGTAGACGGGTTTCTAAGAACTCTAGTTGGAATGTGCTGTACACTGATGTTTCTAAGAACTCTAGTTAGAATGTGCTGTACACTGATGTTTCTAAGAACTCTAGTTAGAATGTGCTGTATACAGGTTTCTAAGAACTCTAGTTAGAATGTGCTGTATACAGGTTTCTAAGAACTCTAGTTAGAATGTGCTGAATACTGAGGTTTCTAAGAACTCTAGTTAGAATGTACTGTACACTGATGTTTCTAAGCACTCTAGTTAGAATGTGATGTACACTGATTATTTCTAAGAACTCTAGTTAGAATATGCTGTACACGGAGGTTTCTAAGAACTCTAATTAGATGTATACTGATGTTTCTAAGAACTCTAGTTAGAATGTGCTGTATACTGAGGTTTCTAAGAACTCTAGTTAAGACATATTTTTGATTATTTGAGTTTGGTTCTGTCACAAAAAATAAAAACAAGATGCACGGATATTTTTTCTTAACAGTAAGGGAGATAAATACACTGCGGATTAACAGTTGTCTCAGATTGAGTACTGTCCCCTTGTTGCATAATCGATATTTATAGAAGCTTGTTTTCTTACATGTATAGGCTTCGGTTGAGGGATAGCCGAATGTTTATATGATACATGCAGTTTTAAATCATGTTCCACTATCCATATCTGCGTATAGAAACAAGAGAAGAAACAGATGAATGTCAAAGCGGCACGCACCGCTTCGAGTCTTAAACGAGCAGTACAATAAAAACTTGTCCATAGGTCAATGTTTATTCATCTGTAAATTGTACTGAAAACTGTAGTTCCCGCTTATAGCGTAGCGAAAATTTCTGTTTAGTTCATAACCATTCATACCAATTCACATAAAGCACTGTATTAAGAGACCACCAAAGGAAGTGCAAAAAGTGGTCTCTAAGCAAAAACGATCACTTAATAAAGGTTAATTTGTTCCATAACAACACAATAGTATATGGTCTCGTTATACAAGGTGGTCTTTCAAGCAAGACTGTATATGGTTGTGGTTGACTTGTGGGGGAAATATATATTGTTCATTGGGAAGTAAATGTCTTGATTGGTTGAACTATAAAATGACATGTCATGGCTTAAGACACAACCTGGATCTCTAGGCCAAAATTGGAAAAGAAAAACGATGCCTCTAATTAAATTTTCCCAAATGCATTCAGGAAAACATTAGACAAAAAAATAAATAGTGGTCATCACTGTATAGCTATACACTAAACATGAACACACCAGTTTATGATAATAATACGAAAGACAGGTTGTGATGTTCGCTATTTCATCATTTCACAATTTCTACAAAGTCACGATTTTAAACTTGAAACTTTCAATTTCATAGTTTCAACATATTTTGTAAAGTTGAAATTGTGAATTTGTGATGTTTAAATTGCGGTATCGTGTAATTGAAATAATGAATTCAGGAAGTTGAAATCGTGAATTCATGAAGTTGAAATTGTGAATTAGTGATGCTGAAGTCATGAATTTATGAAGTAGAAATGATGAATAGCGAATACCATCGCCGGTCTTTCGTATACTAACATCGGGACTGTAACAACTGAAGGCATCAAGATAATTTCCAGACACGTCAAAACACGACGGTAGTTGGGCTACGCTGTACACTAACCAGCGTTCATTTGCAACAAGCACCCAAGGCTTGTATGGTGAAAAAACATCGTCATTGAAAATTATATGTCACAAGTATCAAACAAAATATGACATAATTCTCTATGCAAAGGTTCTTTCCAGACACAAAATATGACATAAATCTCTATGCAAAGGTTCTTTCCAGACACAAAATATGACATAATTCTCTATGAAAAGGTTCTTTCCAGACACAAAATATGACATAATTCTCTATGCAAAGGTTCTTTCCAGACACAAAATATGACATAATTCTCTATGCAAAGGTTCTTTCCAGACACAAAATATGACATAAATCTCTATGCAAAGGTTCTTTCCAGACACAAAATATGACATAATTCTCTATGAAAAGGTTCTTTCCAGACACAAAATATGACATAATTCTCTATGAAAGGTTCTTTCCAGACACAAAATATGACATAATCTCTATGCAAAGGTTCTTTCCAGACACAAAATATGACATAATTCTCTATGAAAAGGTTCTTTCCAACACAAACATGACATTTGCTTTTCATTCTTAAGCATATATTTAACTTCAATGTTTGCATCAAACAATTTGGAACATGGGTAACCAACGGTTCACACTTCTCTGCATTATTTAATGAAAAATGTTACAAATAAATTTATATAAAAAACATCAATATGATATTTTGACAACACAAAATTGACAACAATGATTTATAGACATGAACGACTATTAAACAATTTACATGCAACATTTGAGCACCACAGATTTAGAGGCATTGAATAACTTCAAATAAATGTACACATACAATGTATATAAATATTAAATCATAGAATTATTTATTTGTATGTCATATAATTGAAAAACACAAATTTCCAACCTCTGTAAGATTTACAGTCACATTCCCGTTCAGGAAGGCAAACTAGAACTACAGTCTGCATCCGATACCTCAGACAATTATGCCAAAGTCTGGTCAAAGTCCCTTTTCAAATACTATCATTTTACATATAACTGGCTCCGTTTATGTCAAATTTCGTTAAGTCAAATGTTCCGTTAAAATCAAATTAATTTTGTGGTCCTTCAATATAAATAGGCAGTATTTAACACTTGTTATGTCAAAGTGCCAGTTTGCCGGCAAAGTACGAATTTCATTCGGCTAATTTACAAATTCACAAACAATCGATAAAGACGGTTAATGGTGTTTTCGTATATAAATGCTATAAATTTATATGTGTGTACTGCATTTATATAATATTAAATACAATATTACGGTGGTCTTTTTATCAAGTGTGCCAACGTCACGGTTATAACAGACAATGACAACATGGAAGATGATTTATTATGGGACAAGTGAATACATGTAAGGCTTACTACGATCTACAAGAAACATTATCTTGGGAAATATTGTCAATATCGGTTATGTCAAACTTCGGCTATGTCGTAGTATTTTGTTCAATCCGACGGAACTCGATATTTATAACGGATGTAGACTGTATATTGTAAATGTTTCAAATTTCTTGCCAGCAATTTTAATAAAATATGTCAAAAGTGATTTACCCACCTAAACTTCACTGCTATTTTGATTTGCCATCAATACAATCTTTTAATGAAATTTGGAACAGGATTAGAACTTTATCATCCAAACAAATCAAGAATTTTGTGAAAACAACTTTTAAGTTGGGTGTTGTCTTGTTGTACTGTAAGGTGTACGACACACTAGCACAGAACAGGTGACAGGGTTCCAAAAACATGATAGGATTTTATTATGCATAGAAAATGTCACACCCGTTGAAAAGTATAAACTTAATTTAATTTACTCCCCGGCTTAAATCTTTTCCAACATACCATCTACTCAAACCGTGTACCATTCCCACAGCAACGACTTTAACCCCTTAAAATGCTTAAATTGGAAGGAATGTGCAAACAACATAGTAACACCGTGTCTGATCAGGATCTATGTTGTTTGCTATTCAACCAAGTGCTTTAGCTCCACTATCCGAATAGCAAACAGCAGAGAGCCTGATCTGATTGTACGTTCAGTGCTGTATGTTCTGTGCCATCTAATCTGGCTCTATGTCGTTTGCTAAAACGAATATACTTGCTTCCAGCGCAGCAAGGGTTAAAAGAAATTTATGGAAACACCACTTTGGATATTACACAAATTGCTTCACGTGGGTAGAGTCAGGGGTATGTGAACAATAATGTGTTCTGTGTTAGGCAACACAATTTTCAGATTAGCTTGTAATCAGATGTATTGATTAAAAACAATGTGCCAAACGGTGTGTACATGTAGTAACACTCATTAACTAAATTGTACCGTATTAAGGAAGTATATTAAATCCTCAAAACAGACGAACAATATAAACAAACTTAAATCACACTTTTATTCCACTTAAGTTCAATTAAGATAATTTTTCATTGATCAACACCAAACTTTTTGAACACCCCTTCCACCAAGCTCTATTCTGACCAGCAGGCAATGTATGGTTCTTAAATCTACAATAAAGTTCAAAACAATCAATTCATTCTATCCATACAAATCAGCCAATTTCCACAACTCGCAATTGAATCTTGGAAATTTTATGAAGAATCAAGCACGATCTGCACAGATATTAATCGTGATCTAGCTTAGCTCTGTTGCGAACAAGTCCTTACTACTTACGCCAAACGTCAGCGCAAATTGTCATGATGTTAAAACAGATTGTATAAAACGTCTTAAACAGCAGTATCATTACGTCGAGACTTATTTTAAAACGGCGTTTGTCTATCATTAACGTTATGCACCAATTCAAATAGAAATATGCATAATTTAAAGTTTAATTTACAAATCATAAGGATTTCTCAACCAATCAGAATCATTCCAGGTTATATTACACGTGTGTACATATAAGAAAATATGTGATGGCTGTATGAAACTGAATACAAGATAAGCTATGTGAGAAATATATATATATGCTATGACAATAGGCTAACAAGTGTTGTTCACAATTAAAATCGTCAGACCGTTAATCAAGTCACACATTATTTATACCTTCGGCGGCAAACTCTTCAATTTTCCATCATATTTCCGGTGTAAACCAGAATCACACACATTATGGAATATATATACTCACTAACCCTTTTGATGTTAAATTTTGTTGCCAATGATGGACAGTTTAAATTGACATTAACTGTTGGTACAATATTAACCCTTTCCCTCATAGAAGCACCTCTCGACGCCATTACCAATACGACATACATTGACCCTTTCTCTCATAGAAGCACCTCTTGACGCCATTACCAATATGACATACATTGACCCTTTCTCTCATAGAAGCACCTCTTGACGCCATTACCAATACGACATACATTGACCCTTTCTCTCATAGAAGCACCTCTTGACGCCATTACCAATACGACAATACATTGACAATGTAGTAACCAAACCAATGTTCATAATAAAGGCCAGAATCTCATGTAGTCCCAGTAATATCTATGGAGGTGGGATATATATGGCGACTACTTATCCACTGCATGATAGCTAAATGGCTGTCGTTTGTATGGAGATATGATAGTATATTAACCAAAATCTCTATGAAGGAAAGGGTTAAATGGCTGTCGTTTGCATGGAGATATAATAGTATATTAACCAAAATCTCTATGAAGGAAAGGGTTAAATGGCTGTCGTTTGTATGGAGATATGATAGTATATTAACCAAAATCTCTATGAAGGAAAGGGTTAAAATCTATTTATGGGTTGTATATTACGAGAACACTCTGAAATGTACGATTGTTTTTGTGTGAAAATGGACTGGTCAAAAACAATTTTATATGTGTTTTCAAACATTTTAGGAGGTGGATGGATGGAGGGGAGTGGCTTCTGGGTAATTACGAAAAGAAAATTAGGGTCAAGGCCATAGACATTGGTAGAGTAAATAGACCAGAAACAAATTAGGCCTGTAACTATGGTTGAACTATTCAATTAATGTTCAACATTAGGGTTCCCTCTGTCTGAATGTTTGCCTGCGCCACCACTAAGAGCCATATAATTCACAAATAAATATTTGAAGCCATGTATTTGACAAAACATGTGTCCCCCCCCCAAATTAAATAAGCTTCGCCAAATCACAAAATTTAGCGCCAATATTTATTTGTTGTCGCAATTGGCGCCTTTGGCGACCGACAGCGGGAACCCTGAACATGAATGATAGGCGGCATGAATGAGTTTATTACAATAATCAATCCAATGCACATGTACAACATGGACTCGGGGGGGGTACATCATTGGTTTGCAATGAGATATATAAATGATTTATCATAATACACTGTGAAGCATATTTGAACTGTCGTGTGGACCGAAATGCATTGCATGATTGAAATGATTACAGTGAGGTTGCACTATTGGATTTGTTGTTTCAGTGGCCATTTCCACGAGATTGGATTACGCTCGATTAACCCGTTACTTCACATAAGAAGAGGCCCATTATACATTAAATCCCCCTGCTGCTGATACGCAATATGCACACAGTACTGTATCAACTCTATTTATTCGCGAGCATTTATATTTCGCTAATTTTCACGATCTAAGTTGATCGTGAATTCATAATTCTCGTGAATAAATACTGTTTCCGAATGTAGAGTTATATGCAAATTTTATCCAAATTTTGAAAGTCAAAATTTTATCCAAATTTTGAAAGTCAATACAATTAGAAGCGATATACATAAACAGCCACCTTTATATTATGTGATACTTCACGGATGCGCGAATTCAAAACAACGTGAATTAATTGGAAATGTTCAAAATCGTGAAAATCGCGGAAAAAAAGTGTTTGTGAAATTATAGTATTTTATAGTACCAAATACTCCATAATCAGTATGTAAGGAATAGATAACGGCTTTGAACAGTGGCTATATGCGGGATGCAATAAAGGTGTTGCATGGTGCCCAGGTGAAGCAACGGGTTGAGAAACAAGTTGGCATTTGTTATCATTTACATAAAGAACTGATGTTTTCATTTAAACATTAGACAAACTTAATCCTTTAACAACATACAGTCAAACCTGTGCTAGTGGTCACCTCCATTAAGCAGCCAGTCTGTATTATATATACAGTCAAACCTGTGCTAGTGGTCACCTCCATTAAGCAGCCAGTCTGTATTATATATACAGTCAAACCTGTGCTAGTGGTCACCTCCATTAAGCAGCCAGTCTGTATTATATATACAGTCAAACCTGTGCTAGTGGTCACCTCCATTAAGCAGCCAGTCTGTATTATATATACAGTCAAACCTGTGCTAGTGGTCACCTCCATTAAGCAGCCAGTCTGTATTATATATACAGTCAAACCTGTGCTAGTGGTCACCTCCATTAAGCAGCCACTGATAACCTGTGCTAGTGGTCACCTCCATTAAGCAGCCAGTCTGTATTATATATACAGTCAAACCTGTGCTAGTGGTCACCTCCATTAAGCAGCCAGTCTGTAGTATATATACAGTCAAACCTGTGCTAGTGGTCACCTCCATTAAGCAGCCAGTCTGTATTATATATACAGTCAAACCTGTGCTAGTGGTCACCTCCATTAAGCAGCCAGTCTGTATTATATATACAGTCAAACCTGTGCTAGTGGTCACCTCCATTAAGCAGCCAGTCTGTATTATATATACAGTCAAACCTGTGCTAGTGGTCACCTCCATTAAGCAGCCAGTCTGTATTATATATACAGTCAAACATGTGCTAGTGGTCACCTCCATTAAGCAGCCAGTCTGTATTATATATACAGTCAAACCTGTGCTAGTGGTCACCTCCATTAAGCAGCCAGTCTGTATTATATATACAGTCAAACCTGTGCTAGTGGTCACCTCCATTAAGCAGCCAGTCTGTATTATATATACAGTCAAACCTGTGTTAGTGGTCACCTCCATTAAGCAGCCAACCTGTATTAAGCAACCAGTTTCTAAATTCCAATATGCTGTTTTACTATATGTCACCTCTATTAAGCAGCCACCTGCACTAAGCAGCCACTTTCTGTGATTCCATTGGCTGGCTGTTTAAGACAGGTTTCACTGTAGTATTAATTTTAACAGTGATAATCATTTTACTATAAGCGAACTGTATATATTCTGTAACACTCGAGTGCCAATTTCTTTACGAGAGAAAAATATCTGCCAACTATCTTCAAAGTACACATATTTTTCCTTCCTAGTTCCTCTCAGTCGTGGTCACCGAGCGCAGATTGCAGCAGCTATCATCTTTAAGAAGTTTTTCACTAGAATTGGCATATCACTTTTTAATCATCTCTCATATTCCTGCGATGCAATGTTATATATGAAGCTCAGAAACACCCCTCTCTCCAGCTCTCATCCCTAGGCCTTGCTGGACTCAGTCGTGGTGGTGGCAGGCCAGATATCCTGCAAATATGAGTACATTTATTTTAAACTCTCAGTCGTGGTGGTGGCAGGCCAGATATCCTGCAAATATTAGTACATTTATTTTAAACTCTTAGTCGTGGTGGTGGCAGGCCAGATATCCTGCAAATATTAGTACATTTATTTTAAACTCTTAGTCGTGGTGGTGGCAGGACAGATATCCTGCAAATATTAGTACATTTATTTTAAACTCTTAGTCGTGGTAGTGGCAGGCCAGATACCATGCAAATATTAGTACATTTATTTTAAACTCTTAGTCGTGGTGGTGGCAGGCCAGATATCCTGCAAATATTAGTACATTTATTTTAAACTCTTAGTCGTGGTGGTGGCAGGCCAGATACCATGCAAATATTAGTACATTTATTTTAAACTCTTAGTCGTGGTGGTGGCAGGACAGATATCCTGCAAATATTAGTACATTTATTTTAAACTCTTAGTCGTGGTGGTGGCAGGCCAGATACCATGCAAATATTAGTACATTTATTATAAACTCTCAGTCATGGTGGTGGCAGGACAGATATCCTGCAAATATTAGTACATTTATTTTAAACTCTTAGTCGTGGTGGTGGCAGGCCAGATACCATGCAAATATTAGTACATTTATTATAAACTCTCAGTCATGGTGGTGGCAGGCCAGATACCATGCAAATATTAGTACATTTATTTCAAATCGTAACCGAATATTCTCAAACAAGTTATGCAAGGCCATTATAACAAAACCATTTGCTAAAGTTAGTCATCGACCACATTTGTAACAATCTGAAAGGGGACACCAGTAGGATAATTCCTGTGAAGATTCATCAAAATTAAAGAACAATTTTAGAGAAGATGAGTGACTGCTATTATTGGTGGACAGATAAGACAATACACAGGGCTGAGAAAGTGCGCGATTGTGTCCTTAAATGGTGTTCTTTTAATAAATTTCTGCAAATAGGGTTAAGCTACACAGTATGACCATTAAATACAACAGTGTATATCTTACTGGACAACATCTCTAAGAAATATTTTTATTAGGGAGAAGTGGGATCCCTAGGGGGCGAAGTCAGGGTCCCTAGGCCGACTATTTCAAGTATGAGCTCTGAATACCTGCTCAGTAAGATGATTAACTCCTTTGGTTTGTGCTAAGCATCAACATGTATCAACTTTTTATTTCTCTACCTGTGCTTTGGGTGCCGGGACCAGGATACAGAACTACCATCCATACTCGCGTAGAAGACGCAGGTTTTTACCACCAGATTACCGTATTTAGCTATGCATAGTGCGCTACCGTATGTGATATGCGAGCGCAGCCAAACAAATATTTTAAAAATGTATTTTTTATAGATGTAACATTTATGGTATCCATTTAAATTACGTTTTGAAAAGAAAGCACTCAGGCATTAGTTTAGTTTATACAAATTTATTCTAGCTCGATTGCGAAACAAGTTATTTCAACTTATATAAATCACTCTTGAGACCTCATTCCTGATGGAATTCATCGCCACGAGGGAGAAAGAAGAGGCAACGTGGAATTTAAATGCCTTGCCTAAGGGCACAATCGTAACTGCTCCAGTGGCACTCAGGCATTGAAAATGTCTTCAACTTGCACTGGCCAAACATGCAATTTATACATGGTCTGGTGTCCAATTTATCAACCCGTTTTATATGCGAGGGCATGCCAAAACCCACATATTTCATGACCAAAGTAGGGGGGTCGTCTTATATGCGTTTATGGACGGTACATTTATGGGTTCATTAGACAGCGCTGTTGTTGAGTTTGGGTTTATCGCCTACCAACACACAACACAGTTTAGGCTATACAGCAATGTACAGTACGGAACATTTTAATTTCACACTTCATGTACATCAAAAGAAGACATGAAGATTTGGAAACAAAACTCTCACACCTGGCTGGAATCACAGAGAAGCAGCAAAACCAAGTGCTCATACCATACTAGTTACCGCGTACGTTCATGTAGGGGTAAGGCAGTAGTGAAACTAAACTACCTGAATCACACAGAATCACATAGGGATTATTAATCTTTTTATTTTGGGTTTTAAAGTCGTACCAATAGCTTAGATCATACGGCCAGTCTCTAGCTATTATTGGTGGAGGAAATGTCCATGGTGCACACCTCTATAGTGCACACCTCTATAGTGCACACCTCTATGGTGCACACCTCTATGCACACCTCTATGGTGCACACCTCCATGGTGCACACCTCCATGGTGCACACCTCTATGCACACCTCTATAGTGCACACCTCTATGATGCACATCTTTATAGTACACACCTCCATGGTGCACACCTCTATGGTGCACACCTCCATGGTGCACACCTCTATAGTGCACACCTCCATGGTGCACACCTCCATGGTGCACACCTCTATAGTGCACACCTATATGATGCACACCTCAATAGTGCACACCTCTATGGTGCACACGTCTATGATGCACACCTCTATAGTCCACACCTCTATAGTACACACCTCTATGGTGCACACCTCTATGGTGCACACCTCTATAGTGCACACCTCTATAGTGCACACCTCTATGGTGCACACCTCTATAGTGCACACCTCTATGGTGCACACCTCTATGGTGCACACCTCTATAGTGCACACCTCTATGGTGCACACCTCTATAGTGCACACCTCTATGGTGCACACCTCTATGGTGCACACCTCTATGGTGCACACCTCTATGGTGCACACCTCTATAGTGCACACCTCTATGGTGCACACCTCCATGGTGCACACCTCTATAGTGCACACCTCTATGGTGCACACCTCTATGGTGCACACCTCTATAGTGCACACCTCTATAGTACACACCTCTATAGTGCACACCTCTATAGTGCACACCTCTATAGTACACACCTCTATGGTGCACACCTCTATAGTGCACACCTCTATAGTACACATCTATATGGTGCACACCTCTATGGTGCACACCTCTATAGTGCACACCTCTATAGTACACACCTCTATGGTGCACACCTCTATGGTGCACACCTCTATGGTGCACACCTCTATAGTGCACACCTCTATGGTGCACACCTCTATGATGCACACCTCTATAGTGCACACCTCTATGGTGCACACCTCTATAGTGCACACCTCTATGGTGCACACCTCTATGGTGCACACCTCTATAGTGCACACCTCTATAGTGCACACCTCTATAGTACACACCTCTATGGTGCACACCTCTATGGTGCACACCTCTATGGTGCACACCTCTATAGTACACACCTCTATGATGCACACCTCTATAGTACACACCTCCATGGTGCACACCTCTATAGTGCACACCTCTATGGTGCACACCTCTATGATGCACACCTCTATAGTGCACACCTCTATAGTGCACACCTCTATGGTGCACATCTCTATGGTGCACACCTCTATGGTGCACACCTCTATGGTGCACACCTATATGATGCACACCTCTATGGTGCACACCTCTATGATGCACACCTCTATGATGCACACCTCTATGGTGTACACCTCTATAGTACACACCTCTATGGTGCACACCTCTATGGTGCACACCTCTATAGTGCACACCTCTATAGTGCACACCTCTATGGTGCACACCTCTATAGTGCACACCTCTATGATGCACACCTCTATGGTGCACACCTCTATGGTGCACACCTCCATGGTGCACACCTCTATGGTGCACACCTCCATGGTGCACACCTCTATGGTGCACACCTCCATGGTGCACACCTCTATGATGCACACCTCTATAGTACACACCTCTATGGTGCACACCTCTATGGTGCACACCTCTATAGTACACACCTATATGGTGCACACCTCTATGATGCACACCTCTATGGTGCACACCTCTATGGTGCACACCTCTATAGTGCACACCTCTATGGTGCACACCTCTATGATGCACACCTCCATGATGCACACCTCTATGGTGCACACCTCTATGGTGCACACCTCTATAGTGCACATCTCTATGGTGCACACCTCTATGGTGCACACATCCAAGGTGCACACCTCTATGGTGCACACCTCCATGTTGCACACCTCTATGGTGCACACCTCCATGGTGCACACCTCTATGATGCACACCTCTATGGTGCACATCTCTATAGTACACACCTCTATGGTGCACACCTCTATGGTGCACACCTCTATAGTACACACCTATATGGTGCACACCTCTATGATGCACACCTCTATGATGCACACCTCTATAGTACACACCTCCATGGTGCACACCTCTATGGTGCACACCTCCATGATGCACACCTCTATGGTGCACACCTCTATGGTGCACACCTCTATAGTGCACACCTCTATGGTGCACACCTCTATGATGCACACCTCCATGATGCACACCTCTATGGTGCACACCTCTATGGTGCACACCTCTATAGTGCACATCTCTATGGTGCACACCTCTATGGTGCACACATCCAAGGTGCACACCTCTATGGTGCACACCTCCATGTTGCACACCTCTATGGTGCACACCTCCATGGTGCATACCTCTATGATGCACACCTCTATGGTGCACACCTCTATAGTACACACCTCTATGGTGCACACCTCTATGGTGCACACCTCTATAGTACACACCTATATGGTGCACACCTCTATGATGCACACCTCTATGATGCACACCTCTATAGTACACACCTCCATGGTGCACACCTCTATGGTGCACACCTCTATGATGCACACCTCCATGATGCACACCTCTATGGTGCACACCTCTATGGTGCACACCTCTATAGTGCACACCTCTATGGTGCACACCTCTATGATGCACACCTCCATGATGCACACCTCTATGGTGCACACCTCTATGGTGCACACCTCTATAGTGCACATCTCTATGGTGCACACCTCTATGGTGCACACATCCAAGGTGCACACCTCTATGGTGCACACCTCCATGTTGCACACCTCTATGGTGCACACCTCCATGGTGCACACCTCTATGATGCACACCTCTATGGTGCACACCTCTATAGTACACACCTCTATGGTGCACACCTCTATGGTGCACACCTCTATAGTACACACCTATATGGTGCACACCTCTATGATGCACACCTCTATGATGCACACCTCTATAGTACACACCTCCATGGTGCACACCTCTATGGTGCACACCTCTATGATGCACACCTCCATGATGCACACCTCTATGGTGCACACCTCTATGGTGCACACCTCTATAGTGCACACCTCTATGGTGCACACCTCTATGATGCACACCTCCATGATGCACACCTCTATGATGCACACCTCTATGGTGCACACCTCTATAGTGCACACCTCTATAGTACACACCTCTATGGTGCACACCCCTATGGTGCACACCTCTATGGTGCACACCTCTATGGTGCACACCTCTATGATGCACACCTCTATAGTCCACACCTCTATGGTGCACACCTCTATGATGCACACCTCTATAGTCCACACCTCTATAGTACACACCTCTATGGTGCACACCCCTATGGTGCACACCTCTATGGTGCACACCTCTATGGTGCACACCTCCATGGTGCACACCTCTATGGTGCACATCTCCATGGTGCACACCTCCATGGTGCACACCTCTATAGTGCACACCTCTATGGTGCACACCTCTATAGTGCACACCTCTATAGTGTACACCTCTATGGTGCACACCTCTATGATGCACACCTCTATAGTGCACACCTCTATAGTACACACCTCTATGGTGCACACCTCTATGGTGCACACCTCTATAGTACACACCTCTATGGTGCACACCTCTATGGTGCACACCTCCATGGTGCACACCTCTATAGTGCACACCTCTATAGTGCACACCTCTATGGTGCACACCTCTATGGTGCACACCTCTATGGTGCACACCTCCATGGTGCACACCTGTACCTATTCCAGGCACGGACGGACACCCGAGTAGAACTACTGACCATCCACATGCCAGCTGGATAGTTTCCTCATCCTCAGAGGGATTTGAACCTACAGAGGTGAAGGGCCGTTAACCACCGAGACCCCAATAACTACAATAAATATCGGCAAGTATGTGAGATGGTATGATGGTCACCCAATTTTTTCTCCAGTTTCCTCCCACACGAATGATCACATTTACGCTTTCATCTGAGCCAACGAGAGTGATTAATATAAATTGTTGGTTTATACAAATTTATTTTAGCTCGATTGCGAAACAAGTTTTTACAACTTATATTAATCACTCTCGAGACCTCATTCCTGATGGAATCCATCGCCATGAGGATATAAGTTGCTAAAACTTGCTTCGCAATCGTTGTAAAATAAATAAAGTTAAAAAAAAAATATGAGTATGTGTGAAGTATGAAAGCGTATCGTTGCCAAAATAAATAAAGCTTAAATTTTACAATAAACAAACTACCTTTTAGGCGCTTGTACTCCGGATGATCGTGGTGTTCCCGCACTTCCAAGTCGTGGTATGCCTCGTCGAAGTGTCGGCAACCCACTCCTCTGAGGCGACGCCCCTCGTATATTCCTCTGGGGCTGTTTCAATCCGCTCACACTCGGAGATGAAGGACGTGCCAAGGGATTTTGTAATCTATTGTAATGAAAGGTCAAAGACAGTATGTTGTAAGAAAGTATGCAGGTATCAGTATAACCTATTTGTATTTATCTGTAACCCAATACAATATTAAGAGGAGATTTGTTTGTTTAAGTGAATGATCGAATAATAGTTCACTCATGAACATAGAAAGCTATTACAGGTCAGAAGTTTTGGGAGAAGTGAGAAAGCGCGTGATCGCTTCCTTAAATGGTGTTCTTTAATATACTTCTGCAAAATAGGGTTGAAATACACAGTACAACCATTAAATACAACATTTGAATAGAAGGAGTGCTTTATTAATGGGCCAGTGTATCTTACTAGACAAATTTTTGTTTGAAAATCGTAAAAACCAAAAAATTGTTGTTGTTTTTTAGTTTTTTTTAGGGAGAAGTGGGGCTCCCAGAGGGCGAAGTCAGGGTCCCTAGGGCGACAATTTCGCCCACATCGCCCTCTAGAATGATCCCTGTGTTATATTCACTCGTGGCACTGCCAGCCACTCATGATAATAATGCTTTCAATGTTCATAATTTTTCATTTTATTTTAGGCTGATAATTATGATAGAAAACGATGAAATCGTGAGCTAAATGGCGTTAGAACGTTGCATTTAGACTACCATAGAGTACGTCATAAGAGACATCATAAGAGACGTCATCACAGCTGGAGTCAGAAAACATTGACAACATGCAATGGCTAGGTAACAACACATACAAAGCAGTCAGAAATAAAATGTGTTATTCCAATGCTTTCAACTAGTCGAATAACATATTTTATTTCACTGATAAATTTCATTGTAAAGCATAAATTAAATGTATATATAAATTTATCCTACCTTCATGCGAAATAACGTACAAAAACGGCCTGCCTAATAAATTTTGCTTTATTAGTTAGTGCCTAATAAAGCTTTCGTGACGTCATAGGGCTAACCGTGGATATAAATAGAAATATCAATGTGCAACATATTATCAAGTGCGTAGCGAGTTTGTAAGCTGTCATGGCTAGTTTTTGTGTTTTTGTGTCAGGTGCAAACTCAGAATGTAGGATAAATAGAATATTAGGTTACTGTCTTATAATTTTTAATTTATTAGGCTCGTCTCCGAAAAAATACAAGGCTCGGCAGGGCCTCGCCTTGTATTTTTTCTCCGACTCGCCTAATAAATTAAAATTTATAAGACAGTAACCTAATATTCTCTATATATGCGTACACATATATTCTTTACTTCTGTTAGACTTTGCAAATTTGTAACTCACACATACTTGATATTATAATTTGTGTGATTTACGTTTATCTATCATCGTTACAGGTTGCCCATATGAGCGACACCTCCTGAAGAGATTAGTCATTTTAGATTTTAGGAGGATAGTGCAATGATACAGACAGAGACCAATTTCGCAATCGAGCTAAAATAAATTTGTATAAACTATGTAAAATTAATGAGTATTTACCTGGTAAATCTTGGTGGTTCAGCATTATTAACAGCTTGTTCTTCCGTTTGGTAATCTGCCAAACTTGAATCACTGTTGTGGTGTTGGGCTCTGGGTATCAACCGGGAAACATTTGGCACACTGCCTCGTAAATTTGAAACACCTACGAAAAAATTCATGGAAAGCATTAATTATGGAAAGCATTAATTACACATGTACATGAACAACATGGTTACTGTTCCACTGTATCGTCGCTACCGGTTGATCATATGAGCCTGAATAGATTAGTCATTTTAGAATTTTGGAGGATAGTGCAATGATACAGACAGTGACCCATTCCAGAGTCTCCTATGGTTCTTTTACACGAGACCTCGGTTTAATGTCCCATCTGAAAGACTGTTAATTTTATTATGGTCGAACCTGCGATCCCTGGATTACAAATTTATATTTCGAGCATTTATATCGCATTATATTGAAACAGACGGGGGATCGATCCTGCAATCCCTGGATTACCAGTCCAGCGTGTTACCACTGGACTACAGATCCGTCAAGGAGTTTGTAATGTTCCCGTTTAAGCACTGCAACAACTATGCCCCGATGATACTACAGGCATTTAGAGACCTTATCTTTGGATGTGTGCATAATTACATCTAGAATAGTCATACCACACATACACATAATACATGTATGTACTGTATACTATTCAATTTATCTCAAACATAACTATACATGAATAAAAATATAAAAATTATAATGAACAACTGAATACCTGTATTGTGCTAAACCTCGCTGTACAGATAATACATGAATTACATGCACCTACCAGCAGTCTGTACAACCTCGCTGTACAGATAATACATGAATTACATGCACCTACCAGCAGTCTGTACAACCTCGCTGTACAGATAATACATGAATTACATGCACCTACCAGCAGTCTGTACAACCTCGCTGTACAGATAATACATGAATTACATGCACCTACCAGCAGTCTGTACAACCTCGCTGTACAGATAATACATGAATTACATGCACCTACCAGCAGTCTGTACAACCTCGCTGTACAGATAATACATGAATTACATGCACCTACCAGCAGTCTGTACAACCTCGCTGTACAGATAATACATGAATTACATGCACCTACCAGCAGTCTGTACAACCTCGCTGTACAGATAATACATGAATTACATGCACCAACCAGCAGTCTGTACAACCTCGCTGTACAGATAATACATGAATTACATGCACCTACCAGCAGTCTGTACAACCTCGCTGTACAGATAATACATGAATTACAGGCACTTACCAGCAGTCTGTACAACCTCGCTGTACAGATAATATATGAATTACACGCACTTACCAGCAGCCTGTACAACCTTGCTGTACAGATCATACATGAATGACGGGCACTTACCAGAAGTCTGTGTGTGCAAATGTTGATTACTACTGTACGGACTGTCGGGTGGACTACTGTGCTCCGAACCGACCGAATTCTCACTATTCCTTCTGTTCATTCCCTCTGCAACATACAAACATGTGAGGTTTATATATAACCACATATAGACATGTGAGGTTTATATATAACCACATATAGACATGTGAGGTGTATATATAACCACATATAGACATGTGAGGTTTATATATAACCACATACAGACATGTGAGGTTTAGTGGTTTATATATAACCACATACAGACATGTGAGGTTTAGTGGTTTATATATAACCACATACAGACATGTGAGGTTTATATATAACCACATATAGACATGTGAGGTTTATATATAACCACATACAGACATGTGAGGTTTATATATAACCACATATAGACATGTGAGGTTAAAAACCACAACAACAATATATATAACCACATACAGACATGTGAGGTTTATATATAACCACATACAGACATGTGAGGTTTATATATAACCACATATAGACATGTGAGGTTTATATATAACCACATACAGACATGTGAGGTTTAGTGGTTTATATATAACCACATACAGACATGTGAGGTTTATATATAACCACATACAGACATGTGAGGTTTATATATAACCACATATAGACATGTGAGGTTTACTGGTTTATATATAACCACATACAGACATGTGAGGTTTACTGGTTTATATATAACCACATATAGACATGTGAGGTTTATATATAACCACATACAGACATGTGAGGTTTAGTGGTTTATATATAACCACATACAGACATGTGAGGTTTAGCGGTTTATATATAACCACATATAGACATGTGAGGTTTATATATAACCACATACAGACATGTGAGGTTTAGTGGTTTATATATAACCACATACAGACATGTGAGGTTTACTGGTTTATATATAACCACATACAGACATGTGAGGTTTAGTGGTTTATATATAACCACATACAGACATGTGAGGTTTACTGGTTTATATATAACCACATACAGACATGTGAGGTTTATATATAACCACATATAGACATGTGAGGTTTATATATAGCCACATATAGACATGTGAGGTTTATATATAACCACATATAGACATGTGAGGTTTATATATAACCACATATAGACATGTGAGGTTTAGTGGTTTATATATAACCACATACAGACATGTGAGGTTTACTGGTTTATATATAACCACATATAGACATGTGAGGTTTAGTGGTTTATATATAACCACATACAGACATGTGAGGTTTACTGGTTTATATATAACCACATATAGACATGTGAGGTTTACTGGTTTATATATAACCACATACAGACATGTGAGGTTTATATATAACCACATACAGACATGTGAGGTTTATATATAACCACATACAGACATGTGAGGTTTATATATAACAACATATAGACATGTGAGGTTTATATATAACCACATACAGACATGTGAGGTTTATATATAACCACATATAGACATGTGAGGTTTATATATAACCACATACAGACATGTGAGGTTTACTGGTTTATATATAACCACATATAGACATGTGAGGTTTATATATAACCACATACAGACATGTGAGGTTTACTGGTTTATATATAACCACATACAGACATGTGAGGTTTATATATAACCACATACAGACATGTGAGGTTTACTGGTTTATATATAACCACATACAGACATGTGAGGTTTATATATAACCACATACAGACATGTGAGGTTTACTGGTTTATATATAACCACATACAGACATGTGAGGTTTATATATAACAACATACAGACATGTGAGGTTTACTGGTTTATATATAACCACATATAGACATGTGAGGTTTATATATAACCACATACAGACATGTGAGGTTTACTGGTTTATATATAACCACAGACAGACATGTGAGGTTTATATATAACCACATACAGACATGTGAGGTTTATATATAACCACATATAGACATGTGAGGTTTATATATAACCACATACAGACATGTGAGGTTTACTGGTTTATATATAACCACATACAGACATGTGAGGTTTATATATAACCACATACAGACATGTGAGGTTTACTGGTTTATATATAACCACATATAGACATGTGAGGTTTATATATAACCACATACAGACATGTGAGGTTTACTGGTTTATATATAACCACATATAGACATGTGAGGTTTATATATAACCACATACAGACATGTGAGGTTTACTGGTTTATATATAACCACATACAGACATGTGAGGTTTATATATAACCACATACAGACATGTGAGGTTTATATATAACCACATATAGACAGGTGAGGTTTATATATAACCACATACAGACATGTGAGGTTTACTGGTTTATATATAACCACATATAGACATGTGAGGTTTATATATAACCACATACAGACATGTGAGGTTTACTGGTTTATATATAACCACATACATACATGTGAGGTTTATATATAACCACATACAGACATGTGAGGTTTATATATAACCACATACAGACATGTGAGGTTTACTGGTTTATATATAACCACATACAGACATGTGAGGTTTATATATAACCACATATAGACATGTGAGGTTTATATATAACCACATACAGACATGTGAGGTTTATATATAACCACATACAGACATGTGAGGTTTACTGGTTTATATATAACCACATACAGACATGTGAGGTTTATATATAACCACATACAGACATGTGAGGTTTACTGGTTTATATATAACCACATACAGACATGTGAGGTTTACTGGTTTATATATAACCACATACAGACATGTGAGGTTTACTGGTTTATATATAACCACATATAGACATGTGAGGTTTATATATAACCACATACAGACATGTGAGGTTTACTGGTTTATATATAACCACATACAGACATGTGAGGTTTATATATAACCACATACAGACATGTGAGGTTTATATATAACTACATATAGACATGTGAGGTTTATATATAACCACATACAGACATGTGAGGTTTATATATAACCACATACAGACATGTGAGGTTTACTGGTTTATATATAACCACATACAGACATGTGACTGTTTACTGGTTTATATATAACCACATACAGACATGTGAGGTTTACTGGTTTATATATAACCACATACAGACATGTGAGGTTTACTGGTTTATATATAACCACATACAGACATGTGAGGTTTATATATAACCACATATAGACATGTGAGGTTTACTGGTTTATATATAACCACATACAGACATGTGAGGTTTATATATAACCACATATAGACATGTGAGGTTTACTGGTTTATATATAACCACATACAGACATGTGAGGTTTATATATAACCACATACAGACATGTGAGGTTTACTGGTTTATATATAACCACATATAGACATGTGAGGTTTACTGGTTTATATATAACCACATACAGACATGTGACTGTTTACTGGTTTATATATAACCACATACAGACATGTGAGGTTTACTGGTTTATATATAACCACATACAGACATGTGAGGTTTACTGGTTTATATATAACCACATACAGACATGTGAGGTTTATATATAACCACATATAGACATGTGAGGTTTACTGGTTTATATATAACCACATACAGACATGTGAGGTTTATATATAACCACATACAGACATGTGAGGTTTACTGGTTTATATATAACCACATACAGACATGTGAGGTTTATATATAACCACATATAGACATGTGAGGTTTACTGGTTTATATATAACCACATACAGACATGTGAGGTTTATATATAACCACATATAGACATGTGAGGTTTACTGGTTTATATATAACCACATATAGACATGTGAGGTTTATATATAACCACATACAAACATGTGAGGTTTACTGGTTTATATATACACAAAGAAAAAAGTTAAGCACCCCCGGATATTTTCACAATGTCGAATGGCAAAAGCATGTATAATCCGCAATAGCCCTGAAATACTCGAAAAAGCTAATGTCATCTGAAAGAACAATCATCTGGCAAGACTAAAACGCAACAATGGCTAGCTGTGATTGTAATTTAATAGAGATTACATCATGTTATCACAAGTACAGTTTTTACCATGAAACACAGCCCTCAAAAGTTTGGATGGACAAGTCCCAGAAAGAGTGTTAACATTGCTATTGTCACATAAAAATGTTCTTCGAAGACACTAGAGTACGTCTTCTGTAAGAATAATCAGTACGTGGTGGGCCCGCCATGTACCCGGATGACACTCTCTACCCTACGTCTCATGCTTCCAGTCAAACGTCGGATCTGTTCTCGGGTCAATAACATCCATTCACCATGTAGAGCTGCTTCCAACCGGTCTAAAGTCTGCACCCGGGGGTTCCGTGCCTGCAGTCGCCGCCCTATAATGTCCCACACATGCTCCAGTGGATACAGATCTGGGCTTACCGCAGGCCAGGGTAGAGTTGTCACTACATTGGCCCTCATGAAATCCACTATGGCACGTGATCTGTGAGGCCTGGCGTTGTCGTCCATGTACTGAGGTCGTGTAGCAAGTGGGTGGTTGTCGAAATGTGGGACAACGACTGGCTGTAGGACGTCACGGGTGTACGGTTAAGTTGCCCCAGATGGTGACCAAATCCAGCTTGCAATCATGGGACAGGCATCCCCACACCATAACAGAGCCACCTCCATACGCAACAGTTGGATGAATGTTCCTGGGGGTATAAGCTTGTGTTCCCGTGTCTCCAAACAAGTCTACATCCATCAGTAACGTGCAGTAAAAATCGACTTTCGTCTGACCAATGAATTTTCCTCCAGGTCCTCAGATTCCAGTCTCGTCTGGCCAAACACCATGCCAAACGTGCACGTTTATGGTGGTCTCTTAATAAGGGATGTTTAATGACTCTTCTGGCCTTTAATCCTGCCGCTTTGAGACGATTACGGACTGTTCTGGTGCTGATGGGTCGATTTGGTAACCACAGTCTTCTCATCTGAGGATTTGTACTGACGGGTTATTGGCGAGCAAGTCGTATCAGATCCCTGTCTTCTCGCGGTGTAGTGATAGTAGGTCTTCCTGACCATGGACGGTCCATTGTACTTCCGGTTTGCGCATGCTTCCGGACTAAGCGGCTAACAACAGTGTAATGGTAGCCCAGATTTCGTCCTATCGCCTTAAAGGACATTCCTGCGGAAGGCATACCAATAATCTGATTCCTAATCTCCATTGACACTCGTCTCCGTGCCATGTTCAATGATTATGCTGAATTGCCCGTTTCGCACTACGTTAAATACCTACAAATACAGATGGTCCATACTGCTTTTTGTGATCCTCGAGGGTAGCATGCTGCACGTGCATGTCACAAGCGATGCAATCACAACTGTCACACATCACTGGTTACAACGTATCGTGCAAACCCTACTCTTCCCATAATTGTACCTTCTTTAACTATTTCGAATAATCAGAGGGGGGAAATTATCCAAAATATCCAGGGGTGCTTAACTTTTTTCTTTGTGTATATAACCACATATAGACATGCAAGGTTTATATATAACCACATACAGACATGTGAGGTTTATATATAACCACATATAGACATGTGAGGTTTACTGGTTTATATATAACCACATACAGACATGTGAGGTTTACTGGTTTATATATAACCACATACAGACATGTGAGGTTTATATATAACCACATACAGACATGTGAGGTGTATATATAACCACATATAGACATGTGAGGTTTATATATAACCACATACAGACATGTGAGGTTTACTGGTTTATATATAACCACATACAGACATGTGAGGTTTACTGGTTTATATATAACCACATACAGACATGTGAGGTTTATATATAACCACATACAGACATGTGAGGTTTATATATAACCACATACAGACATGTGAGGTTTATATATAACCACATACAGACATGTGAGGTTTATATATAACCACATACAGACATGTGAGGTTTATATATAACCACATATAGACATGTGAGGTTTATATATAACCACATACAGACATGTGAGGTTTATATATAACCACATATAGACATGTGAGGTTTATATATAACCACATACAGACATGTGAGGTTTATATATAACCACATACAGACATGTGAGGTTTATATATAACCACATACAGACATGTGAGGTTTATATATAACCACATACAGACATGTGAGGTTTACTGGTTTATATATAACCACATACAGACATGTGAGGTTTACTGGTTTATATATAACCACATATAGACATGTGAGGTTTACTGGTTTATATATAACCACATACAGACATGTGAGGTTTACTGGTTTATATATAACCACATATAGACATGTGAGGTTTACTGGTTTATATATAACAACATATAGACATGTGAGGTTTATATATAACCACATATAGACATGTGAGGTTTATATATAGCCACATATAGACATGTGAGGTTTACTGGTTTATATATACTGAGTCAAAAAAGAAACGATACGAAACTAAAAATGGATAAAACCATAGAAAGGTTTACTATATTATTATGTATCAGTACCGGGTATCTTATTGCAATGTCAGCCAACCATAAACACAGGTAAATAAACACCCGATAATCCTGGAATGCCGAATTTCTGATTTGCACGTGCTCCTCAACAAAGACAACTTCCTACACATGTACAAATCGGAAAACCGGTTTATTGTACTGGTATTGCATTATCATCGAGGAAAAACACCTTACATACCCATTGTTACCTCTAACAAAATGCCTAGGCTAAACCGCAATCAGAGATTGCGTGCCATTGGCATGATTAATGGCGGTTTACGTCAGCGTGACGTCGCAAATCGACTCGGGGTTAAGCGGATCACGATAACACATCTACTTCGACGTTATCGAACACATGGATCGTTGGACGACCGTCCAAGATCTGGTCAACCACGTGTGACGACGCGTGAACAGGACCGTCACATTCGGACGTCACATTTACGTGACCGGTTCCTACCTGCTACGCACACAGCTGCCGTTACTCCTGTGATGACCAACAATCGCATCAGTGCACAAACAGTCAGGAACCGGTTCGGTGAACTTGGCATTCGTGCCTATCGGCCATACGTTGTACCCATCCTGACACAATGTCACCGTGACGTACGGCGGGAATGGACGACGGAACGTGCTCGCTGGACTCGGTTACAGTGGAATTCGGTGATGTTTAGCGATGAATCGCGGTTCTGTTTGCGTCGAGCGGATGGCAGAGAGCGGGTATATCGCAGACGCGGTGAACGTTACGCTGACGCATGTGTACGTCAGGTCGATCTGTTCGGGGGCGGAAGCGTTATGGCGTGGGGCGGTATCACCTTCGGCAGTCGCACTGAACTGTTAGTGGTGGACGGGAACCTAAACGCCCAGCGGTACTGTGATGAGATCCTTGCGCCAGTTGTTGTGCCGTTCTTTAACGCCAACAGAAACGTCACGTCACACTGTTCCAACAGGACAACGCCAGGTGTCATACTGCTCGGATTTCCACCACATTATTGGAGCAGAACAATATTGAAACCCTGCCGTGGCCTGCTTTGTCACCAGACTTGTCACCCATAGAACATTTGTGGGATACGTTAGACCGCCGCGTCAGACGACGTCAGCCGGTAACGTTAAACCAACTGAGGGATGTTTTGCGTCAGGAGTGGACAAATATTGACCAGCAAGAGATTCAGACACTCTTCCGTTCGATGCGACGGCGGTGCATTGCAGTGAGAGGCGCAAATGGTGCCCATACTCGGTATTGACGTATGTGTGAAAACTCCATTAGACCCCTGTCCGACGAATTACGTCATCACGCAGCAGACAGTTTCGGAGGCTCATTATGCTTTATGTGCTCCTCTTTCAAACATGTTGGACTATCATCTTATGAATTTTCAAAGAATTTTCTTAATAAATGTTGAAATTATAGACACATAAACACCAGGTATCGTTTCTTTTTTGACTCAGTATATAACCACATATAGACATGTTAGGTTTACTGGTTTATATATAACCGTTTGCTGTTTTACATAGCAATTATCACATTAGTCGAACAAACAAACAAATAAACAATAATACTAAAGCTCAGAATAACATAGTGGTCCCTAGTCCAACAGGTGAACGTTATCATCATGTCCTTAACAATCCAAATATAACTGTGGAAACGTCAGGGGAGGTAACTAGAGCCACAAAGTTGTCCATAGCGGCGTAGCTCAAGCTAGACCCAAAGTTTTGGGAGGAGCGAGAAAGCGCACAATTGCAAGGTATTATTTAATAAATTTCAACATAATAGGGTTAAAATACACTATATGACCAGTAAATACAAATGTGTTTTACGTTTATTTATCGTCGCTACAAGTTGCCCATATGAGCGACGCCTCCTGAAGACATTAGTCATTTTAGATATTTGGAGGATAGTGCAATGATACAGACAGAGACCCATTCCAGCATCTCCTCTGGTTCTGTTACGTGCATGGTGTAAAGCACCGACACGAGACCTCGGTTTCAAGTCCCAGCTGAAAGACTTGTTCATTTTATTAGGGTCAGACTGGGGGATCGAATCTGCGATCCCTGAATTACCAGTCCATCGTGTTACCACTGGGCTACAGATCCGTCTGTGAAGTCGGTTATTGGTTCATGTATAAGATTATATACTGTACCTCTATCACAGCCACTGTTTATTGCAATTAGTTTGCATATAATCATATACATGACCCATACCCGATACATACATGCAGTGAGAAGAACGTACAAACAATAGTCCTCCCTCAATACCAAAGGAATATCAATATTTCTCACTAAAGTGACAAAATTCAAACGTTTCCATATAATACCAGGTACACGTAGATCATTTAGTTTATACAAATTTAGTTTAGCTCGATTGCGAAACAAGTTCTTACAACTTATATTAATCACTTTCGAGACCTCATTCCTGATGGAATCCATCGCCACGAGGGGAGAGAAGAGGCAATGTGGAAATTAAATGCCTTGCCTAAGGGCACAATTGTAACGGCTCCATCGAAGGCTCGAACTCCAGTCCTTTCGCACCTGAAGTGAACATGCTACCACTGCACTATTACGACTTCCAGGTCACCATGTCATTTGAAGTCAATGATCTGCCCATTATCGCATGACCATGGATCAATATTAACACCAACATAAACAAAGTGGTTGTTTTCCAATAATCGGGATGATAGACAAAAATGATAAATGAATACTGTAATTCCTATACCGGTATATGTATATCGCAGTCGGACATATCCCGACTATTAGCAGACTAGCTATCACTCCTATATATCATAGTCGGACATATCCAGACCAGACTATTAGCAGGCCAGCCATCACTGCTATATATCGCAGTCGGACATATCCAGACCAGACTATTAGCAGGCCAGCCATCACTGCTATATATCGCAGTCGGACATATCCGGACTATTAGCAGGTCAGCCATCACTGCTATATATCGTAGTCGGACATATCCAGACTATTAGCAGGCCAGCCATCACTCTTATATATCGCAGTCGGACATATCCTGACTATTAGCAGGCCAGCCATCACTCCTATATATCGCAGTCGGACATATCCGGACTATTAGCAGGTCAGCCATCACTGCTATATATCGCAGTCGGACATATCCAGACTATTAGCAGGCCAGCCATCACTTCTATATATCGCAGTCGGACATATCCTGACTATTAGCAGACCAGCCATCACTTCTATATATCGCAGTCGGACATATCCTGACTATTAGCAGACTAGCCATCACTTCTATATATCGCAGTCGGACATATCCTGACTATTAGCAGACTAGCCATCACTCCTATATATCGCAGTCGGACATATCCAGACTATTAGCAGGTCAGCCATCACTGCTATATATCGCAGTCGGACATATCCAGACTATTAGCAGGCCAGCCATCACTTCTATATATCGCAGTCGGACATATCCTGACTATTAGCAGACCAGCCATCACTTCTATATATCGCAGTCGGACATATCCTGACTATTAGCAGACTAGCCATCACTTCTATATATCGCAGTCGGACATATCCTGACTATTAGCAGACTAGCCATCACTTCTATATATCGCAGTCGGACATATCCAGACTATTAGCAGGCCAGCCATCACTCCTATATATCGCAGTCGGACATATCCAGACTATTAGCAGGCCAGCCATCACTCCTATATATCGCAGTCGGACATATCCAGACTATTAGCAGGCCAGCCATCACTTCTATATATCGCAGTCGGACATATCCAGACTATTAGCAGGCCAGCCATCACTCCAAACTTGCTTAAGAAATATCATGCTATGGTGGAGACAGGTTTTCATGATTGGACATGAATGCAATTAAATGCTTTATTATTTAACCCCTATTTGTAAATAAATTATTAGGTTTTGTTGTACAGAGTCAAACCTGTCTTAAGCAGCCAGCCAAGGGAGTGATGAAAAATGATTGTTTAGTTAAGGACTGAATAGAGGTTAGTTGGTGAACAAAGAACCACATCGAGGATTCTATAAATGGCTACTATTGTACATGTTGGTCGCTGTATAGAGGTGACTGCTAATACAGGTTTGACGGTACATAATCCAGGATATATAAAACTATCATGCTTTATTTTCAATAAACAGTACCGATAAAGTAATAATACAAAATTGAGTAAAAACAGGGTTCAAGCTAGATCCAAATGTTTGGGAGAAGTGAGAAAGCATGCGATTGCATCATCTAATGGTATCATTTAACCCATTCAACCCCAAGTAACTGACATGGACTGGTGCCTGATATTTTCAGACCAATAAATTAATAAGAAAATTACCTTTGGACCAGTTCATTTATCAAAATGGGTAATTTTATCTAAAAATAGTAATAATTATTACTGGCAAAAAAGTGCAGATCCTGATGAGACGGCTCGTCATGAGCCGGCTCATCTGGATCTACACTTTTCATAAGCCTATTTAGAGGCCTGTGGGGTTGAAAGGGTTAATAAATGTCAACAGTCAACATAATAGGGTTAAAGGGTTAAAATACACAATATGACCATTAAATACAATAATTGAATAGAAGGATTATTTTACAATGGCCAGTATATCGATATCGTACTGGACAATATTTTGTCTGAAAATTGTAAATAAAAACTTTTTTCTTTTTTTTTAGGGAGAAGCGGAGGCCCCTAAGTCAGAATATGCTCTGAAAAATGAAAGATACAAAGTTTAAAATGGCCGCATTCAGGATCCACCATATTTCAATGTTTGCCACGAGAAGCTCGATTTTGAATATTCTTTCTTAACAGTAACTGGAAACAAATATAATTGCCATGCTAAAAAAGAGAAGTAAATTACAACATGTCCATTAATACTCAAGCAGTTGGTTTTAGTACAATAACAGAAACAATAACCCATCTCTCAAAAACTCTTTAACAAATAATCACAGAAATTATTGCCAAATAAATTGATACGGCTCTGTCCGAGTAGTTTGTTTGTTTTTGGTGCTTAATGTGACACCAACAGCTTAGGTTATAAAACATTTCTCAAACTCAAGCTCAAGTGATTTGATTGGTTGATTCTGAATGCTACTGTCAGCTCAACCAATCAGACGCCTGAGACCGAGTTTGATATTGGAGAAAGGTTTTATAACCTCCAGGCTATATCGCGACTCTCCAGCTTGGTGGAGGAATACACCGGGTGCCCCTCCAAGCTAGACGGGCAACTGGATAGAACCACCACCTCCTTTCTGAATGCACTAATATTCCCTAAACCAATACACAGCCCAGTATGAATTATTGATTAATATTACAAATTACTGGACAGTGATTTAACTTGGTATTGCAATGGAATATCTCTGGGGCAATACAAACAGTGACTGGGGATGGATGTCTCAGCCCCACCCACCAAAACAACAGAGGGTGGTGTTCTTAGGCAAAGACACTTAACTCCACAACGCCTATTCTCTAAATTCACTCTCCCGCATGACAATGAATTCCATTATGAATTAGGTAGCAAAAGGCGATTCAAGAGCTGCCGTTGCAATCGAATGAACGAAACTACAATAAGAGCCGTATCAATTTTATCCGCTGCATCTTCACAGATAACTATCGGCTAACTTAACGTCCGTGTTTACTACCGTACCCATGCATTAAACAACAGTCACCTTACCCTCACACACAACAGGACTGGATCTATTCGAGCCTGCTGGTGACACGCTATTACTATCAGTATTGTGGGAGGCTGCTACATTGGGCAATGGCCGAGATCTAAAACCTAGGGACAAGCAACATTTCCCGAGACACCATTAATGATTGGGTACATGAATAATGCATAACAGTTTATACAGATATAGGATATCATACACGCTACATCCACAGTACCTACTAATGATACATTATATCGAGACGAACAATTCTTAAAACACTATGTGTTATAGTGTAGCTTGGTACAACAAACTGTGTTTACATTAAAACCTCGATACAAGGTAACAGGGTTCCTGCTAGCAGGCGCCTTTTCCCAAAGGCGCCAATTGCGACAAAAAATAAATTTGTCGCTAAAATGTTGTGAATTGGCGAAAATATTTGGCGCAACTTTTTTTGGGGGGGCTTCAAATGTTTATTTGTGAACTATATGGCTCTTAGTTGGCTGCAAGTTTTTTTAATTGGCTCCAGCGTTTTTCAATTGGTGACAGAAGTGGCGCAGACAAACATCCAGAGAGAGAGGGAACACTGAGGTAACATGAACACACATCTTTAGTTTGTTTGTTTTTGTTTGTTTGTTTTCATGGGATTTATGTCTTCACATGAAGCGAACACGCTACCACTGCGCTATCACCACTCCCACAGTTGTTTAAAGATGCATGGACAGCTTAGTTTGTATGGCGACTATCCGTCATTCCATACATCGGCCTGCAATCCACATGGATAGCCGGATCACATGCAATATTTCCCCATCCCAACTGGGATTCAGAAGTTTAGGGCGACTATTTCGCCCACATCACCCTCTAAAATAATCCCTGATGAAACAGAAATGAGTTCAAATGACAACTCAAGTACAACACTGGGTGTAATTTATCACTTTTCTTACCTATAGTCTTTTTAACAGGGTTTTAAAGTAGCATTACATCGTATGAAATAAAATTCAAATTTTACGTATGGGTAGCAATGCTGTTACACATTCTAACATTATACTTTGTATGCTTATGTTCATTTGGTAAACAGTGTTTTTTGCAATAAAACAAACTCGAAACCGAAAGTAGGACTTTCCGAGTCGATCAGACACGCACTTGTTTACAACCGGAACGCATCGTCCGCACTTGTTTACATTCGGAATGCATTGTCCCCATTTGTCCCACGTTGTCTTTTTAATTAAATTACTTGATATGTTGATTCATACCTCTGTTAGCTAAGTCTTTTAGGGACATTTCTACATCCCCGCGAGGGGTTCGACATTAGAGGAAGATAGATAGAGAGTCTTTCATGTTCAAAATATTTACGTTGTTTTCTACATCCTGTTGTTTCACGCATGAGCGCTGTGCGTGTTTACATTTCGTGTGTTGATAAACAAATTCGTGTATACGACAGTTTAAATTTATTGGAATTTTATCGTTTCTGGGCGACTATTTCGATTTTTGTAAACACACACACATTAATTAGTATTTATATTTTACCCAAAACATCCTTTATTACGATGTAATGCTGCTTTAACTAGAGGGTGCGTTAAACCTCATTCGCCCTTCTAAATATTTTGAGCTGAAGGATAAGTGTTTTCAAATACAATATACATGTATATATACATCATGTATATATACATGTAGAACATTTAAACAAGTTCTATGCTGTGGAAATGTCAATCATCAATTTAACACGAATGGACTACTACAATATCTATTAGATGTTAGGAGTAAATGTGAACACTGCTTACCTCACAACAACAACATAGTGGAAGTCGTGATAGCGCAGTGGATGCGCGTTCGCTTCAGTTGCGAAAGGTTCGAGCCCCACTGGAGCCGTTATGATTGTGCCCTTAGGCAAGGCATTTAAAGTCCACATTGCTTCTTCTCTCTCCTTCATGGCGATGGATTCCATCAGGAATGAGGTCTCGAGAGTGATTAATAATATAAGTCGAAAGAACTTGTTTCGCAATCAAGCTAAAATAAATTTGTATAAACTAACCAACAACATAGTGTGTGCATCCAATTGTAATGCAGGCTGCTAAAACATTACTGTTTAGCGTAACAAAAGAAATTTTACAAAAAACTTTCTCTTCAAAACTCTATGCAATACAATACAACAAATTGTCTTTTCTGTGAGAAGCTGACACAACAAGCACACTCTATGAATTCATATCCCTCCACCTCCTGCAGAACCCCAGGCTATGAACGGGCAAATTTGTGAATTTTAAATAAACTAATGGGGAATAACTCTGGTGTTACTGGTCAATCCTGACGAAAGGTACACATGCACAATTCACAGAATCACATGTAACTGAGCTACAATCGTTTAATCGATTTTATCAAGTTTTCACAGTAAAGACGAGTTGCTGCATCGGGTTGCATATGTGCAGTGTTCGTCGACATTTTTGTGTGTGTTTTACGTTTATTTATCGTCGCTACCAGTTGCCCATATGAGCGACGCCTCCTGAAGAGATTAGTCATTTTAGATGTTTGGTGGATAGTGCAATGATACAGACAGAGACCCATTCCTGAGTCTCCTCTGATTCTTTTACGTGCACGATGTACAGTACCGACTAAAGACCTCGGCTTAACGTCCCATCTGAAAGACTGTTAATTTTATTAGGGTCAGATGGGGAGATCGAACCTGCGATCCCTGGATTACCAGTCCAGCATGTTACCACTGGACTAGATCCATCTGTAATGACAGATGAGATATTTTACGAATATAAGCAACTTATATACCTTGCCTGACATTTTACATATATAACTTAAGCAACTTATATACCTCGCCTGGGTGATGTCTGGGCTATGCTCTGACGTAGACGTTCCTCCTGCATCTTCGCCATGTTTTCTATATCGGCTACGTTTGGATGATGCACAACTTCTATATTTTCCTTGGCTTCGTCCGAGGTCGACATCTGTATGGGTGGTGGTCTGCTTTTTTTTGGCCGAGTAAATGTGCCTGTATGAATTTTGCCATCTGCAGGTATATCAAACACATTATAAAATAATGCGCATAAACTCAAAAAAAAATTAGCTGTTTGATTTGGGTTTTTTTTTGCGATTTAAAGTATCCATATAAATATTCATTAACCCATTCAACCCCAAGTAACTGACATGGACTGGTGCGTGCTATTTTTAGACCAATAAATTAATAAGAAAATTACATTTGGACCAGTTCATTTATCAAAATGGGTAATTTTATCTAAAAATAGTAATAATTATTACTGGCAAAAAAGTGCAGATCCTGATGAGACGACTCGTTACGAGCCGGCTCATCTGGATCTACACTTTTCATAAGCCTATTTAGAGGCCTGTGGGGTTGAAAGGGTTAAGGGAGGTAATTTCCAATAATAAATTCACACACAAAAAACTATTTGTTTTGCAGACTGATCTTTAGCTTCTTCTTTTGGCGATTTAAAGTATCCGTATAAATATTCTTAAAGGGAGGTAATTTCCAATAATAAATTCACATGCCAAAAAAATCTCCATTTGTTTTGTAGACTGATCGTCAAACTTTTACATACAAAGAACATAATTATAAATGTAGTATTGAACATCAGTCAGAAATAGCACACTAATCATACACATACAATGACTTCTTAGAATATCTGAGCAGCACATTCTAAGCAATTAAACAAAGATTACATTATATACAACATGTACCTGCGCTATCATGGTTATTAGGTTGTCCGATTAGTGCATTAGCACGCTCGCTTCTCACTAATGCAACCCTGGTTCGATCCTCGGACCGGGAAGTATCCGATATGGTACAATGGTCGGTGGTCTCCAAATCGGATAGGTGGGTTTTCTCTGGGCACTCTGATTTCCTCCCCACATGAATGCCAACATATTCGCTTTCATCCGCACCAACGAGAGCGATTAATTATAAGTTGTTAAAAGCTTGTTTCGCAATCGTTGTAAAATAAATAAAGTATATAATTATACACCGTATCATGCTATAATCATATCTACATGCACTACATCTTGCAACTATTCACAGATATAGTGATATCTCATGATGCATACACTATGCAGTGATTCATTCATTCACCATCAAGCTTGGGTTGATTCAAAACATAAGATCTGTTTAATCTAAATGAAGAAATTCCTAACAAATACTTGGTTTTACGGATTGAGAATTGGGTGTGCATGTGTTATTCTTCCTTACTATGAGAGCAGGGTTCCCGCTGTCGGTTGCCAGGGTTCCCGCTGTCGGTCGCCAATGGCGCCAAAAAACTGGTGCTAAAAGTTCTGAATTTTTTTTTTGGGTGCAACATGTTTGTCAAATACATGGCTTCAAATATTTATCTGTGAAATATATGGCTCTTAGTTGGCTCCAATTTTTCAAATTGGCTCCAGTATATATTTTTTTCAATTGGCGACAAAAATGGTGCAGACAAAAATTCGGAACCCTGTGTGCATGTGTTATTTCTCTTTACTGTGAGAGGGTTTTGAGGCAGCCTTAAAACAGTGAGACGCTGTAGAAGATATACAAATAAATGCTGACAAACCTTGTAAACTGGAATTTAATACCATTGAAGGCTTCACAGATGGTCGCATTATTCTAGGTGATGGCGTGCTGTCTGCAGACAAGCTCATTGTAGTACCATTGTTCCGGGGCGGAGTCGAGTAATTCTGAAACGCTGGAGAGCTAGTACTGCGACTCACTGTAACAAACAAATTACACAATGTACAGTGATCCGTGTCAAATTACACAATGTACAGTGATCCGTGTCAAATTACACAATGTACAGTGATCCGAGTCAAATTATACAATGTACAGTGATCCGAGTCAAATTACACAATGTACAGTGATCCGCGTCAAATTACACAATGTACAGTGATCCGAGTCAAATTACACAATGTGCAGTGATCCGTGTCAAATTATACAATGTACAGTGATCTGTGTCAAATTACATAATGTACAGTGATCCGAGTCAAATTATACAATGTACAGTGATCCGAGTCAAATTATACAATGTACAGTGATCCGAGTCATATTACACAATGTACAGTAATCCGAGTCAAATTATACAATGTACAGTGATCCGAGTCAAATTACACAATGTACAGTGATCCACGTCAAATTACACAATGTACAGTGATCCGAGTCAAATTATACAATGTACAGTGATCCGAGTCAAATTATACAATGTACAGTGATCCGCGTCAAATTATACAATGTACAGTGATCCGAGTCAAATTATACAATGTACAGTGATCCGAGTCAAATTATACAATGTACAGTGATCCGCGTCAAATTATACAATGTACAGTGATCCGCGTCAAATTACGTAAATATGTAACACCATAAATGCATTATGGGTCATATACCCGGGTACTTCAGGCTTCAGTGTCAAATATTGAACTTGGGGTTACGTAAATGTGTAATACCATACATTTAAATTGGGTTGGGACATATAGCCCGGTACTTCAGGCTTCAGCGTCAAACAACAAACTCAAGTTAAACACTTTGTGGAAGTCGTGATAGCGCACTGGTAGCGAATTCGCATCAGGTGTGAAAGGCCCAAAGTTCGAGCCACGCTGGAGCCGTTACGAGTGTGCCCTTAGACAAGGCATTTAAATTCCACATTGCCTCTTCTCTCTCCCACGTGGCAATGGATTCCATCAGGAATGATGTCTCGAGGGTGATCAATATAAATTGTAAGAACTTGTTTCACAACCAAGCTAAAATAAATTTGTATAAACAAATTAAACACCATCTATTAATCGCCTGTTTCGGACGTTCACTATGACGACTTCTGTGAATATTATGGTGCTTAGTTTATACAAATTTATTTTAGCTCAATTGCGAAACAAGTTCTTTCAACTTACATTAATCACTCTCGAGACCTCATTCCTGATGTAATCCATCGACATGAAGGAGAGAGAAGAGGCAGTGTGGAATTTAAATGCCTTGCCTAAGGACACAATCGTAATGGCTCCAGCGGGGCTCGAACTCCAGACCGTTCGCACATGAAGCGAACGCGCATCCACTGCGCTATCACGACTTCCACATTATGGTGTTTGACCAAGCACACTGTGACTATTCGAGGTCATACCACAACTAGTGTGATTGAGTGTCATAATGTATTTTCGCACATTTGCAGCTGTTATCTAATCTGTAATCCACCTAATTAGCGAGTGTCAGCATGCTCGTAAGGGGCTGGAATCTTCACAAGGGGCTGGACTGGTAATCCAGGGATCGCAGGTTCGATCCCCCGTCTGACCCTAATAAAATTAACAGTCTTTCAGGTGGGACGTTAAACAGAGGTCTTGTGTCGGTGCTTTACACCGTGCACGTAAAAGAACCAGAGGAGACTCTGGAATGGGTCTCTGTCTGTATCATGCACTATCCTCCAAAATCTAAAATAACTAATCTCTTCAGGAGGCGTCGCTCATATGGGCAACCGGTAGCGACGATAAATAAACGTAAAACACACAGGGGTTGGAATCTTCACAAGGGGCTGGAATCTTCACAAGGGGCTGGAATCTTCACAAGGGGCTGGAATCTTCACAAGGGGCTGGAATCTTCACAAGGGGCTGGAATCTTCACACATTTTGTACGGCACAGCATTTAGGATATTACAAAAAGTCATTATTTCAGTAATTTTCAGCGACTTTTTGTTTAGACCAGCCCGACGGGCTTGTATCATTGAAAATATCACGAGCCCGAACTTGATTTTGACAAGCCCTGGGCTATCCACTTCTTAGAGTCCTGTACATACATGTACAAGTATCTGGTGTTGGCTTACAATAAAAGCTACATAGTTACTTGAAGTCAATCCCGAGTTGTCAATATCAGCCGATCAAAGTTTATGAAAACCAAGTGAAATTTGTTTGACAACATTTAAAACCGCAACTACTACAGGTTGTATATTGTGTAATAAATCACTGGATAGCAATCATAACAATTATGGAAGTTGTGACCTAACACAGTATGTTTGTATCTAACATGTCACTGAAATTGCACTGACCATTGCTAAATGAAATATGTAAATTGGCATATGAAAATGTTTTGGGAAATTCACAAAATGTTAGTGCTAATATTTGTTTTTTGTCGCAATTGGCGACCGACACCGGGAGTCCTAAGTAGGCAGTGTCGACACCGGGAGTCCTAAGTAGGCAGTGTCGTCACCGGGAGTCCTAAGTAGGCAGTGTCGACACCGGGAGTCCTAAGTAGGCAGTGTCGACACCGGGAGTCCTAAGTAGGCAGTGTCGACAGCGGGAGTCCTAAGTATGCAGTGTCGACACCGGGAGTCATAAGTAGGCAGTGTCGACACCGGGAGTCCTAAGTAGGCAGTGTCGACAGCGGGAGTCCTAAGTAGGCAGTGTCGACACCGGGAGTCCTAAGTAGGCAGTGTCGACACCGGGAGTCCTAAGTAGGCAGTGTCGACAGCGGGAGTCCTAAGTAGGCAGTGTCGACAGCGGGAGTCCTAAGTAGGCAGTGTCGACACCGGGAGTCCTAAGTAGGCAGTGTCGACAGCGGGAGTCCTAAGTAGGCAGTGTCGACAGCGGGAGTCCTAAGTAGGCAGTCACACATTACATGCAATCTAGACGTATATACTTACATGTACAATGTACTGTTTGAATCAATGCTTGAAAGAATTATATGTCTGAGTCGAAACTTTAAGACCGAGAATCAAGACGATTTGTGTGTGAATATATATATCTAATAACAGTCGTCTCACATAAATCCATTCTACAATACAAAATCCATTATACAATACAAAATCCATTCTACAATACAAAATCCATTCTACAATACAAAATCCAAAATCCATTCTACAATACAAAATCCATTCTACAATACTAAATCCATAATCCATTATACAATACTAAATCCATTCTACAATACAAAATCCATTCTACAATACAAAATCCATTCTACAATACATTCTACAATACAAAATCCATTCTACAATACAAAATCCATTCTACAATACAAAATCCATTCTACAATACAAAATCCATTATACAATACAAAATCCATTCTACAATACAAAATCCATTCTACAATACAAAATCCATAATCCATTCTACAATACAAAATCCATTCTACAATACAAAATCCATTCTACAATACAAAATCCATAATCCATTATACAATACAAAATCCATTCTACAATACAAAATCCATTCTACAATACTAAATCCATAATCCATTATACAATACAAAATCCATTCTACAATACAAAATCCATAATCCATTCTACAATACTAAATCCATAATCCATTATACAATACAAAATCCATTCTACAATACAAAATCCATATACAAAATCCATTCTACAATACAAAATCCATAATCCATTATACAATACAAAATCCATTCTACAATACAAAATCCATTCTACAATACTAAATCCATAATCCATTATACAATACAAAATCCATTCTACAATACAAAATCCATAATCCATTCTACAATACTAAATCCATAATCCATTATACAATACAAAATCCATTCTACAATACAAAATCCATAATCCATTCTACAATACAAAATCCATTATACAATACAAAATCCATTCTACAATACAAAATCCATAATCCATTATACAATACAAAATCCATTCTACAATACAAAATCCATTCTACAATACTAAATCCATAATCCATTCTACAATACAAAATCCATTCTACAATACAAAATCCATAATCCATTATACAATACAAAATCCATTCTACAATACAAAATCCATTCTACAATACAAAATCCATTCTACAATACAAAATCCATAATCCATTCTACAATACAAAATCCATAATCCATTCTACAATACAAAATCCATAATCCATTCTACAATACAAAATCCATTCTACAATACAAAATCCATAATCCATTCTACAATACAAAATCCATTCTACAATACAAAATCCATTCTACAATACAAAATCCATAATCCATTATACAATACAAAATCCATTCTACAATACAAAATCCATTCTACAATACTAAATCCATAATCCATTATACAATACAAAATCCATTCTACAATACAAAATCCATAATCCATTCTACAATACTAAATCCATAATCCATTATACAATACAAAATCCATTCTACAATACAAAATCCATAATCCATTCTACAATACAAAATCCATTCTACAATACAAAATCCATTCTACAATACAAAATCCATAATCCATTATACAATACAAAATCCATTCTACAATACAAAATCCATTCTACAATACTAAATCCATAATCCATTATACAATACAAAATCCATTCTACAATACAAAATCCATAATCCATTATACAATACAAAATCCATAATCCATTATACAATACAAAACCATACAATACAAAATCCATAATCCATTCTACAATACAAAATCCATCACAATACAAAACCATTCTACAATACAAAATCCATAATCCATTATACAATACAAAATCCATAATAAACCATTCTACAATACAAAATCCATAATCCATTATACAATACAAAATCCATTCTACAATACAAAATCCATAATCCATTATACAATATAAATTCCATTCTACAATACAAAATCCATAATCCTTATACAATACAAAATCCATTCTACAATACAAAATCCATAATCCATTATACAATACAAAATCCATTCTACAATACAAAATCCATAATCCATTATACAATACAAAATCCATAATACATTCTACAATACAAAATCCATAATACATTCTACAATACAAAATCCATTCTACAATACAAAATCCATTCTACAATACAAAATCCATAATCCATTCTACAATACAAAATCCATAATCCATTCTACAATACAAAATCCATAATCCATTCTACAATACAAAATCCATAATCCATTATACAATACAAAATCCATAATACATTCTACAATACAAAATCCATAATACAACAACAAAACCATTCTACAATACAAAATCCATTCTACAATACAAAATCCATTCTACAATACAAAATCCATAATCCATTCTACAATACAAAATCCATAATCCATTCTACAATACAAAATCCATAATCCATTCTACAATACAAAATCCATTCTACAATACAAAATCCATAATCCATTCTACAATACAAAATCCATAATCCATTCTACAATACAAAATCCATAATCCATTCTACAATACAAAATCCATTCTACAATACAAAATCCATAATCCATTCTACAATGCAAAATCCATAATCCATTCTACAATGTAGGAATAACAACCTCTCAGGATTCCCGCTGTCGGTTGCCAATGGCGACAATTATCAAATACTGGCAGTAAATTTTGTGAATTGGCGAACATATTCGGCGCAACGTTTTGTCAAATACATGGCTTCAAATATTTATCGGAGAACTATATGGCTTTTAGTTCCATGGCTCCAACCTTTTATAATTGTCTCCAGTTTTTTTCAATTGGCAACACAGAAGTGGCGCAGAACGTTAATAATAATAATTATAATTGAACATGGAAAATTGAGACCATCTGTCCACAAAGACTTCCTAATCTACCCTCTCCCAGCATTGGCCTCTGCTCAGTTTTCACTATATGTCTTCCTTTATTACCATTTTATGATGATAAGAGATGATATATCACCCCTCGACAATTGTGTAACATTATTTGTTTTACTTGTAGCAGTCTACACAGGACTTTCATTGTAATTCAAAATTGTTGCCAAATCCAAACTTGTCAAAATAATTTGTTTAGATTAGTAAGGCCAAAAAAAACAACAACACCTGTGTTTATGGTTTTCCCAACTAACTGGTATTTTTACCCCCGACCCTGATTTTTTAAATGAAATTCTGAATTAAAAATTTTGTTTTTCACATTTTTCTGTGCCCAAGAGTATGTTAAAAAAACATCAACAACAAAAATTACATAGCAATGGAATCTATTTTGTTTTGGCCTAATACAGTAAACACAGGTAATTTTTTGGAGCCTAATAGCAAAAAACTTTCCATTAAATTTCAAATACTGGGTACTCTCATCAAATTGACCCTTTCAGAAATCCACAACACAGGGGATGTAAATTTCCAAATTTGGCTCAGGAACGACTCGGCAAACAAACTGGTGACAGATTATCATAACCCCGGAGAGGTCCTGGTAAACGTAGATCTGTACTTACTGCGCGCGACTTCTTCTAATTTATACTTGAGAGATCTCTTGGGCGACTGAACATCCGGACTCGGGTTGTCTAAATCCTGTCTCATGTATTTATACGGGCTGACTCGATGCTGCAGTGGTGTAGGTGGTCGAGGTGAGGAATATAACCTGAATATAGACAATAACATTGTTATATTATATTTCGGGTTTTACGCCTGCATCAGCACCATTTCGGGCTATATCGCCGACGGGCAGTTTACCTAACAACACATTTCCTGGGCAACATCGGTTAACCAGTACTTGGGTGCACCAACCTCCGTAAGAAACTGCCAACTTTTTCATATAAATGAGACACGAGCGGGGCTCGAACCCGTGACCATCAGTGATGATAGGTTACAGTGGTATACAAGTCAGCGACCTTAACCACTCGACCACGGAGGCGGACTCACAATAACATTGTGCTAGATTATATTCACAACATGTCACATGTAGCAGATGGACTGGTGCAAGGTACATGACATTGTAGTCTACACTATGTCATGCTAAAACACTGCCGTGACATCATACCTTTGTACTTACAATCCATTATTATTAATATTGTGAACTGCTGTCAAAAGGCTCGAGTATTATATTAAATCATACATGTAAACGTAAATGTACGAAATTAACAATTTTAATTAGTAGGATCTTGTTATATACATGTAAGTAAGATACATCCACATGTACAAGCCTCAAACGGATCCAATATGTAAATATATTGGTACTGTCTTAGGCGCTACGTGCCTCACACAGTCCAATATTTAAACTTTTTTTTTTTCATTTTGAGGCCCCTATCTGGGTAACCTCGTTTATTTCTTTATTGCATATACATTTAGTTGATACATATTTCGACAAGTTTTTTTGGTTTTTAATAGTATACATATTACTTCAGTTTGATTATCTATATGTACAGTGTATCCCTTAGGATGAGTGTAATCAGTGTATACAAAGATTGTCAAAGATAAAAGTGAACAATGGGTAACTAAGGTGTAGTTGTTAAAGCGAGAGAGACAGAGAGAGAGAGAGAGAGGAGAGAGAGGTGTAGAATGGCTGATCGCTTCTGCTTACTAACATTTCTATTATATTTAACCCATTTCATTCTGGATACCGTTCAAACGGTATTTGCAAAGAACATAGAGCCAGATCAACCGCCACGGAACGTTCTGTCTGATCAGGCTCTATGCTGTGTTTGCTATTCAGATGATCTTGCTAAGACACTTGGCTATGCAGCAAACAACATAGATCCTGATCAGCACGCAGCGTCACGCTGCGGCTGATCTGGATCTATGTTGTTTGCAAAAGTCTTTAAATATATCCAGAATGAAATGGGTTAAACATATTGGATCGTTTTCGGTTTATAAATATCCTAAACATAATATGTGATGAGTGCCCCAATATGCATGTACATTTATGTATTGCAATACATGAAGTGTGTACTTCGATGCACACCACCAATTAGTAGTAGCGGGTAGTTGGAATCGAGCCCAAAAGTCAAGTTGCTTAATCATACAGGATCAATGAGGATTAATCATGCATGATCAATGAGGATTAATCATGCATGATCAATGAGGATTAATCATGCAGACTCAATGAGGATTAATCATGCAGGATCCAGGATCAATGAGGATTAATCATGCAGGATCAATGAGGATTAATCATGCAGGATCGATGAGGATTAATCATGCAGGCTCAATGAGGATTAATCATGCAGGCTCAATGAGGATTAATCATGCAGGATCGATGAGGATTAATCATGCAGGATCGATGAGGATTAATCATGCAGGATCGATGAGGATTAATCATGCAGGATCAATGAGGATTAATCATGCAGGATCCAGGATAAATGAGGATTAATCATGCAGGCTCAATGAGGATTAATCATGCAGGATCAATGAGGATTAATCATGCAGGATCGATGAGGATTAATCATGCAGGATCAATAAGGATTAATCATGCAGGATCAATGAGGATTAATCATGCAGGATCAATGAGGATTAATCATGCAGGATCAATGAGGATTAATCATGCAGGATCAATGAGGATTAATCATGCAGGATCAATGAGGATTAATCATGCAGATTCAATGAGGATTAATCATGCAGGATCAATGAGGATTAATCATGCAGGATCAATGAGGATTAATCATGCAGGCTCAATGAGGATTAATCATGCAGGATCCAGGATCAATAAGGATTAATCATGCAGGCTCAATGAGGATTAATCATGCAGGATCAATGAGGATTAATCATGCAGGATCCAGGATCAATGAGGATTAATCATGCAGTTTCAATGAGGATTAATCATGCAGTTTCAATGAGGATTAATCATGCAGGATCAATGAGGATTAATCATGCAGGATCAATGAGGATTAATCATGCAGGATCGATGAGGATTAATCATGCAGTTTCAATGAGGATTAATCATGCAGTTTCAATGAGGATTAATCATGCAGGATCAATGAGGATTAATCATGCAGGATCAATGAGGATTAATCATGCAGGATCAATGAAGATTAATCATGCATGATCAATGAGGATTAATCATGCAGGCTCAATGAGGATTAATCATGCAGGATCCAGGATCAATGAGGATTAATCATGCAGGATCCAGGATCAATGAGGATTAATCATGCAGGATCCAGGATCAATGAGGATTAATCATGCAGGCTCAATGAGGATTAATCATGCAGGCTCAATGAGGATTAATCATGCAGGATCAATGAGGATTAATCATGCAGGATCCAGGATCAATGAGGATTAATCATGCAGGATCAATGAGGATTAATCATGCAGGATCGATGAGGATTAATCATGCAGGATCAATGAGGATTACTCATGATTTAATCATGCCCAATACCAAACACAATTTCAATTTGTTTGGATCCGCCATTTTGATTGTAATGCCAAACTTGAAAGCAATCTTCTGTCCGATTAGCGCAATGGTTAGCGCGCTCACTTCTTACCAATGCAACCCGGGTTTGATCCTCGGTCCAGGAAGTATGTGAAATGGTACAGTGGTCGCCAGATCGGACAGGTGGGTTTTCTCCGGGTACTCCGGTTTCCTCCCACACGAATGATCACATTTACGCTTTCATCCGCGCCAACAAGAGTGATTAATATAAGTTGTTAAACTTTGTAAAATAAATAAAGACCATGAATGAAAGGGTTAAATTTTTGGGAGAAGTGAGAAAAAGCGCTCGATCGCGTCCTTAAAATGGTGTTCTTTAATCAATTTCAACAAAATGTGGTTAAAATGCACAGTATGACAATTAAATACAACACTTGAATAGAAGGAGTGCTATATGTATAGGATATAAGCCAAAAACGATCCAATATGAAAAATATTGGACTGTGTGAGGTGAGTAGCTTACATATTGGATCCATTTGAGGCTTATATCTTACTTAACCCTTTCAACCCCACAGGCCTCTAAATAGGCTTATGAAAAAGTGTAGATCCAGATGAGCCGGCTCGTGACGAGCCGTCTCATCAGGATCTGCACTTTTTTGCCAGTAATAATTATTACTATTTTTAGATAAAATTACCCATTTTGATAAATGAACTGGTCCGAATGTAATTTTCTTATTCATTTACCAGTCCATGTCAGTTACTTGGGGTTGAATGGGTTAAAGCACACACTTATATATATAACAATACCCTACTAATTATAATTGTTAATTTCGTGTATTTACGCGTAGGATTTAATATAATACTCTGGCCTTTTGACAGCAGTCCAATATTAATATTAATGGACTACAAGTACATAGGTATGGCGTCACGACAGTGTTTTAAAATGGACCAGAGTAATTCTTACTCGACAAAATTCTGTAGAAAAATGTTTTTCTTCAACCCTTTCAACACCACAGGCCTCTAAATAGGCTTATGAAAAGTGTAGATCCAGATGAGCCGGCTCGTGACGAGCCGTCTCATCAGGATCTGCACTTTTTTGCCAGTAATAATTATTACTATTTTTAGATAAAATTACCCATTTTGATAAATGAACTGGTCCAAAGGTAATTTTCTTATTAATTTATTGGTCTGAAAATATCATGGACCAGTCCATGTCAGTTAATTGGGGTTGAATGGGTTAATGGAGAAGTGGGGCCCACAGAGGGTCAGTGTTCCTAGAGCGACTATTTCGCCCACATCGCCCTCTAGAATGAACCATGGTCATGTCAATTATAAACGCCTCCCTACACATGTAATGATGTTACTACATAAAGGTAGGTGCAACATAAACAAGTGTGGAAATGTCAATCATCAATTTATCATGTTAGGACTATTGTGTGTATACATTGTACATCTATTACCTAATAGATACATAATTGATTATGTATCTATGAATCATGAGCAAGTGTTTGACATAGGTTATTGCTACATTAATGAAATGTCATCCATATATAAATACAGATGTCCAGTTATATGTATACACTAACTTAGTTGTACATTTGTACATTGCAATGTATAATACTATCTTAGTAAGCATACCAGGGGTGGAGCTAGAGGGAGATCTGGGAGGAATAGTCTCCCTGTGCAGAATCCCTTCTCTCTACAGGGCTGGAGCTAGAGGGAGATCTGGGAGGAATAGTCTCCCTGTGCAGAATCCCTTCTCTCTACAGGGCTGGAGCTAGAGGGAGATCTGGTAGGAATAGTCTCCCTGTGCAGCATCCCTTATCTCTACAGGGCTGGAGCTAGAGGGAGATCTGGGAGGAATAGTCTCCCTGAGCAGCCTCCCTTCTCCCTGCAGGGCTGGAGCTAGAGGGAGATCTGGGAGGAATAGTCTCCCTGTGCGGCATCCCTTCTCCCTGCAGGGCTGGGGCTAGAGGGAGATCTAGTATGGGTGGAATAGTCTTCCTGAGCAGCCTCCCTTCTCTCTACAGGGCTGGAGCTAGAGGGAGATCTGGGAGGAATAGTCTCCCTGTGCAGCATCCCTTCCCCATGCAGGGCTGGGGCTAGAGGGAGATCTGGGAGGAATAGTCTCCCTGTGCAGCATCCCTTCTCCCTGCATGGCTGGAGCTAGAGGGAGGTCAGGGAGGAAGTCTCCCTGAGCAGCCTCCCTTCTCCCTGCAGGACAGGAGCTAGAGGGAGATCTGGGAGGATAGTCTCCCTGTGCAGCCTCCCTTCTCCCTGCAGGACTGGAGCTAGAGGGAGATCTGGGAGGATAGTCTCCCTGTGCAGCCTCCCTTCTCCCTGCAGGACTGGAGCTAGAGGGAGATCTGGGAGGAATAGTCTCCCTGTGCAGCATCCCTTCTCCATGCAGGACTGGAGCTAGAGGGAGATCTGGGAGGAATAGTCTCCCTGAGCAGCCTCCCTTCTCCCTGCAGGGCTGGAGCTAGAGGGAGATCTGGGAGGAATAGTCTCCCTGTGCAGCATCCCTTCTCCCTGCAGGGCTGGGGCTAGAGGGAGATCTAGTATGGGTGGAATAGTCTTCCTGAGCAGCCTCCCTTCTCTCTACAGGGCTGGAGCTAGAGGGAGATCTGGGAGGAATAGTCTCCCTGTGCAGCATCCCTTCCCCATGCAGGGCTGG
>CM026391.1:81997809-82088015 GCA_014843695.1 Archivesica marissinica
TCTCCCTGCAGGACTGGAGCTAGAGGGAGATCTGGGAGGATAGTCTCCCTGTGCAGCCTCCCTTCTCCCTGCAGGACTGGAGCTAGAGGGAGATCTGGGAGGATAGTCTCCCTGTGCAGCCTCCCTTCTCCCTGCAGGACTGGAGCTAGAGGGAGATCTGGGAGGAATAGTCTCCCTGTGCAGCATCCCTTCTCCATGCAGGACTGGAGCTAGAGGGAGTTCTGGGAGGAATAGTCTCCCTGTGCAGCATCCCTTCTCCCTGCAGGACTGGGGCTAGAGGGAGATCAGGTATGGGTGGAATAGTCTTCCTGAGCAGCCTCCCTTCTCTCTACAGGGCTGGAGCTAGAGGGAGATCTGGGAGGAATAGTCTCCCTGTGCAGCCTCCCTTCTCTCTACAGGGCTGGAGCTAGAGGGAGATCTGGTAGGAATAGTCTCCCTGTGCAGCATCCCTTCTCTCTACATGGCTGGAGCTAGAGGGAGATCTGGGAGGAATAGTCTCCCTGAACAGCATCCCTTCTCCCTGCAGGGCTGGAGCTAGAGGGAGATCTGGGAGGAATAGTCTCCCTGTGCAGCATCCCTTCTCCCTGCAGGGCTGGAGCTAGTGGGATATCTGGTCTGGGTGGAATAGTCTCCCTGTGCAGCCTCCCTTCTCCCTGCAGGGGAGGAGCTAGAGGGGGATCAGGGAGGAATAGTCTCCCTGTGCAGCCTCCCTTCTCCCTGCAGGGCTGAAGCTGGGAGATCTGGGAGGAAAATTTCCCTGCCTCCCTTCTCCCTGCAGGGCTGGAGCTAGAGCGAGATCTGGTCTGGGTGGAATAGTCTCCCTGTGCAGCCTCCCTTCTCCCTGCAGGACAGGAGCTAGAGGGAGATCTGGGAGTAATAGTCTCCCTGAGCAGCCTCCCTTCTCCCTGCAGGACAGGAGCTAGAGGGAGATCAGGAAGGAATAGTCTTCCTGTGCAGCCTCCCTTCTCCCTGCAGGACAGGAGCTAGAGGGAGATTTGGTAGGAGTAGTCAGGGAGTTAAAGATAATAAAATGTTCCATGTCCAGAACTAGCTGGAAACAAGTGTCCTGGTTAATAGGTGTGCGAGAATAGCCTCTCAGCTGCCTCACAATTCCTACCGTAACCCTTTCAACACCACAGACCTCTCAATAGGCTTATAAAAAGTGTAGATCCAGATGAGACGGTTTGTGACGAGCCGTCTCATCAGGATCTGCACTTTTTGCCAGTAATATTATTATTTTTAGACAAAAATGACCTATTTTGATAAATTAACTGGTCCAAATGTAATTTCCTTATTAATTTATTGGTCTGAAAATATCATGCACCAGTCCATGCCAGTTACTTGGGGTTGAATGGGTTAAGTTTGACATAGCATTAGTACATGTATAACCATAGCCTTGAGTTAAAATAAATGTTGTGGTTGTAATAAATGTTGGAGCTGGAACTTAGCCTCAAGGTAAAATACATTATTTCCAAGTTGCTGGAAAAATCATTCATCACATTTCTCTCTTACAATGTTACTGTGCACAATGTACCTGTGATTTCAAAAAAGAAAGGAGTGGTGAAATCTACCTGGAGTTCTAACTCACAACAGGTATCTCTCTCATTAACCCATTCAACACCAAGTACTTGTAACTGACATGGACTGGTCCATGATATTTTTTAGACCAATAAATTAATAAGAAAATTACATTTTGGACAAGTTCAATTTATCAAAATGGGTAATGTTTTGTCTAAAAATAATTTTACTGGCAAAAGGTGTAGATCCTGATGAGACAGCTCGCCATGAGCCGACTCATCTGGATCTACACTATTTGTAAGCCTATTTAGGTCTGTAGTGTTGAAAGGTTTTTTTAAACAAAGCTAACATGCCAACGCTACACCTAAGCAGGCTAAGAATCATGGCTACTGAAACATTTAAAGGTCTATATAATATATAGTCAAACCTGTCTTAAGCAGCCAGCCAAGGGAGTCAGATAAAGTGGCTGCTTAGCACAGGTGGCTGCTTAATAGAGGTCAAATATATAATAAAACAAATGATTGGGGAATCTGGAAACTGGCTGCTTAATACAGGTTGGCTGCTTAATGGAGGTCACACACTAACACAGGTTTGACTGTATCTCCACCATATCTACATGATCTTGTAAATTTTAAAAACTCTAAATACTCTCAGATATGACAATATAGTTGATGAAAACTTCATGGAGTTTGGAAAGCTGATCCGGACCTGGACTGGCTCAACGTGTAAATGGTCTATGTGTGTAAATGTATAAGTGCTTGCTCTATATTATCCTGTGTTTCGTCGTTTCTGCTCAGGAGCTGTACCCGTTGATCATATCTGGCTTGTATCCTTTGTACATGTATGTATGTGTACATGTATGTATGTGTACATGTATGTATGTGTACATGTATGTGTGTGTATGTATGTGTACATGTATGTGTGTGTACATGTATGTGTGTGTACATGTATGTATGTGTACTTGTATGTATGTGTACATGTGTGTGTACGTGTATGTATGTGTACATGTATGTATGTGTACATGTATGTATGTGTACATGTATGTATGTGTACATGTATGTATGTGTACGTGTATGTATGTGTACGTGTATGTATGTGTACGTGTATGTATGTGTACGTGTATGTATGTGTACATGTATGTATGTGTACATGTATGTGTGTGTACATGTATGTGTGTGTACATGTATGTGTGTGTACATGTATGTGTGTGTACATGTATGTGTGTGTACATGTATGTGTGTGTACATGTATGTATGTGTACGTGTATGTATGTGTACATGTGTGTGTACGTGTATGTATGTGTACATGTATGTATGTGTACATGTATGTATGTGTACATGTATGTATGTGTACATGTATGTATGTGTACTGTATGTATGTGTACGTGTATGTATGTGTACGTGTATGTATGTGTACGTGTATGTATGTGTACGTGTATGTATGTGTACATGTATGTATGTGTACATGTATGTATGTGTACATGTATGTGTGTGTACATGTATGTGTGTGTACATGTATGTGTGTGTACATGTATGTGTGTGTACATGTATGTGTGTGTACATGTATGTATGTGTACGTGTATGTATGTGTACATGTGTGTGTACGTGTATGTATGTGTACATGTATGTATGTGTACATGTATGTATGTGTACATGTATGTATGTGTACATGTATGTATGTGTACATGTATGTATGTGTACATGTATGTATGTGTACATGTATGTATGTGTACATGTATGTATGTGTACATGTATGTATGTGTACATGTATGTATGTGTTACATGTATGTATGTTGTACATGTATGTATGTATGTGTACATGTATGTATGTGTACATGTATGTATGTATGTGTACATGTATGTATGTATGTGTACATGTATGTATGTATGTGTACATGTATGTATGTATGTGTACATGTATGTGATGTGTACATGTATGTGTGTGTACATGTATGTATGTGTACATGTATGTATGTGTACATGTGTGTGTGTACATGTATGTATGTGTACGTGTATGTATGTGTACATGTATGTATGTGTACGTGTATGTATGTGTACATGTATGTATGTGTACATGTATGTGTACATGTATGTATGTGTACATGTATGTATGTGTACATGTATGTGTACATGTATGTATGTGTACGTGTATGTGTGTGTACATGTATGTATGTGTATGTGTATGTATGTGTACATGTATGTGTACATGTATGTGTACATGTATGTATGTGTACATGTATGTGTACATGTATGTATGTGTACATGTATGTATGTGTACATGTATGTGTACGTGTATGTATGTGTACGTGTATGTATGTGTACGTGTATGTATGTGTACGTGTGTGTATGTATGTGTACGTGTATGTATGTGTACGTGTATGTATGTGTACGTGTATGTGTGTGTATGTATGTGTACGTGTATGTATGTGTACATGTATGTGTACATGTATGTGTACATGTATGTATGTGTACATGTATGTGTACATGTATGTATGTGTACATGTATGTATGTGTACATGTATGTGTACGTGTATGTATGTGTACATGTATGTGTACATGTATGTATGTGTACATGTATGTATGTATGTGTACATGTATGTATGTGTACATGTATGTATGTGTACATGTATGTGTATGTATGTATGTGTACATGTATGTGTACGTGTATGTATGTGTACGTGTATGTATGTGTACGTGTATGTATGTGTACATGTATGTGTACATGTATGTATGTGTACATGTATGTATGTGTACATGTATGTATGTGTACGTGTATGTGTGTGTACGTGTATGTGTGTGTACGTGTATGTATGTGTACATGTATGTATGTATGTGTACATGTATGTATGTGTACATGTATGTATGTATGTGTACATGTATGTATGTGTACATGTATGTATGTATGTGTACATGTATGTGTACAAGTATGTATGTATGTGTACATGTATGTGTACATGTATGTATGTATGTGTACATGTATGTGTACATGTATGTATGTGTACATGTATGTGTACATGTATGTGTACATGTATGTATGTGTACATGTATGTGTACATGTATGTATGTGTACATGTATGTGTACATGTATGTGTACATGTATGTATGTGTACATGTATGTGTACATGTATGTATGTGTACATGTATGTGTACATGTATGTATGTGTACATGTATGTATGTGTACATGTATGTATGTGTACATGTATGTATGTGTACATGTATGTGTACATGTATGTATGTGTACGTGTATGTATGTGTACGTGTATGTGTGTGTACGTGTATGTGTGTGTACATGTATGTGGTGTACATGTATGTGTGTGTACATGTATGTGTGTGTACATGTATGTATGTGTACATGTATGTATGTATGTGTACATGTATGTATGTATGTGTACATGTATGTATGTATGTGTACATGTATGTATGTATGTGTACATGTATGTATGTATGTGTACATGTATGTATGTATGTGTACATGTATGTATGTATGTGTACATGTATGTATGTATGTGTACATGTATGTATGTATGTGTACATGTATGTATGTATGTGTACATGTATGTATGTATGTGTACATGTATGTATGTATGTGTACATGTATGTATGTATGTGTACATGTATGTATGTATGTGTACATGTATGTATGTATGTGTACATGTATGTATGTATGTGTACATGTATGTATGTATGTGTACATGTATGTATGTATGTGTACATGTATGTATGTATGTGTACATGTATGTATGTATGTGTACATGTATGTATGTATGTGTACATGTATGTATGTATGTGTACATGTATGTATGTATGTGTACATGTATGTATGTATGTGTACGATGTATGTATGTGTACATGTATGTATGTGTACATGTATGTATGTGTACATGTATGTATGTGTACATGTATGTATGTGTACATGTATGTATGTGTACATGTATGTATGTGTACATGTATGTATGTGTACATGTATGTATGTGTACATGTATGTATGTGTACATGTATGTATGTGTACATGTATGTGTACATGTATGTATGTGTACATGTATGTATGTGTACATGTATGTATGTGTACATGTATGTATGTGTACATGTATGTATGTGTACATGTATGTATGTGTACATGTATGTGTACATGTATGTATGTGTACATGTATGTATGTGTACATGTATGTATGTGTACATGTATGTGTGTGTACATGTATGTGTGTGTACATGTATGTATGTGTACATGTATGTATGTGTACATGTATGTATGTGTACATGTATGTATGTGTACATGTATGTATGTGTACATGTATGTATGTGTACATGTATGTATGTGTACATGTATGTGTACATGTATGTATGTGTACATGTATGTGTACATGTATGTGTACATGTATGTGTACATGTATGTGTACATGTATGTGTACATGTATGTGTACATGTATGTGTACATGTATGTGTACATGTATGTGTACATGTATGTATGTGTACATGTATGTGTACATGTATGTGTACATGTATGTGTACATGTATGTGTACATGTATGTATGTGTACATGTATGTATGTGTACATGTATGCGTACATGTATGCGTACATGTATGCTTACTTGTATGTGTACGTGTATGTGTACATGTATGTGTACATGTATGCTTACTTGTGTTTGTTGTTTATACATGTATCTGTGCCGTTTAGTTCACTTGTATTTTTTGTGTTTTTTATTACCATTGGTTGCATATATAGTCAAACCTGTGTTAGTGGTCACCTCTATTAAGCAGCCAACCTGCATTAAGCAGCCAGTTTTCCGATTCCCAATATGTTACTTTATTATACATTTAACCTCTATTAAGCAGCCACCTGTACTAAGCAGCCATTTTCTGTGATTCCCTTGGCTGGCTGCTTAAGACAGGTTTGACTGTACCAGTGTGTTTTAGATAGAGCATGAGTTTGCTCTCAACTATAAGTACTACTGTTGTACATAATTTAATATACTTTCTACCTATAGATGTGTACTATTTATTATTCCCTTCATTGTACATGAAACCATCCAGTGCATCTCGTAGAAATATCACATGCTTAACAATAATGACTCTTATTTAACACTTTACACTTTTAAATCAAATAATTATTATCATTGTAGAGATCTTGTCTGCCTTAATATGTTTTACTCCACTACTAGAATGATTACCAAGATATATTTAGATTTTATAGGTTTAAATTCAGGGATCATTTTAGAGGGCGATGTGGGCGAAATTGTCGCCCTAGGGACTCTGACTTCGCCCTCTGGGGGCCCCACTTCTCCCTAATAAAAAAATAAAAATAAAAAATAAATATTTTTTGGTTTTTACGATTTTCAAACAAATTTTTTTTGTCTAGTAAGATACTGTTACACTGGCCCATTATAAAGCACTCCTTCTATTCAAATGTTGTATTTTAACCCTATTTTGCATAAGTATATTAAAGAACACCATTTAACCCTTTCAACCCCAAGTAACTGACATGGATTGGTGCATGCTATTTTTAGACCAATAAATTAATAAGAAAATTACCTTTATCAAAATGGGTAATTTTATCTAAAAATAGTAATAATTATTACTGGCAAAAAAGTGCAGATCCTGATGAGACGGCTCGTTATGAGCCGGCTCATCTGGATCTACACTTTTCATAAGCCTATTTAGAGGCCTGTGGGGTTGAAAGGGTTAAGGAAGCGATCAAGCGCTTTCTCACTTCTCCCAAAAATTCTGACCTACAATGAACCCTGAAATTATTGAACTTCTGCATAATATTTTATAATGCCAATGTAACTTTATGTTGTTATCCCACAGGTGTTTGTTTAATCAATGTTTTAATCCCACAGGTATTTGCTTTACCATTACGTTATGTATCTTTGTTTTTGTCGGCAAATAGCTATTGTACATGTAGCTAGTGTTGTTGTATATCCGACTCAAAATAAAGTTTCTTGTACATCTTGTATTAAATTACCGGTAAACATGTTGGATATATACATACATGTACATAAATGCACGTGGGTTTGTTTTACGTTTATTTATCGGCGCTACCGGTTGCCCATACGAGTGAAGCCTCCTGAAGAGGTTAGTCATTTTAGATTTTTGGAGGATAGTGCAATGATACAGACAGAGACCCATTCCAGAGTCTCCTCTGGTTCCTTTACGTGCACGGTGTACAGCACCGACACGAGACCTCGGTTTAACGTCCCATCTGAAAGACTGTTAATTTTATTAAGGTCAGACGGGGGATTGAACCTACGATCCCCGGATTACCAGTCCAGCGTGTTAACCACTGGACTACAGATCCGTCATAAATGCACTGCATCATTTGCCTCTTTAATACTTGTTATTATATTGACGACCAAGATAGATCCTAGGGATACATGATGTATTAGTCTACATTCTTTTTATTTATTTTACAACGATTGCGAAGCAAGTTTTAACAACTTATATTAATCAATCTCGTTGGCGCGGATGAAAGCGTAAATGTGGTCATTAGTGTAGGAGGAAACCGGAGTACCCGGAGGAAACACACCTGTCCGATCTGGCGACCATCGTACCATCTCACATACTTCCCGGTCCGAGGATCGAACCCGGTTTACATGAGTAGCGAACGCGCTAACCACTGCGCTAATCGGACATCCAAGTCTACATTTGTATGTCTATTCATCATCACATACAACAGTAATATCAACTTTCATTTTTTAAAGTTTATTTAGCGTCGCTACCGGTTGCCAATTTCGGTGATGGGCAGTTTACCTAACAACACCTTTCCTGGGCAGGCTCCAGCAGTTAACAAGTACTTGGTGTACCAACCTTCATGAAAGATACTGCCAACTCTTTCATATAAAGCATATGGATCTGTCAGGGATCATTCTAGAGGGCGATATGGGCGAAATTGTCGCCTAGGGACCCTGACTTCGCCCTCTGGGGGCCCCACTTCTCCCACACAAAAAAATATTGTTTGGTTTTACGATTTTCAAAAAAAATTGTGTCTAGTAAGATACACTGGCCCATTATAAAGCACTCCTTCTATTCAAATGCTGTATTTAATGGTTGTACTGTGTGCATTTTAACCCTATTTTGCAGAAGTATATTAAAGAACACCATTTAAGGAACCGATCACGCGCTTTCTCACTTCTCCCAAAAATTCAGACCTAGAATGAACCCTGATTAAGAGACACGGTCTGAGCGACTTTTCCCAGAAACATTGTTTACATGTAAATGTATTTTAGGATACATTAAGGTGATTCTTCTACAAAGGTAAAGTAAAGTTTATTATAGTGTCACCCTTAATGAAAGGGCTAGTCATGGTTTCTGATTTATGAGACACCTCTTATGGACATCTGTGAGTTCTTCCTGAATCCTATCCTTGAAGGCCAGACGCCTGGCTGATCGGCAACCATTATTTAACCACATGTAGCTGGCGGCTCACAAACCGACCATATCAGAATGAACCCCTGATGAGGTTCGAACCTTCAACATCCATGTATAAGTACAATATGTGTACATCGATTTTTAGTCATCCAGGTGATCGTGACTCTGATTGATCAGTTGGGTTGGATAATTGACAAGCCGGCTGTCATTGAGTCTCTAAACCACTCATCTGACCGACCTACATGTAATTCCCACAATGTAGTAAAGGAACTTCAAAGATACATGTACTACAGACAAGATGTGACAACATTCCTACATTGATTCATGACAGAAAGGAAAACCACCAGTGTTTGCATGGATCATCAATCCAGCATCCAATCTGAATATGAAGTTAGCGGGTGGTGTACAGGGGTTCCCACCCCGGGGACCGTTAATTCACACCGTTGGCCCAACCGGACAGACTATATCAGTACAAAGTGACGTGGCTTTAAGGCAGACACTGAGTAAGCTTGTGACTGGTGCTAGTCCGGGAAATCCTGCTAACGTTATATTAACGTCCAACGTAACTGGGACATCAATCTCACCAAGTCAGCAGATTCTAGCTGCTGCAGCTGCCGGGAAAGCTGCACAGATCAAAGACATGGAAAAAGAGAAGAAATTGTGATTTAATACTTCTAAAATATTTATCCATCTGGATCAGCAAATCTACTTAACCCTTTCCCGCATAGAAGCACCTCTTGGTGCCATTACCAATACGCCTTACATTAACCCTTTCCCTCATAGAAGCACCTCTTGGTGCCATTACCAATACGACATACATTAACCCTTTCCCTCATAGAAGCCCCTCTTGATGCCATTACCAATACGACATACATTGACAATGTAGTAACAAAACCAATGTTCATAAACCCTTTCCCTCATAGAAGCACCTCTTGGTGCCATTACCAATACGACATAGACATACATTGACAATGTAGTAACCAAACCAATGTTCATAAACCCTTTCCCTCATAGAAGAGCTTACCTCTTGACACCATTACCAATACGACATACATTGACAATGTAGTAACCAAACCAATGTTCATAATAAAGGCCAGAATCCAGTTCCAGTAATATCTATGGAGGTGGGATAGATACGACGACTACTTATCCACTGCATGATTGCTAAATGGCTGTCATTTGTACGGAGATATAATAGTATATTAACCTAAATCTCTATGAAGGAAAGGTTTAAGTTGATAAATGTTTAGCATGCTGTAGACGAAATAAGCAGATAACAAATTTATGTGTAATGTTTTGCTTATTTTTCCTAGAATGTAAGGGCCTGTGTCAAGGGTTCATTCTAGGTCAGAAGTTTTGGCAGAAGTGAGAAAGCGCGCGATCGTGTCCTTAAATGGTGTTTATTTAATAAATTTCAATAAAATATGCTTAAAATGCACAGTATGACCATTAAATACAACATTTGAATAGAAGAAGTGTTTTATAATGGGCCAGTGTATCTTACTGGACAAAATTTTGTATGAAAATTGTAAAAAAAATTAATTATTTTAGGGAGAAGTGAGGGTTAGGGCAGCTATTTCGCCCACATTACCCTCTAGAATGATCCTTGCCGCCATTCATTCATTCGCTTACAAGTTAAAAGGTTTTCCATTAAGTTGATCTAGATTGAACAACGTTTTTACAGCTTGGCAACATTCCTGATCATTAGTGTACATTGTAGCTCATGTAAAGAAATTGTTTTAAACTTTTCCTTTGAACAGGATGGACCTAGTTTTTGTGGTAGTGATTAACTGTTTACCAATCAGAACCGATAGCCGATTATATATTTTGTATAGGCACATTATAACATTTCAATCGGTTTTTAGGCTGTCCGATTAGCGCAGTGGTTAGCACGCTCGCTTCTCACCAATGCAACCCGGGTTCGATCCTCGGATAGGGAAGTATGTGAGATGGTACGGTGGTCGCCAGACAACCGGACAGGTGGATTTTCTCCGGTTACTCTGGTTTCATCCGCTCCAACGAGAGTGATTACCCATTTCATTCTGGATACATTTAAAGGCTTTTGCAAACAACATAGATCCAGATCAGCCGCAGCGTGACGCTGCATGCTGATACGGATCTATGTTGTTTGCTACATAGCCAAGTGTCTTAGCAAGATCATCTGAATAGCAAACAGCATAGAGCCTGATCAGACGGCATGTTCCGTGGCGGTTGATCTGGCTCTATGTTCTTTGCAAATACTGTTTGAACGGTATCCAGAATGAAATGGGTTAATATAAGTTGTTAAAACTTGCTTTGCAATCGTTGTAAAATAAATAAAGTTTAAACAAAAATAGTTTTCTTGATGATGGCACATCGGAGCTGTCATGTTATTTAAATTTGCGGGCATGGGCTTGTCGATAGCTGTCCAGGTATCATTGTTCCTGTTTATACTGTGACTGGTACACGTATGCTGTCGATAGTTGTCCAGGTATCATTGTTCCTGTTCATACTGTGACTGGTACACGTATGCTGTCGATAGTTGTCCAGGTATCATTGTTCCTGTTCATACTGTGACTGGTACACGTATGCTGTCGATAGTTGTCCAGGTATCATTGTTCCTGTTCATACTGTGACTGGTACACGTATGCTGTCGATAGCTGTCCAGGTATCATTGTTCCTGTTCATACTGTGACTAGTACACGTATGCTGTCGATAGTTGTCCAGGTATCATTGTTCCTGTTCATACTGTGACTGGTACACGTATGCTGTCGATAGTTGTCCAGGTATCATTGTTCCTGTTCATACTGTGACTGGTACACGTATGCTGTCGATAGTTGTCCAGGTATCATTGTTCCTGTTTATACTGTGACTGGTACACGTATGCTGTCGATAGTTGTCCAGGTATCATTGTTCCTGTTCATACTGTGACTGGTACACGTATGCTGTCGATAGTTGTCCAGGTATCATTGTTCCTGTTCATACTGTGACTGGTACACGTATGCTGTCGATAGTTGTCCAGGTATCATTGTTCCTGTTCATACTGTGACTGGTACACGTATGCTGTCGATAGTTGTCCAGGTATCATTGTTCCTGTTCATACTGTGACTGGTACACGTATGCTGTTGTTATATGTATAACAAATTGCTATTAATTTAGGATTGGCTTTGCAACGAAACAGACGGGTCAGTACATGTAGCCCACTCCAGTGGTTAACATTTTGGACTGCGAATCCAGGGATCGCAGGTTCGTTCCCCCTGTCTGACCCTAATAATATAAACAGTCATTCAGATGGGACTATAAACTGAGGTCTCGTGTCGGTGCTTTACACCTGCATACATGTACATGTATAAAAGAACCAGAGGAGACTGAGACATTGCGCTAATAATTATCCTCCCAAATGACTAATCTCTTCAGGAGGCGTCGCTCATATGGGCAACCGGTAGATATGCTAAATGTATGTAAAACACACACAGATGGCAACGAATATTCGAATGTTAAAATTATAGTCGAATATCAATGTGTCATTTTTATTCAAATAAAATATATAATAAATTGCAATTAAATCATATACAGTTTTTACAAATGTACACGTATAGCCCTTTGTCTGATTACGGCTACAATTAACAAAGGCAGGTGATGACATGTTGTTCATAATTACAGACCATGTGCTACTATACTTGCATGTAGCACCTACAATTATTTGATGTAATTATCCAATTACCTTGAAAGGTGTCAATTAACACCTGCGATCAAGGCTAGCACATCATGGTTTATTCACAAACTTGCATTTCATGACCACTATTTTAGTATAAATTTAACTTTTAACGGTACGTTACCCGTAGAGTTTTGCCAATTTATTTTTTAAGATTCTGCTTAGATCCAATAATTATTCAGTCAGCCTTCTATCTATCTAATTATAGTATCTATCTTCCTTTAATGTCAATCCCCCTCGCGGGAATGTAGACGAGTTGCGCGTCAAACAACAAAGAAGCTAAGAGAATAAGAAGATTAAAAGAAAAATTCATACATGTAATGTTGATGTTCACACATTGTATAAGACAGAAATGAAATAAATTGTTTTAAACGCGGTTAGCAGGGATCATTCTAGAGGGCGATGTGGGCGAAATTGTCGCCCTAGGGACCCTGACTTCGCCCTCTGGGGGCCCCACTTCTCCCTAAAAAAAAATGGTATTTAATGGTTGTACTGTGTGCATTTTAACCCTATTTTGCAGAAGTATATTAAAGAACACTATTAAAGGAAGCGATCACGCGCTTTCTCACTTCTCCCAAAAATTCTGACCTAGAATGAACCCTGGGTTAGGCAGAACATCTACAATGTATTGAACTGTAGCTTAACCTATAGCTTAAGGAATGGCAGTGTCATGCAGGGAGGGGAAATTGTATGGGCTAACCCCAAAATACCCCCTCCCGCACCTCATCACAGCTCAAATTTTGGAAATGAACTGTGCCTCTGTTCTGACCCACCCTGCCCTTTTTTCAACTCTAGAATAAATTGTCAATACGAGGGAGATCTAGTCAGCATAGATTTAGGGAAAGGAGCATGTCTGTAGTGCTCACTAGAGGTATGATAGAAGTCAGCCTTTATACAACGGACTGCCATTTGCTTGACAAATTCAACTTGATCTATCAGTGTTTGGGTGTGTGGGCCCGGGGTGACCAAATCTAGGAGCCGTATTCCAGCATCAGTGCAATCCACGACAGCAAGAGGAATTTACATTTTCTGCATGCTGCATGTATACTCTTTTCAGCATACTGTATATAGATATTTTATGATGAAATTGCCGTCATTACTCTACAACGCAAATTAACAACAAATCAATAGCGGAACAGCTTGTGCAGGTTGTACATAGCAAATAATGGGATTTCTTGAATTTCAACAAACAGGCATAATTCCTTTCCCAATAGGAGACTGGGTAAATGAGCCGTCTCATCAGGATCTGCACTTTTTTGCCAGTAATAATTATTACTATTTTTAGATAAAATTACCCATTTTGATAAATGAACTGGTCCAAAGGTAATTTTCTTATTCATTTATTGGTCTGAACATATCACGCACCAGTCCATGTCAGTTACTTGGGGTTGAATGTAAATGATGTAAGCAATAATGTGTTTCAAAAAGAGGCTGTACAAATAATGTTCACACTCAATTAAGCTTAATGATATTTATTTTATTGTATATATGCAATATCAGTCAGTAAAGTAAGAAATAAATTATAACTGAATCAACAACTAAGTGAAATCAATAGTACTGGCCTCCATCTTTTATTTACGCGATGCAGGGTTCATTCTAGGTCAGAATTTTTGGGAGAAGTGAGAAAGCGCGTGATCGCTTCCTTAAATGGTGTTCTTTAACCCATTCAACCCCAAGTAACTGACATGGACTGGTGCGTGATATTTTCAGACCAATAAATTAATAAGAAAATTACCTTTGGACCAGTTCATTTATCAAAATGGGTAATTTTATCTAAAAATAGTAATAATTAGTACTGGCAAAAAAGTGCAGATCCTGATGAGACGGCTCGTCACGAGCCGGCTCATCTGGATCTACACTTTTCATAAGCCTATTTAGAGGCCTGTGGGGTTGAAAGGGTTAATATACTTCTGCAAAATAGGGTTAAAATGCATTGTACAACCATTAAATACAACATTTGAATAGAAAGAGTGCTTTATAATGGACCATAATGACTATAAGGTCTTACTAGACAACATTTTGTTTGAAAATCGTAAAACCCAAAAAATATTTTGTTTTTGTTATTTCTTTAAGGAGAAGTGGTGGGCCCCTAGGGGGCGAAGTCAGGGTCCCTATGGAGACAATTTCGCCCACATCGCCCTCTAAACTGATCCCTGGATGATACCAATGATTGGTCAGTACCGTAGCCAGAGGCAAATTTCAACCCAGGAAATCTAGGGGGTACGGGGGCATGTTCCTCTTTAAAATTGTTGGGTATAGAAGCGATTTCCTGCATTTTCTGATTAAGTTTAGACACGTATTATACGTTATAATTATGTACTGCCCTTTCACCTCTCTAGCAATCAACATTTTATACAGCAAAGGGATATTTTTGCATTTTATTTATTTAATTTTTCATTTATTTTTTGTTTGCTTCAAGGAAATTTTAACCGAGGCAATTGTCTCAGTGTGGCTACGGCAGGGTTTCCTCTGGGTCAATTTTAGTTTGCGCCACCAAATTCGCCAATCAGAAAAAGTTTGCGCCAATGGCTCCAATGTTGGAGCCAGCAGTCTAGAATGCCATATTCAATCAGACATCTGGTATGTGCTGATGTTAAACAAGTTGTCAACTTGTGTGCATGTACTACTGCTAATTACTTGTACTTCTGGTGTAGTTGTTGTCTACATGCACTTATGAATAAATAAATACTGTGCAACTTACTACCTACCAATCATAAAAAATCAGGTTTGGAAAATTGGTAAGTGCACTAACTAAGACTAACCATGCATTTTCTTGCACCCACTATGTTCTAAATTCCCGTTTAGTCATATCACTAAACTGAAGGTGTTTCAGTACTTTCATGGTTGGAAATTGTCTGGGCCGAATCATATTCTGGGGTTTCAGGATTAGCACAATTATTCTGCTTGGAAACTAAACCCATTTCAGTAGTGGGCATTTCCCGACATATGACGTAATTACTTATCAGTATCATCTGAACGCTTTTCGTTGTACATAATTGTAACAAGTAAAAGCGTCTCGTCAATGAACAAGTACTTGGTGATCTTGTACATTCTATCCCTGCAGAAATGTCCATATAATCTGCTGTCAAAATATTGTTGAGTCACAGAAAACGCATTCAATGATTCTCATTGCGTCTCTGGCCATTTCATTGCATCAAAACCGCAAGAAATGCACAGTGAAAAAACACTGCATTATCAAATTCTGGTGTACAGAAATATATGTGCTAATCAGTTGTAGGATTAAAGACCGCCATTTAATCCCATTTAATCCAATTATCCGTAATTAAAATGTCACCAACTTTTCAACACCCCATGCTATCAAGTGCCAAACAGCTGATTTCCAATAAACAAACGCTTGTCATCATCGCACGCGTGACCGCATACGCGGCCTTCACTTTCATGGATTTTCGGCCGATTATGTTTCTTGAACAACGTTATTTTGTCGATATTTATGGCATGCGCCAAGGATTTTCGCCAACTGAAGATTTTTGGAGCCAGCTTTCATTTTTATGCGCATTTGGCAACGACAAATGCGACCGACAGCGGGAACCCTGCTACAGGCCTGTTGGTGACAATATAAATCTCGCCTCATTGCAATACATGTCTACGTCCCCACGAGGGGTTCGACATTAAAGGAAGATAGATAAATACATGCCATATACGGCAATCATGTGATGTCACCACGAGTAACGGGCACGTTACAAATGCAGCCGATCGATAACAAATTCATTGAAATTCACCTAAATATTGACTACGTGAACGAAAACATATGAAGTGTATTTTATGAAGTTTTGAATAAATGAAGGTTTTTTACAAATGTACCCGTAGAATCGACATTTCAGCTTCTTGTTGCAGAAATTGTCAATATAGTAAACACAAAATGGGCATGTCCAGTTCTATAGATTGATTCTGATATCATGGCTCATTAGACCAAGCAAAGAAAGAGCGGACCAAACGTGGAACTCGAACCCACGACCTCACGACCACTAGTCTGACAGCTCTAGATGGTTTACGGAGTTTTCGTCAACCTACGGTTTCGTCAAAATGGTGTTATGTACTACCTGGACTGGATGTTTCGTCAGACTGATAATATAGTATATCACACCTTTTAATGGTTATAGCTCAATACTATAGAATACTATTGATTTGAGTAACATCAAGGCCAATATCAAGTAGGGTTGTGTATTCATGATGATGATTTGAAAACGCAGCCACTTTAATTTAATTCACTCAATTTGTTTGTTTTACAATAAATGCGCTCTATCGTTATAACTGCAATTATAATCAAAAGGAAATTACGATCCAATTAATTGCACGTGGCAGGCATGTGTTTGGCGTTGAATTGATAACGTTAATTAGATGCTGGCGTGGGTGTGTATTATGTTTGTACATTCTTGTCAGGTGTTTGAAGCAGTTTGTTGTCAAAGTGATGAACGTCAAGTTAATTCGACTAGTTTAAAAGGCGATTTTGGTCTGTTCTCTTCACTATTAATCATGGCTACCAAATATTACTGTATACGTTGTACTCTCATAGTTACCCGTCGGATGCATGCGGTCTGCTATGATGCATGTGAACGCTGGCAGCATCGGAAGTGCAACACAGGCATCTCCGCCGATCAGTATCGTAGGATGTGTAAGGGTGAATTAGAACTGGCATGGAAATGCGATAACTGTAGTGACATTGAAATGAACTTACAACTTGTAAGTTACAAGTAGTTGACCCTCACATCAACTCTACTGTAAATATGGACACGACGCCACCAGTACTGGATGTAACAGCCTCTCCAATCAGGGATCTATCGACGACATCCGTGGACATGACGCCACCAGTACTGGATGTAACAGCCTCTCCAATCAGGGATATATCGACGACATTCATCATAAGACCCGCTGACGATAACATATCCACCCACGATGAATTCGAGACGCCTTCCGTCATTGAAGACATAACCTTTGATCTGCCCGATCGAGATTTCAACAGGCCACATTTACCGTTGGATGTGACCTTAGTTGACAGGCCATTAGACAGGGAAATACCCATTGATGCCCCCGTTACTTACGAGGTTGTAGAGGAAGGCAGCAAGCGTGGTGGCCGCAAATTAATCAGTAGCGACGGCTACACATATACCGCTAGGGTAAGTTTAATTTATTCCACAATTCAAATAATAATAATAAATATTATTAAGTAGAAGATTAATGATTGTACCTCATAAATCACTGAATATACATGCGTAGAATAAAAAATATAATTAATTATATTGTGTTTATTTCATTTCAGCTTACCAAAGACGGCCGTACATACTGGACATGCAGCGTCAGAGGCAAAAAGCTATCATGCTACGCCAGTGTAAAGCAATTCGGGGACTTGTTTACACCAAGTCTCCATGGACACGTCCACCCCGCAGACCCCGCAGCATCAACGAAAGTAAAGATCGCTGTGAAAGTATGTATATATAAATTCTAGATACTATACTATAAAGATTAGTTTTTATTACAGATTTTTTCATAATTTACTATATACAATAATACAATAATTTCATATAGACACTGCAATGTCCGGCACCCAGGTAGAACCACATATAACAAGTGTACCACCAATCCATCCTTTAACACATGTAACTACTTTCAGGTTAAAGAGATCGCACGACAACGAGTATTTGAGCCGGCTGCCCAAATAGTAGAGAGGGTTATGAAAGAAATGATTGTACCAGAAGATGTCAGCCTCCCCAAACCGGACAACTTAACTCGGGCGGCAAACCACCATCGCAGACAACGGCCCAACGATCCGACAGATCTAGAGTTTGAGGTACATAACAAATAGTATATATATTATTCTGGAATGGGGCTCTGTCTGTATCAATGAACTATCCTCATAAATCTAAAATGACAGGAGGCGTCGCTCAAACACAGAGACGATACTAATTTACAGTCACTGTGTTAATTAAATTTTGTTTTAAGAAATTCTGTTAGAATATGCTTATAAATATGTTTTCGTGTATTGCATTTTGTCACTGTAATATAGGTTATGCATTAATATGATGTGTCCTTTTTTCTGCAGCTTCAACGTGACTTCATCGGTGAAGAATTTATATAGTAGACGACATTAGGGTCGACGGACATCGCCACATCATGTTTGCGACTGAACACCAATTACACCACCTCCGCTCATCCAGACGATGGTTCATAGATGGTACCTTCAAGCTAGTAAAACAGCCGTTTTACCAGCTTGCCACAATCCACTGTTTCGTGAAAAAAGGCGACGACACAAAACAGGTCCCACTTGTCTATATATTAATGTCCCGAAGGACGAAACAGGATTATGTCGAGGTAATGAACATTAATACATTTTTACGATTTGATTTCAAGGAAAATTAATATTTAATAATAAATAAATTATATAAATGTATCTATGCAAAAAGAAATTACGATATAATACGATTTTATTTCATGGAAAATTATTATTTAAAAATAAATGAATTATATAAATGTATCTATTCAAAACGAAATTAAGATATAATAGTGCTCTGTTTATATATTTCTATAGAATATTAATACTATATTACAGGTTCTGACCAGCTTGCGAGGACACCTTGGACAGCCGCTGGTAGAATGGTTTATGTTAGATTTTAATGCTGGTAAGTCAATTAACTCCATATATATTCACTAAATACATTTCCGTAAATATAAGTAATGTATTATTAAGTAATTTTAGCAATACATGTTTGTTGAAGAAAACGGTCTATAGTATATATTATTTATAAATAAATATATGTCTTATTAATTGCCTAATTTTATCCATTTTAGCAACTTGGCAGGCGATACGAGATGTGTTCACTATAATCAAAGGATGTGTGTTCCACTGGAATCAACGTATATACAGAAAAATACAAGGCGAAGGTCTGGCTGTAGCCTATATGAACAAGGGGGACAAATATATATTCTTCAGGAAGTTAATGTCATTACCTTACCTACCATCAGAACATATACCACCAGCATTTCAGGAACTAAAACAGTCAGCAGCAGAAGTGGGCGGCCCAGTATACCGCGTTGTTGAGTATGTGGAACGGACCTGGATCAATGGTTCAGTTTGGCGGCCCGACAACTGGTCTGTCTTCAGACAGCAGATACGGACAAACAATGACGTGGAGGGTAAGTATTAATATATTATTTCTTTCTTTAGTCTGGGTCATACCATATCTGTACGGAAAGTACCAACATGATATTGACAAAATCCAACTTGACGCTTGAAGCTTGGATTTGACCTCAAGGTCATTGACCCTGAAAGACTTTCTAGGGAACGCCCTGCATCTGTGCATCTATTGGCGGTGCCCTGTGATGCTTTACATCAATGTATTTCAATAGAGTAATGTAATTACAATGTATGTAAAATTATATAATTTTTTTTATTTCAGGGTGGCATCGTCGTATCAATGCCTTTCAATGGGAAGGCTGGAAGAGCCAATTTAGGCTTTTACGTCTTGATACCCCTACTCCGTGGCGAGGCAGAGACCGTCGACTTGCAGATCCGCCGCGTCAGCGAGCACCTACTGACAAGAATACATCGGAAGAAATATGCCTCACTACACGGACGACTCTTCGAGGCGTGGGATAATTACGAAATTGACGAGCTGACGACGACCCAATTATTGCATACCGTGAGTCACATCGCAGGACTTGGACCTACAACCACCACAGATGCAGTTCATGACGATGACTTCTAGACGTTAATAAGAACAGAAATGTTATACATGTATATTTTAAATATTTTTGATTGTTATTATATTATACATTAATGAATCTAATCTTTATTTCGTTTCGTCAGATTAGATGCAATAAATTAAATGTATAATTGTAAAAAATCTCAACAGTCAGTCTTGTACGAATACATGTTATACATGTATATTTTAAATGTCATTGTGTTTTATTAATGTCACCATTTGTGTATGCTTGTATATATATTTAAATGCACCAAAATAAAAGTAGACAATAGTAGACAATCTTGTTCCATTTATCATTAATGTCCTGCCATATTGTCTTTCTGAGAGATACATGTACGGGCAAACGTCAGAGACCTGTAGTGAACATGTACAACGAGGATTCAACAACATATCATTTAATTTATTTTACAATTGAAATTAATATTAATTTTGGAAATTTAATTATCTAAAATCTATTTTCTAACAAATTATTATGTGTTTTGTGATACAATGATCTAAAATAATCTTGGACTTTATTCTGAAATACGTTTTTTCTCCACTGCTTTGTGAAAACGTATTACAGAATAGTCAACAATATTACTTTAAATCATTGTATCCCAAAACACCAATCTAGTCAGGAACCTAGATGACTTCTAATATCATTGATTTTTCAACAATAGGCATAATTGCCTTGTTTGTGTTTCGTCTACTATGTATGTAACACCTCCGCGACCATAACAATAAACTACTACCGGTATATAAATACGGTTGACGAAACGACTACCTGTTTTATACACAATAGTAAGTTTGATGAATTTGTAGTTTGACGAAACACCCAACAACCCTCTAGATAGCTCTAGTCTTAGCTAGCCGGGCCGTTGTTCTACCCACGCCGATAATACACATGTACAGTATTCACCGCTATTAGTGTCACTGGGGGGTATATATGGAAAGGAGGTCCGTTATTTAACTTACCAACTATCTTCATCATCTGTTACTGAAGTGTCAACATCTATCAATTCCACACCATCTAAAGTAAAACACCCAGATGCTGCTGTTAGCGTTATATCACGCTTTTCTGAGTGTTTTCTAGAATTATAAAACACACTATTGTTTAAAGCAGGTTTTAACACTTCATTCTCATTGTTTTCTATAATGTTCGATTCATTTGATGTGGATAATTTTTGTTTTCGTCGTAACACTTCATTTTGTGTCTCCAGTTTTTTCACAAGATCCTGGAGTTTTCTCACTTCTGTTTCTGGGTCTATTCCATCATCACCGATGTCAAGCATTGTCGTCATTCTTAGTTTAAAGATTCATAAAGAGAGAAAAACGCAGAAAATGATTCATAATTGACACAAAAACAATGTTTTGGAAGCCATGTTGGAAAAATTACGCGCATGCGTAATCAGGTAAAGTTGTACTTCCTTTCGATGAGGGCTGTTACTTGTGTTCAGGGTCTGTAGACGGGACTGGACTGGTAATCCAGGGATCGCAGGTTCGATCCCCCGTCTGACCCTAATAAAATTAACAGTCTTTCAGATGGGACGTTAAACCGAGGTCTCGTGTCGGTGCTTTACACCGTGCACGTAAAAGAACCAGAGGAGATTCTGGAATGGGTCTCTGTCTGTATCATGCACTATCCTCCAAAATCTAAAATAACTAATCTCTTCAGGAGGCGTCGCTCATATGGGCAACCGGTAGCGACGATAAATAAACGTAAAATTAAAAAAAAAAAGTCTGTATTTGTATAGATCTGTTTACAGTTGAATCACAGCCTGGGAACAGGCGTTGCTATATTTTGGCTGGTCAGTCATATACACATATTTTAACACCTTTACCAATAATTGGGTGTCTGATAATGTCATTTTGCCAGAAGTAAATTAGTGAAAAATCAACTGTAACACAGGCTTGCCTTACTGCAGTATAATACGATGAGATCTACTTGATGCTTATTGTAGACACTTGTAACAGTGTGAACTCCGTTTGTTAATTAAACAGAGTTATCAGTTATGTCCCTTTGACTGAAATGTACATAATTCAGGGATATATATCCCATGTCACACATGGAAGGTCATGTGACCAAACAGCTGTTCAGAGCCACAAGATATTAGTCACTGAGAAGAACACATGTTTATTTGTGTGGGACAGTTTTTATATTTTTAACAAGGTAAATATGCTTTCAAATGTTTTGGGAGTTATTGCACTCAGTGCACAAAGATAATATACAGGTTTAAAGTGAACTTGTTTTGTGTTGGCATTACATATTTTGGCAGTAAATAAGTAAAACATTTACATTGAATGTTCTTCTGGTAAAGGTCAAGCTAGCAGCATTGAATTCTGTTTCTAATAGTTATTAATAATAATATGACATTCACAATTGCATCTCGTCTCTTACACACACGTAATACTTATTTACAGGTTTATTGTTTGTCTAACAACCACGTTAAACGTTGAGGGCGAAACACTCGTTCCACAAATGGTAAGCTTTAGAAAGAGTGTAATTAAATGTACATTGAAGAAGTAAATTGTTGAATGCTACATATATATTTATTTGATTGAATATGTGATGTTTATTGAATATGTTGATGTCTGTTGGATATCTCGTTATAGAAGATTGTAGTCATGCTTCCGAGTCTTTGACAACACTGGACTCATTGATTGGTTGAGAAATGATTATGCCAGCATTAACAATTGCCACTGTGACATATGATGTATGAATTGAATATATAGATAATATGTCTTTCAGGAGGATTGATGGATAAGACATATTATTCATTGCTGTTTTTATATATATATTTCAGAGTGTTATTAAACATTCCAACCACGATTACAGATGTGTGTTGTCTCCAAATTATTATTCTGTAGTGAATCCACCCCCCTCAGAACATATACGAACAAGAGCTAGTCAGAAGGGGTACCTGTCCAAGATTAGAGGATAGGGAAAATGCGAGATGCTACAGTGGCGCCCGAAGGAATACAGTTTTAATTTGGACTATGTACAGTGTTTTGGAATGTATACCATTAAATTAGTTTATATTGGACTATGTACGATGTTCTGGAATGTACAATTCTCAGCGTTGCGTCTTTTCGTGTGTTTCGTGGATTGCGAAACAGATTACAGAAGTATTGGAGTATTCGTGCAAAGTAACCAAGAAGACGTGGAGTGCGGAAACAGAAGTGTTGGACAGTAACTATGTATATGCCATTTCCTTGAGAATTTTATCAGTGCAATTTTTATATAAATGTGTTAATATTGACGTTAATTGACGAGTCAAGTTCAGTGTCAGGTCACAGAGTACAGATACATGAAGAGAGCGTGAGTACATTGTAGAAAGAAAGAATAGTTATTCACTATTGCATGCTAACTGTTACTAACTATATAATGTAAGGTGATGGTTCTTATTTAACAAAGTCTGCACAGTTTTGTTAACTCCTGTGGTTCTGATGATAGATCTAACATAAACTCTGCATAGTTTTAACTACTCTGATCTTACATTAATAATCATGCTGCTAAATTGGTTTTTAAAGATATCTGTAATTTTAGTAACACGTGGAGTGCAAACACAGTCTGTTTAAATTAATAGTACCATGATGCATTTCCCAAATGTTTGTAAACATTGCCAGGCTATATGTAATCTAAGTTAACACATTGACCTACTTAGGTAACATGTGCTCATGTTTTGATGAAGACGGGACTATTTTATTCCTGTAAAAATCTAAGGTCACTGACAACGCTCACGATTGGTTCAAATTGTCTGGTCCAGTGACGTATTGGGTTTGCTAGAGTACAGTGTATAGTAGCGTAACCATATTTGGTAGTTAACACATATTATTGCGCAGTTAGAATTTGTAGTTTTGACTCAGGTACAGGTCAACATACAGAACGATATAACTTGTAAACAAACCATCTTGGATGTGTTAGGTAAGAATTGATTGACAATTTATTATTATCTGGATACAAGGTTTATTAGTTTATGCATAGTGGTAATAATTTACTAGAGATAATTGTTGGTCAATACTTGTAAACTTTTATCAAATAAGTTTTTGAAAGTGAAATTTTAAGTAATGTATATTGTGATTAATTGTACATGTGTCTTGTATTTGATGAAATACAGACATCCGTTGTACTTAGTGATTGATCACATTGTTGTATTTGGTTAAATACAAAAAAAATTATACAGTGAATTTCTATTTTTACATAGTGCATTTTTTGTGAGTTTGTGCTTAAACTGATTTGGATTTGTTGACTGTGGAGTTTGTACAAATAGTGATTTGTGTTAAAATCAATAATTAAATTCATTGATATTGGAGTTAGTGAAAAAAAGGAATTAAATTAATTTACACTTTGAGTTGGTGTTATAGTGAATTAACTTTGAATTACTTTGAGTTGGAGTTATAGTGAATTAACTTTAATTATTTTGAGTTGGTGTTATAGTGAATTAACTTCAAATTATTTTGAGTTGGTGCGAAAGTGAATTAACTTATTGATTCTTGGACTTAATGCACTATTGACTTGAGTGAAGATTCTGGAGTAAGATAGAACGATTGTGACTTATGTATTTTATTCTAAGTTTTATTTAAAACAAAACATTGTTGATACGTAGTTGGTATTTTATTTGTATCAAAAGTATTTTTGAGACGAGCCTATTAGAAATATGAGCTCGGACGAGGAAAAAGGAGCTACTGGAGGCATGGACAAAACGGAAGAGGCAGATAGGAAATTGTTAGATGCCTTCCACAGTTTACATGTGTTGCCGGAGATCAACAACACAGAGGATTTGGTTCGTTTTATGCGAAAGTTTGGGAGTTTGAAGACTGAACCGGGTGATGGACATGGACTACCAACCATGCGCAGACCTGATGGGCATGACACACATACAGTTACACGTGCCAACTATACATACCCCAAAATATCAAGTTTTGGAGGAGAGAGTAGTAAAGGAGAAGTGACTTGGGAATGTTTTAAGTTTGAAATTGAGTCATTGAATACAGATGCCATATTTACGGATGAGCAGATCAAGCATGGTATAAGGAAAGCTGCAAAAGGAGAAGTTGCAGAAATCCTTAGGAGACTTGGAACAGGAGTAACTGTACAACAAATATTGGATAAACTGGATAGTACTTATGGAAATATAGAGACCAGAGAAACCATAATGAGGAAATTTTACAATTGTACACAGAAACCTCAGGAGTCTGTTACAAGTTTTACAGCGAGATTAGAGGATTACTTTGATAAGGCCATATTGTTGAGAGGAATAAGGAGGACTGACACCACTACCTTGAAAGGTGTATTATATCAGGGTCTTGGGAGAGAGTTGAAACATCTTGCAACTTATAAATGCGAGACGATACTGGATTACGACCGCTTTAAGATTGATCTTAGAAAAATTGAAGCTGAGAACAAGGATGAGATAGATGACAAAAGGAAACTACCGGTATGCAAGCCTGCAGTAGTTGCACCGGAGAAGAACGATATCTTATCAGAACTAACAGGATTAGTTAAACAATTATCTGATAGGATACAGAAGCTAGAGGAACTTAAGACTGATGGTGGCAGTAGCGCACACCAATTCACGCCATACGTTAGTAGGGGTGCACGGCGTGGTCATATAGGTTTTAGGGGATCAAGTAATAGAGGGTTTGGAGGTAATAGAGGGAATGATTTTAAACCAACCAGACCTATAGGTACAAATACTTTCATGCCCACTTGTTTTAATTGCAGTGGGAGGGGGGGGACACTACAAAGCTGATTGTCCGTCACTTACTAGTACCGGTACCTATATACCCACTTGTTTCAAGTGTGGTGAGAAAGGTCATTACAAATCGAATTGTCCAAAAAACTAAAGTGTGCCCTTGTAGCGGGATCGAACCGGGGTACTCCAGATTTAAAGGATCCCAAATTAGTTGGAGATATTTGTGAAGTGAATATTAAAATTAACATGTGTACTACAACAGCCCTACTAGATACAGGGTCTTGTGTAAGTATTGTTTCAGAGTCATTTTATAGAGAGCAATTATCTGATTTGACTATGGAACCACTTATGGATTTTATTTCTGTTGAATGTGCTGATGGTCAGCAACTGCCATATTTAGGGTTGTATAGAGGCCGAGGTTGTGATTGATGAAGGTCTAGAGAAAGCTCGACCACAGTCATGTATATTTTTAGTGGCACCTGATACTAGGTATTCTACACGCACACCAATTATATTGGGGACAAATATTTTACAAATTTTATTGCAGGATTGCAAAGCTACTTTTGGCAATCAGTACTTACAGAAAGCCAAATTGTTTACACCATGGTATCTCAGTTTTAGAGCCATTGTGATAAAAGAACAGTCGTTGAGGAAAAACAAGGATAGACTAGCAATAGTCAAAAGTGCATTGTCTAATAGGGTTATTCTTGGACCTAATGAAGTCAAGAACATACAGGTCTATGCTGATAGGAAATTGAAATATCACAGAACTAATGCCATTGTTTTGGAAACAGAAGATGCAAGTATACCACCATTTATTGATGTGACACCAGCATTAGTCGATTATGACTATGAGAATAATAATAATTTTATTGTTACACTATCAAATGTCACAACTAATACTGCTGTCATTCAACCGGGTGCCATACTGTGCGAGTTGCAACCAGTAACCATTACTGAGAATGTGATACAGAAAGACGATATAGACAGGAAACAAACGAAGATAGTGGAGGAATTAGATTTAGACAATGATAACCTATTAGATGAGGAACAAAAAATTAAGCTGAGACTACTTATGCAACACAAGGATATATTTTCAACTTCTGATATAGATATTGGTCAATGTGACAAGGTTAGACATCGGATAGACTTACTTGATGATACACCGTTTAAGCTGAGACACAGGCGAATACCCCCAAACATGGTTGATGAAGTAAGACAGCACTTAGAGCTGCTACTTGCAGGTGGAATCATTAGACCATCAAGGTCGCCATGGGCATCTCCTGTGGTCTTAGTTCGCAAGAAAAATGGTAATCTTAGAATGTGCATTGATTATCGCATGCTAAATTCTAAATCAGTGCGAGACTCTTACGCACTTCCCAGGATAGATGATGTACTGGATTGTCTACATGGTGCACAATATTTTAGTACTTTGGACATGAAGTCAAGTTATCATCAAATGGAAATTGAAGAGGACCACAAACAACGCACTGGGTTTACAGTTGGAGCACTAGGTCTTTGGGAATTCAACACACTACCATTTGGACTAACCAATGCACCTGCAAGCTTTGAACGCTTGATGGAAGATTGTCTACAGGGTCTTAACATGAAGATATGCGTCATTTACTTGGACGATGTTATTATATTTAGTAAGACATTTGAAGAACATTTGGAGAACATAGAGAAAGTTTTCAATAGGTTGAAAGAGTATGGACTCAAGCTTGCATCGGAGAAATGTTGTTTCTTCCGAAAGAAAGTTGGATTTCTTGGACACCTCGTTGGTAGTGATGGAGTCGAACAAGATCCAGCCAAAACAGATAAGGTACGAAATTGGCCGACACCAGCTAATGCAGATGAGCTGAGGAGTTTCTTACAATTTGCAGGTTATTATAGGCGTTTTGTAAAAGACTATAGTAAGATTACTAGGCCATTGGCTGATTTGTTACCACCTACAACGTTAAAGAAAGGATCAAAGAAAAACACAAAAGAATGGAAATGGACACAGACAGAGCGGGATATAGTTGATGATTTAAAAATTGTTTTATCATCTCCGCCAATATTGGCATATCCCAACTTTGAGTTACCGTTTGAATTGCACACAGATGCGTCATCCAAAGGTCTGGGAGCTGTTTTATGTCAGAAACAGGGGGATTACAAACGTGTCATAGCATATGCAAGTCGTTCTCTTAGTAAATCAGAGAAAAATTATGCTGCATTTAAGCTAGAGTTCCTCGCTCTAAAATGGTCCATAACAGAAGTTCTCTGATTATTTGATAAACGGCAAGTTTCTAGTTTTAACTGATAATAACCCGTTGACGTACATACTTACGACTGCAAAGTTAGATGCAACCAGTCGGAGATGGGTATCTGCATTGGGAAATTACTCGTTTGAAATTGCTTACCGAAGTGGTCGCAATAATGCTGATGCTGATGCGTTAAGTCGCTATCCGCATGAAAGAGTAACCAATGGCGAAGATAGTTAAGATTGACTGCGATACAGTCAAAGCTATATGTGGATGTATTAACTCCATACCATTAATAGAGACTCTACCTACTTTGAGTATGAACATTATGGATGCTACAGAAGATCCAGGACAACCTATGGCTCAGATAGACATGAGAGAGGTCAGAAGAGCACAGCGACAGGATAGTTTGGTAGACAGATGGAGAATTGCTACCATCGACCAAACTATACCAAAACATATATTGAGTAAAGATGATATGATGAAAAGACAATTCAGAAACTTTGTCATCAAAAGGGGCATTCTGTTCAGAAAGCTACACGAAAATGATGAAGATATTGAACAGTTAGTTCTGCCGGAACGTTACAGAGAAGAAGTCCTGAAAGGGTTACACAATGGGGTGGGTCATCCTGGCCGAGATAGAACCATGCGACTACTTCGTCGTCGGATGTCGATAGTTGGATAAGGAACTGCGAACGTTGTTCACGCAGAAAGAGTTCAGTTCACACTAGAGCACCTTTAGTGAACGTGCACACTACTTATCCACTTGAATTGGTTTGTTTTGATTTTTTAACACTTGAACCTGCTAAAGGAGGGATTTGTAACATCTTAGTAATTACAGACCATTATACCAAATTTGCAATGGCAATTTCAACGAAAAACCAGACTGCTAGAACAACTGCAGAAACATTTTACCAACATTTTATTGTACATTATGGAATTCCATCTAGGTTACACTCCGATCAAGGCGCTAACTTTGAAAGCGATATTATTAAGGAATTGTGCAAATTGACTAATATGGAGAAAAGTCATACTTCCGTGTACCACCCGCAAGGGAATGCCGGTCCGGAAAGGTTTAATCGCACATTGTTGGATATGCTAGGTACATTGGAAGAAGAACAGAAAGTTGATTGGAAGAAATATGTGCATCATTTGGTGTATGCGTATAATTGCACGCCACATGAAAGCACTAGGGTATCGCCCTTCGAGTTAATGTTTGGTCGCAAACCAAAACTACCAATTGATGCCGTATTTCAGCAAACTAATGAAAATTCGCACAATAGGACGGCAACCGAGTATATTGAAGACATGAAAGAAAGAATGAGAAATACTAGAAGGATTGTAGATGAACATATTTCAAAGGCGAAGGATAAACAGAAAACATACTATGATAAGAAGGCAAGAGCAGCGAAAATAGATATTGGCGACAGTCTTAGTGAGAATCTTAGCATTTACAGGGAAACATAAGATAGCTGACAAGTTTGAGAAGGATATGTATACGGTAACGGAACAAGTGAATGAAAACACTCCAGTCTATAGAGTCAAATCAACAGTCTCAGGGAGGATTAAAACCCTGCACAGGAATCATTTATATCTGATAGAACATCAGGATTTGATAAATGAGGAAATACAACCGGAAGTATATGACGGTTTAGCTGAAGATTCTTCTAGTGTTAGAGAAGAAGTTGAAGGTAAAGGTGAAGAAATTAGTGACGTCACAGATACAGAAAATTCAGATGATGAAACTGGAGACGATTTTGTAATATATACAACATCCGGGGACGCCCAAGAACCTGTAGTAATTACTGATGTAGAGGATGTGGAAATTGACATGGCTGAGGTTATAGATCTATTACCCAGAAATAATGTCGAGGAAGATGTTAATGAAGATGTCATAGGAGTAACAGAAGACAGCGTAGAGGTAATAAACGTTGATAATTCAATAGGTGCAGAGGTTGATGTTGACACAGTTGAGCGTGACAAAGAGACACATATAACCAGAGAGACTGACAGGATAGAAGGTGCGAGAGATATTAGTGATAGAACTCACAACGAGATAGAGACCGGAACTATAGAGAAAGCACCGATACCATTACCTAGACGATCAATACGTGAGAGGAAACTACCAAAGAGATACGAAGATTTTCAGATGTTAAGTGTTGTACCAAGGCCACAAGATCCAAGATTCCAAGCTTTGAAACAAGTTATGGAATCTGGAGTCTTGGACACCTTAGACAGTGAAATGGCGAGAAGGTTAGTACACAGTATATTTCAATGATATGTTTTTTTAAAATTATATGTGTTTTAATCCATTGAAATATGTATGCTATAAGTATTATTTTTATATGAAAATATATATGTAAGTTATACTCACTTAAACTGGAATTGATATGTGTGAGGACACAATTTCAAGCAGGGGAGATCAGAAGCCAGTATACATATATATAATTATATTGATAGGTGAGCTAGTGTAGACATATGGGTAGATACATACATTTGGTCTTGTATGAAGTAGTGTAATAGTCACATAGATTATTGAGTACTTATGTAAGTTATGTATATATTATAGTGGTTGTAGTAAATAGAGGACCAACCATTTGACGCGTTAACATCGAAGATGTTGACAGTTGAGAAATTGGACCGATTGTTTTTATAGTAATTAATTGTTTTTAACGTATAATGACGAGGACGTAATTTCTCAGACCAGGGAAATGTGTAACAGTGTGAACTCCGTTTGTTAATTAAACAGAGTTATCAGTTATGTCCCTTTGACTGAAATGTACATAATTCAGGGATATTGGATATATTTAGAATATATCATTTAGAATATATCCCATGTCACACATGGAAGGTCATGTGACCAAACAGCTGTTCAGAGCCACAAGATATTAGTCACTGAGAAGAACACATGTTTATTTGTGTGGGACAGTTTTTATATTTTTAACAAGGTAAATATGCTTTCAAATGTTTTGGGAGTTATTGCACTCAGTGCACAAAGATAATATACATGTTTAAAGTGAACTTGTTTTGTGTTGGCATTACATATTTTGGCAGTAAATAAGTAAAACATTTACATTGAATGTTCTTCTGGTAAAGGTCAAGCTAGCAGCATTGCATTGTCTGGTAAAGGTCAAGCTAGCAGCATTGAATTCTGTTTCTAATATTTCTAATAGTTATTAATAATAATATGACATTCACAATTGCATCTCGTCTCTTACACACACGTAATACTTATTTACAGGTTTATTGTTTGTCTAACAACCACGTTAAACGTTGAGGGCGAATGCATTGGGAGAAAGGAAACACTCGTTCCACAAATGGTAAGCTTTAGAAAGAGTGTAATTACATCACATGTACATTGAAGAAGTAAATTGTTGAATGCTACATATATATTTATTTGATTGAATATGTGATGTTTATTGAATATGTTGATGTCTGTTGGATATCTCGTTATAGAAGATTATAGTCATGCTTCCGAGTCTTTGACGACACTGGACTCATTGATTGGTTGAGAAATGATTATGCCAGCATTAACAATTGCCACTATGACATATGATGTATGAATTGAATATATAGATAATATGTCTTTCAGGAGGATTGATGGATAAGACATATTATTCATTGCTGTTTTTATATATATATTTCAGAGTGTTATTAAACATTCCAACCACGATTACAGATGTGTGTTGTCTCCAAATTATTATTCTGTAGTGAATCCACCCCCCTCAGAACATATACGAACAAGAGCTAGTCGGAAGGGGTACCTGTCCAAGATTAAAGGATAGGGAAAATGCGAGATGCTACATGTGCTTCAGATGACAATTTAGTCACCTGACTTAAATGGTGTGCAGACAGTTGAGCATCAAGTGTGCATTGTATGACAGTTTAGCCACCTGACTTCAATGGTGTGCAGACAGTTACGCCTCAAGTGTGCTTTAGATGACAATTTAGTCACCTGACTTCAATGGTATGCAAATAGATAAGCATCACGTGTGCATTGTATGACAGTTTAGCCACCTGATTTCAATGGTGTGCAGATAAATAAGTCCCAAGTGTGCTTTAGATGACAATTTAGTCACCTGACTTCAATGGTGTGCATATAGTTACGCCTCGAGTGTGCTTTAGACGACAATTTAGTCACCTGACTTAAATGGTGTGCAGATAGTTAAGCCCCAAGTATGCTTTAGATGACAGTTTAGCCACCTGACTTCAATGGTGTGCAGATCAATAATTCCCAAGTGTGCTTTAGATGACAATTTAGCCACCTGACTTCAATGGTGTGCAGATAGTTAAGCCTCAAGTATGCTTTAGATGACAATTTAGTCACCTGACATAAATGGTGTGCAGACAATTAAGCATCAAGTGTGCAGTGTATGACAGTTTAGCCACCTGATTTCAATGGTGTGCAGATAGTTACGCCTTAAGTGTGCTTTAGATGACAATTTAGTCACCTGACTTAAATGGTGTGCAGAAAGTTAAGCATCAAGTGTGCATTGTATGACAGCTTAGCCACCTGATTTCAATGGTGTGCAGATAGTTACGCCTCAAGTGTGCTTTAGATGACAATTTAGTCACCTGACATAAATGGTGTGCAGACAATTAAGCATCAAGTGTACAGTGTATGACAGTTTAGCCACCTGATTTCAATGGTGTGCAGATAGTTACGCCTTAAGTGTGCTTTAGATGACAATTTAGTCACCTGACTTAAATGGTGTGCAGAAAGTTAAGCATTAAGTGTGCATTGTATGACAGTTTAGCCACATGACCTCAATGGTGTGCAGATAATTATGTCCCAAGTGTGCTTTGGATGACAATTTAGCCACCTGACTTCAATGGTGTGCAGATAGTTAAGCCTCAAGTATGCTTTAGATGACAATTTAGTCACCTGACTTAAATGGTGTGCAGATAGTTAAGCATCAAGTATGCATTGTATGACAGTTTAGCCACCTGATTTCAATGTTGTGCAGATAGTTACGCCTTAAGTGTGCTTTAGATGACAATTTAGTCACCTGACTTAAATGGTGTGCAGAAAGTTAAGCATCAAGTGTGCATTGTATGACAGTTTAGCCACCTGACAAAATGGTGTGCAGATACATAATTCCCAAGTGTGCTTTAGATGACAATATAGTCACCTGACTTAAATGGTGTGCAGACAGTTAAGCATCAATTGTGCATTGTATGACAGTTTAGCCACCTGACTTCAATGGTGTGCAGAGAGCTACGCCTCAAGTGTGCTTTAGATGACAATTTAGTCACCTGACTTCAATGGTGTGCAGATAGTTAAGCCTCAAGTGTGCTTTAGATGACAATTTAGTCACCAGACTTAAATGGTGTGCAGACAGGTAAGCATCACGTGTGGTTTAGATGACAATTTAGTCACCAGACTTAAATGGTGTGCAGACAGTTGAGCATCCAGTGTGCATTGTATGACAGTTTAGCCACCTGACTTCAATGGTGTATAGACAGTTACGCCTCAAGTGTGGTTTAGATGACAATTTAGTCACCTGACTTCAATGGTGTGCAGATAGTTAAGCCTCCATTGTGCATTTGATGAAGGTTTAGCCACCTAACTTCAATGGTGTGAAGAGAGTTAAGCCCTACGTGGGCTTTAGATGACAGTTTAGCCACCTAGCTTCAATGGTGTGCAGAGAGTTAAGTCCCAAGTGTGCATTAGATGACAGTTTAGCCACCTGACTTCAATGGTGTGCAGATAGTGAAGCCTCAATTGTGCTTTAGATGACAATTTAGTCACCTGACTTAAATGGTGTGCAGACAGTTAAGCATCAAGTGTGCATTGTATGACAGTTTAGCCAACTGACTTCAATGGTGTGCAGATCAATAAGTCCCAAGTTTGCTTTAGATGACAATTTAGCCACCTGACATAAATGGTGTGCAGACAATTAAGCATCAAGTGTGCAGTGTATGACAGTTTAGCCACCTGACTTCAATGGTGTGCAGATAGTTAAGCATCAAGTGTGCTTTAGATGACAATTTAGTCACCTGACATAAATGGTGTGCAGACAATTAAGCATCAGGTATGCAGTGTATGACAGTTTAGCCACCTGACTTCAATGGTGTGCAGATAGTTAAGCATCAAGTGTGCATTGTATGACAGCTTAGCCACCTGATTTCAATGGTGTGCAGATAGTTACGCCTCAAGTGTGCTTTAGATGACAATTTAGTCACCCGACTTAAATGGTGTGCAGATAGTTAAGCCTCAAGTGTGCTTTAGATGACGATTTAGCCACCTGACTTCAATGGTGTGCAGATAGTTACGCCTCAAGTGTGCTTTAGATGACAGTTTAGTCACCTGACATAAATGGTGTGCAGACAATTAAGCATCAAGTGTGCAGTGTATGACAGTTTAGCCACCCGACTTCAATGGTGTGCAGACAATTAAGCATCAATTGTGCTTTAGATGACAATTTAGTCACCTGACTTAAATGATGTGCAGACAGTTAAGCATCAAGTGTGCATTGTATGACAGCTTAGCCACCTGATTTCAATGGTGTGCAGATAGTTACGCCTCAAGTGTGCTTTAGATGACGATTTAGCCACCTGACATCAATGGTGTGCAGATAGTTAAGCCTCAAGTGTGCTTTAGATGACAATTTAGTCACCTGACTTAAATGGTGTGCAGATAGTTAAGCCTCAATTGTGCTTTTGATGACAGTTTAGCCACCTAACTTCAATGGTGTGCAGAGAGTTATGCCCCAATTGTGTTTAGATGACAGTTTGGCCACCTGACTTCAATGGTGTGCAGATAGTTACGCCCCAAGTGTGCTTTAGATGACAATTTAGTCACCTAACTTAAATGGTGTGTTGACAGTTAAGCATCAAGTGTGCATTGTATGACAGTTTAGCCACCTGACTTCAATGGTGTGCAGATAAATAAGTCCCAAGTGTGCTTTAGATGACAAATTAGTCACCTGACTTAAATGGTGTGCAGACAGTTAAGCATCAAATGTGCATTGTATGACAGTTTGGCCACCTGACTTCAATGGTGTGCAGACAGCTACGCCTCAAGTGTGCTTTAGATGACAATTTAGTCACCTGACTTCAATGGTGTGCAGATAGTTAAGCCTCCATTGTGCATTTGATGAAGGTTTAGCCACCTAACTTCAATGGTGTGAAGAGAGTTAAGCCCTACGTGGGCTTTAGATGACAGTTTAGCCACCTAGCTTCAATGGTGTGCAGAGAGTTAAGCCCCAAGTGTGCATTAGATGACAGTTTAGCCACCTGACTTCAATGGTGTGCAGATAGTGAAGCCTCAATTGTGCTTTAGATGACAATTTAGTCACCTGACTTAAATGGTGTGCAGACAGTTAAGCATCAAGTGTGCATTGTATGACAGTTTAGCCAACTGACTTCAATGGTGTGCAGATCAATAAGTCCCAAGTGTGCTTTAGATGACAATTTAGCCACCTGACATAAATGGTGTGCAGACAATTAAGCATCAAGTGTGCAGTGTATGACAGTTTAGCCACCTGACTTCAATGGTGTGCAGATAGTTAAGCATCAAGTGTGCTTTAGATGACAATTTAGTCACCTGACATAAATGGTGTGCAGACAATTAAGCATCAGGTATGCAGTGTATGACAGTTTAGCCACCTGACTTCAATGGTGTGCAGATAGTTAAGCATCAAGTGTGCATTGTATGACAGCTTAGCCACCTGATTTCAATGGTGTGCAGATAGTTACGCCTCAAGTGTGCTTTAGATGACAATTTAGTCACCCGACTTAAATGGTGTGCAGATAGTTAAGCCTCAAGTGTGCTTTAGATGACGATTTAGCCACCTGACTTCAATGGTGTGCAGATAGTTACGCCTCAAGTGTGCTTTAGATGACAGTTTAGTCACCTGACATAAATGGTGTGCAGACAATTAAGCATCAAGTGTGCAGTGTATGACAGTTTAGCCACCCGACTTCAATGGTGTGCAGACAATTAAGCATCAATTGTGCTTTAGATGACAATTTAGTCACCTGACTTAAATGATGTGCAGACAGTTAAGCATCAAGTGTGCATTGTATGACAGCTTAGCCACCTGATTTCAATGGTGTGCAGATAGTTACGCCTCAAGTGTGCTTTAGATGACGATTTAGCCACCTGACTTCAATGGTGTGCAGATAGTTAAGCCTCAAGTGTGCTTTAGATGACAATTTAGTCACCTGACTTAAATGGTGTGCAGATAGTTAAGCCTCAATTGTGCTTTTGATGACAGTTTAGCCACCTAACTTCAATGGTGTGCAGAGAGTTATGCCCCAATTGTGTTTAGATGACAGTTTGGCCACCTGACTTCAATGGTGTGCAGACAGTTAAGCCCCAAGTGTGCATTAGATGACAGTTTAGCCACCTGACTTCAATGGTGTGCAGACAGTTAAGCATCAAGTGTGCATTGTATGACAGTTTAGCCACCTGACTTCGACGGTGTGCAGATAAACAAGTCCCAAGTGTGCTTTAGATGACAATTTAGCCACCTGACATAAATGGTGTGCAGACAATTAAGCATCGGGTATGCATTGTATGACAGTTTAGCCACCTGACTTGAATGGTGTGCAAATAGTTAAGCATCAAGTGTGCATTGTATGACAGCTTAGCCACCTGATTTCAATGGTGTGCAGATAGTGAAGCCTCAATTGTGCTTTAGATGACGATTTAGTCACCCGACTTAAATGGTGTGCAGACAGTTAAGCATCAAGTGTGCATTGTATGACCGTTTAGCCACCTGACTTCAACGGTGTGCTGATGACCAAGTCCCAAGTGTGCTTTAGATGACAATTTAGCCACCTGACTTCAATGGTGTGCAGATAAATAAGTCCCAAGTGTGCTTTAGATGACAATTTAGCCACCTGACTTCAATGGTGTGCAGATAAATAAGTCCCAAGTGTGCTTTAGATGACAATTTAGTCACCTAACTTAAATGGTGTGTTGACAGTTAAGCATCAAGTGTGCATTGTATGACAGTTTAGCCACCTGACTTCAATGGTGTGCAGATAAATAAGTCCCAAGTGTGCTTTAGATGACAAATTAGTCACCTGACTTAAATGGTGTGCAGACAGTTAAGCATCAAATGTGCATTGTATGACAGTTTGGCCACCTGACTTCAATGGTGTGCAGACAGCTACGCCTCAAGTGTGCTTTAGATGACAATTTAGTCACCTGACTTCAATGGTGTGCAGATAGTTACGCCTCAAGTGTTCTTTAGATGACAATTTAGTCACCAGACTTAAATGGTGTGCAGACAGGTAAGCATCACGTGTGGTTTAGATGACAATTTAGTCACCAGACTTAAATGGTGTGCAGACAGTTAAGCATCAAGTGTGCATTGTATGGCAGTTTAGCCACCTGACTTCAATGGTGTACAGACAGTTACGCCTCAGGTGTGGTTTAGATGACAATTTAGTCACCTGACTTCAATGGTGTGCAGATAGTTATGCCCTAAGTGTGCTTTAGATGACAATTAAGTCACCTGACTTAAATGGTGTGTTGACAGTTAAGCATCAAGTGTGCATTGTTTGACAGTTTAGCCACCTGACTTTAATGGTGTGCAGATAAATAAGTCCCAAGTGTGCTTTAGATGACAAATTAGTCACCTGACTTAAATGGTGTGCAGACAGTTAAGCATCAAATGTGCATTGTATGACAGTTTGGCCACCTGACTTCAATGGTGTGCAGACAGCTACGCCTCAAGTGTGCTTTAGATGACAATTTAGTCACCTGACTTCAATGTTGTGCAGATAGTTACGCCTCAAGTGTTCTTTAGATGACAATTTAGTCACCAGACTTAAATGGTGTGCAGACAGTTAAGCATCAAGTGTGCATTGTATGACAGTTTAGCCAACTGACTTCAATGGTGTGCAGATCAATAAGTCCCAAGTGTGCTTTAGATGACAATTTAGCCACCTGACATAAATGGTGTGCAGACAATTAAGCATCAAGTGTGCAGTGTATGACAGTTTAGCCACCTGACTTCAATGGTGTGCAGATAGTTAAGCATCAAGTGTGCTTTAGATGACAATTTAGTCACCTGACATAAATGGTGTGCAGACAATTAAGCATCAGGTATGCAGTGTATGACAGTTTAGCCACCTGACTTCAATGGTGTGCAAATAGTTAAGCATCAAGTGTGCATTGTATGACAGCTTAGCCACCTGATTTCAATGGTGTGCAGATAGTGAAGCCTCAATTGTGCTTTAGATGACAATTTAGTCACCCGACTTAAATGGTGTGCAGACAGTTAAGCATCAAGTGTGCATTGTATGACCGTTTAGCCACCTGACTTCAACGGTGTGCTGATGACCAAGTCCCAAGTGTGCTTTAGATGACAATTTAGCCACCTGACTTCAATGGTGTGCAGATAAATAAGTCCCAAGTGTGCTTTAGATGACAATTTAGCCACCTGACTTCAATGGTGTGCAGATAAATATGTCCCAAGTGTGCTTTAGATGACAAATTAGTCACCTGACTTAAATGGTGTGCAGACAGTTAAGCATCAAATGTGCATTGTATGACAGTTTGGCCACCTGACTTCAATGGTGTGCAGACAGCTACGCCTCAAGTGTGCTTTAGATGACAATTTAGTCACCTGACTTCAATGGTGTGCAGATAGTTAAGCCTCAAGTGTTCTTTAGATGACAATTTAGTCACCAGACTTAAATGGTGTGCAGACAGGTAAGCATCACATGTGGTTTAGATGACAATTTAGTCACCAGATTTAAATGGTGTGCAGACAGTTAAACATCAAGTGTGCATTGTATGACAGTTTAGCCACCTAACTTCAATGGTGTGCAGAGATTTAAGCCCTAAGTGGGCTTTAGATGACAGTTTAGCCACCTAGCTTCAATGGTGTGCAGACAGTTAAGCCCCAAGTGTGCATTAGATGACAGTTTAGCCACCTGACTTCAATGGTGTGCAGATAGTGAAGCCTCAATTGTGCTTTAGATGACAATTTAGTCACCTGACTTAAATGGTGTGCAGACAGTTAAGCATCAAGTGTGCATTGTATGACAGTTTAGCCACCTGACTTCGACGGTGTGCAGATAAACAAGTCCCAAGTGTGCTTTAGATGACAATTTAGCCACCTGACATAAATGGTGTGCAGACAATTAAGCATCGGGTATGCATTGTATGACAGTTTAGCCACCTGACTTCAACGGTGTGCTGATGACCAAGTCCCAAGTGTGCTTTAGATGACAATTTAGCCACCTGACTTCAATGGTGTGCAGATAAATAAGTCCCAAGTGTGCTTTAGATGACAATTTAGCCACCTGACTTCAATGGTGTGCAGATAAATAAGTCCCAAGTGTGCTTTAGATGACAATTTAGTCACCTAACTTAAATGGTGTGTTGACAGTTAAGCATCAAGTGTGCATTGTATGACAGTTTAGCCACCTGACTTCAATGGTGTGCAGATAAATAAGTCCCAAGTGTGCTTTAGATGACAAATTAGTCACCTGACTTAAATGGTGTGCAGACAGTTAAGCATCAAATGTGCATTGTATGACAGTTTGGCCACCTGACTTCAATGGTGTGCAGACAGCTACGCCTCAAGTGTGCTTTAGATGACAATTTAGTCACCTGACTTCAATGGTGTGCAGATAGTTACGCCTCAAGTGTTCTTTAGATGACAATTTAGTCACCAGACTTAAATGGTGTGCAGACAGGTAAGCATCACGTGTGGTTTAGATGACAATTTAGTCACCAGACTTAAATGGTGTGCAGACAGTTAAGCATCACGTGTGGTTTAGATGACAATTTAGTCACCAGACTTAAATGGTGTGCAGACAGTTAAGCATCAAGTGTGCATTGTATGGCAGTTTAGCCACCTGACTTCAATGGTGTACAGACAGTTACGCCTCAGGTGTGGTTTAGATGACAATTTAGTCACCTGACTTCAATGGTGTGCAGATAGTTATGCCCCAAGTGTGCTTTAGATGACAATTAAGTCACCTGACTTAAATGGTGTGTTGACAGTTAAGCATCAAGTGTGCATTGTTTGACAGTTTAGCCACCTGACTTTAATGGTGTGCAGATAAATAAGTCCCAAGTGTGCTTTAGATGACAAATTAGTCACCTGACTTAAATGGTGTGCAGACAGTTAAGCATCAAATGTGCATTGTATGACAGTTTGGCCACCTGACTTCAATGGTGTGCAGACAGCTACGCCTCAAGTGTGCTTTAGATGACAATTTAGTCACCTGACTTCAATGGTGTGCAGATAGTTACGCCTCAAGTGTTCTTTAGATGACAATTTAGTCACCAGACTTAAATGGTGTGCAGACAGGTAAGCATCACGTGTGGTTTAGATGACAATTTAGTCACCAGACTTAAATGGTGTGCAGACAGTTAAGCATCACGTGTGGTTTAGATGACAATTTAGTCACCAGACTTAAATGGTGTGCAGACAGTTAAGCATCAAGTGTGCATTGTATGGCAGTTTAGCCACCTGACTTCAATGGTGTACAGACAGTTACGCCTCAGGTGTGGTTTAGATGACAATTTAGTCACCTGACTTCAATGGTGTGCAGATAGTTATGCCCCAAGTGTGCTTTAGATGACAATTAAGTCACCTGACTTAAATGGTGTGTTGACAGTTAAGCATCAAGTGTGCATTGTTTGACAGTTTAGCCACCTGACTTTAATGGTGTGCAGATAAATAAGTCCCAAGTGTGCTTTAGATGACAAATTAGTCACCTGACTTAAATGGTGTGCAGACAGTTAAGCATCAAATGTGCATTGTATGACAGTTTGGCCACCTGACTTCAATGGTGTGCAGACAGCTACGCCTCAAGTGTGCTTTAGATGACAATTTAGTCACCTGACTTCAATGTTGTGCAGATAGTTACGCCTCAAGTGCTCTTTAGATGACAATTTAGTCACCAGACTTAAATGGTGTGCAGACAGGTAAGCATCACATGTGGTTTAGATGACAATTTAGTCACCAGATTTAAATGGTGTGCAGACAGTTAAGCATCAAGTGTGCATTGTATGACAGTTTAGCCACCTAACTTCAATGGTGTGCAGAGATTTAAGCCCTAAGTGGGCTTTAGATGACAGTTTAGCCACCTAGCTTCAATGGTGTGCAGAAAGTTAAGCCCCAAGTGTGCATTAGATGACAGTTTAGCCACCTGACTTCAATGGTGTGCAGATAGTGAAGCCTCAATTGTGCTTTAGATGACAATTTAGTCACCTGACTTAAATGGTGTGCAGACAGTTAAGCATCAAGTGTGCATTGTATGACAGTTTAGCCACCTGACTTCGACGGTGTGCAGATAAACAAGTCCCAAGTGTGCTTTAGATGACAATTTAGCCACCTGACATAAATGGTGTGCAGACAATTAAGCATCAGGTATGCATTGTATGACAGTTTAGCCACCTGACTTCAATGGTGTGCAAATAGTTAAGCATCAAGTGTGCATTGTATGACAGCTTAGCCACCTGATTTCAATGATGTGCAGATAGTGAAGCCTCAATTGTGCTTTAGATGACAATTTAGTCACCCGACTTAAATGGTGTGCAGACAGTTAAGCATCAAGTGTGCATTGTATGACCGTTTAGCCACCTGACTTCAACGGTGTGCTGATAACCAAGTCCCAAGTGTGCTTTAGATGACAATTTAGCCACCTGACTTCAATGGTGTGCAGATAAATAAGTCCCAAGTGTGCTTTAGATGACAATTTAGCCACCTGACTTCAATGGTGTGCAGATAAATAAGTCCCAAGTGTGCTTTTGATGACAATTTAATCACCTGACTTAAGTGGTTTACAGAGAGTTACGCATCAAGTGCGCATTGTATGACAGTTTAGCCACCTGACTTAAATGGTGTGCAGATAGTTACGCCTCGCGTGTGCTTTAGATGACAATTTAGTCACCTGACTTAAATGATGTGCAGACAGTTAAGAATCAAGTGTGCATTGTATGAGAGCTTACCCACCTGATTTCAATGGTGTGCAGACAGTTAAGCATCAAGTGTGCATTGTATGACAGTTTAGCCACCTGACTTCAATGGTGTGCAGATAAATAAGCCTAAAGTGTGCTTTAGATGACAATTTAGTCACCTGACTTAAGTGGTTTACAGAGAGTTACGCATCAAGTGTGCATTGTATGACAGTTTGGCCACCTGACTTCAATGGTGTGCAGACAGCTACGCCTCAAGTGTGCTTTAGATGACAATTTAGTCACCTGACTTCAATGGTGTGCAGATAGTTACGCCTCAAGTGTTCTTTAGATGACAATTTAGTCACCAGACTTAAATGGTGTGCAGACAGGTAAGCATCACGTGTGGTTTAGATGACAATTTAGTCACCAGACTTAAATGGTGTGCAGACAGTTAAGCATCACGTGTGGTTTAGATGACAATTTAGTCACCAGACTTAAATGGTGTGCAGACAGTTAAGCATCAAGTGTGCATTGTATGGCAGTTTAGCCACCTGACTTCAATGGTGTACAGACAGTTACGCCTCAGGTGTGGTTTAGATGACAATTTAGTCACCTGACTTCAATGGTGTGCAGATAGTTATGCCCCAAGTGTGCTTTAGATGACAATTAAGTCACCTGACTTAAATGGTGTGTTGACAGTTAAGCATCAAGTGTGCATTGTTTGACAGTTTAGCCACCTGACTTTAATGGTGTGCAGATAAATAAGTCCCAAGTGTGCTTTAGATGACAAATTAGTCACCTGACTTAAATGGTGTGCAGACAGTTAAGCATCAAATGTGCATTGTATGACAGTTTGGCCACCTGACTTCAATGGTGTGCAGACAGCTACGCCTCAAGTGTGCTTTAGATGACAATTTAGTCACCTGACTTCAATGGTGTGCAGATAGTTACGCCTCAAGTGTGCTTTAGATGACAATTTAGTCACCAGACTTAAATGGTGTGCAGACAGGTAAGCATCACGTGTGGTTTAGATGACAATTTAGTCACCAGACTTAAATGGTGTGCAGACAGTTAAGCATCAAGTGTGCATTGTATGGCAGTTTAGCCACCTGACTTCAATGGTGTACAGACAGTTACGCCTCAGGTGTGGTTTAGATGACAATTTAGTCACCTGACTTCAATGGTGTGCAGATAGTTATGCCCCAAGTGTGCTTTAGATGACAATTAAGTCACCTGACTTAAATGGTGTGTTGACAGTTAAGCATCAAGTGTGCATTGTTTGACAGTTTAGCCACCTGACTTTAATGGTGTGCAGATAAATAAGTCCCAAGTGTGCTTTAGATGACAAATTAGTCACCTGACTTAAATGGTGTGCAGACAGTTAAGCATCAAATGTGCATTGTATGACAGTTTGGCCACCTGACTTCAATGGTGTGCAGACAGCTACGCCTCAAGTGTGCTTTAGATGACAATTTAGTCACCTGACTTCAATGTTGTGCAGATAGTTACGCCTCAAGTGCTCTTTAGATGACAATTTAGTCACCAGACTTAAATGGTGTGCAGACAGGTAAGCATCACATGTGGTTTAGATGACAATTTAGTCACCAGATTTAAATGGTGTGCAGACAGTTAAACATCAAGTGTGCATTGTATGACAGTTTAGCCACCTAACTTCAATGGTGTGCAGAGATTTAAGCCCTAAGTGGGCTTTAGATGACAGTTTAGCCACCTAGCTTCAATGGTGTGCAGAAAGTTAAGCCCCAAGTGTGCATTAGATGACAGTTTAGCCACCTGACTTCAATGGTGTGCAGATAGTGAAGCCTCAATTGTGCTTTAGATGACAATTTAGTCACCTGACTTAAATGGTGTGCAGACAGTTAAGCATCAAGTGTGCATTGTATGACAGTTTAGCCACCTGACTTCGACGGTGTGCAGATAAACAAGTCCCAAGTGTGCTTTAGATGACAATTTAGCCACCTGACATAAATGGTGTGCAGACAATTAAGCATCAGGTATGCATTGTATGACAGTTTAGCCACCTGACTTCAATGGTGTGCAAATAGTTAAGCATCAAGTGTGCATTGTATGACAGCTTAGCCACCTGATTTCAATGATGTGCAGATAGTGAAGCCTCAATTGTGCTTTAGATGACAATTTAGTCACCCGACTTAAATGGTGTGCAGACAGTTAAGCATCAAGTGTGCATTGTATGACCGTTTAGCCACCTGACTTCAACGGTGTGCTGATAACCAAGTCCCAAGTGTGCTTTAGATGACAATTTAGCCACCTGACTTCAATGGTGTGCAGATAAATAAGTCCCAAGTGTGCTTTAGATGACAATTTAGCCACCTGACTTCAATGGTGTGCAGATAAATAAGTCCCAAGTGTGCTTTTGATGACAATTTAATCACCTGACTTAAGTGGTTTACAGAGAGTTACGCATCAAGTGCGCATTGTATGACAGTTTAGCCACCTGACTTAAATGGTGTGCAGATAGTTACGCCTCGCGTGTGCTTTAGATGACAATTTAGTCACCTGACTTAAATGATGTGCAGACAGTTAAGAATCAAGTGTGCATTGTATGAGAGCTTACCCACCTGATTTCAATGGTGTGCAGACAGTTAAGCATCAAGTGTGCATTGTATGACAGTTTAGCCACCTGACTTCAATGGTGTGCAGATAAATAAGCCTAAAGTGTGCTTTAGATGACAATTTAGTCACCTGACTTAAGTGGTTTACAGAGAGTTACGCATCAAGTGTGCATTGTATGACAATTTAGTCACCTGACTTCAATGGTGTGCAGAGAGTTACGCATCAAGTGTGCGTTGTATGACAATTTAGCCACCTGACTTCAATGGTGTGCAGATCGTTAAGCCTCATGTGTGCTTTAGATGACAATTTAGTCACCAGACTTAAATGGTGTGCAGAGAGTTAAGCAGCAAGTGTGCATTGTATGACAGGTTAGCCACCTGACTTCAATGGTGTGCAGACAGTTTCGCCTCAAGTGGTCTTTAGCTGACAGTTTAGCCACCTAACTTCAATGGTGTGCCGACAGTTAAGCCCCAAGTATGCTTTAGATGACAGTTTAGCCACCTGACTTCAATGTTTTGCAGTTAGTTAAGTCTCAAATGCACTTTAGATGACAATATAGTCACCTGACTTAAATGGTGTGCAGACAGTTAAGCATCAAGTGTGCATTGTATGACAGTTTGGCCACCTGACTTCAATGGTGTGCAGACAGCTACACCTCAAGTGTGCTTTAGATGACAATTTAGTCACCTAACTTCAATGGTGTGCTGATAGTTAAGCCTCAATTGTGCTTTTGATGACAGTTTAGCCACCTAACTTCAATGGTGTGCAGAGAGGTATGCCCCAATTGTGTTTAGATGACAGTTTGGCCACCTGACTTCAATGGTGTGCAGATAGTTACGCCCCAAGTGTGCTTTAGATGACAATTTAGTCACCTGACTTAAATGGTGTGAGACAGTTAAGCATCAAGTGTGCATTGTATGACAGTTTAGCCACCTGACTTCAATGGTGTGCAGATAAATAAGTCCCAAGTGTGCTTTAGATGACAATTTAGCCTCCTGACTTCAATGGTGTGCAGATAGTTAAGCCTCAAGTGTACTTTAGACGACAATTTAGTCACCTGAATTAAATGGTTTACAGAGAGTTGAGCATCAAGTGTGCATTGTATGACAATTTAGCCACCTGACTTCAATAGTGTGCAGATAGTTAAGCCTCAAGTGTGCTTTAGATGACAATTTAGTCACCTGACTTAAATGGTGTGCAGAGAGTTAAGCATCAAGTGTGCATTGTATGACAGTTTAGACACCTGACTTCAATAGTGTGCAGATAGTTAAGCCTCAAGTGTGCTTTAGATGACAATTTAGTCACCTGACTTAAATGGTGTGCAGACAGTTAAGCATCAAGTGTGCATTGTATGACCGTTTAGCCACCTGACTTCAACGGTGTGCTGATAACCAAGTCCCAAGTGTGCTTTAGATGACAATTTAGCCACCTGACTTCAATGGTGTGCAGATAAATAAGTCCCAAGTGTGCTTTAGATGACAATTTAGCCACCTGACTTCAATGGTGTGCAGATAAATAAGTCCCAAGTGTGCTTTTGATGACAATTTAATCACCTGACTTAAGTGGTTTACAGAGAGTTACGCATCAAGTGCGCATTGTATGACAGTTTAGCCACCTGACTTAAATGGTGTGCAGATAGTTAAGCCTCAAGTGTGCTTTAGATGACAATTTAGTCACCTGACTTAAATGATGTGCAGACAGTTAAGAATCAAGTGTGCATTGTATGAGAGCTTACCCACCTGATTTCAATGGTGTGCAGACAGTTAAGCATCAAGTGTGCATTGTATGACAGTTTAGCCACCTGACTTCAATGGTGTGCAGATAAATAAGCCTAAAGTGTGCTTTAGATGACAATTTAGTCACCTGACTTAAGTGGTTTACAGACAGTTACGCATCAAGTGTGCATTGTATGACAGTTTGGCCACCTGACTTCAATGGTGTGCAGACAGCTACGCCTCAAGTGTGCTTTAGATGACAATTTAGTCACCTGACTTCAATGGTGTGCAGATAGTTACGCCTCAAGTGTTCTTTAGATGACAATTTAGTCACCAGACTTAAATGGTGTGCAGACAGGTAAGCATCACGTGTGGTTTAGATGACAATTTAGTCACCAGACTTAAATGGTGTGCAGACAGTTAAGCATCACGTGTGGTTTAGATGACAATTTAGTCACCAGACTTAAATGGTGTGCAGACAGTTAAGCATCAAGTGTGCATTGTATGGCAGTTTAGCCACCTGACTTCAATGGTGTACAGACAGTTACGCCTCAGGTGTGGTTTAGATGACAATTTAGTCACCTGACTTCAATGGTGTGCAGATAGTTATGCCCCAAGTGTGCTTTAGATGACAATTAAGTCACCTGACTTAAATGGTGTGTTGACAGTTAAGCATCAAGTGTGCATTGTTTGACAGTTTAGCCACCTGACTTTAATGGTGTGCAGATAAATAAGTCCCAAGTGTGCTTTAGATGACAAATTAGTCACCTGACTTAAATGGTGTGCAGACAGTTAAGCATCAAATGTGCATTGTATGACAGTTTGGCCACCTGACTTCAATGGTGTGCAGACAGCTACGCCTCAAGTGTGCTTTAGATGACAATTTAGTCACCTGACTTCAATGTTGTGCAGATAGTTACGCCTCAAGTGCTCTTTAGATGACAATTTAGTCACCAGACTTAAATGGTGTGCAGACAGGTAAGCATCACATGTGGTTTAGATGACAATTTAGTCACCAGATTTAAATGGTGTGCAGACAGTTAAACATCAAGTGTGCATTGTATGACAGTTTAGCCACCTAACTTCAATGGTGTGCAGAGATTTAAGCCCTAAGTGGGCTTTAGATGACAGTTTAGCCACCTAGCTTCAATGGTGTGCAGAAAGTTAAGCCCCAAGTGTGCATTAGATGACAGTTTAGCCACCTGACTTCAATGGTGTGCAGATAGTGAAGCCTCAATTGTGCTTTAGATGACAATTTAGTCACCTGACTTAAATGGTGTGCAGACAGTTAAGCATCAAGTGTGCATTGTATGACAGTTTAGCCACCTGACTTCGACGGTGTGCAGATAAACAAGTCCCAAGTGTGCTTTAGATGACAATTTAGCCACCTGACATAAATGGTGTGCAGACAATTAAGCATCAGGTATGCATTGTATGACAGTTTAGCCACCTGACTTCAATGGTGTGCAAATAGTTAAGCATCAAGTGTGCATTGTATGACAGCTTAGCCACCTGATTTCAATGATGTGCAGATAGTGAAGCCTCAATTGTGCTTTAGATGACAATTTAGTCACCCGACTTAAATGGTGTGCAGACAGTTAAGCATCAAGTGTGCATTGTATGACCGTTTAGCCACCTGACTTCAACGGTGTGCTGATAACCAAGTCCCAAGTGTGCTTTAGATGACAATTTAGCCACCTGACTTCAATGGTGTGCAGATAAATAAGTCCCAAGTGTGCTTTAGATGACAATTTAGCCACCTGACTTCAATGGTGTGCAGATAAATAAGTCCCAAGTGTGCTTTTGATGACAATTTAATCACCTGACTTAAGTGGTTTACAGAGAGTTACGCATCAAGTGCGCATTGTATGACAGTTTAGCCACCTGACTTAAATGGTGTGCAGATAGTTACGCCTCGCGTGTGCTTTAGATGACAATTTAGTCACCTGACTTAAATGATGTGCAGACAGTTAAGAATCAAGTGTGCATTGTATGAGAGCTTACCCACCTGATTTCAATGGTGTGCAGACAGTTAAGCATCAAGTGTGCATTGTATGACAGTTTAGCCACCTGACTTCAATGGTGTGCAGATAAATAAGCCTAAAGTGTGCTTTAGATGACAATTTAGTCACCTGACTTAAGTGGTTTACAGAGAGTTACGCATCAAGTGTGCATTGTATGACAATTTAGTCACCTGACTTCAATGGTGTGCAGAGAGTTACGCATCAAGTGTGCGTTGTATGACAATTTAGCCACCTGACTTCAATGGTGTGCAGATCGTTAAGCCTCATGTGTGCTTTAGATGACAATTTAGTCACCAGACTTAAATGGTGTGCAGAGAGTTAAGCAGCAAGTGTGCATTGTATGACAGGTTAGCCACCTGACTTCAATGGTGTGCAGACAGTTTCGCCTCAAGTGGTCTTTAGCTGACAGTTTAGCCACCTAACTTCAATGGTGTGCCGACAGTTAAGCCCCAAGTATGCTTTAGATGACAGTTTAGCCACCTGACTTCAATGTTTTGCAGTTAGTTAAGTCTCAAATGCACTTTAGATGACAATATAGTCACCTGACTTAAATGGTGTGCAGACAGTTAAGCATCAAGTGTGCATTGTATGACAGTTTGGCCACCTGACTTCAATGGTGTGCAGACAGCTACACCTCAAGTGTGCTTTAGATGACAATTTAGTCACCTAACTTCAATGGTGTGCTGATAGTTAAGCCTCAATTGTGCTTTTGATGACAGTTTAGCCACCTAACTTCAATGGTGTGCAGAGAGGTATGCCCCAATTGTGTTTAGATGACAGTTTGGCCACCTGACTTCAATGGTGTGCAGATAGTTACGCCCCAAGTGTGCTTTAGATGACAATTTAGTCACCTGACTTAAATGGTGTGTAGACAGTTAAGCATCAAGTGTGCATTGTATGACAGTTTAGCCACCTGACTTCAATGGTGTGCAGATAAATAAGTCCCAAGTGTGCTTTAGATGACAATTTAGCCTCCTGACTTCAATGGTGTGCAGATAGTTAAGCCTCAAGTGTACTTTAGACGACAATTTAGTCACCTGAATTAAATGGTTTACAGAGAGTTGAGCATCAAGTGTGCATTGTATGACAATTTAGCCACCTGACTTCAATAGTGTGCAGATAGTTAAGCCTCAAGTGTGCTTTAGATGACAATTTAGTCACCTGACTTAAATGGTGTGCAGAGAGTTAAGCATCAAGTGTGCATTGTATGACAGTTTAGACACCTGACTTCAATAGTGTGCAGATAGTTAAGCCTCAAGTGTGCTTTAGATGACAATTTAGTCACCTGACTTAAATGGTGTGCAGAGAGTTAAGCATCAAGTGTGCATTGTATGACAGTTTAGACACCTGACTTCAATGGTGTGCAGTCAGCGCAGATAATTGTTTATGTGGTTCCAAATTGCCCCAATAGTCTCTCCTATTTGCATGTTTAGCAGAAAAGTGTGTTTCCATGGAGATTTGTCTGACATCATTCAGTGACCCGGATGCGATCATTTGGGGAATGGCGTGCCACTCGTCGCCTTCTATGTCGACTTTTAGCAAGTCTATAGTTCGCTGCAAGAAAAGATCACCAAACTTTATTGTATTGATAACAATGTCATGATAAGGACTGCTGGCTGCTACCTAGCTTTCTGGCTGCTAGCTAACTATCTAGCGTTCTAGCTAGCTTTTTGGCTTTCTGTGTAGCTAGCATTCTTGCTAGCTGGCTTTCTACTACTTTCTACTGGCTTTCTATTACTGGCTGGCTTTCTACTTTCTAGCTAGCTGGCTGGCTGGCTTTCTACTAGGCAGGTAGCTAGCTGGCTGGCTTTCTACTAGGTAGCTTTCTTTCTAGCTACTGGGAAGCTTTCTAGCTAGCTACTGGGTAGCTTTCTAGCTAGCTACTGGGTAGCTTTCTAGCTAGCTACTGGGTAGCTTTCTAGCTAGCTACTGGGTAGCTTTCTAGCTAGCTACTGGGTAGCTTTCTAGCTAGCTACTGGGTAGCTTTCTAGCTAGCTACTGGGTAGCTTTCTTTCTAGCTACTGGAAAACTTTATATCTAGCTAGCTATTGGGTAGCTCTCTAGCTAGCTACTGGGTAGCTCTCTAGCTAGCTACTGGGTAGTTTTCTAGCTTTCTAGCTACTGGCTAGCTTTCTAGCTACTGGCTAGGTTTCTAGCTAGCTAGCTACTGGCTAGCTTTCTAGCTACCCAAGTAACCTACCCGTAGAGCCTATCCCCGAGTAACCCACATCCCATACAGTATGTAGAGGGCCGGCCTCAGCCTATAGAACATATTTCCTAGTACCGGATTTGTCATGGCCTCTAGACACGTTTGTGCATACATAAAGAAAAATGAAACGAGCATGCATGTGAGATTTATGTACGTGTTATCATGAACAAGATATAGCACCATATATTAGCAACCCACATATGAACCATATTAGCAAGCCAGATATGTGGAGAGTCCACACTGTCGTTCCTTCACCTGGGTTTAATCATTGATATTTCATTAACTTTAGTTATGAATCCTTTAATTCCATGCCACATTGAATGTGACCACATATTCCTCTCACGCATAAACGTTCTATATCCGAAATCGTAAAGCTGCCTCAGCGCAGATAACTGTTTATGTGGTTCCAAATTGCCCCAATAGTCTCTCCTATTTGCATGTTTAGCAGAGTTAGCAGAAAAGTTTGTTTCCATGGAAATCTGTCTGACATCATTCAGTGACCCGGATGCGATCATTTGGGGAATGGCGTGCCACTCGTCGCCTTCTATGTCGACTTTTAGCAAGTATATAGTTCGCTGCAAGAAAAGATCACCAAACTTTATTGTATTGGAAACAATGTCATGATAAGGACTGCTGGCTGCTAGCTAGCTTTCTGGCTGCTAGCTTTTTTGCGTGCTGGCTTTCTGGCTTTCTTACTAGCTAGCTTTCTTGCTAGCTGGCTTTCTACTAGCTGGCTTTCTACTACTTTATACTGGCTTTCTAATACTAGCTAGCTAGCTACTGGCTAGCTTTCTAGCTAGCTTGCTAGCTTTCTATCTACTGGCTAGCTTTCTAGCTACTGGCTAGCTTTCTAGCTACTGGCTAGCTTTCTAGCTACTGGCTAGCTTTCTAGCTAGCTACTGGCTAGCTAGCTTTCTAGCTACTGGCTTGCTAGCTACTGGCTAGCTAGCTTTCTAGCTACCCAAGTAACCTACCCGTAGAGCCTAGCTAGCTCTAGTTTCTAGCTAGCTACTGGCTAGCTTACTGGCTAGCTAGTTAGCTACTGGCTAGCTAGTTAGCTACTGGCTAGCTTTCTAGCTACTGGCTAACTAGCTAGCTAGCTTTCTAGCTACCCAAGTAGCCTACCCGTAGAGCCTATCCCCGAGTAACCCACCTCCCATACAGTGTGTAGAGGGCCGGCCTCAGCCGGTAGAGCATATTTCCTAGTACCGGATTTGACTCGGCCTCTAGACACGTGTGTGCATACATAAAGAAAAATGAAACGAGCATGCATGTGATATTTATGTACGTGTTATCATGAACAAGATATAGCACCATATATTAGCAACCCAGATATGAACCATATTAGCACATATGTCCACACTGAACCATATTTGCACAAGAGTCCACACTGTCGTTCCTTCACCTGGGTTTAATCATTGATATTTCATTAACATTAGTTATGAATCCTTTAATTCCATGCCACTTTGAATGTGACCACATATTTCTCTCACCCATAAACGTTCTATATCCGAAATCGTAAAGCTGCCTCAGCGCAGATAATTGTTTATGTGGTTCCAAATTGCCCCAATAGTCTCTCCTATTTGCATGTTTAGCAGAAAAGTATGTTTCCATGGAGATCTGTCTGACATCATTCAGTGACCCGGATGCGATCATTTGGGGAATGGCGTGCCACTCGTCGCCTTCTATGTCGACTTTTAGCAAGTCTATAGTTCGCTGCAAGAAAAGATCACCAAACTTTATTGTATTGAAAACAATGTCATGATAAGGATGACGTATCTCGTTTTAGTTAATGGACGATATACAGGATTGAGTAAATCTGTACATGTCATACTGGCTAGCTTTCTATCTGGTTTTCTAGCTAGCTACTGGGTAGCTGGCTGGCTTTCTAGCTAGCTACTGGCTAGCTTTCTATCTGGTTTTCTAGCTAGCTACTGGGTAGCTGGCTGGCTTTCTAGCTAGCTACTGGGTAGTTGGCTGGCTAGCTTCTGAGTATCTTTCTAGCTAGCTACTGGGTAGTTGGGTGGTTAGCTTCTGGGTATCTTTCTAGCTAGCTACTGGCTAGCTTTCTAGCTAGCTACTGGGTAGCTTTATAGCTAGCTAATGGCTAGCTTTCTAGCTAGCTACTGGCTGGCTTTCTAGCTAGCTACTGGCTGGCTTTCTATCTAGCTACTGGCTGGCTTTCTATCTAGCTACTGGCTGGCTTTTTAGCTAGCTACTGGCTGGCTTTCTAGCTAGCTACTGGCTGGCTTTCTATCTAGCTACTGGGTGGCTTTCTATCTAGCTACTGGGTAGCTTTCTGGCTGGCTAGCTAGCTACTGGGTAGCTTTCTGGCTTTCTAGCTAGCTATTGGGTAGCTGGCTGGCTTTCTAGCTAGCTATTGGGTAGCGGGCTGGCTTTCTAGCTAGCTATTGGGTAGCGGGCTGGCTTTCTAGCTAGCTACTGGGTAGCTTTCTAGCTAGTTACTGGGCATCTTTCTAGCTAGTTACTTGGTAGCTTTCTAGCTAGCTACCGGGTAACTTTCTAGCTAGCTACCGGGTAGCTGACTGGCTTTCTAGCTAGCTACCGGGTAGCTGTCTGGCTTTCTAGCTAGCTACTGGCTAGCTTTCTAGCTAGCTAATGGCTAGCTAGCTACTGGTTAGCTTTCTAGCTAGCTACTGGCTAGCATTATAGCTAGCTACCGGTTAGCTTTCTAGCTAGCTAACCGTTAGCGTTCTAGCTGGATTTCTAGCTAGCTACTGGCTAGCATTCTAGCTCGCTTTCTAGCTAGCTACTGGCTAGCTTTCTAGCTGGCTACTGGCTAGCTTTCTGGCTAGCTGGCTGGCTTTCTAGCTACCTAGCTGGATTTCTAGCTACCTAGTTGGCTTTCTAGCTACCTGGCTGGCTTTCTATCTAGCTGGGTAGCTTTCTAGCTAGCTACTGGTTAGTTGACTGGCTTTCTAGCTAGCTACCGGGTAGCTTTCTAGCTAGCTACTGGCTGTCTTTCCAGCTAGCTACCGACTGGCTTTCCAGCTAGCTACCGGCTGGCTTTCTAACTAGCTAGCTACCGGCTGGCTTTCTAGCTAGCTAGCTACCGGCTGGCTTTCTAGCTAGCTACCGGCTGGCTTTCTAGCTAGCTACCGGCTGGCTTTCTAGCTAGCATTCTAGCTACTGTGTAGCTTTCAAGCTAGCTACTGGGTAGCTTTCTATCTAGCTTTCTAGCTAGCTACTGGCTAGCTTTCTAGCTGGCGTTCTAGCTAGCTACTGGCTAGCGTTCTAGCTGGCTGGCTTTCTAGCTGGATTTCTAGCTACCTAGCTGGCTTTCTATCTAGCTGGCTGGTTTTCTAGCTACCTGACTGGCTTTCTATCTAGCTGGCTGGTTTTCTAGCTAGCTGCTGGCTAGCGTTCTATCTCGCTTTCTAGCTAGCTACCCGTTAGCGTTCTAGCTGGATTTCTAACGTTCTATATCCGAAATCGTAAAGCTGCCTCAGCACAGATAATTGTTTATCTGGTTCCAAATTGCCCCAATAGTCTCTCCTATTTGCAGAGTTTAGCAGAAAAGTGTGTTTCCATGGAGATCTGTCTGACATCATTCAGTGGACTGCTGGCTGCTAGCTAGCTTTCTGACTGTTTGCTAGCTACCTAGCGTTCTATCTAGCTTTTTGGCTTGCTGGCTTTCTGGCTAGCTGGCTTTCTACTAGCTGGCTTTCTACTACTTTATACTGGCTTTCTACTACTGGCTGGCTTTCTACTTTCTAGCTAGCTGGCTGGCTTTCTACTAGGTAGCCTTCTTTCTAGCTACTGGGTAGCTTTCTATCTAGCTACTGGGTAGCTTTCTAGCTAGCTACTGGGTAGCTTTTTAGCTAGCTACTGGGTAGCTTTCTAGCTAGCTTTATAGCTAGCTACTGGGTAGCTTTCTATCTGGCTACTTGGTAGCTTTCTAGCTGGCTAGCTAGCTTTCTAGCTACTGGGTAGCTTTCTAGCTAGCTACTGGGTAGCTTTCTAGCTAGCATTCTAGCTAGCTACTGGGTAGCTTTCTAGCTAGCTAGCTTTCTATTTACTGGCTAGCTTTCTAGATACTGGCTAGCTTTCTAGTTACTGGCTAGCTTTCTAGCTACTGGCTAGCTTTCTAGCTACTGGCTAGCTTTCTAGCTACTGGCTAGCTTTCTAGCTACTGTGTATCTTTCTAGCTAGCTTTTTATCTACTGTGTATCTTTCTAGCTAGCTAGCTTTCTATCTACTGGCTAGCTTTCTAGCTAGCTAGTGGCTAGCTACTGGGTAGTTTTCTAGCTAGCTAGCTTTCTAGCTACTGGGTAGCTTTCTAGCTATTGGCTAGCTTTCTAGCTACTGGCTAGCTTTCTAGCTACTGACTAGCTTTCTAGCTACTGGCTAGCTTTCTAGCTACTGGTTAGTTTTCTAGATAGCTAGCTTTCTAGCTACTGGCTAGCTTTATAGCTACTGGGTAGTTTTCTACCTTTCTAGGTGGCTAGCTTTCTATCTGGCTAGGTGGCTAGCTAGCTTTCTATCTAGCTACTGGTTAGCTTTCTAGCTACTGGGTAGCTTTCTAGGTGGCTAGCTAGCTTTCTATCTAGCTACTGGCTAGCTTTCTATCTGGATAGGTGGCTAGCTAGCTTTCTAGCTAGTTAGCTACTGGCTAGCTAGTTAGCTACTGGCTAGCTTTCTAGCTAGCTAGCTAGTTAGCTACTGGCTAGCTTTCTAGCTACTGGCTAGCTTTCTAGCTACCCAAGTAACCTACCCGTAGAGCCTATCCCCCGAGTAACCCACCTCCCACACAGTGTGTAGAGGGCCGGCCTCTTGCTAGCTGGCTTTCTACTAGCTGGCTTTCTACTACTTTATACTGGCTTTATATCTACTGTCTAGCTAGCTGGCTGGCTGGCTTTCTACTAGGTAGGTAGCTAGCTGGCTGGCTTTCTATTAGGTAGCTTTCTTTCTAGCTACTGGGTAGCTTTCTAACTAGCTACTGGGTAGCTTTCTAGCTACTGGGTAGATTTCTAACTAGCTTTCTAGCTACTGGCTAGCTTTCTAGCTACTGGCTAGCTAGCTTTCTAGTTACTGGCTAGCATTCTAGCTAGCTACTGGCTGGCTTTCTAGCTACTGGCTGGCTTTCTAGCTACTGGCTAGCTTTCTAGCTAGCTTTCTAGTTACTGGCTAGCATTCTAGCTACTGGCTGGCTTTCTAGCTACTGGCTAGCTTTCTAGCTACTGGCTAGCTACTGGCTAGCATTCTAGCTACTGGCTGGCTTTCTAGCTAGCTTTCCAGCTAGCTTGCTAGCTACTGGATAGCTTTCTAGCTACTGGATAGCTTTCTAGCTACTGGCTAGCTTTCTATCTAGCTACTGGCTAGCTTTCTATCTAGCTTTCTAGCTACTGGCTAGCATTCTAGCTAGCTTTTTAGCTACTGGCTAGCATTCTGGCTACTGGTAGCGTGGTAGCTTTCTAGCTACTGGCTAGCATTCTAGCTACTGGCTAGCGTTCTAGCTAGCTAGCTACTGGTAGCGTTCTAGCTAGCTAGCTACTGGTAGCTTTCTAGCTACTGGTAGCTTTCTAGCTACTGGTAGCTTTCTAGCTACTGGTAGCTTTCTAGCTAGCTTTCTAGCTACTGGCTAGCTTTCTCGCTACTGGCTAGCTTTCTAGCTACTGTGTAGCATTCTAGCTAGCTAGCTTTCTAGCTACTGGTAGCTTTCTAGCTAGCTAGCTACTGGTAGCTTTCTAGCTAGCTAGCTACTGGTAGCTTTCTAGCTAGCTAGCTACTGGTAGCTTTCTAGCTAGCTAGCTACTGGCTAGCTAGCTACTGGCTAGCTAGCTTTCTAGCTAGCTACTGGCTAGCTAGCTTTCTAGCTAGCTACTGGCTAGCTAGCTTTCTAGCTAGCTACTGGCTAGCTAGCAGCTAGCTACTGGCTAGCTAGCAGCTAGCTACTGGCTAGCTAGCTACTGGCTAGCTAGCAGCTAGCTACTGGTAGCTTTCTAGCTAGCTACTGGCAGCTTTCTAGCTACTGGTAGCTTTCTAGCTAGCTAGCTTTCTAGCTAGCTAGCTTTCTAGCTAGCTAGCTTTCTAGCTACTGGTAGCTTTCTAGCTAGCTAGCTTTCTAGCTACTGGTAGCTTTCTAGCTACTGGTAGCTTTCTAGCTACTGGTAGCTTTCTAGCTAGCTAGCTACTGGTAGCTTTCTAGCTACTGGTAGCTTTCTAGCTAGCTAGCTACTGGTAGCTTTCTAGCTACTGGTAGCTTTCTAGCTAGCTAGCTACTGGTAGCTTTCTAGCTACTGGTAGCTTTCTAGCTAGCTAGCTACTGGTAGCTTTCTAGCTAGCTAGCTACTGGTAGCTTTCTAGCTAGCTAGCTACTGGTAGCTTTCTAGCTACTGGTAGGTAGCTTTCTAGCTAGCTAGCTACTGGTAGCTTTCTAGCTACTGGTAGGTAGCTTTCTAGCTAGCTAGCTACTGGTAGCTTTCTAGCTACTGGTAGGTAGCTTTCTAGCTAGCTAGCTACTGGTAGCTTTCTAGCTACTGGTAGGTAGCTTTCTAGCTAGCTAGCTACTGGTAGCTTTCTAGCTACTGGTAGGTAGCTTTCTAGCTAGCTAGCTACTGGTAGCTTTCTAGCTACTGGTAGGTAGCTTTCTAGCTAGCTAGCTACTGGTAGCTTTCTAGCTACTGGTAGGTAGCTTTCTAGCTAGCTAGCTACTGGTAGCTTTCTAGCTACTGGTAGGTAGCTTTCTAGCTAGCTAGCTACTGGTAGCTTTCTAGCTACTGGTAGGTAGCTTTCTAGCTAGCTAGCTACTGGTAGCTTTCTAGCTACTGGTAGGTAGCTTTCTAGCTAGCTAGCTACTGGTAGCTTTCTAGCTACTGGTAGGTAGCTTTCTAGCTAGCTAGCTACTGGTAGCTTTCTAGCTACTGGTAGGTAGCTTTCTAGCTAGCTAGCTACTGGTAGCTTTCTAGCTACTGGTAGGTAGCTTTCTAGCTACTGGCTAGCTTTCTAGCTACTGGCTAGCTAGCTAGCTTTCTAGCTACCCAAGTAACCTACCCGTAGAGCCTATCCCCGCGTAACCCACCTCCCATACAGTATGTAGAGGGCCGGCCTCAGCCTATAGGGCATATTTCCTAGTACCGGATTTGTCATGGCCTCTAGACACGTTTGTGCATACATAAAGAAAAATGAAACGAGCATGCATGTGAGATTTATGTACGTGTTATCATGAACAAGATATAGCACCATATATTAGCAACCCAGATATGAACCATATTAGCACATATGTCCACACTGAACCATATTTGCACAAGAGTCCACACTGTCGTTCCTTCACCTGGGTTTAATCATTGATATTTCATTAACATTAGTTATGAATCCTTTAATTCCATGCCACATTGAATGTGACCACATATTCCTCTCACGCATAAACGTTCTATATCCGAAATCGTAAAGCTGCCTCAGCGCAGATAACTGTTTATGTGGTTCCAAATTGCCCCAATAGTCTCTCCTATTTGCATGTTTAGCAGAAAAGTGTGTTTCCATGGAGATCTGTCTGACATCATTCAGTGACCCGGATGCGATCATTTGGGGAATGGCGTGCCACTCGTCGCCTTCTATGTCGATTTTTAGCAAGTCTATAGTTCGCTGCAAGAAAAGATCACCAAACTTTATTGTATTGAAAACAATGTCATGATAAGGACTGCTGGCTGCTAGCTAGCTTTCTGGCTGCTAGCTATCTAGCGTTATAGCTAGCTTTTTGGCTTGCTGGCTTTCTGGGTAGCTAGCTTTCTTGCTAGCTGGCTTTCTACTAGCTGGCTTTCTACTACTGGCTGGCTTTCTAGCTAGCTAGCTGGCTGGCTTTCTACTAGGTAGCTTTCTTTCTAGCTACTGGGAAGCTTTCTCGCTAGCTACTGGGTAGCTTTCTAGCTAGCTACTGGGACGCTTTCTTTCTAGCTACTGGGAAGCGTTCTAGCTAGCTACTTGGTAGCTTTCTACCTAGCTACTGGGTAGCTTTCTAGCTAGCTAGCTGGCTGGCTAGCTTTCTAGCTAGCTACTGGCTAGCTAGCTAGCTAGCTACTGGCTAGCTTTCTAGCTAGCTAGCTACTGGCTAGCTAGTTAGCTACTGGCTAGCTTTCTAGCTAGTTAGCTACTGGCTAGCTTTCTAGCTAGTTAGCTACTGGCTAGTTTTCTAGCTACTGGCTAGCTTTCTAGCTACTGGCTACCTTTCTAGCTACACAAGTAACCTACCCGTAGAGCCTATCCCCGAGTAACCCACCTCCCACACAGTGTGTAGAGGGCCGGCGTCTTGCTAGCTGGCTTTCTACTAGCTGGCTTTCTACTACTTTATACTGGCTTTCTATCTACTGTCTAGCTAGCTGGCTGGCTGGCTTTCTACTAGGTAGCTTTCTTTCTAGCTACTGGCTATCTTTCTAGCTTCTAGCTACTGGCTGGCTTTCTAGCTACTGGCTAGCTTTCTAGCTACTGGGTAGATTTCTAACTAGCTTTCTAGCTACTGGCTAGCTTTCTAACTACTGGCTATCTTTCTAGCTACTGGCTAGCATTCTAGCTAGCTACTGGCTACTGGCTGGCTTTCCATCTAGCTTTCTAGCTACTGGCTAGCATTCTAGCTAGCTTTCTGGCTACTGGCTGGCTTTCTAACTACTGGCTAGCTTTCCAGCTAGCTTTCTAGCTACTGGATAGCTTTCTAGCTACTGGCTAGCTTTCTAGCTACTGTCTAGCTTTCTAGCTACTGGCTAGCATTCTAGCTACTGGCTAGCATTCTAGCTACTGGCTAGCATTCTAGCTACTGGCTAGCATTCTAGCTACTGGCTAGCATTCTAGCTACTGGCTAGCATTCTAGCTACTGGCTAGCATTCTAGCTAGCTTTCTAGCTACATGCTAGCATTCTAGCTAGCGTTCTAGCTAGCTAGCTACTGGTAGCTTTCTAGCTAGCTAGCTATTGGTAGCTAGCTAGCTATTGGTAGCTAGCTAGCTATTGGTAGCTTTCTAGCTAGCTAGCTACTGGTAGCTAGCTAGCTAGCTACTGGTAGCTTTCTAGCTAGCTAGCTACTGGTAGCTTTCTAGCTACTGGTAGCTTTCTAGCTACTGGTAGCTTTCTAGCTACTGGTAGCTTTCTAGCTAGGTAGCTTTCTAGCTACTGGTAGCTTTCTAGCTAGCTAGCTACTGGCTAGCTTTCTAGCTACTGGCTAGCTTTCTAGCTACTGTGTAGCATTCTAGCTAGCTAGCTTTCTAGCTACTGGCTAGATTTCTAGCTACTGGATAGCTTTCTAGCTAGCTAGCTTTCTAGCTACTGGCTAGTTTTCTAGCTAGCTATCTAGCTTTCTAGCTACTGACTAGCTTTCTAGCTACTGGCTAGTTTTCTAGATAGCTAGCTGTCTAGCTACTGGCTAGCTTTCTATCTGGCTACTGGATAGCATTCTAGCTGGCTAGCTAGATAGTTACTGGGTAGCTGGCTAGCTATATAGTAGCTGGCTAGCTAGATAGTTACTGGGTAGCTGGCTAGCTAGCTACTGGGTAGCTTTCTAGCTAGAATGCTAGCTACTGGGGTAGCTCTCTAGCTAGCTAGCTTTCTAGTTACTGGCTAGCTTTCTATTTACTGGCTAGCTTTCTAGTTACTGGCTAGCTTTCTAGTTACTGGCTAGCTTTCTAGTTACTGGCTAGCTTTCTAGCTAGCTTTCTATCTACTGGCTACCTTTCTAGCTACTGTGTATCTTTCTAGCTACTGGCCAGCTTTCTAGCTACTGTGTATCTTTCTAGCTACTGGCCAGCTTTCTAGCTGGCTAGCTTTCTAGCTACTGTGTATATTTCTAGCTAGCTAGCTTTCTATCTACTGGCTAGCTGTCTAGCTAGTGGCTAGCTTTCTAGCTACTGGTTAGCTTTCTAGCTACTGACTAGCTTTCTAGCTACTGACTAGCTTTCTAGCTACTGGCTAGCTTTCTAGCTACTGGGTCGTTTTCTAGCTAGCTAGCTTTCTAGCTTCTGGGTATGTGGCTAGCTTTCTATCTAGCTTTCTGGCTAGATGGCTAGCTATCTAGCTAGGTGGCTAGCTAGCTTTCTATCTAGCTACTGGCTAGCTTTCTAGCTACTGGGTAGCTTTCTATCTGGCTAGGTGGCTAGCTAGCTTTCTGTCTAGCTACTGGGTAGCTTTCTATCTGGCTAGGTGGCTAGCTAGCTTTCTATCTAGCTACTGGCTAGCTTTCTAGCTACTGGGTAGCTTTCTAGGTGGCTAGCTAGCTTTCTATCTAGCTACTGGCTAGCTTTCTAGCTACTGGCTAGCTTTCTATCTGGATATGTGGCTAGCTAGCTTTCTAGCTAGCTACTGGCTAGATTTCTAGCTACTGGGTAGCTTTCTATCTGGCTAGGTGGCTAGCTAGCTTTCTAGCTAGCTTTCTGGCTAGCTTTCTCCCTACTCTATCTCTCTCTCTCTCTAAATGAACAAAGAGGACTTACATTCGTATGACCAAGTTCACGTCGGATAGTATCCAGAGTTTTGATATTCCATTGCTTAGAATTAATTTCATTTGTACCACCTAACCCCATTCTGTAGAACCATATATGCTCCGACAATCGTCGCGTCATATTCTTCATGCTGAAATCAGAATTGAAAACTCTTACATGGTGAGTAAAATATATAAAAAAAATGCTATGTCTATGTTTCTTATCGTTATATGTTATATTTCGGGTTTTACGCCTGCATCAGCACCATTTTGGGCTATATCGCCGGCGGGCAGTTTACCTAACAACACCTTTCCTGGGCAGGCTCCAGTGGTTAACTAGTACTTGGTGCACCAACCTCCGTAAGAAACTGCCAACTTTTTCATATAAATGAGACACGGTCTGAGCGGGGCTCGAACCCGTGACCATCAGTGATGATAGGTTACAGTGGTATACAAGTCAGCGACCTTAACCACTCGACCACGGAGGCGGACATGTTTCTTATCGTTGCGATGAAATTGCATGTATGTATGTATGTTCCTTTAATGTGAAATCTCTCGCGGGGACTTAGACATGTTTTCCTAGGCAGGGTCAGCCCACCTAAGCTATTAACCAGTACTAAGCAATGTGTGTGAGGTGCCTTGCTCACATACGTGGCCTGACTGAGTATCGAACCCGGGACCGTTCGATTCCAAATCCGACGCTCTACAACTGGACACATGGCATATTGATCAGACGGATAGAGTCTTGCTCATGACAGCAGCAGCATGGAATTCCGTGATCGTCCGAGTCGCGGCCTGGACTCCAACAAAAGCCCCGAGAGATTATTTTAACTCGATTGCGAAACAAGTTTTTACAACATTAGATTATTCCTGATCACATCACCATGTATTCGGGTCTTTACACCTGCATCAGCACCATATTGGGCTATATCGCCGGCAGGCAATTTACCTAACAACACCTTTCCTGGGCAGGCTGCAGCGGTTCGATCCCCCGTCTGACCCTAATAAAATTAACAGTCTTTCAGATGGGACGTTAAACCGAAGTCTAGTGTAGGTGCTTTACACCGTGCAAGTAAAAGAACCAGAGGAGATTCTGTAATGTGTCTCTGTCTGTATCATGCACTATCCTCCAAAATCTAAAATAACTAATCTCTTCAGGAGGCGTCGCTCATATGGGCAACCGGTAGCGACGATAAATAAACGTAATAAAATAATCCAGTGATTAACCAGTAAGAAACTGCCAACTTTTTCATATAAATGAGACCATCAGTGATGATAGGTTACAGTAGTATACAAGTCAGCGACCTTAACCACTCGACCACGTAGGCGGACAGCATGAGGAAGAGAGCCAATCGTAACGGCTGCAGCTGAGCGCGAACTAGTGGCAGTTCGCACATGAAGCGAACGCACTCTCACAACATAAACAAATATGATTTTATGTTTGTTGAGGAGACGTATTATTTAAGATTTCATTCTAAGCCTTTTTCTATAAATTACTAGGTATGAGCTCTGTATACGCTGTATATATGTATGAGCTCTGTATACGCTGTATATATGTATGAACCCTGTATACGCTGTATATATGTACGAGCTCTGTATACGCTGTATATATGTATGAACTCTGTATACGCTGTATATAGGTATGAGCTCTGTATACGCTGTATATATGTATGAGCGCTGTATATATGTATGAACTATGTGTAAGGTGTATATATGTATGAGCTCTGTGAAAGCTGTATATATGTATGAGCTCTGTGTACGCTGTATATATATATATGAGCTCTGTGTACGCTGTATATTTGTATGAGCTCTGTGTAAGCTGTACATATGTATGAGCTCTGTGTAAGGTGTATATATGTATGAGCTATGTGTAAGGTGTATATATGTATGAGCTCTGTGTAAGGTGTATATATGTATGAGCTCTGTGTAAGGTGTATTATGTATGAGCTCTGTTGTGCTGTAATATGTATGAGCTATGTGTAAGCTGTATATATGTATGAGCTCTGTGTAAGGTGTATATATGTATGAGCTATGTGTAAGGTGTATATATATGAGCTCTGTGTAAGGTGTATATATGTATGAGCTATGTGTAAGGTTATATATGTATGAGCTATGTGTAAGGTGTATATATGTATGAGCTCTGTGTAAGGTGTATATATGTATGAGCTATGTGTAAGGTGTATATAGCTCTATGTAAGGTGTATATAACTCTGTGTAAGGTGTATATATGTATGAGTTATGTGTAAGGTGTATATAGCTCTGTGTAAGGAGTATATATATATATGAGCTATGTGTAAGGTGTATATAGCTCTGTGTAAGGAGTATATATTTATGAGCTCTGTGTGTGCTGTATATATGTATGAGCTATGTGTAAGCTGTATATATGTATGAGCTCTGTGTAAGCTGTATGTATGTATGAACTCTGTGTAAGGTGTATATATGTATGAGCTATGTGTAAGGTGTATATATGTATGAGCTATGTGCAAGGTGTATATAGCTCTGTGTAAGGAGTATATATGTATGAGCTCTGTATGTGCTGTATATATGTATGAGTTATGTGTAAGGTGTATATAGCTCTGTGTAAGGAGTATATATGTATGAGCTCTGTATGTGCTGTATATATGTATGAGTTATGTGTAAGGTGTAAATAGCTCTGTGTAAGGAGTATATATGTATGAGCTCTGAATGTGCTGTATATATGTATGAGCTCTGAATACGCTGTATATATGTATGAGTTATGTGTAAGGTGTATATACGTATGAGCTCTGTATACGCTGTATATATCTATGAACTATGTATACGCTGTATATACGTATTAGCTCTGTATACGCTGTATATATGTATGAGCTCTGTATGCGCTGTATATATGTATGAGCTCTGTATACGCTGTATATATGTATGAACTATGTGTAAGGTGTATATATGTATGAGCTCTGTACACGCTCTATATATGTATGAGCTCTGTATACGGGGTATATATGTATGAGCTATGTGTAAGGTGTATATACGTATGAGCTCTGCATACGCTGTATATATGTATGAACTCTGCATACGCTGTATATACGTAGGAGTTCTGCATACGCTGTATATATGTATGAGCTCTGTATGCGCTGTATATATGTATGAGCTCTGTATGTGCTGTATATATGTATCAGTTATGTGTAAGGTGTATATAGCTCTGTGTAAGGAGTATATATATGTATGAGCTCTGTATGTGCTGTATATATGTATGAGTTATGTGTAAGGTGTATATAGCTCTGTGTAAGGAGTATATATGTATGAGCTCTGAATGTGCTGAATATATGTATGAGTTATGTGTAAGGTGTATATACGTATGAGCTCTGTATACGCTGTATATATGTATGAGCTCTGTATACGCTGTATATATGTATGAGTTATGTGTAAGGTGTATATACGTATGAGCTCTGTATACGCTGTATACGCTGTATATACGTATGAGCTCTGTATACGCTGTATATATGTATGAGCTCTGTATGCGCTGTATATATGTATGAGCTCTGTGTAAGGTGTATATACGTATGTGCAAGGTGTATATATGTATGTGCAAGGTGTATAAAGCTCTGTGTAAGGAGTATATATGTTTTTATGTATGAGCTCTGTATGTGCTGTATATATGTATGAGCTCTGTGTAAGGTGTATATATGTATGAGCTCTGTGTGTGCTGTATATATGTATGAGCTATGTGTAAGCTGTATATATGTATGAGCTCTGTGTAAGGTGTATATATGTATGAGCTATGTGTAAGGTGTATATATGTATGAGCTCTGTGTAAGGTGTATATATGTATGAGCTATGTGTAAGGTGTAAATATGTATGAGCTCTGTGTAAGGTGTATATATATATGAGCTATGTGTAAGGTGTATATATGTATGAGCTCTGTGTAAGGTGTATATATGTATGAGCTATGTGCAAGGTGTATATAGCTCTGTGTAAGGTGTATATAACTCTGTGTAAGGTGTATATATGTATGTGTAAGGTGTATATAGCTCTGTGTAAGGAGTATATATGTTGGGGCTCTGTGTGTGCTGTATATATGTATGAGCTATGTGTAAGCTGTATATATGTATGAGCTCTGTGTAAGCTGTATGTATGTATGAGCTCTGTGTAAGGTGTATATATGTATGAGCTATGTGTAAGGTGTATATATGTATCGGCTATGTGCAAGGTGTATATAGCTCTGTGTAAGGAGTATATATATGTATGAGCTCTGTATGTGCTATATATATGTATGAGTTATGTGTAAGCTGTATATATGTATAAGCTCTGGGTAAGCTGTATGTATGTATGAGCTCTGTGTAAGGTGTATATGTGTATGAGCTATGTGTAAGGTGTATATATGTATGAGCTATGTGCAAGGTGTATATAGCTCTGTGTAAGGAGTATATATGTATGAGCTCTGTATGTGCTGTATATATGTATGAGTTATGTGTAAGGTGTATATAGCTCTGTGTAAGGAGTATATATGTATGAGCTCTGGATGTGCTGTATATATGTATGAGTTATGTGTAAGGTGTATATAGCTCTGTGTAAGGAGTATATATGTATGAGCTCTGAATGTGCTGAATATATGTATGAGTTATGTGTAAGGTGTATATACGTATGAGCTCTGTATACGCTGTATATATGTATGAGCTCTGTATACGCTGTATATATGTATGAGTTATGTGTAAGGTGTATATACGTATGAGCTCTGTATACGCTGTATATATCTATGAACTCTGTATACGCTGTATATACGTATGAGCTCTGTATACGCTGTATATATGTATGAGCTATGTATGTGCTGTATATATGTATGAGCTCTGTATACGCTGTATATATGTATGAACTATGTGTAAGGTGTATATATGTATGAGCTGTGTACACGCTGTATATATGTATGAGCTCTGTATACGGGGTATATATGTATGAGTTATGTGTAAGGTGTATATACGTATGAGCTCTGTATATGCTGTATATATGTATGAACTCTGTATACGCTGTATATACGTAGGAGTTATGTATACGCTGTATATATGTATGAGCTCTGTATGCGCTGTATATATGTATGAGCTCTGTACACGCTGTATATATGTATGAGCTCTGTATATGGGGTATATATGTATGAGCTCTGTATACGGTGTATATATGTATACGCTGTATATATGTATGAACTCTGTGTACGCTGTATATATGTATGAGCTCTGTATACGCTGTATATATGTATGAGCTCTGTATAGGCTGTATATATTTATGAACTATGAGTAAGGTGTATATATGTATGAGCTCTGTATACGCTGTATATATGTATGAGCTCTGTATACGCTGTATATATGTATGAGCTCTGTATACGCTGTATATATGTATGAACCCTGTATATATGTACGAGCTCTGTATACGCTGTATATATGTATGAACTCTGTATACGCTGTATATAGGTATGAGCTCTGTATACGCTGTATATATGTATGAGCTCTGTATACGCTGTATATATGTATGAACTATGTGTAAGGTGTATATATGTATGAGCTCTGTGAAAGCTGTATATATGTATGAGCTCTGTGTACGCTGTATATATATATATGAGCTCTGTGTACGCTGTATATTTGTATGAGCTCTGTGTAAGCTGTACATATGTATGAGCTCTGTGTAAGGTGTATATATGTATGAGCTATGTGTAAGGTGTATATATGTATGAGCTCTGTGTAAGGTGTATATATGTATGAGCTCTGTGTAAGGTGTATATATGTATGAGCTCTGTATGTGCTGTATATATGTATGAGCTATGTGTAAGCTGTATATATGTATGAGCTCTGTGTAAGGTGTATATATGTATGAGCTATGTGTAAGGTGTATATATATATGAGCTCTGTGTAAGGTGTATATATGTATGAGCTATGTGTAAGGTGTATATATGTATGAGCTCTGTGTAAGGTGTATATATGTATGAGCTATGTGTAAGGTGTATATAGCTCTATGTAAGGTGTATATAACTCTGTGTAAGGTGTATATATGTATGAGTTATGTGTAAGGTGTATATAGCTCTGTGTAAGGAGTATATATATATATGAGCTATGTGTAAGGTGTATATAGCTCTGTGTAAGGAGTATATATTTATGAGCTCTGTGTGTGCTGTATATATGTATGAGCTATGTGTAAGCTGTGTATATGTATGAGCTCTGGATGTGCTGTATATATGTATGAGTTATGTGTAAGGTGTATATAGCTCTGTGTAAGGAGTATATATGTATGAGCTCTGGATGTGCTGTATATATGTATGAGTTATGTGTAAGGTGTATATAGCTCTGTGTAAGGTGTATATACGTATGAGCTCTGTATACGCTGTATATATCTATGAACTCTGTATACGCTGTATATACGTATGAGCTCTGTATACGCTGTATATATGTATGAGCTCTGTATGTGCTGTATATATGTATGAGCTCTGTATACGCTGTATATATGTATGAACTATGTGTAAGGTGTATATATGTATGAGCTGTGTACACGCTGTATATATGTATGAGCTCTGTATACGGGGTATATATGTATGAGTTATGTGTAAGGTGTATATACGTATGAGCTCTGTATATGCTGTATATATGTATGAACTCTATATACGCTGTATATACGTAGGAGTTATGTATACGCTGTATATATGTATGAGCTCTGTATGCGCTGTATATATGTATGAGCTCTGTACACGCTGTATATATGTATGAGCTCTGTATATGGGGTATATATGTATGAGCTCTGTATACGGTGTATATATGTATACGCTGTATATATGTATGAGCTCTGTATACGCTGTATATATGTATGAGCTCTGTATACGCTGTATATATTTATGAACCATGAGTAAGGTGTATATATGTATGAGCTCTGTATACGCTGTATATATGTATGAGCTCTGTATACGCTGTATATATGTATGAGCTCTGTATACGCTGTATATATGTATGAACCCTGTATACGCTGTATATATGTACGAGCTCTGTATACGCTGTATATATGTATGAACTCTGTATACGCTGTATATAGGTATGAGCTCTGTATACGCTGTATATATGTATGAGCGCTGTATATATGTATGAACTATGTGTAAGGTGTATATATGTATGAGCTCTGTGAAAGCTGTATATATGTATGAGCTCTGTGTACGCTGTATATATATATATGAGCTCTGTGTACGCTGTATATTTGTATGAGCTCTGTGTAAGCTGTACATATGTATGAGCTCTGTGTAAGGTGTATATATGTATGAGCTATGTGTAAGGTGTATATATGTATGAGCTCTGTGTAAGGTGTATATATGTATGAGCTCTGTGTAAGGTGTATATATGTATGAGCTCTGTATGTGCTGTATATATGTATGAGCTATGTGTAAGCTGTATATATGTATGAGCTCTGTGTAAGGTGTATATATGTATGAGCTATGTGTAAGGTGTATATATATATGAGCTCTGTGTAAGGTGTATATATGTATGAGCTATGTGTAAGGTGTATATATGTATGAGCTATGTGTAAGGTGTATATATGTATGAGCTCTGTGTAAGGTGTATATATGTATGAGCTATGTGTAAGGTGTATATAGCTCTATGTAAGGTGTATATAACTCTGTGTAAGGTGTATATATGTATGAGTTATGTGTAAGGTGTATATAGCTCTGTGTAAGGAGTATATATATATATGAGCTATGTGTAAGGTGTATATAGCTCTGTGTAAGGAGTATATATTTATGAGCTCTGTGTGTGCTGTATATATGTATGAGCTATGTGTAAGCTGTATATATGTATGAGCTCTGTGTAAGCTGTATGTATGTATGAACTCTGTGTAAGGTGTATATATGTATGAGCTATGTGTAAGGTGTATATATGTATGAGCTATGTGCAAGGTGTATATAGCTCTGTGTAAGGAGTATATATGTATGAGCTCTGTATGTGCTGTATATATGTATGAGTTATGTGTAAGGTGTATATAGCTCTGTGTAAGGAGTATATATGTATGAGCTCTGTATGTGCTGTATATATGTATGAGTTATGTGTAAGGTGTAAATAGCTCTGTGTAAGGAGTATATATGTATGAGCTCTGAATGTGCTGTATATATGTATGAGCTCTGAATACGCTGTATATATGTATGAGTTATGTGTAAGGTGTATATACGTATGAGCTCTGTATACGCTGTATATATCTATGAACTATGTATACGCTGTATATACGTATTAGCTCTGTATACGCTGTATATATGTATGAGCTCTGTATGCGCTGTATATATGTATGAGCTCTGTATACGCTGTATATATGTATGAACTATGTGTAAGGTGTATATATGTATGAGCTCTGTACACGCTCTATATATGTATGAGCTCTGTATACGGGGTATATATGTATGAGCTATGTGTAAGGTGTATATACGTATGAGCTCTGTATACGCTGTATATATGTATGAACTCTGCATACGCTGTATATACGTAGGAGTTCTGCATACGCTGTATATATGTATGAGCTCTGTATGCGCTGTATATATGTATGAGCTCTGTATACGCTGTATATATGTATGAACTATGTGTAAGGTGTATATATGTATGAGCTCTGTACACGCTGTATATACGTATGAGCTCTGTATACGCTGTATATATATATGAGCTCTGTATGCGCTGTATATATGTATGAGCTCTGTATACGCTGTATATATGTATGAACTATGTGTAAGGTGTATATATGTATGAGCTCTGTACACGCTGTATATATGTATGAGCTCTGTATATGGGGTATATATGTATGAGCTCTGTATACGCTGTATATATGTATACGCTATATATATGTATGAACTCTGTGTACCCTGTATATATGTATGAACTCTGTATACGCTGTATATATGTATGAGCTCTGTATACGCTGTATATATGTATGAGCTCTGTATACGCTGTATATATGTATGAACTATGTGTAAGGTGTATATATGTATGAGCTCTGTGAAAGCTGTATATATGTATGAGCTCTGTGTACGCTGTATATATATATATATGAGCTCTGTGTACGCTGTATATTTGTATGAGCTCTGTGAAAGCTGTACATATGTATGAGCTCTGTGTACGCTGTATATATATATATATGTATGAGCTCTGTGTACGCTGTATATTTGTATGAGCTCTGCGTAAGCTGTACATATGTATGAGCTCTGTGTACGCTGTTTATATGTATGAGCTATGTGGGCGCTGTATATATGTATACGCTCTGTGAAAGCTGTATATGTGTATGTGCTATGTGTAATCTGTATATATGTATGTATGACCTCTGCGTAAGCTGTATATATGTATCAGCTATGTGTAAGCTGTATATATGTATGAGCTCCGTGTAAGCTGTATATATGTATGAGCTCCGTGTAAGCTATATTTATGCATACGCTCTGTGTACATATGTATGAGCTCTGTGCACGCTATATATGTGTATGCATGAGCTCTGTATAAGCTGTATATATGTATGAGCTCTGTGTAAGCTATATTTATGTATACGCTCTGTGTACACATGAGCTCTGTGTAGGCTGTATATATGTAAGCTGTATATATATATGAGCTCTGTGTAAGCTGTATATATGTGTGAGCTCTGTGTAAGCTGTATATATATATAAGCTCTGTGGAAGCTGCATATGTGTATGTATGAGTCCTGTGTACGCTGTATATATGTATATATGAGCTATGTGTACCCTGTATATATGTATGTATGTATGAGCTGTGTACGCTGTATATATATATGAGCCCTGTGTACGTTGAATATGTATGTATGAGCTCTGTGTAAGCTGTATATATGTATGCTGTATATATGTATGAGCCCTGTGTATGCTGTATATGTGTATGTATGAGCTGTGTGTACGCTGTATATATGTATGTATGAGCTCTGTGTACGTTGAATATGTATGTATGAGCTCTGTGTACGCTGTACATATGTATGAGCTCTGTGTACACTGTACATATGTATGTATGAGCTCTGTGTAAGCTGTATATATTTATGCTGTATATATGTTTGAGCTGTGTAAGCTGTATATATTTCTCCGCAAAGAAACTCAAAATCTTGCACATATGCGTTATCCCATACAATTTGTTGTTAAATATCTTCGTATATTTTCAGTGTTTATATTAAATGTATGTGTGTATGTATGTACATGTGTACGTATGATTACATAACAGTATGTAGGTATGTACATGTGCGTGTATGTATATATATGTATTTTCTCTTTCAGGTTGCAGATCGTTGCACTATATTATACAATTATTTGAATTCAATTTGATCATGTGTAACCACTATGTAGTTTAATTCGATATTATGCTTTCAAAATGTGCATGTACTGAATGTTGAATTTGTGATTGAACTATACATCATTGACCAAGTATTGTAATGCCAATGTTATAATGAACTCATGAGCATTTGCTTTTTGTTCAGAATAAACTATCATAACTATCATATATATGTATGTATGAGCTATATGTTTGAGCTCTGTGTAAGCTGTATATATGTATGTATGAGCTATGTGTACGCTGTATATATGTATGTATGAGCTCTGTGTAAGCTGTATATATATATGAATGAGCTATGTGTACGCTGTATATACGTATGTATGAGCTCTGTGTACGCTGTATATATGTATGTATGAGCTATGTGTACGCTGTATATATGTATGTATGAGCTCTGTGCAAGCTGTATATATGTATGAGCTCTGTGTAAGCTGTATATATGTATGAGCTCTGTGCAAGCTGCATATATGTATGAATTCTGTGTATGGGGTATATATGTATGAGCTCTGTGTAAGCTGTATATATGTATGTATGAGCTCTGTGTAAGCTGTATATATGTATGAGCCCTGTGTATGCTGTATATATGTATGAGCCCTGTGTACGCTGTATATATGTATGAGCCCTGTGTACGCTGTATATATGTATGGGCTCTGTGCAAGCTGCATATATGTATGAATTCTGTGTATGGTGTATATATGTATGAGCTCTGTGTAAGCTGTATATATGTATGAGCTCTGTGTAAGCTGTATATATGTAGGAGCTCTGTGCAAGCTGCATATATGTATAAATTCTGCGTATGGGGTATATATGTATGAGCTCTGTGTAAGCTGTATATATGTATGTATGAGCTCTGTGTAAGCTGTATATATGTATGAGCCCTGTGTACGCTGTATATATGTAAGCTGTATATATGTATGAGCCCTGTGTACGCTGTATATATGTATGAGCCCTATGTACGCTGTATATATGTATGAGACCTGTGTACGCTGTATATATGTATGGGCGCTGTATATATGTATGGGCTCTGTGCAAGCTGCATATATGTATGACTTCTGTGTATGGTGTATATATGTATGAGCTCTGTGTCAGCTGTATATATGAATGTATGAGCTATGTGTAAGCTGTATATATGTATGTATGAGCTATGTGTACGCTGTATATATGTAAGCTGTATATATGCATGAGCTCTGTGTAAGCTGTATATATGCATGAGCTCTGTGTAAGCTGTATATATGTATGAGCCCTGTGTATGCTGTATATATGTATGAGCCCTGTGTACGCTGTATATATGTAAGCTGTATATATGCATGAGCTCAGTGTAAACTTTATATATGCATGAGCTCTGTGTAAGCTGTATATATGTATGAGCCCTGTGTATGCTGTATATATGTATGAGCCCTGTGTACGCTGTATATATGTAAGCTGTATATATGCATGAGCTCTGTGTAAGCTGTATATATGCATGAGATCTGTGTAAGCTGTATATATGTATGTATGAGCTGTATATATGTATGTATGAGCTATGTGTAAGCTGTATATATGTATGTATGAGCTATGTGTATGCTGTATATATGTAAGCTGTATATATGCATGAGCTCTGTGTACGCTGTATATATGTATGTATGAGCTATGTTTACGCTGTATATATGTATGTATGAGCTATGTGTACATTGTATATATGTATGTATGCGCTGTATATATGTATGTATGAGCTATGTGTAAGCTGTATATATGTATGTACGAGATCTGTGTAAGCTTTATATATGTATGTACGAGCTCTGTGTATGCTGTATATATGTATGTACGAGCTCTGTGCAAGCTGTATGTACGAACTATGTGTATACTGTATATATGTAAGCTGTATATATGCATGCGCTCTGTGTAAGCTGTATATGTATGTACGAGCTCTGTGTAAGCGGTATATATGTATGTACGAGCTCTGTGTAAGCTGTATATATGTAAGCTGTATATATGCATGAGCTCTGTGTACGCTGGGCATATGTATGAGCTCTGTGTATGCTGTATATATGTATGTATGAGCTATGTGTACATTGTATATATGTATGTATGCGCCCTGTGTACGTTGTATATATGTATGTATGAGCTATGTGTACTTTGTATATATGTATGTATGCGCTGTATATATGTATGTATGAGCTATGTGTAAGCTGTATATATGTATGTATGAGCTTTGTGTACGCTGTATATATGTATGTATGAACTATGTGTAAGCTGTATATATGTATGTATGAGCTATGTGTACATTGTATATATGTATGTATGCGCTGTATGTATGAGCTATGTGTAAGCTGTATATATGTATGTATGAGCTCTGTGTACGCTGTATATATGTATGTATGAGCTGTGTACGCTGTATATATGTATGTATGAGCTGTGTAGGCTGTATATATGTATGTATGAGCTGTGTACGCTGTATATATGTATGTATGAGCTGTGTGTACGTTGAATATGTATGTATGAGCTGTGTAGGCTGTATATATGTATGTATGAGCTCTGTGTACGCTGTATATATGAGCTATGTGTACATTGTATATATGTATGTATGAGCTGTGTAGGCTGTATATATGTATGTATGAGCTATGAGTAAGCTGTATATATGTATGTATGAGCTATGTGTACGCTGTATATATGTATGTATGAGCGATGTACGCTGTATATATGTATGTATGAGCTATGTGTACGCTGTATATATGTATGTATGAGCTCTGTGTACGTTGAATATGTATGTATGAGCTGTGTAGGCTGTATATATGTATGTATGAGCTCTGTGTACGCTGTATATATGTATGTATGAGCTGTGTGTACGCTGTATATATGTATGTATGTATGAGCTGTTTGTACGCTGTATATATGTATGTATGAGTTGTGTACGCTGTATATATGTATGTATGAGCTATGTGTACGCTGTATATATGTATGTATGATCTATGTGTAAGATGGGCATATGTATGAGCTCTGTGTACGCCGTATATATGTATGTATGAGCTATGTGTACGCTGTATATATGTATGTATGTATGTATGAGCTGTGTGTACGCTGTATATATGTATGTATGAGCTGTGTAAGCTGTATATATGTATGTATGAGCTATGTGTACGCTGTATATATGTATGTATGAGCTATGTGTAAGCTGGGCATATGTATGAGCTCTGTGTAAGCTGTATATATGTATGTATGAGCCCTGTGTACGCTGTATATATGTATGTATGAGCTATGTGTAAGCTGTTTATATGTATGTATGAGCTATGTGTAAGCTGGGCATATGTATGAGCTCTGTGTAAGCTGTATATATGTATGTATGAGCCCTGTGTACGCTGTATATATGTATGTATGAGCTATGTGTACATTGTATATATGTATGTATGCGCTCTGTGTACGCTGTATATATGTATGTATGAGCTATGTGTAAGCTGTATATATGTATGTATGAGCTCTGTTTACGCTGTATATATGTATGTATGAGCTCTGTTTACGCTGTATATATGTATGTATGAGCTATGTGTACGCTGTATATATGTATGTATGAGCTATGTGTACGCTGTATATATATGTATGAGCTCTGTGTAAGCTGTTTATATGTATGTATGAGCACTGTGTACGCTGTATATATGTATGTATGAGCTATGTGTAAGCTGTATGTATGAGCTATGTGTACACTGTATATATGTATGTATGAGCTCTGTGTACGCTGTATATATGTATGAGCTCTGTGTAAGCTGTTTATATGTATATATGAACTCTGTGTACGCTGTATATATGTATGTATGAGCTCTGTGTAGGCTGTATATATGTATGTATGAGCGATGTATGTATGAGCGATGTACGCTGTATATATGTATGTATGAGCTATGTGTACGCTGTATATATGTATGTATGAGCTCTGTGTAAGTTGAATATGTATGTATGAGCTGTGTAGGTTGTATATATGTATGTATGAGCTCTGTGTACGCTGTATATATGTATGTATGTATGACCTGTGTGAACGCTGTATATATGTATGTATGTAAGAGCTGTGTGTACGCTGTATATTTGTATGTATGAGCTGTGTACGCTGTATATATGTATATATGAGCTATGTGTACGCTGTATATATGTATGTATGATCTATGTGTAAGCTGGGCATATGTATGAGCTCTGTGTAAGCTGTATATATGTATGTATGAGCCCTGTGTACGCTGTATATATGAGCTATGTGTACGCTGTATATATGTATGTATGTATGTATGAGCTGTGTGTACGCTGTGTATATGTATGTATGAGCCCTGTGTATGCTGTATATATGTATGCATGAGCTATGTGTATGCTGTATATATGTATGTATGAGCTGTGTACGCTGTATATATGTATGTATGAGCTATGTGTACCCTGTATATATGTATGTATGAGCTATGTGTAAGCTGGGCATATGTATGAGCTCTGTGTAAGCTGTATATATGTATGTATGAGCCCTGTGTACGCTGTATATATGTATGTATGTATGAGCTATTTGTAAGCTGGGCATATGTATGAGCTCTGTGTAAGCTGTATGTATGTATGTATGAGCCCTGTGTACGCTGTATATATGTATGTATGAGCTATGTGTACATTGTTTATATGTATGTATGCATTCTGTGTACGCTGTATATATGTATGAATGAGCTATGTGTAAGCTGTATATATGTATGTATGAGCTCTGTGTAAGCTGTTTATATGTATGTATGAGCTATGTGTAAGCTGGGCATATGTATGAGCTCTGTGTAAGCTGTATATATGTATGTATGAGCCCTGTGTACCCTGTATGTATGAGCTATGTGTAAATTGTATATATGTATGTATGCGCTCTGTGTACGCTGTATATATGTATGTATGAGCTATGTGTAAGCTGTATATATGTATGTATGAGCTCTGTTTACGCTGTATATATGTATGTATGAGCTATGTGTACGCTGTATATATGTATGTATGAGCTATGTTTACATTGTATATATGTATGTATGAGCTCTGTGTACGTTGAATATGTATGTATGAGCTGTGTAGGCTGTATGTATGTATGTATGAGCTCTGTGTACGCTGTATATATATGTATGAGCTCTGTGTAAGCTGTATATATGCATGAGCTATGTGTAAGCTGTTTATATGTATGTATGAGCTCTGTGTAAGCTGTATATATGTATGTATGCGCTCTGTGTACGCTGTATATATGTATGTATGAGCTCTGTGTAAGCTGTATATATGTATATATGAGCTCTGTGTAAGCTATATATATGTATGTATGAGCTATATGTACGCTGTATATATGTATGTATGAACTCTGTGTAAGCTGTATATATGTATGTATGAGATATGTGTACACTGTATATATGTATGTATGAGCTCTATGTATATATGTATGAGCTCTGTGTAAGCTGTTTATATGTATGTATGAGCACTGTGTACGCTGTATATATGTATGTATGAGCTATGTGTAAGCTGTATGTATGAGCTATGTGTACACTGTATATATGTATGTATGAGCTCTGTGTACGCTGTATATATGTATGAGCTCTGTGTAAGCTGTTTATATGTATGTATGAGCTCTGTGTAAGCTGTATATATGTATGTATGAGCTATGTGTACACTGTATATATGTATGTATGAGCTCTGTGTACGCTGTATATATGTATGAGCTCTGTGTAAGCTGTTTATATGTATATATGAACTCTGTGTACGCTGTATATATGTATGTATGAGCTCTGTGTAAGTTGTATATATGTATGTATGAGCGATGTACGCTGTATATATGTATGTATGTATGAGCTATGTGTACGCTGTATATATGCATGTATGAGCTCTGTGTACGTTGCATATGTATGCATGAGCTGTGTAGGCTGTATATATATATGTATGTATGAGCTCTGTGTACGCTGTATATATGTATGTATGTATGACCTGTGTGTACGCTGTATATATGTATGTATGTATGAGCTGTGTGTACGCTGTATATATGTATGTATGAGCTGTGTACGCTGTATATATGTATGTATGAGCTATGTGTACGCTGGGCATATGTATGAGCTCTGTGTAAGCTGTATATATGTATGTATGAGCCCTGTGTACCCTGTATGTATGAGCTATGTGTACATTGTATATATGTATGTATGCGCTCTGTGTACGCTGTATATATGTATGTATGAGCTATGTGTAAGCTGTATATATGTATGTATGAGCTCTGTTTACGCTGTATATATGTATGTATGAGCTATGTGTACGCTGTATATATGTATGTATGAGCTATGTTTACATTGTATATATGTATGTATGAGCTCTGTGTACGTTGAATATGTATGTATGAGCTGTGTAGGCTGTATATATGTATGTATGAGCTCTGTTTACGCTGTATATATATGTATGAGCTCTGTGTAAGCTGTATATATTCATGAGCTATGTGTAAGCTGTTTATATGTATGTATGAGCTCTGTGTAAGCTGTATATATGTATGTATGCGCTCTGTGTACGCTGTATATATGTATGTATGTATGAGCTCTGTGTAAGCTGTATATATGTATATATGAGCTCTGTGTAAGCTATATATATGTATGTATGAGCAATATGTACGCTGTATATATGTATGTATGAACTCTGTGTAAGCTGTATATATGTATGTATGAGATATGTGTACACTGTATATATGTATGTATGAGCTCTGTGTATATATGTATGAGCTCTGTGTAAGCTGTTTAGATGTATGTATGAGCACTGTGTACGCTGTATATATGTATGTATGAGCTATGTGTAAGCTGTATGTATGAGCTATGTGTACACTGTATATATGTATGTATGAGCTCTGTCTGTGTACGCTGTATATATGTATGAGCTCTGTGTAAGCTGTTTATATGTATGTATGAGCTCTGTGTAAGCTGTATATATGTATGTATGAGCTATGTGTACACTGTATATATGTATGTATGAGCTCTGTGTACGCTGTATATATGTATGAGCTCTGTGTAAGCTGTTTATATGTATATATGATCTGTGTACGCTGTATATATGTATGTATGAGCGATGTACGCTGTATATATGTATGTATGTATGAGCTATGTGTACGCTGTATATATGTATGTATGAGCTCTGTGTACGTTGAATATTTATGCATGAGCTGTGTAGGCTGTATATATATATGTATGTATGAGATCTGTGTACGCTGTATATATGTATGTATGTATGACCTGTGTGTACGCTGTATATATGTATGTATGTATGAGCTGTGTGTACGCTGTATATATGTATGTATGAGCTGTGTACGCTGTATATATGTATGTATGAGCTATGTGTACGCTGTATATATGTATGTATGATCTATGTGTAAGCTGGGCATATGTATGAGCTCTGTGTAAGCTGTATATATGTATGTATGAGCCCTGTGTACGCTGTATATATGTATGTATGAGCTATGTGTACGCTGTATATATGTATGTATGTATGTATGTATGAGCTGTGTGTACGCTGTGTATATGTATGTATGAGCCCTTTGTATGCTGTATATATGTATGCATGAGCTATGTGTACGCTGTATATATGTATGTATGTATGAGCTGCGTGTACGCTGTATATATGTATGTATGAGCTGTGTACGCTGTATATATGTATGTATGAGCTATGTGTACCCTGTATATATGTATGTATGAGCTATGTGTAAGCTGGGCATATGTATGAGCTCTGTGTAAGCTGTATATATGTATGTATGAGCCCTGTGTACGCTGTATATATGTATGTATGAGCTATGTGTAAGCTGGGCATATGTATGAGATCTGTGTAAGCTGTATGTATGAGCCCTGTGTACGCTGTATATATGTATGTATGAGCTATGTGTACATTGTATATATGTATGTATGAGCTCTGTGTACGCTGTATATATGTATGTATGAGCTATGTGTAAGCTGTATATATGTATGTATGAGCTCTGTTTAAGCTGTATATATGTATGTATGAGCTATGTGTAAGCTGGGCATATGTATGAGCTCTGTGTAAGCTGTATATATGTATGTATGAGCCCTGTGTACGCTGTATATATGTATGTATGAGCTATGTGTACATTGTATATATGTATGTATGCGCTCTGTGTACGCTGTATATATGTAGGTATGAGCTATGTGTAAGCTGTATATATGTATGTAAGAGCTCTGTTTACGCTGTATATATGTATGTATGAGCTATGTGTACGCTGTATATATGTATGTATGAGCTATGTGTACGCTGTATATATGTATGTATGATCTATGTGTAAGCTGGGCATATGTATGAGCTCTGTGTAAGCTGTATATATGTATGTATGAGCCCTGTGTACGCTGTATATATGTATGTATGAGCTATGTGTACGCTGTATATATGTATGTATGTATGAGCTGTGTGTACGCTGTGTATATGTATGTATGAGCCCTGTGTATGCTGTATATATGTATGCATGATCTATGTGTACGCTGTATATAGGTATGTATGTATGAGCTGCGTGTACGCTGTATATATGTATGTATGAGCTGTGTACGCTGTATATATGTATGTATGAGCTATGTGTACCCTGTATATATGTATGTATGAGCTATGTGTAAGCTGGGCATATGTATGAGCTCTGTGTAAGCTGTATATATGTATGTATGAGCCCTGTGTACGCTGTATATATGTATGTATGAGCTATGTGTAAGCTGGGCATATGTATGAGCTCTGTGTAAGCTGTATGTATGAGCCCTGTGTACGCTGTATATATGTATGTATGAGCTATGTGTACATTGTATATATGTATGTATGAGCTCTGTGTAAGCTGTATATATGTATGTATGAGCTATGTGTAAGCTGGGCATATGTATGAGCTCTGTTTACGCTGTATATATTTATGTATGAGCTATGTGTACGCTGTATATATGTATGTATGAGCTATGTGTACATTGTATATATGTATGTATGAGCTCTGTGTACGTTGAATATATATGTATGAGCTCTGTGTAAGCTGTATATATGCATGAGCTATGTGTAAGCTGTTTATATGTATGTATGAGCTCTGTGTAAGCTGTATATATGTATGTATGAGCTCTGTGTACGCTGTATATATGTATGTATGAGCTCTGTGTAAGCTGTATATATGTATGTATGAGCTCTGTGTAAGCTGTATATATGTATGTATGAGCTCTGTGTAAGCTGTATATATGTATGTATGAGATATGTGTACACTGTATATATGTATGTATGAGCTCTATGTATGCTGTATATATGTATGAGCTCTGTGTAAGCTGTTTATATGTATGTATGAGCACTGTCTACGCTGTATATATGTATGTATGAGCTCTGTGTAAGCTGTATGTATGAGCTATGTGTACACTGTATATATGTATGTATGTATGAGCTCTGTGTACGCTGTATATATGTATGAACTCTGTGTAAGCTGTTTATATGTATGTATGAGCTCTGTGTAAGCTGTATATATGTATGTATGAGCTATGTGTACACTGTATATATGTATGTATGAGCTATGTGTACGCTGTATATATGTATGAGCTCTGTGTAAGCTGTTTATATGTATATATGAACTATGTGTACTCTATATATATGTATGTATGAGCTCTGTGTAAGCTGTATATATGTATGTATGAGCTATGTGTGGAAGCTGTATATATGTATGTATGAGCTCTGTGTAAACTGTATATATGTATGTATGAGCTGTGTGGAAGCTGTATATATGTGTGAGCTCTGTGTAAGCTGTATATATGTATGGGCTCTGTGCAAGCTGCATATATGTATGACTTCTGTGTATGGTGTATATATGTATGAGCTCTGTGTAAGCTGTATATATGTATGTATGAGCTATGTGTAAGCTGTATATATGTATGTATGAGCTATGTGTACGCTGTATATATGTAAGCTGTCTGTATATATGTAAGCTGTATATATGCATGAGCTCTGTGTACGCTGTATATATGTATGAGCCCTGTGTACGCTGTATATATGTAAGCTGTATATATGCATGAGCTCTGTGTAAGCTGTATATATGCATGAGCTCTGTGTAAGCTGTATATATGTATGTATGAGCTATGTGTAAGCTGTATATATGTATGTATGAGCTATGTGTATGCTGTATATATGTAAGCTGTATATATGCCTGAGCTCTGTGTACGCTGTATATATGCATGAGCTCTGTGTAAGCTGTATATATGCATGAGCTCTGTGTACGCTGTATATATGCATGAGCCCTATGTACGCTGTATATATGTATGAGCCCTGTGTACGCTGTATATATGTAAGCTGTATATATGTATGTATGAGCTATGTGTAAGCTGTATATATGTATGTATGAGCTATGTGTACGCTGTATATATGTAAGCTGTATATATGTATGAGCCCTGTGTACGCTGTATATATGTATGAGCCTTGTGTACACTGTATATATGTATGAGCCCTGTGTACGCTATATATATGTATGAGCCCTGTGTACGCTGTATATATGTATGAGCCCTGTGTACGCTGTATATATGTAAGCGGTATATATGTATGTATGAGTTATGTGTAAGCTGTATATATGTATGTATGAGCTATGTGTACGCTGTATATGTGTATGAGCTATGTGTATGCTGTATATGTGTATGCTGTATATGTTTAAGCTGTATATATGTATGAGCCCTGTGTACGCTATATATATGTATGAGCCCTGTGTACGCTGTATATATGTATGAGCCCTGTGTAAGCTGTATATATGTATGTATGAGCTCTGTGTAAGCTGTATGTATGTATGAGCTCTGTGTGGAAGCTGTATATATGTATGTATGAGCTCTGTGTAAACTGTATATATGTATGTATGAGCTGTGTGGAAGCTGTATATATGTATGAGCTCTGTGTAAGCTGTATATATGTATGGGCTCTGTGCAAGCTGCATATATGTATGACTTCTGTGTATGGTGTATATATGTATGAGCTCTGTGTAAGCTGTATATATGTATGTATGAGCTATGTGTAAGCTGTATATATGTATGTATGAGCTATGTGTACGCTGTATATATGTAAGCTGTCTGTATATATGTAAGCTGTATATATGCATGAGCTCTGTGTACGCTGTATATATGTATGAGCCCTGTGTACGCTGTATATATGTAAGCTGTATATATGCATGAGCTCTGTTTAAGCTGTATATATGCATGAGCTCTGTGTAAGCTGTATATATGTATGTATGAGCTATGTGTAAGCTGTATATATGTATGTATGTATGAGCTATGTGTATGCTGTATATATTTAAGCTGTATATATGCCTGAGCTCTGTGTACGCTGTATATATGCATGAGCTCTGTGTAAGCTGTATATATGCATGAGCTCTGTGTACGCTGTATATATGCATGAGCCCTATGTACGCTGTATATATGTATGAGCCCTGTGTACGCTGTATATATGTAAGCTGTATATATGTATGTATGAGCTATGTGTACGCTGTATATATGTAAGCTGTATATATGTATGAGCCCTGTGTACGCTGTATATATGTATGAGCCCTGTGTACACTGTATATATGTATGAGCCCTGTGTACGCTATATATATGTATGAGCCCTGTGTACGCTGTATATATGTATGAGCCCTGTGTACGCTGTATATATGTAAGCTGTATATATGTATGTATGAGTTATGTGTAAGCTGTATATATGTATGTATGAGCTATGTGTACGCTGTATATGTGTATGAGCTATGTGTATGCTGTATATGTGTATGCTGTATATATGTAAGCTGTATATATGTATGAGCCCTGTGTACGCTATATATATGTATGAGCCCTGTGTACGCTGTATATATGTATGAGCCCTGTGTAAGCTGTATATATGTATGAGCCCTGTGTACGCTGTATATATGTATGAGCCCTGTGTACGCTGTATATATGTATGAGCCCTGTGTACGCTGTATATATGTATGAGCCCTGTGTACGCTGTATATATGTATGAGCCCTGTGTACGCTGTATATATGTATGAGCCCTGTGTACGCTGTATATATGTATGAGCCCTGTGTACGCTGTATATATGTATGAGCCCTGTGTACGCTGTATATATGTATGAGCCCTGTGTACGCTGTATATATGTATGAGCCCTGTGTACGCTGTATATATGTATGAGCCCTGTGTACGCTGTATATATGTATGAGCCCTGTGTACGCTGTATATATGTATGAGCCCTGTGTACGCTGTATACATGTATGAGCCCTGTGTACGCTGTATATGTGTATGAGCTATGTGTACACTGTATATATGTAAGCTGTATATATGTATGAGCCCTGTGTACGCTGTATATATGTATGAGCTATGTGTACGCTGTATATATGTATGAGCCCTGTGTACGCTATATATATGTATGAGCCCTGTGTACGCTGTATATATGTATGAGCCCTGTTTACGCTGTATATATGTATGAGCCCTGTGTACGCTGTATATGTGTATGAGCTATGTGTACACTGTATATATGTAAGCTGTATATATGTATGAGCCCTGTGTACGCTGTATATATGTAAGCTGTATATATGTATGAGTCCTGTGTACGCTGTATATATGTAAGCTGTATATATGTATGAGCCCTGTGTATGCTGTATATATGTAAGCTGTATATATGTATGAGCCCTGTGTACGCTGTATATATGTAAGCTGTATATATGTATGTATGAGCTCTGTGTAAGCTGTATATATGTATGTATGAGCTCTGTGTAAGCTGTATATATGTATGTATGAGCTATATGTACGCTGTATATATGTATGTATGAGCTCTGTGTAAGCTGTATATATGAATGTATGAGCACTGTGTACGCTGTATATATGTATGCATGAGCTCTGTGTAAGCTGTATGTATGAGCTATGTGTACACTGTATATATGTATGTATGAGCTCTGTGTACGCTGTATATATGTATGAGCTCTGTGTAAGCTGTATATATGTATGTATGAGCTCTGTGTAAGCTGTATATATGTATGTATGAGCTATGTGTACACTGTATATATGTATGTATGAGCTCTGTGTACGCTGTATATATGTATGAGCTCTGTGTAAGCTGTTTATATATGAACTCTGTGTACGCTGTATATATGTATGTATGAGCTCTGTGTAAGCTGTATATATGTATGTATGAGCTCTGTGTGGAAGCTGTATATATGTATGTATGAGCTCTGTGTAAACTGTATATATGTATGTATGAGCTGTGTGGAAGCTGTATATATGTATGAGCTCTGTGTAAGCTGTATATATGTATGTATGAGCTCTGTGTGGAAGCTGTATATATGTATGTATGAGCTCTGTGTAAGCTGTATATATGTATGTATGAGCTGTGTGGAAGCTGTATATATGTATGAGCTCTGTGTACGCTATATATATGTATGTTGTATATATGTATAAGCTCTGTGTGGAAGCTGTATATATGTATGTATGAGCTCTGTGTACGCTGTATATATGTATGAGCTCTGTGTAAGCTGTTTATATATATATATGAACTCTGTGTACGCTGTATATATGTATGTATGAGCTCTGTGTAAGCTGTATATATGTATGTAGGAGCTCTGTGTGGAAGCTGTATATATGTATGTATGAGCTCTGTGTAAACTGTATATATGTATGTATGAGCTGTGTGGAAGCTGTATATATGTATGAGCTCTGTGTAAGCTGTATATATGTATGTATGAGCTCTGTGTGGAAGCTGTATATATGTATGTATGAGCTCTGTGTAAGTTGTATATATGTATGTTTGAACTCTGTGTAAGCTGTATATATGTATGAGCTCTGTGTGCGCTATATATATGTATGTTGTATATATGTATAAGCTCTGTGTAAGCTGTATATATGTATGAGCTCTGTGTAAGCTATATATGTATTAGCTCTGTGTACGCTGTATATGCGTATGCTGTATATATGCATGAGCTCTGTGTAAGCTGTATATATGCATGGGCTCTGTGTAAGCTGTATATATGTATGAGCTCTCTGTAAGCTGTATATATGTATGAGCTCTGTGTACGCTGTATATACGTACGCTGTATATATGCATGATCTATGTGTAAGCTGTATATATGCATGGGCTCTGTGTAAGCTGTATATATGCATGAGCTATGTGTAAGCTGTATATATGCATGAGCTCTGTGTACGCTGTATATCTGCATGAGCTCTGTGTAAACTGTATATATGCATGAGCTCTGTGTAAGCTGTTTATCATCGAAAAATAAAATATGTTTATGAATGTTGGTTTTTTTATGGGTTTTAAACTCAATTGGATACTCCAGTAGAAAGACACAGGGCATCACCCGTGACTATTTAAGCTAATAATGAAATAAACGGCTTACCTTGGATCAAAACAATGTACATCGCAACCAAACTCTTCAACCACTGCCATGTCAAAATCAAACATGTTGTTGATTCTAAAAACACAAACAGTTATTATTATTACTATATTTCGGGTTTTACGCCTGCATCAGCACCATTTCGCCGGCGGGCAGTTTACTTAACAACACCTTTCCTGGGCAGGCTCCAGCGGTTAACCAATACGTGGGTGTGGGTGGGTGAAGATAGCAGGGGGTAGTGGCATTTCAGCAGTGAGCGGGGTAATCTAGTAGCTGTGGGTGGGTGAAGATAGCAGGGGGTAGTGGCATTTCAGCAGTGAGCGGAGTAATCTAGTAGCTGTGGTTGGGTGAAGATAGCAGGGGGTAGTGGCATTTCAGCAGTGAGCGGGGTAATCTAGTAGCTGTGGGTGGGTGAAGATAGCAGGGGGTAGTGGCATTTCAGCAGTGAGCGGCGTAATCTAGTAGCTGTGGTTGGGTGAAGATAGCAGGGGGTAGTGGCATTTCAGCAGTGAGCGGAGTAATCTAGTAGCTGTGGGTGGGTGAAGATAGAAGGGAGCAGTGGGTAGTGTAATTCAGCAGTGAGCGGTGTAATCTAGTAGATGTGGGTGGGTGAAGATAGCAGGGAGCAGTGGGTAGTGTAATTCAGTAGTGAGCGGTGTAATCTAGTAGCTGTGGGTGGGTGAAGATAGCAGGGAGCAGTGGGTAGTGTAATTCAGCAGTGAGCGGAGTAATCTAGTAGATGTGGGTGGGTGAAGATAGAAGGGAGCAGTGGATAGTGTCATTTCAGCAGTGAGCGGAGTAATCTAGTAGCTGTGGGTGGGTGAAGATAGAAGGGAGCAGTGGGTAGTGTACTTCAGCAGTGAGCGGAGTAATCTAGTAGCTGTGGGTGGGTGAAGATAGCAGGGAGCAGTGGGTAGTGTAATTCAGCAGTGAGCGGAGTAATCTAGTAGCTGTGGGTGGGTGAAGAGAGCAGGGAGCAGTGGGTAGTGTAATTCAGTAGTGAGCGGAGTAAGCTAGTAGCTGTGGGTGGGTGAAGATAGAAGGGAGCAGTGGGTAGTGTAATTCAGTATAGTGAGCGGAGTAATCTAGTAGATGTGGGTGGGTGAAGATAGCAGGGAGCGGTGGTTAGTATAATTCAGTAGTGAGCGGAGTAATCTAGTAGCTGTGGGTGGTTGAAGATAGAAGGGAGCAGTGGGTAGTGTAATTCAGTAGTGAGCGGAGTAATCTAGTAGCTGTGGGTGGGTGAAGAGAACAGGGAGCGGTGGTTAGTATAATTCAGCAGTGAGCGGAGCAATCTAGTAGATGTGGGTGGGTGAAGATAGCAGGGAGCGGTGGTTAGTATGATTCAGCAGTGAGCGGAGTAATCTAGTAGCTGTGGGTGGGTGAAGATAGCAGGGAGCAGTGGGTGGTGTAATTCAGTAGTGAGCGGAGTAATCTAGTAGCGAATGATCTGTAAATGCAGTCTACCCAAAATAAATTAAAAATTAAAAATATATGTTTCGAAAATTCTTTATTGGTCGGTTGGATAACCGGAAACACGACGTGTTGGTTTACTTCAGGTGTGATTTAGCGATTAGCGACTCATTCTAGTTCTGTACTGCACTGCACTGCTTGGCAATCAGCAGCGGGGAAATGTACGTGCGGTGTATTCCAGAAGTGGATAGTGCAATTAATCTAGCGTAGTGTTTTCTAGTAGTGACTGTGTAAATGCAAATCGAACAAATAAATAATATTAAAAAGAAAAATATAATTATTTTTAATATACTATTATTATTTTTAATAAAAAATACATTCAATTTATTTTTCGAAAATTGTTTACTGGTATATTAGGTAACCGGAAATAAGCCAATTAGGCTTTACTTCCAACAATGAGCGGTGTGATTTAGCGACTCATTCCAATTATGTATTGATGGCATTGAGAAGTGGGGGAATGTACTGTATTCTAGTAATAAATGATAGGCACATGCACATTTTCAAGAATTTTTTTTGATTTTGTTGCCATACTGGCTTTTCTGGCAATGGGATGGATAATGTACGAGCTGTGAAATTCAGCAACGAGTGGTGTATTCTAGTAATGAATGCTGGGCACATGCACATTTTCAGGGGAAAAATAAAATAATAATAAACATTATTTCTGATTTGTTTTGCCATACTGGCTTTTCTGGCATTGAGCAGTGGGGTAATGTACGAGCGGTGTAATTCAGCAGCGAGTGTTGAATTCTAGGAATGAATGATGGGCACATGCAAGCACACCGCTGAAATTAACCGAATTGCATTGTTTCCTGTTACCCAACAGACCCTTAAAGAATTTTCGAAAACAAATAAAAAATTATTTTAAAAAATATGATTACACCACCATCTGCCAACAGTACTGGAAAGAGTCGCTCATTCCTCAAATAAAGCTTAATTGGTTGGCTTCCGGTTAGCCAACCGAAACTTAAAAACATTTTTTAAAAAATGATGTATTATTTTTCTTTTCTCGAACATTTGAATTTACACAAACTATTTCTACGAACAATCTCTACCCTCAATTTATAGTCTCGTCCAACACAACTACTGACCGCCACTAGGGCAATGCTAATCGTAATATGAAAGTCCGCATACCCAAATGAATACACGAGACAAGGGGCCTGGGGTTTGTAACGCTCGTCTATGCAAATCTCCTTGCCACCGTCTTTCAGGCTGCCAACTCGAACAATATCTCTACACAGAATCTGCAGCATGTTGACATACCTGAAACAATGAAACCGTGCGTTTGCTTTAGGGGTTTAGTATATACAAATTTATTTTAGCTCGATTGCGAAACAAGTTGCTACAACTTATATTGATCACTCTCGATACCTCATCCCTGGTGGAATCCAAATGCCTTGCCTATGGGCACAATCGTACCGGGCTACAGTGGTGAGAAGCGAGTGCGCTAACAATTAACCGCGCTAATCGGACAGACGAAAAGTTACACCGACAGCCTCATTCATATGGTGACTACCCATGTATTATTTGGGGAGGAAGAACCCGGTGCCCCTCTAAGCCGAATGACCACATGATCAGAAATAACATTCGCATTAGAGAGGTTTTCATTTCTCTGGAAATTAACAGCAGGGCTCATTCTAGAGGGCGATTTGGGCGAAATAGTCAGCCTAGGGACCCTGACTTCCCTTGAGGACCCCACTACTTCTATTCAAATGTTGTATTTACTGTGCATTGTAACCAGATTTTGTTGAAATGTATTAAATAATACCATTAAGGGCACGATGGCACGCTTTCTCACTTATCCCAACAATTATGACAGAGTAAGAGCCCGGTAACAGGTCAACTATGCAGTGCTTAATGGAAAGATAAATCAGTTTGTTAGTTAATAAAGAACCGAATAGTTTTTAAACCTAGATAGCTGAAAGATGTCTGTTTCATAGAATCCAGTTTCTTATTTGATTACGTTGCTGTAAGTAGTACATGCGTCTCTTTGGGTGTTGTGTATACGTCATCACTTGTTGCGTATACGTCATCACTATAGAGCCTATTGATGATATATCGCGCAACTACCGATCTCTTTGGTTGTTGCGTATACGCCACCACTACCGAGCTCTTTACTTGTTGTGTATACGCGTCACTATTGGTAATAGCTTTATAAATAGCTATCTCGTACCATTCTATAAATATAGACTACGAACCGATCCATAAATAACCAACGCTTCTATATAAATATAGTCCGATTAGAACAGTCTCAGTACTCAAGCGGCTTCAACGAATATACGGGTAAGTTCATTATATTATTCGAGCTAGGCGTACGTTTTTATCGAGTAAGAAATCATAATTACAAACTTAACCTATGTACGAAAATGAATAATATATATAGTTACGTATACTTCCATAAAAACGCGATAAATTATTAATAATCCGTAATATACGTTTTAGAATGGCATGTCACTAGACATAGCCATAGCGTATATGAAACACGAATAAAATACACGTATTTTATCGTATAGAGTGAAACAACTATTAATATAAATGTCTAATACGTGTTGTTCCATGCCCTGTAACATAATTAACTGAATCCAAGCGGTATGAGGTTATATGTTTGTCAGGTGACCCTAAATAACCTTATCTAGAAATGCGAGAGAAATACACGGAACCCAGATACAACAGTACGATACATCTCAGTTTAAGCAACTCCCCCAACACCAGCAGTACACACAATGAAGGCTAAATTCGTTTACATCAGTATTTACTACAAAATACGTCATTAGTTGCCTGGAATGCCATAGAAATACTTAAGCACTGAACCAAACACTGACGCAGGTAATTATAAAACCCGTCTGATGGCTATCTCCGAATAAATCCTATGATTTAGTATGACCCACGTTAATTCTCTGCTCGGAATGCCTCCAATAATGAATCCAAACTGTATGAGGTTATATGGTTGCCAGTTGACCCTAAATAACCTTATCTGGGAAATGCGAGAAAAATTTATAACCATCACCATCTCAGTAGGTACGCAACATGACATCGAAGTAATTAATACGTTTACATACAGAGGTTGCTCTCACATGACAACTGA
>CM026391.1:82089015-82127672 GCA_014843695.1 Archivesica marissinica
TCAGTTGTCATGTGAGAGCAACCTCTGTATGTAAACGTATTAATTACTTCGATGTCATGTTGTGTACCTACTGCGATAGTGATGGTTATAAATTTTTCTCGCATTTCCCAGATAAGGTTATTTAGGGTCAACTGGCAACCATATAACCTCATACCGCTTGGATTCATTATTGGAGGCATTCCGAGCAGAGAATTAACGTGGGTCATACTAAATCATAGGATTTATTCGGAGATAGCCATCAGACGGGTTTTATAATTACCTGCGTCAGTGTTTGGTTCAGTGCTTAAGTATTTCTATGGCATTCCAGGCAACTAATGACGTATTTTGTAGTAAATACTGATACAAACGGATTTAGCCTTCATTTTGTGTATTGCTGGTGTTGGGGGAGTTGCTTAAACTGAGATGTATCGTACTGTTGTAGCTGGGTTCCGTGTATTTCTCTCGCATTTCTAGATAAGGTTATTTAGGGTCACCTGACAAACATATAACCTCATACCGCTTGGATTCAGTTAATTATGTTACAGGGCATGGAACAACACGTATTAGACATTTATATTAATAGTTGTTTCACTCTATACGATAAAATACGTGTATTTTATTCGTGTTTCATATACGCTATGGCTATGTCTAGTGACATGCCATTCTAAAACGTATATTACGGATTATTAATAATTTATCGCGTTTTTATGGAAGTATACGTAACTATATATATTATTCATTTTCGTACATAGGTTAAGTTTGTAATTATGATTTCTTACTCGATAAAAACGTACGCCTAGCTCGAATAATATAATGAACTTACCCGTATATTCGTTGAAGCCGCTTGAGTACTGAGACTGTTCTAATCGGACTATATTTATATAGAAGCGTTGGTTATTTATGGATCGGTTCGTAGTCTATATTTATAGAATGGTACGAGATAGCTATTTATAAAGCTATTACCAATAGTGACGCGTATACACAACAAGTAAAGAGCTCGGTAGTGGTGGCGTATACGCAACAACCAAAGAGATCGGTAGTTGCGCGATATATCATCAATAGGCTCTATAGTGATGACGTATACGCAACAAGTGATGACGTATACACAACACCCAAAGAGACGCATGTACTCTGCTGTATATCAATTAAGGTGGTAAATTACTGATGAAAATGTACATTTTTAAAATCTGTTTGGCATTCGCAAAAAAGGGTTCCGGTTTATCGATATTATATTACATTGAATAATGATTTGCTCGTTTCCTTTTGGAGTTTAAAGTCGCACAAACAGCTTATGTCACGGGTGGGCACCCGGATAGAGCCACTGACCTACTTGACCTCACTTGAAATAATTCGACATCTCCAGTTGGATGCGAACCTACAGCGGTGAGGGGCGAGTGATTTAATATCAAATACCTAAACCACCCAGCCGGGATGGCCCCCTCACAATAGACACATTCGAGACCAAGACGTGTGTTCTATTTTAGAGGGTTTCCGGTTTAGAGTTGTTTCCGATTTGAATTCCGTCGGACCGAACAAAATACTTCGACATAACCGAAGTTTGACTTAACGAAATTCGATATAAACATATCCAGTTATGTGTAAAATGATAGTGTCTGAAACGGGACTTTGATCCGACTACGGGATAACCGGATAATTCGACATATAGTATAACGGTGCTCTAGATATGTTTGTAAATGTCATACTTCCAGTATATTCTCAGTAGTGTTGTCTCGTCATGCGTCGCCAAAACACCATCAGACGGAATTCTAGCGTATTCAGGCAAGCCTTTTTCGTCATCGCGTGTAACACTGTGTTCCTGATTCCGGGCACTGTCTCTAGTGTTCGTAGAACTCTGACTAATGGTATCCAGCTCAATCTGTGTAGAACATACATAATGTGTTTATTATAGTAATAATAATAATTTTTATTATTATATTAATACTTGCATTTTTCCGTAAGTCCGTAATATTTAGATTCATATTGCACGAATTTATACTCAGTACATTGAAACATTTCAAAATAATTCTGTAACCTTCTCCATTTAGTTAAATCAGTTATTAACATGCATGCATTGTTTACTATATTTATTTGTTAATTCACTGTCTTGTTCATTTATATCATGCATACATTATCCTCGTGGGCTATTAAGCCTAATGGGATTGAAAATAAACTATCTATCTATATATCTATTAAAGATTTTATTTAACGAGAGAACTCATTTTAACTATTAAGTCAATCTACCATGATGCCCTCAACAAATTAAAACATGAAATAGCATAATGAAAAACATGTATACAGTAACCAGTAAAAGTTTCATAGGAAATCAGATGTAAGCTGCAAGAACTAATACTTATATACATGTATAACTATAAATTATCAGTTCATTAGGTTAACGTTCTGTTCTTTGCACCACCTGATATGTAAAGCTTTGAAGTGTTGAAAAGAGTGTGCTGTTTTGATGTGATAAAGGAGTGAATTCCACAAGTATGACCCTGAATATAAGAAAGATTGTCTATGTAACCCATGTCATATTTATCTTAAAGGGTAATAGTTATTGTTATTACCTAATGCTCTATATAACTTGTAATTCGTTATTTTTGCCTGTTTCATTGCATTTTTTATCCTTCGCTCAGGTCTGGGCAACAGTTCGAACTGTTGACCGGGCAATAGTTTGAACCGTTTCATACTAGACTTTTGAACCAATCATACTCTGAGTATGCTTTCGCTGTGCGCAGTAGGATGCGCAATAGGGTGCTATGGAAGTCAAAGTAAAAAATACGTCCCGAATACATTTTAGCTCTGACTGCGCTTGAAGTCATCGATATACATTATGTGAAGCCCTCCTTTCCGTTCATTAATTCCTTTCCGTATTGTATTGCATACTTACCGGAGTATCGGCTTTTAGACCAAAACCAAGCGTTTACAAATGATGATTGATTAGTCATTGTTTTTAAAAATGTTTTTTGAGTTAGTCAAATATTATAGAATATAAGGTATGTACAACAGTTATATAGAGCATTAGGTAATAAAACAGTTATTTCATGGGTATTTGGGGAACAGTCAAAACTATTGTCCCGAGGTATCAGGGAAGACTTTCGAACTGTTGCCCGAGGCCGTTAGGCCGTTAGGCCGAGGGCAACAGTTCGAAATGTCTTCCCTGATACCGACTGTAAAGCACCGACACGAGACCTCGGTTTAACGTCCCATCTGAAAGACTGTTAATTTTATTAGGGTCAGACGGGGGATCGAACCTGTGATCCCTGGATTACCAGACCAGCATATCGTTCTCTTGTTTTTATGTTTCATATCACTGCACATGCGCACTAATCTCGTTGTTGTATGCATAACTAATGAGCCAATAATAAATCACACTTAACGCTCTCGGTTATCACCAATGCAACCCGGGCTCGATTCTCGGACCGGGACGTATGTGAGATTGTACGATGTCACCAGATCGGACAGCTGGGTTTTCTCCCACACGAATGGCCACATTTGCGCTTTCATCCGCGCCAACGCGGAGAGTGATTAATATAAGTTGTTAAAACGTGCTGCGTAATCGTTGTCAAATAAATAAAGTTTCAAAACTAGTCCTTTATTTAGTTTGCTACATTCGTCAACCTGTCACACGGAGCAGTGTTATTATGAATACATATATTATTCGCTTGTCAGTCTTCCCTATTTAAACGAGTATTAAAAGACGCGTACGCTTTCCTAACTAAAACAGTAATGCAAGACATGTTATATACTAGAGGTCTACACGTTTATTTATCGTCGCTACCGGTTGCCCATTTGAGCGAAGCCTACTTAAGAGATTAGTTATTTTAGATTTTGGAGGATAGTACATGATACAGACAGAGACCCATTCCAGAATCTCCTCTGGTTCTTTTACGTGCACTTCGGATAAGTGTGTGTTTACATGAAAAACAATAACTATATAAATACATAGTTTTAAACATTTTGGAATATTTTTAGTTGTTCAGTTTGTGCTTTGTAATAAAGACGTGATATATCTTTGATGGAATCCTTCGTATTTCGTTTTCATGTAATAATAATCATATAATGTAGGTGTGCGTTTTCTATGTCCTCCAGTATATAATGTAGGTATGCGTTTTCTATGTCCTCTAGTATATAATGTAGGTGTGCGTTTTCTATGTCCTCTAGTATATAATGTAGGTGTGCGTTTTCTATGTCCTCTAGTATATAATGTAGGTGTGCGTTTTCTATGTCCTCTAGTATATAATGTAGGTGTGCGTTTTCTATGTCCTCTAGTATATAATGTAGGTGTGCGTTTTCTATGTCCTCTAGTATATAATGTAGGTGTGCGTTTTCTATGTCCTCTAGTATATAATGTAGGTGTGCGTTTTCTATGTCCTCTAGTATATAATGTAGGTGTGCGTTTTCTATGTCCTCTAGTATATAATGTAGGTGTGCGTTTTCTATGTCCTCTAGTATATAATGTAGGTGTGCGTTTTCTATGTCCTCTAGTATATAATGTAGGTGTGCGTTTTCTATGTCCTTTAGTATATTTTGTGTTTCTCGGACCCACAGCCGTTTAAAGTTTAACACGTATATTTTCAAATATTCCATCAAGCCATAAGGCCCATGAGGTTACATGAACATGGCAAGACAAGTGCAATACATGCATACATATATATGTAACAAGTTTATTTTCAAAATTCCATCAAGCCAATAAGGTTCATGAGGTTACATAGAACATGAACATGGCAAGACAACTGCAATACATGCGTACATATATATATAACAAGTTTATTTTCAATATTCCATCAAGCCAATAAGGTTCATGAGGTTACATAGAACATGAACATGGCAAGACAAGTAATACATTTAAGTTATATAATCCTTTCCACTTGGAGAGTTTTATTAAATTTCTTTGTCGAGCTTCTATGGCATATCATGGCATGTTTGAAGGATGCGGATTAGCAAGGGATGTTTTAACATCTTAATCATGTAGATATTGATATAGATAATAATGATGAGATTTGTATCAGGTATATAGTCTCTTATAACTCTGAATAGAGTGGCAATGTGCAATTTTATATGTTTTTAGTTTGTGATATGTTGCATATATTGTGTTACATTGATGAGATTATAATAAAGAAAATAATATCAAATACTATTTATTTTCCTAATTAATAATTCTTTACGTCGAGTGCATTCAAATCGCTATCAATTTAACTTAGCAAACTGCCAAGTGCCCGACCGCAGGCACGCACAGTGGGGCAAGATTTGTTCGCGATATCGAATATAGTGTTATCGATTCCACCTAAAGTCCCCCGGACTATAATAAAGAATAAAAATGCAATGTGCACCTAGCATGTTTCCCAATGGTTTAGTTTCCCTCGATGCATGGTTATCTGTAAACAAAACCATCCAATTAACCTACTAATTCTGAGAGCTGCCCAAGGATGATATGATGTCATCATTGTGTTTTTACGTTTATTTATCGTCGCTACCGGTTGCCCATATGAGCGACGCCTCCTGAAGAGATTAGTCATCTTAGATGTTTGGAGGATAGTGCAATGATACAGACAGAGACCCATTCTAGAGTCTCCTCTGGTTCTTTCACGTGCACGGTGTAAAGCACCGACACAAGATATCGGTTTAACGTCTCATCTGAAAGACTGTTAATTGTATTAGAGTCAGACGGGGGATCGAACCTGTGATCCCTGGATTACCAGACCAGCGTGTTACCACTGGACTACAGCTCCGTATGTGATGTCATCATTCAGTTTCTTAATTGATAATGTGTTCACTACTATAGAAAATGGTAAAAACAGTTTGTATAGACAACTTTGCACGGTCCAACTTCGGTTCTGCCGGAGGAAACCAGGATATGTAAAGTACCGGTTACATACTACTCGATTAAACATTTGCACAACTACAACACGTCATGATAAATGGAGTGCAGCTAGAATGTGTTTCTGCAGTGCTAGAATTAGTTAAATCATATTTTATTGCAAATCAATAGTTAATGTTATGCACAGAACGATACAATACATAAATGTGCAAATGATTTGGGCCACAAGTGTTGACATTAGATAGCGTACTAGATATGGGCCACAAGTGTTGACATTAGATAGCGTACTAGATATGGGCGGCGCACCAGGAAGTCAAGCTAACATTTGATTAAACTAAATGACAAGAGTTTCTTTCCAGAAAAGATTACACAAAAATAGGATGTTATGCTCCAGCGGTTAACCAGTACTTGGGTGCACCAACCTCCGTAAGAAACTGCCAACTTTTTCATATAAATGAGACACGGCCTGAGCGGGGCTCGAACCCGTGACCATCAGTGATGATAGATTACAGTGGTATACAAGTCAGCGACCTTAACCACTCGACCACGAGGGCGGACACATTACTATATAATTCCAATGTGCAGTTTTCACTTATAGTCATGTCTTTTGGTCGCATTGCATCTGTAATTGTGAAGCACAATAGAATCATTTTTAATTTTTTGCGCTATATAAATGCTATGTATTTGTATTTATTTGTATTTGATTTGATCTGTATATATGTTGAGCTATCTCGTAAAATAAAGTATTTATTATTATTAATAATATTATTATTATAAGATCCCCATTTCTATAATAACTTTTTTAGACATAATATTTTATTGTCGTAAACTGTACAAAGTTCCATGACCCTCTCATATATAGTATAGCACTCACATGAGTACGTACCAATCAACATATTCAAAGATACTTGTTTCATAATCGAGCTAAAAAATAAATTTGTATAAACTATATTCAAAGTTTCATGACCCTCTCATATATAGTATAGTACTCACATGAGTACGTACCAATCAACATATTCAAAGATACTTGTTTCGCAATCGAGCTAAAAATAAATTTGTATAAACTATATTCAAAGTTTCATGACCCTCTCATATATATATATATATAGTATAGCACTCACATGATTACGTACCAATCAACATATTCAAAGATACTTACCTTATAAGTATTTACAAGTATTTAATTTTTATTTCAGATCAAAAATCGCGGATTGCATCGGATCTACTGGGTATGCGCTGTACGAAGATGTCCGGCAAAGGTTACAACTATCGACGGCATTCTCGCAAAAAATACAAGAAATCACACACATCCAGCCGACGACACCGACATTGACGTAAGAAACGTAATGGAGAACATTCGCAAACGCTGTCGGGAAGAATGAGCGCCGATTCCAACGATATATGAAGAAGAATTAGCCAGTATTCGGGCCAAAGAATGGAATAACGACACCGTAAACATGGCGCGGAATCTACCGACATTCCAGACGTGTAAGACGGCACTGTACGCCGAGAGAAGCAAGCTACGTCAAAATCTCCCATCATCCGCCGCCAATATTGTGTTAGAGGAGGAGTGGACGCAGACGACATCCGGCGAAAGATTCCTACAAATCGACGTCGGGAACAACCAGAGAATGCTAGTTTTCGCTACTAGATCCGCTCTTCAACACCTCTGTGCCGCTCCCGTAATATATGGCGACGGAACATTTTACACGTGCCCCAGCTTCTTTCATCAATTATTCACACTCCATGGATTTATTGACGGCGAGATGTATCCACTTGTGTTCGCCTTCCTGCCGGGAAAATCAACCGACGTCTATGAGACATTCTTCCGTCAAGTACAACAATCTTGCGAGGGATACGGCCTACAGCTTCAACCCGACCAAGTGTTTTTCGACCATGAAATGGCGTCACGTAACGCGGTACTACGAGTGTTCCCCAACACTGTAGTTAAAGCCTGCTTCTTCCACTACACACAATGTATTTGGCGTAAAGTACAAGCAACGGGACTGGCCAACTTGTACAAGGAGCATGGCAGTGTGCACACACTCGTGAGACGGGCATCTGTTCTCCCTCTTGTCCCGGAAAATGACGTTGAGGACGTGTGGTTCCAGACGTTAGATGACATTGGGAATGAAGAGCTGCCCATGGACGTCACCCCATTCACCGATTACGTCACAGAGCAGTGGGTCGACAAGGACGACAAGGGCGTATGGAACCACTTTGCCACAGAGGGTCCCAGAACGACAAACCATCTGGAAGGGTGGCACAGCAAGCTGAAGAAGGCTGTTCGACATGCTCATCCGAACATCTTCAGCATCATCCAGACCATCCAGCAGACTGAAGCAGCCGGATACATCCGCATGCTTCAGTATGAGGCTGGTGGCGCTCGCCCAGTGAAGCGTCGTCGGTACCGACAGATCGAACGGAGGCTACACACCCTCAAGTTGCGACTTGAGAACGGGGAGATCGGCACGATGGAATATGCAGATGAAGCATCGAAGCTGCTGCATATATAGACACTCATTGTAGAAGACTGTTATAATGTGCTGTCAAATGCATTTGAAGTTATCAATGTGCTAGTACTAGTAGTAATTTGATTAAAAAGTAAATTGAATCCACATTTGACAAAACTTTCAGAGCAAATGCGGAATTAAATTCCGCATTTGCTCTAAAATTTTCGCCAAAATTGGACATAAATCAATTACGGTGAAATTACAAAATGGATGTTTTAGCGGGAGACGATTATAGTGTGCTATCAAATGCATTTGAATTTATCAATGTGCTGTAAATTATGTATTTGCGTTGAAAATATGAAACTATAAAATGAAATACACTATCATGGAGTTTCTTGTATATATACATATATTTCAGGATTCACAATTTTAATGTTATTTCACTTTAAAAGTATATGACGTGACCTCCTTGAGACGGTTCAAATGAGTGGTCACAACATATAGGAAATATATTTTTGAAATGGTTTTTTTCTCTCATTTCTCCACTAATCAGGAATTAATATGGATGTTTTAGTGGGAAAATAAGAAAAAAACACACAACAAGAAAAGAAAAACGACAGATTCCCTTAGTATCCCGCTTAAACAATTGGAAAATAATAATATTCCTACAAGTTACCCCGTAATAAGGTGGTTAAACTGCACTTTACATTAATGTTTGCTATTTCAATAATTGAAACAGATTATAGTGTTTTCACGCCCGGAGGCTATGTTACCACTAATCTCCAAACTGGACAAATTCCTGATTACCCCACAAATAAATTGACCAGTTTTTCTAAAAGTGGGGGAATCAGGAAGACACCGTATAAATCAACGGTGTGTTCCCACTTTCCCAACCTTTTATTAGTCCTATAGAAATTGAGGTAGGTGTTGGGGGAATGTATTGTTCGGTGTAACAATAGAGTTGAAAGGTGATAAATTTGGGAAAGTTGTTCATAAATATAAGTTTCATATAGATAGATATTCTTTATTTTGAGTTATAAGCATTAAATCGAAAACATAGATATTTACATGGATAAGACAAACACATGAACATGCATAGCACATAATAGATATAAATCTTGAAATATTTTTATTGTACATATTCACTTTAATTTGACTAAGTGAGAAGCAGCATCAACATACGTCATGATGTCCATGTCGCCAGTTCGCAGTTGGTGCTTCAGTCTGATGAGCATTTGCTCACGCTCACGGTATACCCGCTTCCTTGGTCGCTGCTTTCCACCGTTGGCGTGCTGAAACAGCTTCGCCTCGTTAGCAGCCTGCTCTTTCTGGACCAGGTCTATCAATGTATAAATATTAGGATGGCAGTGTCGTAGTTGGTTGTTTATTTTATGGTGCCAACCCTCAACATGATTGGTAGTGCGTGGACCATCATTCTCGTAATGATTCCAGGAGCGGCGGTCTCCCTCTACCCACTGCTCAGTCACATAGTCCTTAAACGTAGACACCGGCACTGAGTCATTGTCACATTCTTCCAGAGTTTGGATCCACACATCTTCGACAGAGGCTAGGGGGACAAGTGGCAGTACCGAAGCACGTAGCACAAGTTTCTTCACTTCCTCATTGTCCTTGAAGTCAGCTACAAGACCACAATATTGTACTTTTCTCCACATACACTGTGTGAAGTGAAAGAAACAACCACGGACTTGAACACCAACAAACACGATACTGACAGCACGCCACGCTGCTGTTTCGAAGTCCATCATTATCGTTTCTGGGGACAGAGGAATGTTATGTTCACGGGCGAAATTCTGGATGAGTGTGAAGAATCTGGTGTACATTGTCTGTTGTTTATTTGGGAGTAGTCCATACACTAGGGGACACATATACCCGTCGATCATGGCGTGGATGGTGTATAGCTGGTAGAAATATGACGGCGACGCGTAGAAGGTACCGTCCATATACCAGGTCTCGGCTGTAGACAGCTGGGCCAGGTTGTCAACGGTGGCGAATATGAGCATTCGCGCCACATCACCGTCATTGGCGATTAGGAATGGCTCCCCTGCAAGCGACTCTATCCACTTCCCTTCCAAGTTGACATCCGCCCTTGTCTTTGGCAGAACTCTTAGACCGCTGTCTATATAAACTGGATTTGGCTTCGTAGAAAGTGGGTAGATTAGCCACAACCTCTTGGGTGGAATTGTCCCATCCGATCGATCTTGTGTCTGCCAGCATATCGTTATAGATGGAGGGCACCGGCTGTGTTGACCCTCGGACCTGTTTTCGGACACCACTCATGATGTCCGCAGCAACAATTCTGCTGTCATCTCTTGGGTGATTGTGTTCATCAGCGATTTTGGTAGGAAGCTCATTCTTAGTGTTAATTTTAGCATTGCATGCTTTGTTGACACAGTTCCAGTAGCGACACTCCCGTTTTCTGGTTTCAGCGCAAGACCCGACACTTTTCAAATCATGGTTCAATATATTAATTTGAAATTATAGATTATGTTATTCAGCTACATTATCTGAACAAAAATGATCATAACGTTCACATGTGAGACGGAGGTCTGTGCACGTCGTAAGAGACATGTGAGGACACACTAGATATTAGTTTCTCGGACATACAGATTGTATTGGGTGACTTTTCACATTGTTCGGATTTTGCGTTGTGTCATTATTTTGTGAATTTTGATAATACAGTGATGTTTGTTATTTGTCAAGTTTTATACATTATTGTTGATGAATTAAAATGAAATTTCTAGTATGTACGTATGACATGTTGATTTATTCTTGGTCCAAACGTGAACAAAATCCTTTCACAAATAATGCAATAATACCGAATTATATAAGTGTCGGGTTACAAGTGGCCCTAAGTGTACATAGCTAAATAATAATATATGTCGTATTTTTAAGCCGAATTTGTTGTACGAGTATTAATTTGACGGCGTACGATGATCGAGCAGCCTGCTGATCGAAACAACACGTATTTGACAGCAAATGATTAACTACATAAAGAAACGATAACATTTAGTGCAGCCTACCAGGCCATTCATTTATTCATCCTTGGTTTCAGCTTAATAATATTTTATTTGCTCTTTAATAATATTTTATTTGCTCTTTTTTAATTTAAGTTTATTTAGCGTCGCTACCCATTTGAGCGACGGGCAGTTTACCTAACAACACCTTTCCTGGGCAGGCTCCAGAGGTTAACCAGTACTTGGTACACCAACCTCCGTAAGAAATTGCCAACCTGTTCATATAAATGAGACACGGCCTGAGCGGGGCTTGAATACGTGACCATCAGTGATGATAGGTTACAGTGGTATACAAGTCAGCGACCTTAACCACTCGACCACGGAGGCGGTCAGTTATTTGCTATATGCACACATATACTACATATATTGTGTGTTTTACGTTTATTTATCGTCGCTACCGGTTGTCCATTTGAGCGACGCCTCCTGAAGAGATTAGTCATTTTAGATTGTTGGAGGATAGTGCAATGATATAGACAGAGACGCATTCCAAAGTCTCCTCTGGTTCTGTTACGTACACGGTGTAAAGCACAGACACGAGACCTCGGTTTAAAATCCCATCTGAAAGACTGTTAATTTTATTAGTGTTAGACGGGGGATCGAACCTGCGATTCCTGGATTACTTGTTCAACGTGTTACCACTGGACTACAGATCCGTCTGTGCTACATATAGTTACGCCTTAAGCAGACGTAGACACAATCTTCATAGAGTATACAGCCTTACATAATTATATAATAAGGAAATAAAGAATAGGCTTGGTCAACAAGTTCTGTCTACGATATATGTCTATTGGAATTAATAGTTGATCCTTCCACGTCACCCCAATCTTCTAACACAACATGCAGGCCAGTTGTGGCATCAAAACGTACAGTCCGTCCCTCCCTCAACCTCGTCTCCAGGAGATAGTCCGGGAAGTAGTCAGATGTGACAGATTTTCGGAAAGGGCTGCCGATTGCATTTCCTAAGCAAGACGGCTATCTACTTCCTCGTATTATGAAGCTAAATGGACCATGTTCGCTAGTTGGTGTGGCGACAGGCATATTGATTCACGCAGTCCAGCTTTAGGTGAGATGGAAGACTTCTTCATTTACCTATTCGAGGTTAAGAAGTGCTCTCCGTCAACAATTAGAGATAACCGTTCAGTGTGTTTTACGTTTATTTATCGTCACTACCGGTTGCCCATATGAGTGAGGCCTCCTGAAGAGATTAGTCATTTTAGACTATTGGTGATGGTGCAATGATACAGACAGTGAGACACACCTCAGAGTCTCCTCTGGTTCTGTTACGTGCACGCTGTAAAGCACGACACGAGACCTCGGTTTAAATTCTCATCTGAAAGACTGTTAATTGTATTAGGGTCTGACGGGAGATCGAACCTGCGATCACTGGATTACCAGTCCAGCGTGTTAACCACTGGACTACAGATACATCTGTATACATGGGGACAGTTAGGTTATTCCTCCCAACCAATGGGCAAATTCAGCATTTATGAAAATAGCGTACAGTATGAAATTAATATGGAAATGGTTTATAGCAGCATTACATCATAATAAAGGATGTTTTGGGTAAAATGTAAATACTAATGCGTGTGTGTTTACAAAAATCGAAATAGTCGCTCAGAAACGATAACATTCCAATAAATTTAAACCGTCGTATACGCGAATTTGTTTATCAACACACGAAATATAAACACGCACAGCGCGCATGCGTGAAACAACAGAGGATGTAGAAAACAACGTATATATTTTGAACATGAAAGACTATCTATCTATCTTCCTCTAATGTCGAACCCCTCGAGGGATGTAGAAATGTCCCTACAAGACTTAGCTAACAGAGGTATGTATCAACATATCAAGTAATTTAATTTAAAAAGACAACGTGGGACAAATGGGGACGATGCATTCCGAATGTAAACAAGTACGGACGATGCCGGTTGTAAACAACTGCGTGACCGATCGACTCGGAAAGTCCTACTTTCGGTTTCGAGTTTGTTTTATCGCAAAAAAAAACACTATTTACCAAATGAACATAAGCATACAAAGTATAATGTTAGAATGTGTAGCAGCATTGCTACCCATACGTAAAAATTGAATTTTCAAATATCTTTTATTTCATACGATGTAATGCTGCTTTAATGCAAAATTTATGTTAATTAATATTTACATCCCCGCGAGACAGCCATAGGTAGCAATAATAAGAACGTAAGTGCCCTGTGAGTTATTGGTAGATACATGACGTATGTACAGTTGCGCGCTATACATTGTTGTCTATAATTCGCTGGAGCAAGCGAGTACGGCCGCCTGCGTGGTCGAGTGGTTAAGGCCACTGACTTGCATACCACTATAAGCTATCATCTGATGGTCACGGGTTCGAGCCCTGCTCAGACCGTGTCTCAATTATATGAAAATGTTGGCAGTTTCTGACGGAGGTTGGGGCACCAAGTACTGGTTAACCGCTGGACCCTGCCCATGAAAGGTGTTGTTAGGTAAACTGTCCGTCGCTCAAATGGGCAACCTTGAGCGACGTTAAATAAACTTAAATAAAACATTTCAAAAATTAAAAGAGCGAGTGATTATACAGGTTATTACCATAGTTACTGGCTTGGTGTCGAGCGATTTTTCTACCGATGTGTGCATTTTTATAGAAAAAAAACATTTAGAGAAAACAGATAATTAATTAATATAAATTTTACATTAAACAATTTCAAATTTGTCGCGATACAATGTTCTCCTATACATTGGAGTGGCGTCCTAGAGGCCGTGTTGTACACCGCTGCATACATTTGTTTTAAAATGGATATATGCGAAAAATGCAATATAAATTTAAAGCGACACTATATCATATGCCCCCGGGGGTTGAATAAAGTCTACATACAAGTAACTTCACCTTCTTCCATTATAATTTGAATCATCATTGTCAGTCGTCAAGAAGCGCGTTTTAAGCAATATAAGAAACTAAGCGTGAATGATCTATCCCTCCCTCCCTATCTATCTCCCTTCTCTCTCCCTCCCCTTCTCTCCACCCCCTCTCTCTCCATCTCTCTCCCTATACCTCCCTCTCCGTCCCTCCCTCTCCCTCCATCTCCCTACCTCCCTCCACCAATCTCCACCCTCTCTCCATCCCTATCCCTCCCTCTCTCCATCACTCGCTCTCTCCATCACTCCCTCCATCCATCCCTCTCTCCCTCCCTCTCCAGGCAATCTGAAAATAGATCTAAGTCAGCTGTCTCAACATGAGTTGTTGCTTCACGCATGCGCATTAATACATACGTTTATTGATAGTATGACAATGGTCAAATAGCCAAAGGCAAACTATTCTACATTTACATAATACACCCAACACTCAATACCGAATATGGCATGACGGCTGCTTGTCAGGGACAGTGGCTAAAAATCTCATTAATTAGGTTTGTTTTTGTTTACTAATATTGTATTGCATTTTTTCATACATTACATTACAATTATACATACAATGAAACACGTGGAAAACAATACATTGTAAGTAGTATAGTCTACCCTGTATCTTCCCTTGTTGTGGCGGTGGCGCTACTACGCGGAGGTCTATTGAAACCCTTATCCCCATTGAATTCGATTTTCTATAGATTTTCTAAATATAGCCCCATTTCTAAAGAATACTAATTAGGACGATTCAAAAGGGCTATTGAAATCTTAAACCCTCATTTGTACTCGTATTCAATAGGCGCACCTGGCGATTCAAAAGGTCTATTGAATCATTAATCTCCATTGAAATGTATAGAAATTCTAAATACCGCCGATTTCTAAAGAATACTAAGTAGGGCGATTCAAAAGGGGTATTGAAATCTTAAGTATGTAAGCTCCCCCGGAGGCTGATTAGCATACATCTCATTCCGATCCTATTGAAATAACGCCCTGCGCAAAACTATCTAGAGGCGCCCTATAGAAATCCGATTTGCATAGTCTATAGAAATCGTTCCCGCGGTGCCGTTTAAAACATTCCGATGTCAAAACATGCGGTAAGTAAACGACTTATCTATCTTGAGGCGCCGTTCTATTGAAAAGAATCTAATTAACGTCTATAATTCTATAGAATTTGCCGATAAAACATTCCGATGTCAAAACGTGCGGTAAGTAAACTATCCATCTTGAGGCGTCTTTCTATCGAAAAGAATCTAATTACGTCTGCTTTAAACCAACATTCCGATCATATAGAAATAACACGCGCGATCTATCTTGAGGCGCCGTTCCTCATTAACATATAACTAAATAACATTCGAGCCTTCTATCGAAATAACATTCTATTGAAATCGGGGCCATCAAAAGAAGAGTAAGTAGGCTTTTCAAAGGAATATTAAGTAGCGACCTATGTTGGGGCTCCTTCATTTCTTAAATAAACCGGTCGAAACTAGTTTTAAAGTCGCCCTGACTCCTCGTTGGTCTAAACTCGCGCGATCGTTAACGTATATATATATATTTCTAGATTAAAAGATTCCATTCAATGTTCTAGATTACTTTCTATTTTATATGATGCATTTGTCATTATCAAAGTTATATCCACGTTGATACAGATGTAGATTTTGTGGATTTATAAAATTCTGTGTAATTTTGGGATATTATTGTGATATTTAAGCCTGTATATGGAGGTTTTAAATATATTGTATACTACTCATACTTAATGTGCAGTACGAGTCTAAAATCAAGAGAAATCGTGATCTTACGGTATGTAATGTAGAAAACACAAAGACTTTCAGATCGGTATATTATAAACTAGTGGTGGTGGATGAGTACAGCACAGTATCATTTGGTTATAACAGACGCACGTTATTATCAGATTATTAATCATGCCGACTATATACAAGGACGATGTGGTGTTATATTACGGGGCTGATTCTCCGTTTAGCAATTTGTACGAGTGTACGTTTTATAGTGACGATGGTTGTAAATATATCTGCGCGGAACAGTACTTTCAGTATAAAAAGATGTATTTGTGCGGTGCGGATAGCGTAGCGCATCAAATTATGGCAGAAACCAATGTCTACCGAATCAAGCGGTTAGGAATGTCTAGGGTTGTCGGGTTTGATGACTCATGATGGGACAGGGCTTCGGAACGTGTATTATATGACGCAAACTGCTTAAAATATATGCAGAACGGGCATCTTGCTAAACTCCTAAAGGATACAGGTTCACGTACGCTGGGTGAGGCTAGTGCATCGGATAGTCATTGGGGAGTTGGTCTAAGTATCAGTTCAAGTGGGTCTACCGACAAGACCCAATGGGTGGGTGAGAACTTGATGGGTTTGCTCTTACAGATAATCAGGTACTTATTAAACCACTTCACATAACTCTGGGGTAAGGTTGTCATTGGTTAGTTGGTATCTCCTCATTGCTCTAAGCTCTCTCGACAGCCCCGTGTTTCTATATAAAATCATGCAGCCACAAGGCCGCATCTAAAGACGTTTTTTTTTAATTGCGAAGTGGGTAACATATTATAGGTTCATCAATGAATGGTCATTGTATTATACGCCATGAACTGTGTTAAATAAATTATGTCCATTACTGTTCAGATTATAACAAACTCTTTATTGGATTATTTTCAAAACATTATTATTAACGTTATATGCAACGTTTGTGGTAAACCATCATATATTAAATGTGGAAAATGTTTTGTCGTATTATAATATTTTGAACAAAAACATAGCTGCCATGACAGTGATGAAGGATTTGTCGACGATTGTGACTGTTCAATGTTAATGCGTGACAATTGCGAGGAACTCAGTTGTAAAAATAATACAGATAAATGAGCGACGTCAACGATTGAGGTAGCCAAAGCCATGCCGCATCTGATCAGGATGTATGTTGTTTGCACATTCCATCCAATATATTCAGCAGGTTATGGGTTAAACCAGGAATGTTAATAAATCATGCTAAAAGTGATTTACGCACATTAAGAAAGAAAAAAGAAGAAGAAGAAGTATTCGTATAAAGAAGACCACTAAATATACATATTATAGATAGACAATATGAAGAGTGTTAAGCCAATTAAAACATATTATGGTTATGAAACTGATAGACGATTTCTAAAGGAGAAATCATACCTCCGTTTATTTGTTGAAAAATACTCAAAGGAGTATCATAATATACCCGGACATATTCATACTTACGCTTATAGGATGAATCGACATAATTCGTTATGTAATACTTGGAACTTACATGATCCATATTGTTCTATGTGTATAGAGAACAATTGCGGAAAACTTCTTCAAGTATATCCACATAATAATCAACGATCTTCCTTTGATGAGGGACCAAAACTATCGTATCAACGATCTTTGGAATATTTAGAATGACACTTTAGGAACTGTTGTTTTGTTTGTTTTAACATGTGATTGTTTTGAATTGAAACACGATTAAAGAAATTCTTCATTTTCAGTGAATTTTGTAAACATTTTATCAATTTGGAGAAGAATTGTAACCCAACAGGTGGAAGATTCACAACACGTGCTACTCTTCAAAGTATTCAAAATCGAAGAGAGATTTAACCATATTGTGTAACCAATGTGTAAAGTTACTTTATGTATATGTAATTTTGTTGTATATATCCCTATTAAATATTCGTAACTCACTTGTCTTCTTATTATTTTATTTTGAGACCAAGGTTGCTTTTTTTGTTTTTTGTTTCTTGGATCAAATTCCGTTTTCAACATTATACAGGTACATTCGTGTATGCATATGGGCCCATTGAAACAATAACATCTTTTCATGACTGTTTTCAACACACAAAAAACACTAGCACATGTGTCAGAGATTCATTGAAACAAAAAAACAAACAAACACAAGGAGGTTAAATAAGTTTCTTGTTTATGTACATCTCCCAAGTATACCCAAATATCTTCCACGTGTAACCAAACATCTACCAAAACCAAATATCTCCCAAGTGCACTCAATACATCTCCCTTGTATACACAATATACATCCCCTCGAGATTGAACAAACGAATTGCACTTTGGGCAAACGAGAAATCTGCTTCCTGTAAAAACTGGTTCTATTTTGTTAAGAAACATTTTACGGATATTGATTTTGCAGAATTGTGTAACTTATATGCTCCAATTTCTAAGCCTCATTGTGTCGAATGTGTGGGAAAATTTGGTATGAACAAATATATAACAGATTGGTATTCTTCTATAAATAGCATTCATGGTACTACTGGATGAGGTCGTAACAAATTAAGAACGTATTGTAAGTTTAAGCATGTATTTGAACCTGAGGAATATTGTAAAATGATTTTACCTACACGACACAGGTCGGCATTTAGTAAATTTAGATGCGGTGTTGCACCAATCCGTATAGAAACCGGAAGGTATGAGAATTTAAGATTAGACGATCGTAAATGTCCCTTTTGTAATGTGATAGAAGATGAACATCACGTTTTATTGGAATGTGCCATATATAATGATCTAAGAACTTTACTATTGCAGAAGGCAATATTAGCTGACCATAATTTCTGTAATATGACAAAACGTGATCAATTTCTATTTCTATTCAGTAATCAATCAGTGATAAGACTTTGTGCCAAAACCTGTTTTAATATACTACAGCGTCGTTACTTTTACCTTTGTAAATAATGCCCTTTTTTGTGTTAATTACTATATATCTATGATTTTTACAGACTACAAGAAGCAACTGCTAATTAGGTCATTCTCGATCTGATCCTGGGTGATAACTGATTTTGTAAAATATTTCTTAATAGCGCACTAGTGCTTGTTTTTCGATTTAGTGTTTTATACCATTTTGTTTTATTTCGTATTTAAATATAAATTAGCAACTGTTTCTTGGCTTTAGAATGTAAATAAGCATTAACTAATAGTAGTGTGGGATTTTATAATGTGATATGTTTTGTTGCAATATGTCTCTTATAATTCTATTCAGAATGGCTATGTACTTTTAATCTGATTATTTATATTTGTGTTTGTATTACATGTATGTACATAGATGAGACTTTAATAAAGATTAAAACATATCCCCAAGTATACGCATACATAACCATTGAGTACTCAATACATCTCCTAAATATTCATATAGAAATAACACCTGTACACGAACAATCTATCTTGAGGCACCGTTGTATTGAAATGCTAATTATATTAGTGCAGTGGCAAGGTCTCAAAAAGAGCCCTAAAAAGGGGACCTACCCCTCCCGGTGGTATAACAAGATGAAACCGGTCTTAAATTAAAGGTATTGATGTCCTTGAATAATTTAGTGGGTGTGTACTAAGCTAAAAGGTGTACAACTATGCATATTAACCCCTTATGTCCGGCTATCTTCATCATTTCCTTCAAAACCATTTGCTGGCATTTTGGCTTGTTTTTAGGCATGATACAACTTAAAAACCACAATGAGGCCTAGGTTTTGGTTAAAAGACATCCCGTAGAAGGTATTTATGGTGGTTGGAAGCCTTTAAGCCCACTTTAAGTCAACAAATTAACCCCTTATTGGCCATTTTTGGCCATTTTTTAATGATTTTCTTCGAAATTATTTCTCTTTTATTCTGAAAACATGGATTTCATTGAAACATTCTTTCCCATCATCTTGTGGGTATGTCACTGATAAAACCACCCAAAAGAAAAAATACTTTGTTGGTGGTATTTAACTGTTGAACATATTCTATCAAAAAAAATGTATAATGAAATAATACCATGTTACCATGTTTATAGTTTCATTCATCTTTTTGCAGATGGATGGCATAGCAGTCAATCATTTGTTTTAGTTTCACTTTCAATTTTGTAAGAAAAAAATGTGCACATTTTTTGGATTCCAAAGCTATGATTGCTAACATGGCTAAAGCTCTACCTTCTTTACAAGTTCGTAATACATTCATAGCAGGTAAGTGTAAGCAAAAAATATCATAATCGATGACTATCATTTTTATCAATGATAATCCTACTTGCCAGCATCATAAACCTGACTGGACAATGGTCATTGCCTATGCATGGGCATGTTAACCTGGTGATACACTCACCTTTGTTCACACAGGTATAGGCCTACTATGTGGTGTGTATATTTTGATGTGCTTTCTTAGGGTGCCCTATATATTTGGTAATGTGTACCGGAGACACCCCTAGCATGCAACTAGCTGTGCATTTGCACGCTCATTTAGTTGTATTACGGAAGAAGCAACCACATGCGCTAGTTTTTAGCGCTACTGCTATTCACTTTAAGATAGCGATAATGGCAGTGAAAGCATAGTTGTATATGGCTCCCTAATGGGCGTACACCAATGGAAACTAGTTTATAAATATAAACATTTATGATGAAATTCCCTCAGACTTAAATTGATGTGAATATTACAATAATAATGTTTTGTTTCTTACATAACAGGAAAATGGAATTGAGTGAAGAACCCCAACCCAAAAGGCGACAACTTAGCGATGTGAACTGCGTCATCTGTGACAAACCCTTAACTGATGGCCAGGGAAAGTTTATTAAAAAGCCGACAGTTGACGGAATACGCACATTCCTTAATGCTGCAAAAGTACGAAATGATGAAGTTTATGACCGGATCGCTTCATATATTCCAGACATTCAAAATGGCAACATTGGAATTGCTTTCCACCATAATTGTAGAGCGTCATATACAAGCAAGCGTAACTTAGAATGCCTCCAAACGTCTGCACCGGACTCTTCTGCGGATGCTGGTGAAGGACCTTCAAGCAGACTTCGAAGGAATGATACATCAAAGTTTAATATTCGAGGAGATTGCTTTATATGCGGTAAAGCATACAAACGACACGAACAATTAACCCCGATTTCATCTGGAACTGGATCTTCAACCCGGCAGCATGTGCTTGATGCGGCGGAACAGAGACAGGATCATGAGGTGCGTCTTCGAATGCTTTCGTATCCCGATCTCTTTGCATTTGATGCAAAGTACCATAGATCCTGCTATGGTCCATATATATCTGACCGAAATATCAAGGCTGGGCGAGTAAGGAATGAGACTGCTCAATTAGAAACTATCCATGAAAAAGCTTTGCACAAACTTTGTAAGGAAATGGAGAAAAATGTGTTTTCCCCAAAGAAGTCTGTTGTTCTACTCTCGGTCGTACAAAGCAGGTTTGTTGAGATACTCGGAGATACTGGCGACAGTGATGTCACGGGCTATTCGTCATGGAAGCTGAAAGAAAAACTGAAACAACACTTCGGTGATCAGATTGTATTCATCTCTCAAGCTGGGAAGTCTGACTTTGTATGTTCTAATCGGGTAACATTAGGAGATGCGCTTAAGAAAGTGAGCGACCTTCAGATGGAAATGTCAGAAAATGGTGATTTTGAACTCATTGAAAACTCAGTGTACCAGGAGGACAGTGTGACCCTTCACAAAGCGGCTGGAATAATTCGGAAGACAATAGATGAAATAACATTTCAGGCTAGTGAATATAAACAAAGTGGTGAACTTGAAATGGGTAAATGCAAAGAGTTTGTACCTGGTATTTTGGTAGATTTTATATGTTGGCTTACTTCAAAACATGATTTCAATAATGCATCAGGTGCGTCAGAAGGTCGTGAAGATTCCAGTTTGCTTCAAGTCTTGGGAATTTGTCATAGCATCATCAGCGTCTCATGCTCAATTCAAACTCCTATAACCTTTGGTCTTGGCATACAAATGCACCATGACTTCGGTAGTAGATCTCTGATAGATGTTCTGAACTCCCTTGGCTTCTCCATTTCATATGATGAAGTGAGACGATTTATCACTTCTGTGGCAAAAGATGAATTGTCCCAGTCAGAAGTCTACATTCCACGTGGCATATCATGCTTCGACAGCGGCGATCTGAATTCGACTGTACATGCAGCAATTGATAATTTTGATCAAAATGAAGATACTCTGGATGGCAAATCATCCACTCATTGTATGGCAGTTGTTCTCTACCAGCAGTTGCCAAAGCAAAGTGATCTAGGTGGAATCCCACGCACTGCTGCCAAGTCCTTGGATGTGTCTGAATATGAAGAACCTGCCCTTCAAAGATACCTTAAACCTCACAAAAAGCCAGAACCACCCACAGCATCGTCTGTCTCATTACTACAGGTAAAAAAAGGGGACAGCTATATCTCATCTCAGCTGAGAGATCTGATATGGGAGTTGACGCGGAAATCAAAAGGCGAGAATTCGTCACTTCCAGCATGGAGTGGATTCAATTCGTTGGTAACTGGTATGTCCATTCCTGTTACCACAATCAGATACCTTCCATTTATTCATGCACCACCATCGGACTTCTCAACCATTTTCACAACTCTGCTGAAACTTGTATTGATTGCTGAGCGCTTGGGACAAGGACATATTGTTGTGACAGCTGACCTGGCGATTTATAGCAAGGCACAGCAAATACTGTGGAACAAGCCAGAGTCGCTTGATGGTAAGGTGACCAGGAGATTAGGGGGGATGCACCTGGTCATGGCATTAATAGCTTCGATCGGCAAACTGTTTGGTGATGGAGGTCTCCAAGATATACTCTCTTCATCAGGACTTTTTGCTACAGCATCTACAGTCCAAATGCTTCAGGGGAAGCATTATGCACGAGCCCTTCGAGGGTTGAAGATAGTTCTTGAAGCAATGATGCATTTGTACTTGTCTGCTGCAGAGTCTTATGCCAGAGCCAACGGCCTTCCGTGGGTTGATGATGAAATCGCTGGCCTCATCAATGACCTTGATGCCTCTTTCCAGGAGAGGGATACTGCAATGGCAAATGCTAAGTGTCAAGATATTGAAGGTCGTTTGTCTGCTGTCCGCAGCACAATATCTAGGTTTCGGGAAGACGGAAGGAAGCAATCATCTACATTTGCATTTTGGGACAGTTTCTTAGAGATAGTTTCTGTGCTCCTCAGGTTAACAAGAGCCGACAGAGAGGCAAACTTTTCGTTACATCTCGATGCCGTTTTGGAAACTGTACCATTCTTTCATTTAGCTGGGAGGGTCAACTACGCCAGATATACACCTGTTTATGTCCTGGAAATGAAAATGCTTGAAACAACACAACCAGCTGCATTTCACCATCTTCAAAATGGTGGCTTTGTAGTTAGAAGGAAGGATGAAACCACCTTCAATTGTGTACCAACTGACCAGGCACTGGAGCAGACAATAAATCGAGAGGCCAAGAGCGATGGTGGAGTTATAGGGTTTACTCTTCGGAAAGGTGCTCTTCTGCGATGGCTCTTGACAAGGCACATAACTGGTGAGTATGCAGAGGTGTTCAAGCAGTTGTGCAGTTCGAAAAGGAGTAGGAAAGAACACGAGGAGCTCCAAAAGACAAGAATGGGCCGTGATGTCGAAGACGTATATAAAGTGGAAGGATACATTTTGAATCACTGCCAGGACCCCTTTGATTTAAATGAGGTTCCGGAAAGACTAGTGAACATTGTCAGCGGAAGAGTTGCCTCGACAGCCGTTGAACAGTCCCTCAGTTCCTTGCTGGTAAAGGGAAAAGCTGTCTTCGATGAGTTCATAAATGATCGGTTAGTTGAGCAGAAACGGAGTTTTTGGGATGCAATCCCAAGGAAAACAGACATTTGCCGACATGAAGAAACATCTGACCAATGACAAACAGAACAAGGTAATCATCAACACCGAAGTGCTATTCAGACGTCTCCTTGCCGTTTCAAAGAACAGAGATGTTGACCTGAAGATGGTACTTTCTTATGAGCTAGCGGCAGTCCCTCCGTCCTTATTCCACGACGATGGTGCCATGAGGAAGACAAACAAGGCTGACCTAGCAAAGAAGATTGAGTCTGTTTGCGATGAAATTCTGGAACTACCACAAACTGACCAGGAATGTTCTGCCTACATTGTTGATGGTATGGCGATGATACAAGCCCTGAATGAAGACCACTTCAAAACGTTTGATAACCTTGCAGAAATCATTGTCAAAAGGCTGATTCGGCTACTGAAAAATCATGCCATCCAAACAGGTGTGGTCATTTTAGTCTTTGACAGATATGACTGCCAGGTGTCCATCAAGTCTGATGAACGCCAGCGGAGAGGAACCTCAACCACGGACACACCGACTGCCCAAACTCATCACATCATTGGGAACAGAACAGTTCCTAATTTCAGACAGTTCTTGAGAGGAGCAGGGAACAAACCCGAATTGGTTCAATTCATTAGCGAATATGTGGTCACCAATGCCCAGGACAGAGTTCCAGCTGACAAGTCAGTTGTAATTGCAGGCGGCTTTCAGAATGGTGAAAAGGTTGTCACGGTGTCAGATGCTGGTGTAGAGGACTTAAAGACTCATTTCAGCAGTCAGGAAGAAGCTGATACAAGGATGGTTCTGCATGCAGTAAATCTAACGTCCGATTATCATCGAACCATCATCAGGACAGACGACACAGATGTGCTTGTGATACTCCTTTTCTACATGAACATTGGAATGTTGACTGATCAGGTTTACATGCATGCTGGCCATGCCGGAAAAATTGTCACAAGAGAACGATTCATCCCAATCCACACCATAGCCTCGGAACTCGGCAATGATGTCTGCATGTCTCTGCCGTCAGCGCATGCCCTGACTGGTTGTGACTCAACAAACTCCATGTTTGGCATTGGTAAGAAGACAGCATTCACTGTTCTGACTAAACCAACGAGTTCTGTCCTTGAATTGGACAGCAACAATTCTTTAGATAAATGGTCGGAAGCTGCCAGGACTTTCACACTTGCACTTTACGGGAGTAAACGGAAGAAGTGTAAGACATTGGATGAGCTACGCTATGTGCTAGCAACTACCACGGATAAACCAGCCACTCAGTTGCCACCAACTGAGGATGCTTTCGCGCAGCATGCACTCAGAGCGAGATATCAGTCTTTGATCTGGTGCAATAGTCATGTTCCCAAGCCAGAGTTAGGAGATCCAGCTGAATGCGGATGGTTCCGTCAGGACTCCACCCAGTCATGTTTAAAAAGGAATCAGCTCACCCATCTATACTGCAAAGACGGGGATTGCAAAGAAGGCGCAAGGTGCACATGTGTCCTTGCAGGACTAAAGTGCATTGAACTTTGCAGCTGCGAGAATTGTCCAAATGTGAATGTCAATGAACTCGATAATGTTGAGGATTGAAAATGAAAAACTGGCCTACAGTCATGCACATTGTATCATTGGCCTACTACTTATCAGCAAAACAATTGATTTATAATCTTTGGAAGGATGCTAAATAGGTAATCTGAAGAAATATTTCTTAATCAATGGCATATAACCAACCGTTTATCAAAGTAGGCAGACATTAGATGATGGACGAAAGCAAAAATGGCCCTCAATGGGTTAATTTTGAATTTAAAGTGGGCTAAAATGCAATTTATCATCGTAAATCCCTTCTATTGCCTTTTCCTAGACAAAGAGGAAGAGTATCATGGTGGTTTATATGATGTATCATGCCTGAAAACTAGCTAAATGCCAGCTAATGATTTTGAAGGAAATTATGAAGGTAGCCGGACATAAGGGGTTAATATGCATATTTGTACACCTTTTTGCTTAGTACACACCCACTAAATTATTCGAGGACATCAATACCTATCATTTAAAAGTAGTTTTGTCTTGTTATACCACCGGGAGGGGTAGGTCACTTGTTTACCCCCTGTTGCCGCTGCACTATATTGAAATGTGGTTTCAAAAGAATCTAAATACCACGTGTGGATAACATCACGTTAAACGATTATAATACCCTACATCTTAGTATGTATTGGCTTTAAATATTTAGAAGGTTTACACTATCAACCGTTACAATGTATACAGTTTTGCATACTGCAAGACTGGTGGTTAAAGGCCTGCAGTTTAACCCCGTCCAATTGTAAAGATTTATACTTTACTACCTGTTCCATGTGATTAGTGGCTTGTATCAACAATGTAGCAGTACATTCAGTATAAGTTGGCGTATGTAGGTATTTTCTAATTATATATCTACAGTATTATTTGCAAGTTTTCTGTTATATTTTAAATATCTCTCTGTGTCAGTGTGTGTTTACCGATATTGATGCTACATAATAATCACAGTGAATGCTATGAGTACATGTATAATATTATAATTATAATCTCTTGAACATACGAGTATTACACATATTCTGCCGATTTCTACAAGATGCCATTGAGTAAAATAACAATGTATGTAACTGATGAGCAGAGAAAAGAATTGCTGACTTTCTTGCAAAATAAGAACTGGGACGTAGAGATGGAAATAGAAGAAACAGCCACCGCCATGCCCGTTGCAGAGGCTGCTTACGTACCTCCCCCTATGCCTCAGCATGCTGAAGGTGTTGCTGAGTGTCCACTGTGCTTGTGTTCCCCTTGCATAATAAATGAACAGAACAAACAACTTTGGTGGCCTGCTAATAATCGTCCACCGCATAATCTAAATTCACATGAGAGAAAGCTTCTATACAGGAGGTTTTGGGCAATGCTATATAATTGTGGCGCATGGAAAGATGTCAGATATATAGAGAGAAAAGTAGCGGCTAGAAGAGGAGACTGTACTTGGCATAAGAGGGAACTGATGCCTGAATGTGTGGTACAGCAATGCAGGAACTGGCTGCCTAACCCGCGCAACCAGCCTTATTTGGGCCATAAGTGGAGTTGAATTGTTTATACCAGTTGTAAGTACTATAAAAATACAGAACTTCAATTTCAGCAATTTATAACCTCTGATATGTACGTGGGTCATAATAGATATAAGTGGTGCTCATGTATTAGATGTATACCATGCAGGGCCTCGCATGTGGCAAATACGATGTGCGTCGACCGTCAGATTTGTACCGCTATTCCTCGTGTGTTTAGTGCGTCGACCGTCAGATTTGTACCGCTATTCCTCGTGTGTTTAAGGTCAAATATAGGTCAACCTGCAGGCCTTTAAGTGTCTTGCTTGGAATCAATCGGGTTATTTCTAACATAGTGTGATGATGACGATCCACTCTCCGACCAACGACCAGATTTTATTGCTCTAAATACTATGCTTCCACCTGGATACATATACTCGAGCTTCCTTTACAACACCTTACATCCCTGCGTGAATATAATGCATCCATGCATCACGTAGTGAACTCAATCCATCTCCCTGGTGTATTCAAACATCGTCCTATTGTACCAGACGTCGTCCAAAAGTGCACACACACAAAAAAAAATCTCCCAAGTATACTCAATCCATCTCCATTTCATATTCAATACATTTCTCTTGTATGCTCAATACATCACCATTGTGTACTCAATACATTTCACAAGTGTATCCAAACATCTCCATTATGTAATCAATACATCTCCGATATGTACTGAATACATCATCTCCCTTTGTATACACAATACATATCCAATGTGTACCCATACATCTCCATTGCGTACTTAATACATCTCCCTTGTGTGCTCAATACAGCTCCCTTGCGTACTCAATATATCTCACATGTAGACCAAAACATCTTCGAATTGTACCCATACATCTTTCAATTGTACCCAGACATCTCCCCTTAAGTATGCAAACATCTCCCGAGTATTCTCAATCCATCTCCATTGTATATTCAATACATTTCTCTTGTGTGCTAACTACACCTCACTTATGTACTCAATACATCTCCCAAGTGTACCCAAATATCTTCCAATTGTAATCAGACATCTACCAAAAGTATCCAAAATATCTCACAAGTGCACTCAATCCATCTATATAGGAAATCTCTCTAACATGTGGATCCACGGCTATGGCACATCAGGACAGATCCGTCGTCTCTTCTGGATGGTGTTTGGCGTGTCTACTGGCACTTTTCGATTGCTCTCTAACAGCCTTTAGAAGAGATGGCGGACCTGAGGGAGCGGCAACGGTCGTGGATCCACGCTCCTCCGATTCGCGACAATCGACGACCAGATGTCTAACTGTCAGATCCGTATAAATGCTGCTGCGGGGTGACCAACAGTGAGGAGGGTGGCCCTACAAAGGACCACGTACAGATCAGGCCTTGTCACCCTGGCACGGAAAGAAGTAACCACCAGAGGACGTCTTCATAAGCTTCATAGAAGAAGAATCGCCAGCAACTACAGCAATAACCAACGTAGAAGAATAGGACTAATCATCGTAGAAGAATAATCATCGCAGAACACGGATATAATCATCGTAGACCACGGATATAATCATCATTGAACAACCATCACAGAAGAATCACCTTAGGATATAACCAACTTAGAGAATACAGTCGCCCAAATGCATTTATGCGGTGGCGACTTTAAATAAAACTACATCGTTCAAATAAAAATAAAGATTAAATCTCGTTCGTTCACACATCACTGCACCAAGTACAGGTTAACAGCTGGAGCCTGCCCGGGAAAGGTGTTGCAAGGTAAACTGCCCGTCGCTCTTACGGGCAACCGATAGCGACGATAAATAAACGTAAAACACTACTTCTCGCTTTAGCGCTTGCGACGCTGTGTTTGCCACCAGGTAGTGGCGGATCAAATGATCGTGAGCACAGACGCTTGGGGTCTGGACAAATAGTTTCTGGTTCGAAACATGTTTTTTTAATTATTTATTATTTTTAATAACATTATGATACGCAATAGGCTTCACACTACTCATACATACTAAATGGTTAGGCCATATCCAAGGATGTTTTAAAATGACACCCATGGCCTAACATGGCCTAAATAGTTTTGCATGTATAGTGTCAAGCGGGGACTTAGACATGTTTTCCTGGGCAGGCTTAGCCGATCTAAGCGATTAACCAGTGCATCAAAATATTTTTAAAACAATTTAATTTTGTTGGGTTTTATGACAAAATACAGTTGTCCAGTACCCACTAGTCTGTGGACATGGGTGCAAACCCCGAATTTGAGCTTATATGTATGTTCCTTTAATTTCAAACCCCTCGCGGGGACTTAGACATGTTTTCCTGGGCAGGCTTAGCCGATCTAAGCGATTAACCAGTGCTAAGCAATGTATGTGAGGTGCCTTGCTCAATGACACTACATACGTGGCCTGACCGAGTATCGAACCCGGGTCCGTTCGATTCCAAATCCGACGCTCTACCACTGGACCACGGACGGCATGGTCGTGCTTACTATAGAAAGAGCAAACTATAGTCTCGCTATCGAGCTATGTACAGATGAAGGGCCCTCGCTCGCATTCTGTATTAGTGCACAATTACATTATAAACTGATAATAAAACAAGTGCTCACCTGTGTGTTATTAACATCGTTCCTATATTTATAAACAGAAGCTAGAGAGATTAAAAATCCCGCAATTAGTAACAAAACTGTAACAGTTGTGGTCCGTAGCAATTTCATGTTATCCTGTGCTGTGCTAATAGTTGTTATTGACACGGACACTTACTGTTAACATAATGTTGAGTTGAGTGATAGAGGCCCACAGTGAGACACACGTTATATGTTATGCATGAATGCAATTGTCATTTGTGTATATTACATTTTGTTTCTTATGCTATGTAGGCATATATATGTATATTGTATTGCCAAAGGCAAGGTTATTGCCGATTTTGTAATAAAACACATTGTGTGGCGTCCGTGGCCCAGTGGTAGAGCGTCGGATTTGGAATCGAACGGTCCCGGGTTCGATACTCGGTCAGGCCACGTATGTAGTGTCATTGAGCAAGGCACCTCACACACATCGCTTAGGTCGGCTCGGCTAAGCCTGCGCAGGAAAACATGTCTAAGTCCCCGCGAGGGGTTTGACATTAAAGGAACATACATACATATTATCTGTGGTTTATATGACTGTGACATATTCTCTGTGGTTTATATGACTGTGTGGTGACAATACTCGCCGGCGGCTACAACGTGTGTTTTACGTTTTATTTATCGTCGCTACCGGTTGCCCATATGAGCGACGCCTCCTGAAGAGATTAGTCATTTTAGATTTTTGGATGATAGTGCAATGATACAGATATGTATGTATGTTCCATTAATGTCAAACCCCTTGTATTCTTGGACAGGCTTAGCCGACCTAAGCGATTAACCAGTACATTTGTACTAAGCAATGTGTGTGAGTTGCCTTGCTCAATGACACTACATACGTGACCTGACCGAGTATCGAACCCGGGACCGTTCGATTCCAAATCAGACTCTCTACCACTGGACGACGGATGCCACACTATCCCATTCCATTCCAAAGTCTCCTCTGGTTCTTTTACGTGCACTGTGTAAAGCACCGACATGCGACCTCGGTTTATCGTCCCATCTGAAAGGCTGTTAATTTTATTAGGGTCAGACGGGTGATCGAACCTGCGATCCATGGATTACCAGTCCAGCGTGTTACCACTGGACTACATATCCGTCTGGCAAAACGAAAATGTTGATATATCAGAAACTCAATACGGCTCAATTAACAGCTGAAGTCGTGATGGCGCAGTAATAGTGCGTTCGCTTCAGGTGCGGCAATCCCGTAGTTCGCGCCCCGCTGGAGTCGGTTATGAGTGTGCCCTTAGGCAAATAATTTAAATTCCACGAGCCTCTTCACCCTCCCCGTGGCGATGGATTCCATCAGGAATGATGTCTCGAGAGTGATTAATATATTAAGTTGTAAAATATAAGAACTTGTTTCGCAATCGAGCTAAACATTAATATGTATAAACTAATTAATGGTTTGGGTGTTCAATACATATACTTATTGCATACGTTACTATAAATAGTAACACATTTAATGGTAGAAAAGCAAAATATCTTATATATATATATATATAACGCGGGCAATATATTTCGATTTTCGGCTCTGCCGGGCCAATATCCGATATTGACCCACGCGTGCCGAGAACGAATCACGAGTACGTGTCACAGGTAGCAACAACATAGTAACTACAGTGTGTAAACATGGCCGCCGAAGCAACACTGTCGTTGTCTGACAGATTGTTGTCTCTTGACGGTAAAATGGCTGAGCGAAATAAGCAAATAACAGCAGAAGAAACATACGGCTATGTAGAGAAAATGAAAAACGGACACACAAAGGCTACAACTCAAACCGTTAAGGTATGCAATAAAGAAGTTATTAAACTGCTGCGGTGGGCCATTTGTGGATATTGGCGCACCTATCCGATAGTGGCCCTCGGGCCGTTAATATTGGCGCACCTATCCGATATTGGCCCTCGGGCCTAACGGCCAATATCCACAAATGGCCCACCTCCGCGGTTTAATAACCTCTAATTATATGACGGTCGAGGCAAATATATCAACGGCCATATATGTAGGCCTGGTTATGTCGTGTGCTCAATATAGGATGTGTTGTGTTGTGTCACGTACAATACACATTTTTTATAATCTCACGAATACCTTGTCATGGCCTCACTTGTCACAGTATGTAAATACACGCTGACAAAACGAATGCCTTCATTGCGTAGAGCGAACCGGTTTGCGATTACAAATGATAGTATAGGCCATGACAATATTGTTTTGTAGTTTCACGTTGAAAACCGTGGCATTGGCTACTTGTGATAATGTTGAGAGCATTATCGATTTTAAGGTTTGACAATTTTAATATTGTTAGTGACCATGCTCGTCATAATCATGCTGCGCTAAATATTTCGATACGAGAAATTAACCCGTAAACCCCATAGCTAGGAGGACCGAATGTAAACATTTGAACATATATTAACATTCTCTTACTCTAGACAACACTGACATGCTGTTCATTGTTCGTGTGTTTACGTTTATGCATCGTCGCTACCGGTTGCCCATATGAGCGACGCCTCCTGAAGATATTAGTCATTTTAGATTTGTTGGAGGATAGTGCAATGATACAGACAGAGACCCATTCCAGAGTCTCCTGGTTCGTTTACGTGCACGGTGTAAAGCACCGACACGAGACCTCGGTTTAACGTCCCACCTGAAAGACTGTTAATTTTATTAGGGTCAGACGGGGGATCGAACCTGCGATCCCTGGATTACCAGTCCAGCCTGTTACCACTGGACTATATATCCGTCTGTGTTCATTTTTCATTTCTTTTTATTTATTTAAGTTTATTTAACGTCGCTACCGGTTTCCCATTTGAGCGGCGGGCAGTTTACCTAACAACACCTTTCCTGGGCAGGCTACAGCGGTTAACCAGTACTTGGGTGCACCAACCTCCGTAAGAAACTGCCAACTTGTTCATATAAATGATACATGGTCTGAATTGAGCTTATGTACCCTCGCCTCCGGTGAACCATGTGGGCGAGCGAAGTTCTCTCGTGTATTGTAATTGTATTTAAAGGCCTGCAGGTTGACCTATATTTGACCTTAAACACACGAGGAATAGCGGTACAAATATGACGGTCGACGCACTAAACACACGAGGAATAGCGGTACAAATCTGACGGTCGACGCACATCGTATTTGCCACATGCGAGGCCCTGCATGGTATACATCTAATACATGAGCACCACTTATATCTATTATGACCCACGTACATATCAGAGGTTATAAATTGCTGAAATTGAAGTTCTGTATTTTTATAGTACTTACAACTGGTATAAACAATTCAACTCCACTTATGGCCCAAATAAGGCTGGTTGCGCGGGTTAGGCAGCCAGTTCCTGCATTGCTGTACCACACATTCAGGCATCAGTTCCCTCTTATGCCAAGTACAGTCTCCTCTTCTAGCCGCTACTTTTCTCTCTATATATCTGACATCTTTCCATGCGCCACAATTATATAGCATTGCCCAAAACCTCCTGTATAGAAGCTTTCTCTCATGTGAATTTAGATTATGCGGTGGACGATTATTAGCAGGCCACCAACGTTGTTTGTTCTGTTCATTTATTATGTAAGGGGAACACAAGCACAGTGGACACTCAGCAACACCTTCAGCATGCTGAGGCATAGGGGGAGGTACGTAAGCAGCCTCTGCAACGGGCATGGCGGTGGCTGTTTCTTCTATTTCCATCTCTACGTCCCAGTTCTTATTTTGCAAGAAAGTCAGCAATTCTTTTCTCTGCTCATCAGTTACATACATTGTTATTTTACTCAATGGCATCTTGTAGAAATCGGCAGAATATGTGTAATACTCGTATGTTCAAGAGATTATAATTATAATATTATACATGTACTCATAGCATTCACTGTGATTATTATGTAGCATCAATATCGGTAAACACACACTGACACAGAGAAATATTTAAAATATAACAGAAAACTTGCGAATAATACTGTAGATATATAATTAAATGAAGTATGAAGGTTACCATATAACGAACACATATAGTTTATTCATATAAATACATACATATTATATACATGCATACAAATTATCAGTCTCAGTGATTACGCTACGGCTGATGAGGCACCTACATAACATGTAATCTATGTCCCTGGGCTGATCTGGATTATGTAGTTTGAATACTCATAACTATCAATTTTCTTTACAATCAATAATATACGTTTACTTAAATTGTCAGGGCCTCATTTTGACTAATTCTCAGCTCACAGAGTGATCGTGCATATTAACCGTTAGAAAATACCTACATACGCCAAATTATACTGAATGTACTGCTACATTGTTGATACAAGCCACTAATCACATGGAACAGGTAGTAAAGCATAAATCTTTACAATTGGACGGGGTCAAACTGCAGGCCTTTAAAACACTGTCGTGTACCTGTGTACTTGTGGTGTCGTGACGTCATATCTTTGTACTTGCAGTCCATTATTATTATTATTGGACTGGTGCCAAAAGGCCAGAGTATTTATTATATTAAATCCTACGCGTACATGTACGAAATTAACAATTTTAATTAGTATGAACTTGTTATATAAGTGTGTGTTTTAAGTAAGATATAAGCATCAAACGGTTCGGTGCTACACGCCTCACACAGTCCAATAGTGTACATGCTTATATCCTATACATCAACCTTTCCGTCTCACGGCTATTACCGTCAATGTGCCACTACAAGATTAAAGCAGAATTACATCGTATGAAATAAAATATATTTGAAAAATTCATTTTTTACGTATGGGTAGCAATACTGCTACACATTCTAACATTATACTTTGTATGCTTATGTTCATTTGGTAAACAGTGTTTTTTTGCGATAAAACAAACTCGAAACCGAAAGTAGGACTTTCCGAGTCGATCGATCACGCACTTGTTTACAACCGGAACGCATTGTCCGCACTTGTTTACATTCAGAATGCATCGACCCCATTTGTCCCACGTTCTCTTTTTTAATTAAATTACTTGATATGTTGATTCATTCCTCTGTTAGCTAAGTCTTTTAGGGACATTTCTACATCCCTAGAGGGGTTCGACATTAGAGGAAGATAGATAGATAGATAGATAGTATTTCATGTTCAAAATATATATGTTGTTTTCTACATTCTTAGTTGTTTCACGCATGCGCGCTGTGCGTGTTTACATTTCGTGTGTTGATAAACAAATTCGCGTATACGACGGTTTAAATGTATTGGAATTTTATCGTTTCTGAGCGACTATTTCGATTTTTGTAAACACACACACATTAGTATTTATATTTTACCAAAAACATCCTTTATTACGATGTAATGCTGCTTTAAATAAACGAGTTGCACTCACAGGCATCCGACGCACCATGGACTCCACTAGGTTACAACATCCCATGACCTGCTACAACCAAAAATAAAGTGTGGCATCAATGAAATCTCTTTCTACACAACAACCTGACACATTTCTGAAAAACAAGTTTGTTTTTATTTATTTATTATGTTCAGATATGTGTTGAACCCGAGTCGCATTGGAGAGAAGCGAAAAGCGAGCGCGCTTAACCACCGCGCGAATCGGACAGCCTGTTGGTTTTATTGTATCAAGAAACAGTTTGCTCATATCACTTTGCTGGATCTATACATGTACCTAAGAACACATTTAACCTATCTATTCGTGTACCTAAGAACACATTTAACCTATCTATTCATGTACCTAAGAACACATTTAACCTATCTATACATGTACCTAAGAACATATTTAACCCATCTATGCATGTACCTAAGAACACATTTAGCCTATCTATACATGTACCTAAGAACACATTTAACCTATCTATACATGTACCTAAGAACACATTTAGCTTATCTATACATGTACCTAAGAACATATTTAACCCATCTATGCATGTACCTAAGAACACATTTAACCTATCTATACATGTACCTAAGAACATATTAACCCATCTATGCATGTACCTAAGAACACATTTAACCTATCTATACATGTACCTAAGAACATATTTAACCCATCTATGCATGTACCTAAGAACACATTTAACCTATATATACATGTACCTAAGAACATATTTAACCTATATACACATTAGTACATCGTGTAGAAAATACTGCAATGGAGAAATATGTTACTGACCCATCCACATCTACTAGTTTATACAAATTTATTTTAGCTCGATTGAGAAACAAGTTCTAACACTTTATATTACTCGCTCTCGAGACCACATTCCTGATGTAATCCATCGCCACGAGGGAGAGAGAAGAGCGGTATATAGTGGTATATAAATCCAAAATACACTGTCTTAGTTCACAATCGTTTAATCATATTGTAGTCGTCTTTTTTGCTTCATATTTGTCAGTTTTATCTATGAATTGATGACAGCCAAATCGATAACAGCCAGGGCCGTCGCTGGAGCTATTTTGATGATACGCACGGCCAAATATGCTTGTTTGTCGAGTGAGCATAGCGAGCTAGTATGCTAGGGGGTCCGGGGGCATGCCCCCTTGAGATTTTTTGAAATGAGGATGCAATTTCCTGCATTTCAATGCATTTTGTAACATACAATTGCAGGACTAAAGTTCTTACGACAATGTAATAATATACATGATCTATTGCCCTTATCAATTAAACAAGCACGTAAAATAGCACAAACTAAATTTCGAGATGCACCATATTTGCAATGGGCTCAATTGTTCCACCACTCCACACATCACGGCGCATATGTATCTCTACTACCCCTTGCGGTTTTATGGCATTTTTGGAGTTTTCATTTTCTGAGACCAATGATACGCATGTGCGTACTTGCGTATGCCCAGCGACGGGCCTTACAGCAGGATGCAAGCATGTGTCCAATACTGTTAATGCTAGTGTGTGCTACAATGTACATCGAACTCCTAATTAAGACATTCATTGTGCAACATCTGTTTTGAAAAAGCAGCCAATGTACATCTTTGGTTGCATGCTTCAATTATCCAAAGCCACTGATTGGGAAATCGATTAAAGTGGTTGGAAAACTGAGATTAATAAATAGGCGTTGATTGCTTTCTTAAATTTAATCAATATATTGTACATTATTATACAGTATATACTATAGTAGTGCAATATGCTATAGATGAATGATGTATAGATACATATTCTCTTGTAGCTCTGAATTGAGTGGCAATGTACTTTTTTTAATATGTAAACTATAGTTTGTGTTTGTTATATGCTGTACATTGATGAGACTGAAATAAGAATAACATAATTATTATTTGATTTGGGAACCTCATGTCTTTTCACAAATTAATGTTATATACAGTCTACACCCGTTATGTCGAATTCCGTCTGACCGAACAAAATATTTCGACATAACCGCAATTTGACTTAACGAAATTCGATATAAGCAGAGCCATTTATATGTAAAATTATAGTGTCTGAAACCGGACTTTGACCCGACTTCGAGATAACCGGATAATTCGACATAACCGACTTTGACATAGCCGATGTAGACTGTATATTATATATTTATTTCTGTCTTGTCTATGTGTACATTAACTTTTAATCACCTTCTATATGGTTCGCCGAAACTCTATGTTTCTTCTATGGCTGAACAATTTAATTATTCGACAAATCTTTATAAGTTATATTTCTTATAATGTCCATAATATCTAAGTATCATAAATACAGTTTATATGTTCTACATACTAGATTGAGATCACGACCTTTCTCGCTCCTGGAGTTAGGCTCTAGTGTGTCTGATTTATGTTAATAAAATCCATTTCTTATATACATGATTGAATCAGTGTATATATGATATAACAATTCCTAAAACATCTGTTATGTTATCTAATATTACACCATCAAACCAGTTCGGTGCCTTTGTATTACATAACTGGACACCTGCAACCACGGCCTGTTATCTAATATTACACCATCAAACCAGTTCGGTGCCTTTGTATTACATAACTGGACACCTGCAACCACGGCCTTGATAAACTGAGATTAGGCCTAACATCTTAAGTCATTTCCCGCGCGAAGCGAGATTTATAATTTTAGGCGCGAAAATAATAGCAGACGATTATGCATAATACAAATATATATATACTATAGCTAATAATTCCTTCTCTATTGTAGAGTAGTTTTTCTCTCGTGGAATAAGTTTTCGGGAATAAAATGCTACTGGGTGTGGTACTTGGTCAACGGTCTGAGTCAGTACAGCCGAAATTCCCAAATCGGAAGCATCAGTATAGAGTTCGAACTCTTGGTTAAAGTCAGGGGCCTTCAGTATGGGTTTATTGGTTAAAGCTTTCTTTAAGGATTCGAAAGCAAGTTGATGTTTATCGCTCCACTGAGTTATGATGTTCCCTGATCGCTTGCCCTTTAATAAGTCAGTCAGGGGAGCGGCGATCTCAGCGAACTGGGGAATGAATTTCCTGTAAAATCCTACTGATCCCAGATATCCTCGTAATTGTTTCTTGGTCTGTGGGGGAGAGATATTACTAATACACTCAACCTTGCTGGAAATTGGTTTGATTTTTCCCGACCCTAATTCATGTCCCAAGTACTTGACTGTTCCAGACCCAATTTTACACTTCTTCGGATTCAAAGTAACACCACTATCCTCTAGTCTATGAAATGTCCAATCCAAGTGATTTATGTGCTGTGACCATAAATTGGATCGAACAGCAATATCATCCAGATATGCGTCGGCAAATCTATCACGGATGGGTTCTGTCGGGGATTGAGCGATTATCTCGTTTATGGCCCTCTGGAAGGTAACTCCACCGTTTTTTAAACCAAATGGGAGAGTTAATGGTTCAAACAAGCCCCAGGGGGTTATGAACGCTGCAATTTCACTAGCTCGAGGGGTTAGCGGAATCTGCCAGTAACCTTTATTAAGATCTAAAATTGATATCAGACTCGAACCTGCGACCTGATCAATGAGATCGTCTAATCTCGGGATGGGGAAGGCTTCTCCTCGAGTCAGGTCATTAATTTTCCGATAATCAATACATGGTCGCCATTCTGAGTCTGATTTGCGTACCAATATTATGGGAGAGGCCCACTGGCTTCTGCTAGGGCGGATAATTCCTAACTCCAACATTTGATCTAGCTCAGTTTTTAATATTTGTTTCTTTTCTGGAGACATGCGGTAGTAAGGCTGGACTACGGGTGAAGCACCTTGCACATCAATATCATGGGTAACATCGTGGAAACGTCCCAGTTG
>CM026391.1:82128672-82164713 GCA_014843695.1 Archivesica marissinica
ATGCATGGGCATGTCCGTATCTGACCTCTGTATGCATGGGCATGTCCGTATCTGACCCTTGTATGCATGGGCATGTCCGTATCTGACCCTTGTATACATGTTAATGTCAGTATCTGACCTATGTATGGATGTGAATGTCCGTATCTGACCTCTGTATGGATGTGAATGTCCGTATCTGACCTCTGTATGTATGTGAATGTCCGCATCTGACCTCTGTATCTATGTAAATGTCCGTATCTGACCTCTGTATGGATGTGAATGTCCGTATCTGACATATGTATGGATGTGAATGTCCGCATCTGACCTATGTATGGATGTGAATGTCTGTATCTGACCTATGTATACATGTGAATGTCCGTATCTGACCTATGTATTCATGGGAATATCCGAATCTGACATATGTATCCATTGAATGTCCGTATCTGACATATGTATCCATTGGAATGTCCGTATCTGACATATGTATGCATGTGAATGTCCGTATCTGACCTATGTATAGATGTGAATGTCCGTATCGGACCTCTGTATGCATGGGAATATCCGAATCTGACCTCTGTATCCATGGGATTGTCCGTATCTGACCTATGTATCCATGGGAATACCTGTATCTGACCTCTGTATGCATGGTAGTGTCCGTATCGGACCTCTGTATGTATGTGCATGTCCGTATGGGACCTATGTATGCATGGTAGTGTCTATCTGACCTATGTATGTATGTATGTGCATGTCCGTATGGGACCTATGTGTGCATGGTAGTGTCCGTATGGGACCTCTGTATCCATGGTAGTGTCCGTATCGGACCTTGTCTATCTGACCTATGTATGTATGTGCATGTCCGTATGGGACCTATGTGTGCATGGTAGTGTCTATCTGACCTATGTATGTATGTGCATGTCCGTATGGGACCTATGTGTGCATGGTAGTGTCTATCTGACCTATGTATGTATGTGCATGTCCGTATGGGACCTAACCTGTGTGCATGGTAGTGTCTATCTGACCTATGTATGTATGTGCATGTCCGTATGGGACCTATGTGTGCATGGTAGTGTCTATCTGACCTATGTATGTATGTGCATGTCCGTATGGGACCTATGTGTGCATGGTAGTGTCTATCTGACCTATGTATGTATGTTCATGTCCGTATGGGACCTATGTGTGCATGGTAGTGTCTATCTGACCTATGTATGTATGTTCATGTCCGTATGGGACCTCTGTGTGCATGGTAGTGTCTATCTGACCTATGTATGTATGTGCATGTCCGTATGGGACCTATGTGTGCATGGTAGTGTCTATCTGACCTATGTATGTATGTGCATGTCCGTATGGGACCTATGTGTGCATGGTAGTGTCTATCTGACCTATGTATGTATGTGCATGTCCGTATGGGACCTATGTATGTATGTGCATGTCCGTATGGGACCTATGTGTGCATGGTAGTGTCTATCTGACCTATGTATGTATGTGCATGTCCGTATCGGACCTCTGTATGTATGTGCATGTCCGTATGGGACCTATGTGTGCATGGTAGTGTCTATCTGACCTATGTATGTATGTGCATGTCCGTATGGGACCTATGTGTGCATGGTAGTGTCTATCTGACCTATGTATGTATGTTCATGTCCGTATGGGACCTATGTGTGCATGGTAGTGTCTATCTGACCTATGTATGTATGTTCATGTCCGTATGGGACCTCTGTGTGCATGGTAGTGTCTATCTGACCTATGTATGTATGTGCATGTCCGTATGGGACCTATGTGTGCATGGTAGTGTCTATCTGACCTATGTATGTATGTGCATGTCCGTATGGGACCTATGTGTGCATGGTAGTGTCTATCTGACCTATGTATGTATGTTCATGTCCGTATGGGACCTATGTGTGCATGGTAGTGTCTATCTGACCTATGTATGTATGTGCATGTCCGTATGGGACCTCTGTGTGCATGGTAGTGTCTATCTGACCTATGTATGTATGTGCATGTCCGTATGGGACCTATGTGTGCATGGTAGTGTCTATCTGACCTATGTATGTATGTTCATGTCCGTATGGGACCTATGTGTGCATGGTAGTGTCTATCTGACCTATGTATGTATGTGCATGTCCGTATGGGACCTCTGTGTGCATGGTAGTGTCTATCTGACCTATGTATGTATGTGCATGTCCGTATGGGACCTATGTGTGCATGGTAGTGTCTATCTGACCTATGTATGTATGTTCATGTCCGTATGGGACCTATGTGTGCATGGTAGTGTCTATCTGACCTATGTATGTATGTTCATGTCCGTATGGGACCTCTGTGTGCATGGTAGTGTCTATCTGACCTATGTATGTATGTGCATGTCCGTATGGGACCTATGTGTGCATGGTAGTGTCTATCTGACCTATGTATGTATGTGCATGTCCGTATCGGACCTATGTGTGCATGGTAGTGTCTATCTGACCTATGTATGTATGTGCATGTCCGTATGGGACCTCTGTATGCATGGTATGTCTAAGCTGACCTATGTATGCATGTCAATGTCTATCTGACCTATGTATACATGGCATGTCCTATCTGACCTATGTATGTATGTGCATGTCCGTATGGGACCTATGTGTGCATGGTAGTGTCTATCTGACCTATGTATGTATGTGCATGTCCGTATGGGACCTATGTGTGCATGGTAGTGTCTATCTGACCTATGTATGTATGTTCATGTCCGTATGGGACCTATGTGTGCATGGTAGTGTCTATCTGACCTATGTATGTATGTTCATGTCCGTATGGGACCTCTGTGTGCATGGTAGTGTCTATCTGACCTATGTATGTATGTGCATGTCCGTATGGGACCTATGTGTGCACATACATACATAGGTCAGATACGACACTACAATGCACACATATGTCACATACGGACATTCAAATACATACATATGTCAGATACGACACTACAATGCACACATAGGTCACATACAGACATGCACATAAATACATAGGTCAGATACAGACATAAAAACCCTCAAACTGTGTAAGAAACCTCGGAGCGTGGTTCGACGCAAAGATGAGCATGGAGCAACATGTCAACTCCGTTTGCCGGTCCTGCTATGGGCAGCTTAGACAAATAGGCCATATTAGACAGTATTTAACCATCGATGCCACCAAATCACTTGTGAATGCATTAGTTACCTCACGCTTAGATTATTGCAACTCTCTTCTGCATGGTGTGCCAATGGCAATACTGAACAAGTTACAACACGTTCAGAACACTGCAGCCCGCCTTATCACCAGGACCTCTCGCCACAGCCACATTACTCCAGTCTTGAAGCAACTGCATTGGCTGCCTGTGCAATACAGGGTTCAGTTTAAAATGCTTGTCACAGTATACAAAGCTTTGCATGGTGAATCACCTGTATACATCCAAAATCTACTTCATGTGTATGTACCCACACGAAACTTGCGGTCGCAGAACAATGCCACTACACTCGTGGTGCCAAGAGGCCGCAAAGTCATGTACGGTGACAGAAGCTTTGCTACTGCTGCACCAAAACTATGGAATGCTCTCCCGGCAGGAATCAGAGAGTCTAGATCAGTATCTAGTTTTAAGACATCACCTAAAACACACTTGTTCTTACAAATACACGGACACTAAACTGGTGTGCATATAGAAGTGTTTTGACAACTTCAACATTAAGAATGTTTGAAGTAGTTTATCTTGTGCTTATTTATATTGTTTTAACAAACAATCCTTAAATCTTTTAACATATATATCTGGTATACATATTCTTTAACTGCATATCGTAGTCTTATGGCGTATGCCTTTTAGTTCTTGCTTTGAAGTCCACCCACGCTGGACAGGGGCCTCTGGCAGGCGAGGATGGGCCTGGTATGCGACCCTTACATTATTTATTTTTATTTTTATGGTAGTGTCCGTATGGGACCTCTGTATCCATGGTAGTGTCCGTATCGGACCTGGAATAAGGAGCTGACACGAAATTCTGTGCATATGATCATTGACCCCAAGGTGTGCCGGACCTTGACATTGTTCGAACGACGTGGTTGATAGTTGAACTAAGACTCCCCTTCGATATGGTAAGCATTTGTGCCACGTTGTTTCAGAGGAATGAAACGGACACGATTTGCAACGGGCAGACCGACAAACCATGATGCATGGTGACTCCTGTACACGCTCTCGTTTGCATTCGTAGACTGGTAAAACCCCAACCATATATGTAAGATTGATATCGTAAATCTATTTCACAACAATTCCCCTACGACATTATTTAACCCATTTCATTCTGGATACATTTAAAGGATTTTACAAACAACATAGATCCAGCTCAGTCGCAGCGTGACGCTGCATGCTTATCAGGATATATGATACTTGCTACATAGCCTTAGCAAGATCATTTGAATAGCAAACAGCATAGGGCATGATCAGACGGCACGTTCCGTGGCGGTTGATCTGGCTCTATGTTCTTTGCAAATACCGTTTGAACGGTATCCAGAATGAAATGGGTTACAGAATAAAGTCGACCTGTGTTGTGTTTAGGTTTATTCCTTCCTTTACATTGCTGTTTCTGGAGGTTTCAATACTGTAACTGAACATAAATGTTGTAGTTGTGTTAGAACTGGCCTGGTAGTTTATTTATCGTCGCTACCGGTTGCCCATATGAGCGACGCCTCCTGAAGATATTAGTTATTTTAGATTTTTGGAGGATAGTGCAATGATACAGACAGAGACCCATTCCAGAGTCTCCTCTGGTTCTTTTACGTTCACGTGTACAGCACCGACACGAGACCTCGGTTTAAAGTCCGATTTGAAAGACTGTTAATTTTATTATGGTCAGACGGGGGATCGAACCTGCGATCCCTGGATTACCAGTCCAGCGTGTTACCACTGGACTACAGATCCGTCTGTGTAGTTGTGTTAGAACTGGCCTGGTAGTTATAAAACTGTTCTCCAATCTCAAAACACAGTCTCAAGCGTCTGATTGTTCAGATGGCAGTAAAACTCAGAATCAACCAATCAAATCACTTGAGCTTGAGTTTGAGATCTGAGAAATGTTTTATAACTTCGGGGCCTGTATTTACGTGGATTCGTTTCAATGAATGGAACAGCGAGCGTTACTAATGTACAGCGCGGAATTCAATTCAAAATATTGGTTTACACATATTTATTTATCAGGATACATGTAATATACATTGAGAAATATACATAAACATACATTTATATCATGATATGTGGATTGAACTGAAATCTAAAAGCTTACGGTAATTCTTTCCACTGCGTACTAGATGTTGGTACCAGGTATATGGCAATTTTAATAACTTGGCGTAATATCGAAAATGACCAGAACTTAAATATGTTTAATTCAAATTTGAAACTCATCGAAACGCTTATAAATATCTGAAAATTGGTAGCTAAGGGCTTAGAAATAGAAAAAGGAAATAAGGATGAAAATGGAATAGAATAAATGATGCAGAAATGAGATCTAGAGTTATTTATATGTAGTATTGAATGAAAGTAATATATTGATAACGTTACAGAAACGCGTGCGATTTGTGACGTCAAGCAACAACGTTAACCAATCAGCAACGTCGCAGGAGCAACAGTGTTTACCGGGATGTAGACGCAGTAGACTGAAAGGGGCTCAACATGGCGCGAGTAATAATAATGTAAATATTAAGCGTTGCAAGTTCTGCATCAGATACTGATTGCTATTGATCAAACATAGGTTAGGTTTAACTTGTGTATATATATAGTAGTACATTATCTCTCTGTGATAACAAGAAAATACATGTATGAGCATGTTCAGACATTATCAAACATTAAATATTGATAAATGATAATCCAACACCACAACTCACAGGAGCTTAGTTTATTCAAATTTATTTTAGCTCGATTGCGAAACAATTTCTTATAACTTATATTAATCACTCTCGAGACCTCATTCCTGGTGGAATCCATCGCCACGAGGGAGTGAGAAGAGGCATGTGGAATTTAAATGCCTTGCCTAAGGACACATACGTAACGGCTCCAGTGGAGCTCGAACTCCGGGCCTTTCGCACATGAAGCGAACGCACTACCACAGCGCTATCACGACTTCCACTTCCACAGGAGGTTGAAATGTAAGCCATATGCAGCAACGTCACACACTCAAAAACACGCACGCACGCACGCACATATATATGTGTGTGTGTGTGTGTGTTTTTTTGTTTAAGGTTTCAATACTGTACCTGAACATAAATGCTGTTGTGTGTGTTTTACGTTTATTTATCGTCGCTACCGGTTGCCCATGTGAGCGACGCCTCCTGAAGAGATTAGTCACTTTAGATTTATACATTTACTCACATATACACATGTCTATGACTACATACCAACTCGTTCGTCATTGGATAATGTTTGTTATTTTGTTCTACTTTCTGTTTGATTTCTTGTAAGTGTACTACATGTATATTTTGACCTATTACAAGTATCGCCTGACATTGGAATGTGTAAACGTGCTTATTTCAATGGCCAACCATGGCCCAGTTTGACTTAGTTTACTGATGTAGGTTCGAATCCCACTGAAGGTGTCGAATTGTTTCATGTGAGAACGCCAGCATGCACACTGACTTGTGGAAGGTCGGTGGTTCTACCTGCGCGCCCGCTCGTGTCTGAAATACTGCTCGGATGTACTCGTGTTCTTCCCTCGTCAACATTAGCTGGAGAGTTGTCATGTAACTAAGCTTCAGGTGCGAATTTAAAGCCAATGAAACAAACCAACAAACAGAAAGGCAGTCCGCTTTTGTTATTAGAAGATAGGATATATAGAATATTAGGGTACAGTCTTATACGTTTTAATTTATTAGGCTCGTCACCGAAAAAATACAAGGTTCGACAGAGACGCCAACTCGCCTAATAACTTAAAAAACTTTACAAGACAGTAACCTAATATTCTCTATATATTGTCCATTGTTAAAGGAATTCTTGTGCGGGCGTTTCTAAGTGACGAAATCGTGTGGCCTAAACCATTTGTAAAGTGTTTGTTTCTTATAGTGTCACCCCTATTTAAAGGGCCAGCCATTTCTGACTTATGAGACACCTATTTTTAGGAACATCAGTACTTCCCGAATCCTATGCTTGTATGCCAGGCGCCAGGTTGGTAGGAAATCGATAACCGTTATTATTAATTAACTTTATTCAACTAGCTGGCGGCTCACCAACCGGCCATATCAGAACGAAGTCCTGGCGAGATTCGAACCTTCGACCTCCCGCTCCGTAGGCGGACGCCTTAACCACTGTCTAGGCCACGGAGACGGTATGTAGCGCCATTTTATGTATTGTAGCCACGCTATGGTATAATACATGTAAATGTAACACACTAATGTTAAACATAATATAGCTTCACTACGCCAAACTACTGCTACATTACACGACGATACGGATATATACCCGGGAAATGACAAGGAGGAATTAATTACATTAATAGTGCTTAAAACACTATCGTGATGTCATACCTTTGTATCACAGACACAAGACACAATTTTGTGTTGCCCTATGGTCATATAGTTAGTCTGGGAACAGGCGTCGATATATTTTGCCTGGTCAGTCAAATAAATATAGTTTAACACCAAGACTATTCATTGGGCCGTATTGAGTTTCTGATCATATCAATGTCATTTTGCCAGAAGTTAAAAAGTGAAAAATCGACAGACTGGAACCCAGGCTATCATATAGTAAGTAATGTTTACTTACTATATGACAATAGGGCAAATAAAAAGTATTTGTGTCTTGTGCCTGTGCTTTGTATATGTCCATTATTAATAATATTAGATTGCTGTCAAAGGGCCAGAGTATTATATTAAATACAAACCGTACATGTATGAAATTAACAATTTTAATTAGCAGGATCTTGTTATACAAATGTGTTTTAAGTAAGATATAAGCTTCAAACAGATCCACTATGTAAACCATTGGTACTGTCTTCGGCGCTATGCGGCTCACACAGTCCAATATTTTACATATTGGATCGTTTTCGGCTTATATCCTATACATAGATCTATGCTACTGGATTCTATATTATGTAACATTAAACGTGTATGGAGACAAAAAGAAAGACAAATTAACGTTGTCACTGCTCGAAACAATGATGCACCAATGACCATGTCCTTCCTGAACAATATTACGGGGATGTTTCTATATCAACAAAATAGCACGAATAAAACGATGGTTAAGGGGCTATGTCATTTTGAAATATACCTTGAGGTCATTTTTTGAAACAAACAACTGAAGTACTGTACAGAGTGATACTATGTATTAAATTAATCAGTAGACAAAGTTATATGTTGAAAAACACAAATTTATGTAAAATAATCTATAATGAACTAATTACTCTGTAGAACAATAGATTTTCTTCTGAACCTCATAACTCATATAATTTACGAACGGTTTTAACCAATATTTTAAATACTATTAATATAGAACAGTATGTAGGGTTTATTGGGGGTTTATCCGAAATAACAGCCTATAGAATGAAAACTAGGCGAAAGTATTTTGGCCATGCCGTGTTGGAAAAAAACATTTTAATCACAAAATGTAAACAAAGGCATTGGTGGCTGATTTCACGAAATCGAAAGCAACGACAACATTATAAGAACATGAGTTATAAAGATTTACTTGCATTGAATCAATCTGCGGTAGGAATTTCCATGACAGTTTCCATAAATTGAGATAACATCAATTGTTTAAAATCAATCGTAATTTTGTTTTTAACCGGAAGAGAGTAACGGAAATGAACATCGAACGATATCCTTACGCCAAAATATATGTTCCCATTTATTTCATTTGTTATAGTATTACATGTGTTATTTTAATAGATATGTTTGCACATTTCATCAAAAATATGCTATTTTTCTTATGTAAGCTTCAAATAATAAAAAAAAGTATTATTTCGCGAGAGTAATAACATCCGGTGACGATATTCGGCTACTTCCGACACAAAATTACTAAACGGAACGAAGTAAATATTGTTTAGAATTATTCGAATAGCTTCAGCGGGTAAGTTACTAGGAAGATGTATATTCATCATTTTAAATAACTTTGTAATAATTTATCAATGTGTATATTTGAAACAGTTGATCGGACAATATTGAGTGAGTAGTTTGTATTTTAAATTTCTACAATTACCGCATGTACATGATCACAACATGGGTCACTACATGACCTAATTATAACACGTGCAACACGTGTAATTGTAAAGAAATATTGTACAGTACGGAGGAACATACTGGTCAAATGTCCATTTGTGTGAACCATTATATATTTCTGAATGCCATTGTATAGAAAATTGTAGTATTATAATAAACTGATACATTTATAGTAGAAAATTACAAATATGGGTCTTCATAACCAATATAAAAGAACTATTAGAAAGAGACTGTTTGGTCAAAAGTGTGGTCTGCATAGCTGGCGAACCAAATTGAAAGCTGCTGTTCTTACTTGCATACAAGCTGAAAAGGTAGAATTGTACAGGAAAAAGACAACCATGAAATACGAACCATATAAAATAGTTAAATGTCAAGAACTCAAATTAGTACTTCAAAAGATTCCAATAATCAAATTCTGCCAATCAAAGTTATTCAGACTTGGTCCTTCCTTGCGATATAAATTGGCAAGTACTCACAAGCCAGTCACTGGTTACAGAATAATGAATATGGGTATGGTTCAAGATAGTATTGTCGCACAACTCATACATGTTTATGCCCTGAAGCTCAGGTACTCGCAGCCAATGGACACCCTGTAGTGACACTGAAAGGTGAAAAACGACAAACTGGATTGTTCAGTGTCATGATCCTGAAATGTATCGGCTGTAACAAGGATTTCTTTTTGCATACAAGTCATAGGAATGAAAACGGGTTGTATGACATTAACATTCGTGCTATATGGGGTACCATGGCCAGTGGAGGAGGTGCTTCAGACCTAAATGAGCAACTCCATACCATGGACATCCCGACAATGAGGGACGGAATGTTCACCTCATTGGAGGATAATATTGGTGAATGGTGGGGGGAGGTGTTAAAAGAAGAGATGGCAAAGGCTGGAGCAGAGGAGAGAAGGCTTGCAATAGAGAGGGATGAACTGTGTGAAGGTATGCCAGCCATAACTGTGATTTGTGATGGGGGTTGGTCGAAGCGTACACACAAGCACACATATAATGCACTTGGTGGTGTCGCCGTTATCTTTGGGGCTGAAACCAAAAAATTACTGTTTATCGGTGTAAGAAACAAAATGTGTACACTTTGTGCCAGAGCCCAAAAGATCGGGGTAGAACCAAATAAACATACTTGTTATAAAAACTGGTCTGACAGTTCTCAAGCTATGGAGTCAGACATTATATTATCTGGCTTCTTAGAAGCTGAGGCAGTCCATGGTGTACGATACACACGACTCATAGCAGACGGTGATAGCTCGGTGTTCACCACACTTCAGGAACAGGTACCTTGGGGTAGGCACATAAGCAAATTAGAGTGTGCCAATCATGCATGTAAATGCTTGCGTTCAAGTTTGGAAAAACTTGTTGACGAAAAGCCCCAGCATAAGGGAAAGGGAAAACTAACAAAACTGAATAGGGTGAAATTGACAACGGCTGTACGATGTGCTGTTAGGATGAGAACATTAGATAAAAATTCAAAACAGTTGAAAAAGGACATCATAAATTCCATATATCACGTATTGGGATTTCATGAATATTGTAGTAATTTTTGTAAAAAAAGAAAAGATACATGTACTGATCAAGATAATAGTGCTGCTGATGATGATATGTATGATAGTGATGAACAATCATTTGACAGTATTTTTGAAAAACAATATCAATTCTGGAAATTACCAACACACAAAGAAATGGAATTCTCAAGAGAAGCGACAAGAAATGAAATTAAGAAAGAGGAAATAAAGGAACTGGTCAGAGATGTGCAAGTGATTCTTGGTCGACTTGCTAATAAAAGTGACCGCCTAATTGGCAACTTTACTACCAATCTTTGCGAAAGCTGGATGTCCATCAGAGCAAAGTTTGATGGCGGGAAGTTTGTCAATAGATGTGGTCGTGGTTCATGGAATGCCAGGTGCTATGGTGGTGCATTGCGAAAAAACTTAGGTGTCACCTGGTCACCGGTAACATTTGCCAGAGTTACATCTACCCAAGCAGGAACACACTTCCTCCAGGGTGTCAGAAAACAAGCCATACTGACAGCAGCCAATGCTCGTTACAAAGCCAAGCCTGAAAGTAAGACCGTGAGAAGGAAGCGAAAACTTGAAAGCTTGAAACAATCCAACACAAAGAGAGCTAAGCTTCATTATGGCAGTCAACTAGACGACTCTCCGGACATTGCCCCGCAAAATTTAACATCCAAATGCAGTGACTATCTTGAAGGTGTTGTAAAACTATCAAAAGTAGAATGTGACAAATTAGAAAAAGCCTCTATTGACCAAGGAAGGAGTGAATTGTGGGTAAAAGAAAGAAAAAAAGAGATTGACTAGCTCATACTTTGGGAAAGTGATGAATAGGCGACCCAATAACATCTCATCAAATCTGGTTAAAAATATTTTGTATGGAACATTCAAAGGAAACATAAACACTATCCGTGGTCTGGCACAAGAGGCGAACACAATAATTGAATACAAGAACATTAAAAGAAATGTTGATGTAATAAAATCTGGCTTGATAGTATCACAGAAACATAATTTTTTGGCGGCATCAACTGATGGACTAGTGACAACTGACAAGGAAGGAAAAGGACTCCTAGAAATAAAGAATTTTCTACAAAATAATACATGTAGTATTGCACAAGCAGTACATAAAATTGCTAATTTCTGTCTGGAAATAAACAGTGACAAATTATCACTGAAAAGAAATCATGAAATATACTACCAAATACAAGGGCAGTTAAATATATTTGAAATGGAATGGTGTGATTTTGTGTTAAGAAGAACTGACCCCTATGACATATTCATTGAACGCATATATAGAAACACAGAATTATGGAACAATGTAATGGTTCCAAAGTTAGAGTGCTTTTATAGAACCTTTCTACTACCAGAGTTGGCTGTACCTAGATATGGTACCTACTCAGGAATACGACAGCCTAAAGCACCTTGGGTAATTGTTTTATTTCATATAATTATATGTACACTTATTGAAGACAAAATATACCTGTTGTGTATTTGTAATATTCTTACATATAGTAGACATGTATTATATATCTCGTTACATAGACATGTACATGTATGTACTATTACTGACAACAACTAGAATGTCCTCCCTTCCCATAATTATATTCATATGAAATATTTACATTTGTAAGATGCAAATTTACCCCAAGTGGTGAGTAAAGTTAAGTAAGATAATGCAAATAAATAATAAAAAGGGATGTAATTTACAAAGTGATTTCCGTTCCATAGCATCCAATTTGTACATTGATAATACACATTTCTTTCTGCGTTGAACCATCAAACCTATCATGTAACTTTAACTTTACAGTCGGGTGTTATAGCACCTACATGTAAGGAATGAACTCTATGGTGATATTATTGGCAGTATGTTTGTTTCATTACAGTTCAAAGGGAGGCCCGAAATCACATTGTGTATACGAAAGAAGCTGAGGAAGAAACAAAAGACCAGACCTGATAATGTACTTATTTAGAAACATATTTACAAATTATAAAAACCTTAATTATTCAGTTTATTTGACAATATTAACCCTTTCTCCAATGGATATATTGGCTTATTCATGTATGCTACCATGCATACATCATGAGTTTATACCTTGATCATTTTTAACCCATTGCCTGCAAATGTGCTTTTATCTGCTGCTAGCATGCAATGGGTTAACAGTGTACATCTTTCACCACCGACCTGTTTGTTTCACTACTAGTGTGTCACTGTATGCATTATTGGCGATTGCTTTGAGTATCGGTTCTATGTGGTAATATATAATTGTGCTTGCAAGAAAGATCGAACGACAGATGCAATGGTCATATCCCGTTTTTTTTTTAAAAAAGGTCTTAACACGTAATTGTTCAATAGTTTGAATTAGTCTCTTCTTGTCGGATTATGTTTCATCACTTCATTTCCTAGTACACAATTTGGCATTGTGTTGAAATCATTATGAAATTCAATGTTTCATTTTGCAGACAACAATTACACTAGACAAGTGTATACCTGGACCATCCAGCGCTGCATCAACTACACATGATCAGTGTGTTGCAGGGCCATCCAACTTTCAACCATGTAATATCAACCGTAGTAGGAGGAGGAGGAAAACAAAGTTTGTTGGCAGGGAGATATTGCATGAATTTGAAGTAAACAAGAAAACGAAACAGACAATATGGTTCAAAGGATTGGTTCAGGATGTTGTTACGGGTAACAAAACATGTTTGCTCCCTTTTCCAAGGGCCCATATGGCTAATACAATCTTTCAGCACCGTGCGATGGCATCATTAAATGTCTTTACATGTAATAAAAATATAATTTTGCAATAGCTGGTAACATTTCTATAATTGCTTTTCTTATATTTGTTGTCACCATAGTTTTGCACAGATAAACTTCATGTTGACTTGTGGTCAAGGCCCACCGTACCATCCTTTTTTCAATTATTCTTTCTTCACATAAGTCACGGTCAAGTTTGTGAATTATCATAATTTTTTTGTTATTCTGTCCATCAACATTTCACTTGTTAATAATATTTATTTGAGCAATTGTTTACTTTCTTAAAGGAAAAGACGGTGATGAGGATGCTGTGTATGAGATTTTATACTATGGAGAGTCTAGTCCACAGCTAATCAGTAAACTTCATGAGGACTTTGAGAATGGTTGTTTGACTTTCCAAGATTTACAATAAGGTATTAAATTATTATTTAGCAAAATGACATGTACTTGCATCACGTTTTCATACAGCAACCACTACTAAGTTTATCGAACTGTAACCTGGGTCACATTATGTTGGAACAATTTCTTCTCATGCATCAATGGTAGGAATGAAGCTGCATTTGGTAAGTAACATTATTTCAGCAACCTCAACCAAGTTGGTACAAAACCTGTACAACAGGTAGGTGAACATGGAAGAAATTATACTGTTAAACTTGAATAATGAAAAGACATTTTACAATCCTACCAATATATTCACCATAGAATATGTGTTTTAACTTGTTTAATAAGACCTTTTCTGTATATTCAGTCAGTGTGCTTCTATGCAGTATGTTCACCTATAATGTAGTAATAATAATGCCCTCAAAAGAACCCATCCACAGTTTTGTATTTTCCATGAGATATATTAGTAATTATCTCCCTTTTTGCCATTCACTTGTAGTGACATACCAAAGTTAGTAATCAAATAATTGTGTACATGTGTAATGTATACATTTCTTTCTAGCATAAACCCAGTAGAAGCAAAATGTAACAATTTAGCGTTTTTATGTTTCACAAAGAAGATGCACTGTGAAGCTGTCACATAAAGACCACCATACTTTTCACATGCACTACTTTTGTAAACACTGAAAATGATAGATTATTGGATTTTTTTAAATGATCAGTGCTCTTTTATATCATGTATCAGCACAAGAAACTGTCCTATATACCCTTGTACTATACTTGAACTACAATTGTGTGTTTTTTTAATACAGGTCGTTGTGTCCTTCTGTGTGTTGAGACGCCCAACAGAAACATCACATTAGGAGGTAAAATATGCATTTTATATCCTTTCTTAACAAATTTAAGAACTTATAACTATTTCAATCATTGCGTAATATTGTCTTTTATGTTTTATGAAGACAATAATTTTCCAAAAGCTGTTAGAATAAAAAATAAAATTAACCAATGCCCCACCCACTATTCACCAATTCGAAAAGATATAGCCCCTTAATAAACTAATACAAAGACTAAATAAACATTCTTATCGGGTTATGAACTACGTTAGACATGCCAGCACCCATCGAGTATTTTACAGATTAAATTCTTACCGGGTTTTGAACAGATTGTACGTTCATATTGCTTTCTGCACACTGAAGATCCGTGATACCGATCCTACTGAAAGGCATGTGATGTTGATCATGTGATCATTAAACATGTTATCAGCTCAGTCAGTCATTGCTATACCGTATCTAGCGGGATTAGAGCATTATTTTTAAAGACATATTTCCTGAGACATATCTAATCATTTCCGCATCTAAAGGTCACATAATATCCTTTGTGTTTTACGTTTATTTATCGTCACTACCGATTGCCTATATGAGCGACGCCTCCTGAACAGATTAGTCATTTTAGATTTTTGGAGGATAGTGCAATGATAGACAGAGACCCATTCCAGAGTTTCCTCTGGTTCTTTTACGTGCACGGTGTACAGCACCGGCACGAGACCTCTGCTGCGGGCCGTTTTCTAATGTTGTTAAAACTTGTGGCCCAAACCATTTGTATTATCAGGCTATATTGTTATACCTATGTTTTGTATATTATATCTTGATCAATGCAATAACATATGATTAAACTAAAAAGACCTCGGTTTAAAGTCCCATCTGAAAGACTGTTAATTTTATTATGGTCAGACGGGGGATCGAACCTGCGATCCCTGGATTACCAGTCTAGCGTGTTACCACTGGACAACATATCCTGCTCTTATACTGATGATGTTCATAACATGTGTCTCATACGTCAGACATGACTGGCAATAGGGGCGACACTATAATAAACAAACACTTTTCTTTACTTTTTAGGAATACATTCAGTGAAGATATTAAATTTTATATATGTTAATATTTACACGGTATCCGTGGTTAAGACGTCCGCCTACGGAGCGAGGGGTATGAGGTTCAAACCTCGTCAGGGGTTCATTCTCAGTGATATAGCCGGTTGTTGAGCCGCCATCTAGTTAAATAATGGTATATGATTGCCAATCAGCCTGGCACCTGGCATTCAAGGATATGATTCGGGAAGTACTGATGTTCATAAGATGTGTCTCATACGTCACAAATGACTGCCAATAGAGCGAAATTATAATAAACAAACGCTTTACTTTACTTTATAGCATTACATTCAGGGAAAATAATGAATGGATAACTGTAATATTGATGGAGATACTCTGATATCTCATTATGGTCCATTATCTCTGTGCACACTTTTATAATTACCCCCCCCCCCCCCCGAATATAAATTGTATCTGATTATGTCTTTAAGGATATAGTCCGCCTACACTACAGATAAGGCATACAACAATGTATGGAGTGGAATAATCGTGGCACAGCAGCATGTACATGTATGTATAAGGGCATAAAACAATATATGTAGTGGATGTGTTACAGGTTTGGGGTTTCTACGCCCTTACGGGTTCTAGGCGCAGACCACATTTGTGATGCGAGTAAGGGAATACTACAATATATGGAGCGAAGTCACCGAAAAGTCGTATACATACATGTATAAGGCACAATACAATGTATGAGGTGGAGTGGACTCATCGAGGAGTCGTGACTGTGTGTGCGTGCGTGCGTGCGTGCGTGCGTGCGTGCGTGCGTGCGTGCGTGCGTGCGTGCGTGCGTGCGTGCGTGCGTGCGTGCGTGCGTGCGTGCGTGCGTGCGTGCGTGCGTGCGTGCGTGCGTGTCATATTAGAATATTGTGTAATGACCAAGGATCTAGGACCCCCAGTCGGTTGTTCCGAACATTTCTATAGCAACGTCCGTAAATATGTAATATAGTCCGTAAACGTTCCGAGAAACAAGTATATATACGGACTCACCTATCTTCACTTTGTAGCTAGTTGTATTACTGGTTAATCGAGGCCATTGGTTATGTTAAGAAAGAAGGAAAACTGTTATGAACATTATTTATGTAAAGGACACATTTAGATATATGCACACTTGGCTACCGTATACCGTATACCGTATGAATATGCTTAGTTTAATCATATTTTATTGCATTTATCATTTGCATGTATAATACAAAAGCAAAGCGAATGTCTCTCATTCCTCACGGCCACTAATATGTACCATTATAGATCATTATGCGCATGCGCAACTTTCAGTTCTTACGGGGATGTCAATTCTGTTAAGACACCGGCACGAATGGTGTTCTACAATAGGACTATAGCAGTGTGACGATAAGTTGCCAATGTTGTGGTCAGTCAGTGATTATGTTCATACATTAGCTCCACCTCCTCATTAGCATATCAAATAGCAGATACTTAGGTATTGTGTTATGTTATCAGATGCATGTAAGTATTTGAGAGACTTTAGTTATACCGTAGTGAGTAGTTAATACACATATATTTAACCATCCTGCGGGTGCTCCTGAAGAGATTAGTTATTTTAGATGTTGGAGGATAGTGCAATGATACAGACAGAGACCCATTCCAGAGTCTCCTCTGGTTCTATTACATGCACGGTGTACAGCACCGACACGAGACCTCAGTTTAACGTCCCATCTGAAAGACTGTTAATTTTATTAGGGTCAGACGGGGGATCGAACCTGCGATCCCTGGATTACCAGTCCAGCGTGTTACCACTGGGCTATAGATCCGTCTGTAAACAATCCCACTATGGTCCGAACATATATATATAGTCACTGACTGATCACTACAGTCAACACTACAAACACGCAGAGCACAGACCAAGGTTATGATTCATGATGTGCCGTATTGCATATCACATGGTAGATGTCCCTACAACATAAAACTACAACCACACAACGTCTGGAAAAGTGCAGGATACAATAAAGTGAATATTAACAAAGCAGCGATCAATGTGAAACTGTTGACGGGCACATATACTCTCCAAGCCGATCGCGCAAGATTCAATCAATATGAAGTTTCGGGTATGTGTCCGCTGTGTCATTCCGAAGCGGAGGACAAGAAACATTTCCTCCTGTACTGTGAAACCTCAACTCATATAAGAAAAAGATTCTTTCCAAATATCGTGTCGTTGTTGAAGGAAGTCCGCATCTCCGATCCGGAAATAGTGAACATTATGGGTGATGGTGAAACAATGGTGAACATCATACTTGACTGTACTAGTGCCTATGTTATTCCAGAACATATTCATTCCATGATGGAATCTATCACCAGGGATCTGTGCTATGCACAGGGATTGGCACGTTTGGGTGTACTAGTACTTAAATATATATACTAGTACCCCCAAACGTGCCGAATCCCTGTGGGACGGACGCAGCCTGGTTACAATACATTGCTTCTAGTGGAGAGCTCGGGGACGGACGCAGCCTGGTTACAATACATTGCTTCTAGTGGAGAGCTCATGGACGGAAGCAGCCTGGTTACAATACATTGCTTCTAGTGGAGAGCTCGGGGACAAGACGCAGCCTGGTTACAATACATTGTTTCTAGTGGAGAGCCCAGGGACGGACGCAGCCTGGTTACAATACATTTTTCTAGAGTCGAGCTCATGGACGGACGCAGCCTGGTTACAATACATTGCTTCTAGTGGAGAGCTCAGGGACGGATGCAGCCTGGTTACAATACATTGTTTCTAGTGGAGAACTCATGGACGGACGCAGCCTGGGTACAATACATTGCTTCTAGTGGAGAGCTCGGGGACGGACGCAGCCTGGTTACAATACATTGCTTCTAGTGGAGAGCTCATGGACGGACGCAGCCTGGTTACAATACATTGCTTCTAGTGAAGAGCTCGGAGATGGATGCAGCCTGGTTACAATACATTGCTTCTAGTGGAGAGCTCATGGACGGACGCTGCCTGGGTACAATACATTGTTTCTAGTGAAGAGCTCGGAGATGGATGCAGCCTGGTTGCAATACATTGCTTCTAGTGGAGAGCTCGGAGATGGATGCAGCCTGGTTACAATACATTGCTTCTAGTGGAGAGCTCGGAGATGGATGCAGCCTGGTTACAATACATTGCTTCTAGTGGAGAGCTCGGAGATGGATGCAGCCTGGTTACAATACATTGCTTCTAGTGGAGAGCTCGGAGATGGATGCAGCCTGGTTACAATACATTGCTTCTAGTGGAGAGCTCGGAGATGGATGCAGCCTGGTTACAATACATTGCTTCTAGTGGAGAGCTCGGAGATGGATGCAGCCTGGTTACAATACATTGCTTCTAGTGGAGAGCTCGGAGATGGATGCAGCCTGGTTACAATACATTGCTTCTAGTGGAGAGCTCGGAGATGGATGCAGCCTGGTTACAATACATTGCTTCTAGTGGAGAGCTCGGAGATGGATGCAGCCTGGTTACAATACATTGCTTCTAGTGGAGAGCTCGGAGATGGATGCAGCCTGGTTACAATACCTCATGATGAGCTCGGGGACAGACGGACGTAGCATGGTTACAATACCTCATGTTGAGCTCAGGGACAGACGGACGTAGCCTGGTTACAATACCTCATGGTGAGCTCAGGACGGACGGACGGACGTAGCCTGGTTACAATACCTCATGTTGAGCTCAGGGACAGACGGACGTAGCCTGGTTACAATACCTCATGGTGAGCTCAGGGACAGACGGACGTAGCCTGGTTACAATACCTCATGGTGAGCTCGGGGACAGACGTAGCCTGGTTACAATACCTCATGGTGAGCTCAGGGACAGACGGACGTAGCCTGGTTACAATACCTCATGATGAGCTCGGGGACAGACGGACGTAGCCTGGTTACAATACCTCATGGTGAGATCGGGGACAGACGGACGTAGCCTGGTTACAATACCTCATGGTGAGCTCGGGGACAGACGGACGTAGCCTGGTTACAATACCTCATGATGAGATCGGGGACGGACGTAGCCTGGTTACAATACCTCATGATGAGCTCGGGGACGAACGTAGCCTGGTTACAATACCTCATGATGAGATCGGGGACAGACGGACGTAGCCTGGTTACAATACCTCATGGTGAGATCGGGGACAGACGGACATAGCCTGGTTACAATACCTCATGGTGAGATCGGGGACAGACGGACGTAGTCTGGTTACAATACCTCATGGTGAGATCGGGGACAGACGGATGTAGCCTGGTTACAATACCTCATGGTGAGCTCGGGGACAGACGGACGTAGCCTGGTTACAATACCTCATGATGAGATCGGGGACGGATGTAGCCTGGTTACAATACCTCATGGTGAGCTCGGGGACAGACGGACGTAGCCTGGTTACAATACCTCATGGTGAGCTCGGGGACAGACGGACGTAGCCTGGTTACAATACCTCATGGTGAGCTCGGGGACAGACGGACGTAGCCTGGTTACAATACCTCATGGTGAGCTCGGGGACAGACGGACGTAGCCTGGTTACAATACCTCATGGTGAGCTCGGGGACAGACGGACGTAGCCTGGTTACAATACCTCATGGTGAGCTCGGGGACAGACGGACGTAGCCTGGTTACAATACCTCATGGTGAGCTCGGGGACAGACGGACGTAGCCTGGTTACAATACCTCATGGTGAGCTCGGGGACAGACGGACGTAGCCTGGTTACAATACCTCATGGTGAGCTCGGGGACAGACGGACGTAGCCTGGTTACAATACCTCATGGTGAGCTCGGGGACAGACGGACGTAGCCTGGTTACAATACCTCATGGTGAGCTCGGGGACAGACGGACGTAGCCTGGTTACAATACCTCATGGTGAGCTCAGGGACGGACGTAGCCTGGTTACAATACATTGCTTCTAGTGGAGAGCTCAGGGCAAGACGCAGCCTGGTTACAATACTTCTATGGAGAGCTCGGGGACGGACGCAGCCTGGTTACAATACCTCATGGTGAGCTCGGGGACAGACGGACGTAGCCTGGTTACAATACCTCATGGTGAGCTCAGGGACGGACGTAGCCTGGTTACAATACCTCATGCTGAGCTCGGGGACGGACGGACGTAGCCTGGTTACAATACCTCATGCTGAGCTCTGGGACAGACGGACGTAGCCGGGTTACAATACCTCATGGTGAGCTCGGGGACAGACGGAAGCAGCCGTGTTACTATACCTCATGATGAGCTCAGGGACAGTCGGACGTAGCCTGGTTACAATACCTCATGCTGAGCTCGGGGACAGACGGACGTAGCCTGGTTACAATACCTCATGGCGAGGTCGGGGACGAACGGATGTAGCCTGGTTACTATACCTCATGGTGAGCTCAGGGACAGTCGGGCGTAGCCTGGTTACAATACCTCATGATGAGCTCAGGGACGGACGGACGTAGCCTGGTTACAATACCTCATGGTGAGCTCGGGGACGGACGTAGCCTGGTTACAATACCTCATGGTGAGCTCAGGGACAGACGGACGTAGCCTGGTTACAATACCCCATGATGAGCTCATATTTATATGGGTAGTGTCCCTTGAACACATATAGTGTTTGATTTGTTATATTTCGGGTTTTACGCCTGCATCAGCACCATTTCGGGCTATATCGCCGGCGGGCAGTTTACCTAACAACACCTTTCCTGGGCAGACTCCAGTGGTTAACCAGTACTTGGGTGCACCAACCTCCGTAAGAAACTGCTAACTTTTTCATATAAATGAGACACGGCCTGAGCGGGGCTCGAACCTGTGACCATCAGTGATGATAGGTTACAGTGGTATACAAGTCAGCGACCGTAACCACTCGACCACGGAGGCGGATGTGTTTGATTTGCATGTATGAATGTTCTAAATGTACTCTAGGCATAACACTTTCATGACACACCCGACCAACTAATAGAGTCAAGATATGGATGTGTAGTCTTTATAAGGTTATAATGTTGTAAGATTGAGAAGATGGAAGGGATATATGTTCGAACTATCAATCTTGTAATAATTTCTCGTCTTTCATCTTGATTAGGATATATTCCGTTAGTTCATCTTGATTAGGATATACTCCGTTCGTTCATCCTTGGAAGCGCACCTGGGTGAGTGCCACGTCACCGTCGATACGGAGGGTATCTGTGCGGTTCAGGGGTTGGATACGGTGGTTGAACTCCACCAAGTGTTGGTTGTTCACAGCAATCTGAATTGGAACAAGTGGATTGATTGAATAGGTAGTTTATACAAATTTATTTTAGCTTGATTGCGATACAAGTTCTTACAACTGATATTAATCACTCTCGAGACCTCATTCCTGATGGAATCCATCGCCACGAGGGAGAGAGAAGAGGCAACGTGGAATTTAAATACCTTGCCTAAGGGTACAATCGTAAAGGCTCCAGCAGGGCTCGAACTCTGGACCTTTCGCACCTAAAGCGAACGCGCTATCACGACTTCCACTGAATAGGTAAAGAATGACTTATCATACTTGGAACAAGTGTATTGATTGAATAGGTAAATATATATATATACTGTGTCATTGGCCTAGTAGTTAATTAATTAACCACCAACGGAATGGAGGGCAAATGTTCGAACCCCGTCGGGGGGTTTATTCCAATATGGCAGGTTGGTAAGCTGCCAGCTAGTTAAATAATTGTTACCGATTGCCTGGCACCTGGCCTGCAATAATATGAGCTGCCAGCTAGTTAAATAATTGTTACTAATTGCCTGGTACCTGGCCTATAAGAATATGAGCTGCCAGCTAGTTAAATAATTGTTACTAATTGCCTGGCACCTGGCCTGCAAGAATATGAGCTGCCAGCTAGTTAAATAATTGTTACTGGTACCTGGTCTACAAGAATATGAGCTGCCAGCTAGTTAAATAATTGTTACCGATTGCCTGGCACCTGGCCTGCAAGAATATGAGCTGCCAGCTAGTTAAATAATTGTTACTAATTGCCTGGTACCTGGCCTACAAGAATATGAGCTGCCAGCTAGTTAAATAATTGTTACCGATTGCCTGGCACCTGGCCTGCAAGAATATGAGCTGCCAGCTAGTTAAATAATTGTTACTAATTGCCTGGTACCTGGCCTGCACGAATATGAGCTGCAAGCTAGTTAAATAATTGTTACTAATTGCCTGGTACCTGGCCTACAAGAATATGAGCTGCCAGCTAGTTAAATAATTGTTACTGATTGCCTGGTACCTGGCCTACACGAATATGAGCTGCCAGCTAGATAAATAATTGTTACTGATTGCCTGGTACCTGGCCTACAAGAATATGAGCTGCCAGCTAGTTAAATAATTGTTACTGATTACCTGGTACCTGGCCTGCAAGAATATGAGCTGCCAGCTAGTTAAATAATTGTTACTGATTGCCTGGTACCTGGCCTACAAGGATATGAGCTGCCAGCTAATTAAATAATTGTTACTGATTGCCTGGCACCTGGCCTGCAAGGATATGAGCTGCCAGCTAGTTAAATAATTGTTACTGATTGCCTGGCACCTGGCCTGCAAGAATATGAGCTGCCAGCTAGCTAAATAATTGTTACTGATTGCCTATCAGCCTGGCCTGCAAGAATATGAGCTGCCAGCTAGTTAAATAATTGTTACTGATTGCCTGGTACCTGGCCTGCAAGAATATGAGCTGCCAGCTAGTTAAATAATTGTTACTGATTGCCTGGCACCTGGCCTGCAAGGATATGAGCCGCCAGCTAGTTAAATAATTGTTACTGATTGCCTGGCACCTGGCCTGCAAGGATATGAGCCGCCATCTAGTTAAATAATTGTTACTGATTGCCTGGCACCTGGCCTGCAAGGATGTGAGCTTCCAGCTAGTTAAATAATTGTTACTGATTGCCTGGCACCTGGCCTGCAAGGATATGAGCTGCCAGCTAGTTAAATAATTGTTACTGATTGCCTATCAGCTTGCCCTCAAGAATATGAGCCGCCAGTTAGTTAAATAATTGTTACTGATTGCCTATCAGCCTGGCCTGCAAGAATATGACTTGCCAGCTAGTTAAATAATTGTTACTGATTGCCTGGTACCTGGCCTACAAGGATATGATTTGGTAAGTACTGATGTTCATGAGAGAGGTCTCGTATATTATAAGTCAGAAATAACTATCACCACAATAAAGTAACAAACCTTGAAACAATATGGTTCCACCAGAATAATCATTTCAAAGTGATTGTTTGGTTGGAAAGGAAAGTATGGGACCTTTCTCTCCTCTGAGCCCCAATTGCCTTGTTTGTGGTTCTGCACTACGATGTTCCGGTCATTGTTATAAGAAAATCTGGCATCGAAGCACATAGCAATCTCGTGCGGTTCATGTTGACTCCCTTGCTGGAGATAAATGCTGAACCTGCAAATATATAGAGAATATTAGGTTACTGTCTTATCATTTTTTTAGGTGAGTTGGAGAAAATATATAAAGCGAGGCTCTACCTCTTTTTTTCGGAAACGAGCCTAATAAGACGTCCATGACACATAATTTTACCTCATGATTATGGCTTCAAAGTGGCTTATAAGTTAGTGCCAAAAGTGGCTTATAAGTTAGTGCCAAAAGTGGCTTATAAGTTAGTGCGAAAAAATTGTTTTGTGTTAAATGGTATCCATAAATATGTTTTAGAAATACAAGCTCCTGTAGATGAATTAACATACAGGAATCATTGATTGTCAAGCTCCTGTGGATGAATTAACATACAGGAATCATTGATTGTCAAGCTCCTGTGGATGAATTAACATACAGGAATCATTGATTGTCAAGCTCCTGTGGATGAATTAACATACAGGAATCATTGATTGTCAAGCTCCTGTGGATTAATGAACATACATATAATATAATTTGATATAGTTTCTGCGCGAGTACGTCATGTTGTACCTGCTAGGGTTTGGGTGCGGGGTTCCGCTGATGAAGATCATCTTGCTAGGGTGCATGTATCCCACGTTCTGTATGAACGGAACAGGCTGAAATATAATATTTGCATGGACAGGCTATATTTCTGTAAATGCTTTTGTATTTAAAATATAATATTTACACAAATCGTTCAATTGTATGAAAAGAGTTTCAATAAGCTTACAGTTTTAATCTCATTCACTTTGCATTGTTCTATAACTGGGTTGACTGGGGCTGTTCTGTCCGATTAACGCAGTGGTTAGCATGCTCGCTTCTCACCAATGCGACCCGGGTTCGATAGTATGTGAGATGGTACGGTCGTCGCCAGATCGGAGAAGTGGGTTTTCATCGGGTACTCCGGATTCCTCTCACACCAATGACCACATTTACGCTTTCATCCGAGCAAACGAGAGTGATTAACATAAGTTGTTAAAGCTTGTTTCGCAATCATTGCAAAATAAATAACATTTAAAATGGGTAGACTCTGTGTTTTGTAATTTATGAGGAATATATACGTTTTAACCAAATCATTGATTTTGTACGTATACATTTACATACAGTCATTTGGTGGCAGTTCTTTCGGCTATTACGACCCTTGACAAGTGGTACCCATCGTGGACAACAGAATGCACATGTATGTATATATATAACATACAACTATATTGTATACATACAGACGGATCTGTAGTCCAGTGGTAACACGCTGGACTGGTAATCCAGGGATCGCAGGTTCGATCCCCCATCTGACCCTAATAACATTAACAGTCTTTCAGATGGGACGTTAAACCGAGGTTTGCGGCACTATCCTCCAAAATCTACAATGACTAATCTCTTCAGGACGCGTCGCTCATATGGGCAACCGGTAGCGACGATAAATAAACATAAAACGTACACATTGTATACATTACTAATATTGTATACTTAATTAAAGTGACACTATTTGCACTACAATACATACCGGGTTGTACATCGGCTGTCCACCGGATGATGGGTAACTCGAACCTCCAGGGTACTGAAAGTAGTAGAGGGGTGGGTGAACATCCCACTTAAAACGTACACATATTATAGTACAGTCAAACCTGTGATAAGCAGCCAGCCAAGAGAATCACAGACAGTGGTTGCATAATGGAGGTCAAATATATAATAATTGAGAATCTGGAAAATGCCTGCTTAATACAGGTTAGCTGCTTAATAGAGGTTGCTCGATTCGATGCCGTTGCCTCCAGAAACGTGTTAGCGTTTTTATGTTTGTCTATTAAACCATGAATATTAAGTGTGTCGAGTGCCCCGTGATTGGGAGTGGACACTAAATTTATAGTAGAATATTAAATGTGCTGAGTGTCCCGGGATTGGGAGTGGACACTAAATGTATAGTAGAATATTAAATGTGTCGAGTGCCCCGTGATTGAGAGTGGACACTAAATGTATAGTAGAATATTAAATGTGTCGAGTGCCCCGTGATTGGGAGTGGACACTAAATGTATAGTATAATATTAAATGTGTCGAGTGCCCCGTGATTGGGAGTGGACACTAAATGTATAGTAGAATATTAAATGTGTCGAGTGCCCCGTGATTGGGAGTGGACACTAAATGTATAGTAGAATATTAAATGTGTCGAGTGCCCCGTGATTGGGAGTGGACACTAAATGTATAGTAGAATATTAAATGTGTTGAGTGTCCCGTGATTGGGAGTGGACACTAAATGTATAGTAGAATATTAAATGTGTCGAGTGCCCCGTGATTGGGAGTGGACACTAAATGTATAGTAGAATATTAAATGTGTCGAGTGTCCCGTGATTGGGAGTGGACACTAAATGTATAGTAGAAATAGTTCCCATATGTCTTGACCGGTGGTTAAATTATTATAATTATCTTTACAGTAACAAGTTCAAATTCTCCATGTCATGTTGTGGCGAGGTTGAAAATCGCAAATGTGCTGTTTTCTTCATTAATACCTAAACTGAGTCAGTGGCTTCGTGCAAAACTGGGGATACAAACTCAATTTAATGAAAGGGTGGTGGTAGCTTTGCACTCAGCTATCAAACTATATACTTTTCCCTCGAAATATATACTTTTCCTTCAAATTATATACTTTTCCCTCAAATTATATACTTTTCCCTCGAAATATATACTTTTCCCTCAAATTATATACTTTTCCCTCGAAATATATACTGTTCCCTCGAAATATATACTGTTCCTTCGAAATATATACTTTTCCCTCGAAATATATACTTTTCCCGAAATATATACTTTTCCCTCGAAATATATACTTTTCCCTCGAAATATATACTTTTCCCTATATACTTTTCCCTCGAAATATATACTTTTCCCTCGAAATATATACTTTTCCCTCGAAATATATACTTTTATATACTTTTCCCTCGAAATATATACTGTTCCCTCGAAATATATACTTTTCTCTCGAAATATATACTTTTCCCTTGAATTATATACTTTTAGGATATGTTGAGATTAACGTTCAACATGATTAATATAGTAAATATTTAAAAGCTTCAATTAATAAGCACACTTTACCGGTAATAATTCCTTGTATAATAAGTGAGTGTAAAGTAATACGAGATTGATTGATTGATTAATTGATTGATTAGTGTACTCATTTCTATGCAGACCATAAACTGTATACATTTGTGTCTTAATAAACGATTCTTCTTCTTCATAAACCATACAGAAACATGAAGTGACGTCAAATTCGTTACTTCTGTATAAGTATAAAACCCTTTTACACAGGCCATGACGTAGTTCGCAATCAATCAATATTGTGGGAAAAATCCGAAAGTTATAATTAAACTTCTATAATTTTTATATACAATCTTAATAAGCTATAATACGTCAGAGCTATTTGTGCTCTACTAGACACTTCCTGCGATCAGACACATGTCCGTATGTATGACTGCTGTGTGTTTATGCTCAGAGTTCTTACCCCACCACCACCACCGACGGTATCAAAGCGGATAGAATTGACCCGGATCCCTTGCTCCACAGCAATATGTGTCACACGGTGTTTCTGTATTCTGTGGTTGTAGTCGCAGAAATGTTTACCGTTCACGGACACCTGAATGAGAAATAAATGTGAGTACATAAATGTGGGTACATAAATGTGGGTACGGTACATAAATGTGGGTACGGTACATAAATGTGGGTACATAAATGTGGGTAGGTACATAAATGTGGGTACATAAATGTGGGTACGGTACATAAATGTGGGTACATAAATGTGGGTACGGTACATAAATGTGGGTATGGTACATAAATGTGGGTACGGTACATAAATGTGGGTACATAAAGAAAGATTATAGTCATTATGTATGTGTCGTTTTTCTTCAATTAAGGAATGAATGACGGGTTAATAGTTGCCATCTGGGTATGAACTACATTAGTCATTTTTATTTAAGGAGTGAATCGCAGGATAATAGTTTCCATCGGGGTATGAACTATATCGGGCGTGATTAAAGTGTGTGGAGGCCGAAGGTGAAAATATCATTTCCATACTTTGGATGTGTCATTGCATTCAATATATGAATCGTTATAGGTTGTCCGATTAGCGCAGAGGTTAGCGCACTCGCTTCTCACCAATGCAACCAGGGTTCGATACTCGGGCCGGGAAATATGTGAGATGGTTCGGTAGTCGCCAGATCGGACAGGTTGGTTTTCTCCGGGTACTCCGGTTTCCTCCCACACGCTTTCATCCGCGCCAACGAGAGTGATTAATATAAGTTGTTAAAACTTGCTTCACAATCGTTGTAAAATAAATAAAGTTTAAATAAAAAATAAATAATCATGAAACAATTCAAAGTAAATTCTTACGGAATAGTGATGCGGCTTCACGTGAATCATGACGTCACAATAGCTGCCTTGGCCAAACGGAAACGATCCGTGTCTCTCTTCTGGTCCCCAGGATCCACTCTGAAGACTGTTTCTCACTACCTGGGAAGATGTTAAGTGAGATCATGTTTACATACAGTATTACTAGCGGATCTGATGGCGTCAGGCTATAAGGAGATCGGTAACCATTATATAACTATCTGGCGACTCACTAACCGGCTAGGCGTCAGGCTATAAGGAGATCGGTAACCATTATTTAACTATCTGGCGACTCACTAACCGGCTAAGCCTCAGGCTATAAGGAGATCGGTAACCATTATTTAACTATCTGGCGACTCACTAACCGGCTAAGCGTCAGGCTATAAGGAGATCGGTAACCATTATTTAACTATCTGGCGACTCAATAACCGGCTCAGTGTCAGGCTATAAGGAGATCGGTAACCATTATTTAACTATCTGGCGACTCACTAACAGGCTAGGCGTCAGGCTATAAGGAGATCGGTAACCATTATTTAATTATCTGGCGACTCACTAACCGGCTAAGTGTCAGGCTATAAGGAGATCGGTAACCATAATTTAACTATCTGGCGACTCACTAACCGGCTAAGCGTCAGGCTATAAGGAGATCGGTAACCATTATCTAATTATCTGGCGACTCACTAACAGGCTAAGCGTCAGGCTATAAGGAGATCGGTAACCATTATTTAACTATCTGGTGACTCACTAACTGGCTAAGCGTCAGGCTATAAGGAGGTCGGTAACCATTATTTAACTATCTGGCGACTCACTAACCGGCTAAGCGTCAGGCTATAAGGAGGTCGGTAACCATTATTTAACTATCTGGCGACTCACTAACTGGCTAAGCCTCAGGCTATAAGGAGATCGGTAACCATTATTTAACTATCTGGCGACTCACTAACCGGCTAAGCGTCAGGCTATAAGGAGATCGGTAACCATCATTTAACTATCTGGCGACTCACTAACCGGCTAAGCCTCAGGCTATAAGGAGTTCGGTAACCATTATTTAAGTATCTGGCGACTCACTAACCGGCTAAGCCTCAGGCTATAAGGAGATCGGTAACCATTATTTAACTATCTGGCGACTCACTAACCAGCTAAGCCTCAGGCTATAAGGAGATCGGTAACCATTATTTAATTATCTGGCGACTCACTAACCGGCTAAGCCTCAGGCTATAAGGAGATCGGTAACCATTATTTAACTATCTGGCGACTCACTAACTGGCTAAGCCTCAGGCTATAAGGAGATCGGTAACCATTATTTAATTATCTGGCAACTCACTAACCGGCTAAGCCTCAGGCTATAAGGAGATCGGTAACCATTATTTAACTATCTGGCGACTCACTAACCTGCTAAGCCTCAGGCTATAAGGAGATCGGTAACCATTATTTAACTATCTGGCGACTCACTAACCGGCTAAGCCTCAGGCTATAAGGAGATTGGTAACCATTATTTAATTATCTGGCGACTCACTAACCGGCTAAGCCTCAGGATATAAGGAGATCGGTAACCATTATTTAACTATCTGGCGACTCACTAACTGGCTAAGCCTCAGGCTATAAGGAGATCGGTAACCATTATTTAATTATCTGGCGACTCACTAACCGGCTAAGCCTCAGGCTATAAGGAGATCGGTAACCATTATTTAACTATCTGGTGACTCACTAACCGGCTACGCCTCAGGCTATAAGGAGATCAGTAACCATTATTTAACTATCTGGCGACTCACTAACAGGCTAGGCGTCAGGCTATAAGGAGATCGGTAACCATTATTTAATTATCTGGTGACTCACTAACCGGCTAAGTGTCAGGCTATAAGGAGATCGGTAACCATAATTTAACTATCTGGCGACTCACTAACCGGCTAAGCGTCAGGCTATAAGGAGATCGGTAACCATTATCTAACTATCTGGCGACTCACTAACAGGCTAAGCGTAAGGCTATAAGGAGGTCGGTAACCATTATTTAACTATCTGGTGACTCACTAACTGGCTAAGCGTCAGGCTATAAGGAGGTCGGTAACCATTATATAACTATCTGGCGACTCACTAACCGGCTAAGCGTCAGGCTATAAGGAGGTCGGTAACCATTATTTAACTATCTGGCGACTCACTAACTGGCTACGCCTCAGGCTATAAGGAGATCGGTAACCATTATTTAACTATCTGGCGACTCACTAACCGGCTAAGCCTCAGGATATAAGGAGATCGGTAACCAATATTTAACTATCTGGCATCTCACTAACTGGCTAAGCCTCAAGCTATAAGGAGATCAGTAACCATTATTTAACTATCTGGCGACTCACTAACCGGCTAAGCCTCAGGCTATAAGGAGATCGGTAACCATTATTTAACTATCTGGCGACTCACTAACCGGCTAAGCCTCAGGCTATAAGGAGATCGGTAACCATTATTTAACTATCTGGTGACTCACTAACCGGCTAAGCCTCAGGCTATAAGGTGATCGGTAACCATTATTTAACTATCTGGCGACTCACTAACTGGCTAAATTTAGGCTATAAGGAGATCGGTAACCATTATTTAACTATCTGGCGACTCACTAACCGGCTAAGCCTCAGGCTATAAGGAGATCGGTAACCATTATTTAACTATCTGGCGACTCACTAACCGGCTAAGCCTCAGGCTATAAGGAGATCGGTAACCATTATTTAACTATCTGGCGACTCATTAACTGGCTAAGCCTCAGGCTATAAGGAGATCGGTAACCATTATTTAATTATCTGGCGACTCACTAACCGGCTAAGCCTCAGGCTATAAGGAGGTCGGTAACCATTATTTAACTATCTGGCGACTCACTAACCGGCTACGCCTCAGGCTATAAGGAGATCGGTAACCATTATTTAACTATCTGGCGACTCACTAACCGGCTAAGCGTCAGGCTATAAGGAGATCGGTAACCATTATTTAACTATCTGGCGACTCACTAACAGGCTAAGCCTCAGGCTATAAGGAGATCAGTAACCATTATTTAACTATCTGGCGACTCACTAACCGGCTAAGCCTCAGGCTATAAGGAGTTTGGTAATCATTATTTAACTATCTGGCGACTCACTAACCGGCTAAGCGTCAGGCTATAAGGAGATCGGTAACCATTATTTAACTATCTGGCGACTCACTAACTGGCTAAGCCTCAGGCTATAAGGAGATCGGTAACCATTATTTAATTATCTGGCAACTCACTAACCGGCTAAGCCTCAGGCTATAAGGAGATCGGTAACCAATATTTAACTATCTGGCGACTCACTAACCGGCTAACCCTCAGGCTATAAGGAGTTCGGTAACCATTATTTATCTATCTGGCGACTCACTAACCGGCTAAGCCTCAGGCTATAAGGAGATCGGTAACCATTATTTAACTATCTGGCGACTCACTAACCGGCTAAGCCTCAGGCTATAAGGAGATCGGTAACCATTATTTAATTATCTGGCGACTCACTAACCGGCTAAGCCTCAGGCTATAAAGAGATCGGTAACCATTATTTAACTATCTGGCGACTCACTAACTGGCTAAGCCTCAGGCTATAAGGAGATCGGTAACCATTATTTAATTATCTGGCGACTCACTAACCGGCTAATCCTCAGGCTATAAGGAGATCGGTAACCATTATTTAACTATCTGGCGACTCACTAACCGGCTACGCCTCAGGCTATAAGGAGATCAGTAACCATTATTTAACTATCTGGCGACTCACTAACCGGCTAAGCCTCAGGCTATAAGGAGATCGGTAACCATTATTTAACTATCTGGCGACTCACTAACCGGCTAAGCGTCAGGCTATAAGGAGATCGGTAACCATTATTTAACTATCTGGCGATTCACTAACCGGCTAAGCCTCAGGCTATAAGGAGATCGGTAACCATTATTTAACTATCTGGCGACTCACTAACCGGCTAAGCCTCAGGCTATAAGGAGATCGGTAACCATTATTTAACTATCTGGCGACTCACTAACCGGCTAAGCGTCAGGCTATAGGGAGGTCGGTAACCATTATTTAACTATCTGGTGACTCACTATCCGGCTAAGCGTCAGGCTATAAGGAGTTCGTTTACCATTATTTAACTATCTGGCGACTCACTAACCAGCTAAGCGTCAGGCTATAAGGAGGTCGGTAACCATTATTTAACTATATGGCGACTCACTAACCGGCTAAGCGTCAGGCTATAAGGAGGTCGGTAACCATTATTTAACTATCTGGCGACTAACTATCCGGCTAAGCGTCAGGCTATAAGGAGATCGGTAACCATTATTTAACTATCTGGCAACTCACTAACCGGCTAAGTGTCAGGCTATAAGGAGATCGGTAACCATTATTTAACTATCTGGCGACTCACTAACAGGCTAAGCGTCAGGCTATAAGGAGATCGGTAACCATTATTTAACTATCTGGTGACTCACTAACCGGCTAAGCCTCAGGCTATAAGGAGATCGGTAACCATTATTTAACTATCTGGTGACTCACTAACCTGCTAAGCCTCAGGCTATAAGGAGATCAGTAACCATTATTTAACTATCTGGCGACTCACTAACCAGCTAAGCCTCAGGCTATAAGGAGATCGGTAACCATTATTTAACTATATGGCGACTCACTAACCGGCTAAGCCTCAGGCTATAAGGAGATCGGTAACCATTATTTAACTATCTGGCGACTCACTAACCGGCTAAGCGTCAGGCTATAAGAGATCGGTAACCATCATTTAACTATCTGGTGACTCACTAACCGGCTAAGCGTCAGGCTATAAGGAGATCGGTAACCATTATTTAACTATATGGCGACTCACTAACCGGCTAAGCCTCAGGCTATAAGGAGGTCGGTAACCATTATTTAACTATATGGCGACTCACTAACCGGCTAAGCGTCAGGCTATAAGGAGATAGGTAACCATTATTTAACTATATGGCGACTCACTAACCGGCTAAGCCTAAGGCTATAAGGAGATCGGTAACCATTATTTAACTATCTGGTGACTCACTAACCGGCTAAGCATCAGGCTATAAGGAGGTCGGTAACCATTATTTAACTATCTGGCAACTCACTAACCGGCTAAGCGTCAGGCTATAAGGAGATCGGTAACCATTATTTAACTATCTGGCAACTCACTAACCGGCTAAGTGTCAGGCTATAAGGAGATCGGTAACCATTATTTAACTATCTGGCGACTCACTAACCGGCTAAGCGTCAGGCTATAAGGAGATCGGTAACCATTATTTAACTATCTGGTGACTCACTAACCGGCTAAGCCTCAGGCTATAAGGAGATCGGTAACCATTATTTAACTATCTGGCGACTTACTAACCGGCTAAGCTTCAGGCTATAAGGAGATCGGTAACCATTATTTAACTATCTGGCGACTCACTAACCGGCTAATCCTCAGGCTATAAGGAGATCGGTAACCATTATTTAACTATCTGGCGACTCACTAACCGGCTACGCCTCAGGCTATAAGGAGATCAGTAACCATTATTTAACTATCTGGCGACTCACTAACCGGCTAAGCCTCAGGCTATAAGGAGATCGGTAACCATTATTTAACTATCTGGCGACTCACTAACCGGCTAAGCCTCAGGCTATTAAGGAGATCGGTAACCATTATTTAACTATCTGGGCGACTCACTAACCGGCTAAGCCTCAGGCTATAAGGAGATCGGTAAACCATTATTTAACTATCTGGCGACTCACTAAACGGCTAAGCTCAGGCTATAAGGAGATCAGTAACCATTATTTAACTATCTGGCGACTCACTAACCGGCTAAGCGTCAGGCTATAGGGAGGTCGTAACCATTATTTAACTATCTGGTGACTCACTACCGGCTAAGCGTCAGGCTATAAGGAGTTTGGTTACCATTATTAACTATCTGGCGACTCACTTAACGGCTAAGCGTCAGGCTATAAGGAGGTCGGTAACCATTATTTAACTATCTGGCGACTCACTAACGGCTAAGCATCAGGCTATAAGGAGGTCGGTAACCATTATTAACTATCTGGCAACTCACTAACCGGCTAAGCGTCAGGCTATAAGGAGATCGGTAACCATTATTTAACTATCTGGCCACTCACTAACCGGCTAAGCGTCAGGCTATAAGGAGATCGGTAACCATTATTTAACTATCTGGCGACTCACTAACCGGCTAAGCGTCAGGCTATAAGGAGATCGGTAACCATTATTTAACTATCTGGTGACTCACTAACCGGCTAAGCCTCAGGCTATAAGGAGATCGGTAACCATTATTTAACTATCTGGCGACTTACTAACCGGCTAAGCTTCAGGCTATAAGGAGATCGGTAACCATTATTTAACTATCTGGCGACTCACTAACCGGCTAAGCCTCAGGCTATAAGGAGATCGGTAACCATTATTTAACTATCTGGCGACTCACTAACCGGCTAAGCCTCAGGCTATAAGGAGATCGGTAACCATTATTTAACTATCTGGTGACTCACTAACCGGCTAAGCGTCAGGCTATAAGGAGATCGGTAACCATCATTTAACTATCTGGTGACTCACTAACCGGCTAAGCGTCAGGCTATAATGAGATCGGTAACCATTATTTAACTATATGGCGACTCACTAACCGGCTAAGCCTCAGGCTATAAGGAGGTCGGTAACCATTATTTAACTATATGGCGACTCACTAACCGGCTAAGCGTCAGGCTATAAGGAGATCGGTAACCATTATTTAACTATATGGCGACTCACTAACCGGCTAAGCCTAAGGCTATAAGGAGATCGGTAACCATTATTTAACTATCTGGTGACTCACTAACCGGCTAAGCCTCAGGCTAAAAGGAGATCGGTAACCATTATTTAACTATCTGGCGACTCACTAACCGGCTAAGCGTCAGGCTATAAGGATCGTAAACCATTATTTAACTATCTGGAACTCACTAACGGCCTAGTGTCAGGCTATAAGAGGAGATCGGTAACCATTATTAACTATCGGCGACTCACTAACCGGCTAAGCGTCAGGCTATAAGGAGATCGGGTAACCATTATTTAATATCTGGTGACTCACTAACCGGCTAAGCCTCAGGCGTATAAGGAGATCGGTAACCATTATAACTAGTCTATCTGGCGACTTACTAACGGCTAAGCTTCAGGCTAAAGGAGGATCGGTAACCATTATTTAACTATCTGCGCAGACCACTAACGGCTAAGCCTCAGGCTGTAAGGAGATCGGTAACCATTATTAACTAGCTGGCGGACTCACTAACGGCTAAGCCTCAGGCTATAGGAGATCGGTAACCATTATTTAAATATCTGGTGATCACTAACCGGCTAAGCGTCAGGTATAAGGAGATCGTAACCATTATTTAACTATCTGGTGACTCACTATCCGGCTAAGCGTCAGGCTATAAGGAGTTCGGTTACCATTATTTAACTATCTGGCGACTCACTAACCGGCTAAGCCTCAGGCTATAAGGAGGTCGGTAACCATTATTTAACTATATGGCGACTCACTAACCGGCTAAGCGTCAGGCTATAAGGAGGTCGGTAACCATTATTTAACTATCTGGCGACTCACT
>CM026391.1:82165713-82179700 GCA_014843695.1 Archivesica marissinica
GCTCGGGGACAGACGGACGTAGCCTGGTTACAATACCTCATGGTGAGCTCAGGGACGGACGTAGCCTGGTTACAATACCTCATGCTGAGCTCGGGGACGGACGGACGTAGCCTGGTTACAATACCTCATGCTGAGCTCTGGGACAGACGGACGTAGCCGGGTTACAATACCTCATGGTGAGCTCGGGGACAGACGGAAGCAGCCGTGTTACTATACCTCATGATGAGCTCAGGGACAGTCGGACGTAGCCTGGTTACAATACCTCATGCTGAGCTCGGGGACAGACGGACGTAGCCTGGTTACAATACCTCATGGCGAGGTCGGGGACGAACGGATGTAGCCTGGTTACTATACCTCATGGTGAGCTCAGGGACAGTCGGGCGTAGCCTGGTTACAATACCTCATGATGAGCTCAGGGACGGACGGACGTAGCCTGGTTACAATACCTCATGGTGAGCTCGGGGACGGACGTAGCCTGGTTACAATACCTCATGGTGAGCTCAGGGACAGACGGACGTAGCCTGGTTACAATACCCCATGATGAGCTCATATTTATATGGGTAGTGTCCCTTGAACACATATAGTGTTTGATTTGTTATATTTCGGGTTTTACGCCTGCATCAGCACCATTTCGGGCTATATCGCCGGCGGGCAGTTTACCTAACAACACCTTTCCTGGGCAGGCTCCAGCGGTTAACCAGTACTTGGGTGCACCAACCTCCGTAAGAAACTGCCAACTTTTTCATATAAATGAGACACGGCCTGAGCGGGGCTCGAACCTGTGACCATCAGTGATGATAGGTTACAGTGGTATACAAGTCAGCGACCGTAACCACTCGACCACGGAGGCGGATGTGTTTGATTTGCATGTATGAATGTTCTAAATGTACTCTAGGCATAACACTTTCATGACACACCCGACCAACTAATAGAGTCAAGATATGGATGTGTAGTCTTTATAAGGTTATAATGTTGTAAGATTGAGAAGATGGAAGGGATATATGTTCGAACTATCAATCTTGTAATAATTTCTCGTCTTTCATCTTGATTAGGATATATTCCGTTAGTTCATCTTGATTAGGATATACTCCGTTCGTTCATCCTTGGAAGCGCACCTGGGTGAGTGCCACGTCACCGTCGATACGGAGGGTATCTGTGCGGTTCAGGGGTTGGATACGGTGGTTGAACTCCACCAAGTGTTGGTTGTTCACAGCAATCTGAATTGGAACAAGTGGATTGATTGAATAGGTAGTTTATACAAATTTATTTTAGCTTGATTGCGATACAAGTTCTTACAACTTATATTAATCACTCTCGATACCACATTCCTGATGGAATCCTTCACCACGAGGGAGAGAGAAGAGGCAACGTGGAATTTAAATACCTTGCCTAAGGGTACAATCGTAAAGGCTCCAGCAGGGCTCGAACTCTGGACCTTTCGCACCTAAAGCGAACGCGCTATCACGACTTCCACTGAATAGGTAAAGAATGACGTATCATACCTGGAACAAGTGTATTGATTGAATAGGTAAATATATATATATACTGTGTCATTGGCCTAGTAGTTAATTAATTAACCACCAACGGAGTGGAGGGCAAATGTTCGAACCCCGTCGGGGGGTTTATTCCAATATGGCAGGTTGGTAAGCTGCCAGCTAGTTAAATAATTGTTACCGATTGCCTGGCACCTGGCCTGCAATAATATGAGCTGCCAGCTAGTTAAATAATTGTTACTAATTGCCTGGTACCTGGCCTAAAGAATATGAGCTGCCAGCTAGTTAAATAATTGTTACTAATTGCCTGGCACCTGGCCTGCAAGAATATGAGCTGCCAGCTAGTAAATAATTGTTACTGACCCACAAAAAACCCACAAAAAAACCACCCACCCCCAAAAAACCCACAAAAAATGTTACTAATTGCCTGGTACCTGGCCTACAAGAATATGAGCTGCCAGCTAGTTAAATAATTGTTACCGATTGCCTGGCACCTGGCCTGCAAGAATATGAGCTGCCAGCTAGTTAAATAATTGTTACTAATTGCCTGGTACCTGGCCTGCACGAATATGAGCTGCAAGCTAGTTAAATAATTGTTACTAATTGCCTGGTACCTGGCCTACAAGAATATGAGCTGCCAGCTAGTTAAATAATTGTTACTGATTGCCTGGTACCTGGCCTACACGAATATGAGCTGCCAGCTAGATAAATAATTGTTACTGATTGCCTGGTACCTGGCCTACAAGAATATGAGCTGCCAGCTAGTTAAATAATTGTTACTGATTACCTGGTACCTGGCCTGCAAGAATATGAGCTGCCAGCTAGTTAAATAATTGTTACTGATTGCCTGGTACCTGGCCTACAAGGATATGAGCTGCCAGCTAATTAAATAATTGTTACTGATTGCCTGGCACCTGGCCTGCAAGGATATGAGCTGCCAGCTAGTTAAATAATTGTTACTGATTGCCTGGCACCTGGCCTGCAAGAATATGAGCTGCCAGCTAGCTAAATAATTGTTACTGATTGCCTATCAGCCTGGCCTACAAGAATATGAGCTGCCAGCTAGTTAAATAATTGTTACTGATTGCCTATCACCTGGCCTGCAAGAATATGAGCTGCCAGCTAGTTAAATAATTGTTACTGATTGCCTGGCACCTGGCCTGCAAGGATATGAGCCGCCAGCTAGTTAAATAATTGTTACTGATTGCCTGGCACCTGGCCTGCAAGGATATGAGCCGCCATCTAGTTAAATAATTGTTACTGATTGCCTGGCACCTGGCCTGCAAGGATATGAGCTTCCAGCTAGTTAAATAATTGTTACTGATTGCCTGGCACCTGGCCTGCAAGGATATGAGCTGCCAGCTAGTTAAATAATTGTTACTGATTGCCTATCAGCTTGCCCTCAAGAATATGAGCTGCCAGTTAGTTAAATAATTGTTACTGATTGCCTATCAGCCTGGCCTGCAAGAATATGACTTGCCAGCTAGTTAAATAATTGTTACTGATTGCCTGGCACCTGGCCTACAAGAATATGAGCTGCCAGCTAGTTAAATAATTGTTACTGATTGCCTATCACCTGGCCTGCAAGAATATGACTTGCCAGCTAGTTAAATAATTGTTACTGATTGCCTGGTACCTGGCCTACAAGGATATGATTTGGTAAGTACTGATGTTCATGAGAGAGGTCTCGTATATTATAAGTCAGAAATAACTATCACCACAATAAAGTAACAAACCTTGAAACAATATGGTTCCACCAGAATAATCATTTCAAAGTGATTGTTTGGTTGGAAAGGAAAGTATGGGACCTTTCTCTCCTCTGAGCCCCAATTGCCTTGTTTGTGGTTCTGCACTACGATGTTCCGGTCATTGTTATAAGAAAATCTGGCATCGAAGCACATAGCAATCTCGTGCGGTTCATGTTGACTCCCTTGCTGGAGATAAATGCTGAACCTGCAAATATATAGAGAATATTAGGTTACTGTCTTATCATTTTTTTAGGTGAGTTGGAGAAAATATATAAAGCGAGGCTCTACCTCTTTTTTTCGGAAACGAGCCTAATAAGACGTCCATGACACATAATTTTACCTCATGATTATGGCTTCAAAGTGGCTTATAAGTTAGTGCCAAAAGTGGCTTATAAGTTAGTGCCAAAAGTGGCTTATAAGTTAGTGCGAAAAAATTGTTTTGTGTTAAATGGTATCCATAAATATGTTTTAGAAATACAAGCTCCTGTAGATGAATTAACATACAGGAATCATTGATTGTCAAGCTCCTGTGGATGAATTAACATACAGGAATCATTGATTGTCAAGCTCCTGTGGATGAATTAACATACAGGAATCATTGATTGTCAAGCTCCTGTGGATGAATTAACATACATGAATCATTGATTGTCAAGCTCCTGTGGATGAATTAACATACAGGAATCATTGATTGTCAAGCTCCTGTGGATGAATAACATACGACAACACACCTGGATGAATTAACACAAACAACCCCAAAAAAACAAGACTCATTGATGTCACCCTGAAATTAACATACAGAATCATTGATTGTCAAGCTCCTGTGGATGAATTAACATACAGGAATCATTGATTGTCAAGCTCCTGTGGATGAATTAACATACAGGAATCATTGATTGTCAAGCTCCTGTGGATGAATTAACATACAGGAATCATTGATTGTCAAGCTCCTGTGGATGAATTAACATACAGGAATCATTGATTGTCAAGCTCCTGTGGATGAATTAACATACAGGAATCATTGATTGTCAAGCTCCTGTGGATGAATTAACATACAGGAATCATTGATTGTCAAGCTCCTGTGGATGAATTAACATACAGGAATCATTGATTGTCAAGCTCCTGTGGATGAATTAACATACAGGAATCATTGATTGTCAAGCTCCTGTGGATGAATTAACATACAGGAATCATTGATTGTCAAGCTCCTGTGGATGAATTAACATACAGGAATCATTGATTGTCAAGCTCCTGTGGATTAATGAACATACATATAATATAATTTGATATAGTTTCTGCGCGAGTACGTCATGTTGTACCTGCTAGGGTTTGGGTGCGGGGTTCCGCTGATGAAGATCATCTTGCTAGGGTGCATGTATCCCACGTTCTGTATGAACGGAACAGGCTGAAATATAATATTTGCATGGACAGGCTATATTTCTGTAAATGCTTTTGTATTTAAAATATAATATTTACACAAATCGTTCAATTGTATGAAAAGAGTTTCAATAAGCTTACAGTTTTAATCTCATTCACTTTGCATTGTTCTATAAATGGGTTGACTGGGGCTGTTCTGTCCGATTAGCGCAGTGGTTAGCATGCTCGCCTCTCACCAATGCGACCCGGGTTCGATAGTATGTGAGATGGTACGGTCGTCGCCAGATCGGAGAAGTGGGTTTTCACCGGGTACTCCGGTTTCCTCTCACACCAATGACCACATGTACGCTTTCATCCGAGCAAACGAGAGTGATTAACATAAGTTGTTAAAGCTTGTTTCGCAATCGTTTCAAAATAAATAACATTTAAATTGGGTAGACTCTGTGTTTTGTAATTTATGAGGAATATATACGTTTTAACCAAATCATTGATTTTGTACGTATACATTTACATACAGTCATTTGGTGGCAGTTCTTTCGGCTATTACGACCCTTGACAAGTGGTACCCATCGTGGACAACAGAATGCACATGTATGTATATATATAACATACAACTATATTGTATACATACAGACGGATCTGTAGTCCAGTGGTAACACGCTGGATTGGTAATCCAGGGATCGCAGGTTCGATCCCCTGTCTGACCCTAATAAAATGAACAGTCTTTCAGATGGGACGTTAAATCGAGGTCTTGTGTCGGTGCTTTACACCGTGCACGTAAAAGAACCAGAGGAGACTCTGGAATGGGTCTCTGTCTGTATCATTGCACTATCCTCCGAAATCTAAAATGACTAATCCCTTCAGGAGGCGTCGCTCATATGGGCAACCGGTAGCGACGATAAATAAACGTAAAACACACATTGTATACATTACTAATATTGTATACTTAATTAAAGTGACACTATTTGCACTACAATACATACCGGGTTGTACATCGGCTGTCCACCGGATGATGGGTAACTCGAACCTCCAGGGTACTGAAAGTAGTAGAGGGGTGGGTGAACATCCCACTTAAAACGTACACATATCATAGTACAGTCAAACCCGTGATAAACAGCCAGCCAAGAGAATCACAGACAGTGGTTGCATAATGGAGGTCAAATATATAATAATTGAGAATCTGGAAAATGCCTGCTTAATACAGGTTAGCTGCTTAATAGAGGTGACATAGATTTGACTGTATATATTTATCTATGTCTCATCTATGTACCTTGAAAGTAAGAGATAAATAGCATTTTACAATACTGGAAACATGTCTTACTTTCTAAACATATTTATAATGTTGAATTTTAAGATTATGCCAGGAGAAAAGTGATCATATAATTATGTATTAATAACTTATTTATCGCCACGCACTGGTTGCTCGATTCGATGCCGTTGCCTCCAGAAACGTGTTAGCGTTTTTATGTTTGTCTATTAAACCATGAATATCAAGTGTATCGAGTGCCCCATGATTGGGAGTGGACACTAAATGTATAGTAGAATATTAAATGTGTCGAGTGCCCCGTGATTGGGAGTGGACACTAAATGTATAGTAGAATATTAAATGTGTCGAGTGCCCCGTGATTGGGAGTGGACACTAAATGTATAGTAGAATATTAAATGTGTCGAGTGCCCCGTGATTGGGAGTGGACACTAAATGTATAGTAGAATATTAAATGTGTCGAGTGCCCCGTGATTGGGAGTGGACACTAAATGTATAGTAGAATATTAAATGTGTCGAGTGCCCCGTGATTGGGAGTGGACACTAAATGTATAGTAGAATATTAAATGTGTCGAGTGCCCGTGATTGGGAGTGGACACTAAATGTATAGTAGAATATTAAATGTGCGAGTCCAACACAAAAAAATAAATGTCGAGTGCCCCGTGATTGGGAGTGGACACTAAATGTATAGTAGAATATTAAATGTGTCGAGTGCCCCGTGATTGGGAGTGGACACTAAATGTATAGTAGAATATTAAATGTGTCGAGTGCCCCGTGATTGGGAGTGGACACTAAATGTATAGTAGAATATTAAATGTGTCGAGTGCCCCGTGATTGGGAGTGGACACTAAATGTATAGTAGAATATTAAATGTGTCGAGTGCCCCGTGATTGGGAGTGGACACTAAATGTATAGTAGAATATTAAATGTGTCGAGTGCCCGGATGGGAGTGGACACTAAATGTATAGTAGAATATTAAATGTGTCGAGTGCCCCGTGATGGGAGTGGACACTAAATGTATAGTAGAATATTAAATGTGTGGCCCGTGATTGAGAGTGGACACTAAATGTATAGTAGAATATTAAATGTGTCGAGTGCCCCGTGATTGGGAGTGGACACTAAATGTATAGTAGAATATTAAATGTGTTGAGAGCCCCGTGATTGGGAGTGGACACTAAATGTATAGTAGAATATTAAATGTGTTGAGAGCCCCGGGATTGGGAGTGGACACTAAATGTATAGTAGAAATAGTTCCCATAATATTATGTCTTGACCGGTGGTTAAATTATTATAATTATCTTTACAGTAACAAGTTCAAATTCTCCATGTCATGTTGTGGCGAGGTTGAAAATCGCAAATGTGCTGTTTTCTTCATTAATACCTAAACTGAGTCAGTGGCTTAGTGCAAAACTGGGATACAAACTCGATTTAATGAAAGGGTGGTGGTAGCTTTGCACTCAGCCATCAAACTATATACTTTTCCCTCGAAATATATACTTTTCCTTCAAATTATATACTTTTCCCTCAAATTATATACTTTTCCCTCGAAATATATACTGTTCCCTTGAAATATATACTTTTCCTCAAATATATACTTTCCCTCGAAATATATACTTTTCCCTCAAATTATATACTTTTCCCTCAAAATATATACTTTTCCCTCGAAACATATACCCTCGAAATATATACTTTTAGGATATGTTGAGATTAACGTTCAACATGATTAATATATAGTAAATATTTAAAAGCTTCAATTAATAAGCACACTTTAATGCCTTGTATAATAGGGGCAACGTATTTCAGGGAAGTGTAAATGTAATACGAGATTGATTGATTAATTGATTGATTAGTGTACTCATTTCTTTGCAGACCATAAACTGTATACATTTGTGTCTTAATAAACGATTCTTCTTCTTCATAAACCATACAGAAACATGAAGTGACGTCAAATTCGTTACTTCTGTATAAGTATAAAACCCTTTTACACAGACCATGACGTAGTTCGCAATCAATCAATATTGTGGGAAAAACCCGAAAGTTATAATTAAACTTCTATATATACAATCTTAATAAGCTATAATACGTCAGAGCTATTTGTGCTCTACTAGACACTTCCTGCGATCAGACACATTTCCGTATGTATGACTGCTGTGTGTTTATGCTCAGAGTTCTTACCCCACCACCACCACCACCACCACCACCACCGACGGTATCAAAGCGGATAGAATTGACCCGGATCCCTTGCTCCACAGCAATATGTGTCACGCGGTGTTTCTGTATTCTGTGGTTGTAGTCGCAGTAATGTTTACCGTTCACGGACACCTGAATGAGAAATAAATGTGGGTATGGTACATAAATGTGGGTACGGTACATAAATGTGGGTACATAAATGTGGGTACGGTACATAAATGTGGGTACATAAATGTGGGTACGGTACATAAATGTGGGTACGGTACATAAATGTGGGTACGGTACATAAATGTGGATACGGTACATAAATGTGGGTACGGTACATAAATGTGGGTACGGTACATAAATGTGGGTACATAAATGTGGGTACGGTACATAAATGTGGGTATGGTACATAAATGTGGGTACGGTACATAAATGTGGGTATGGTACATAAATGTGGGTACGGTACATAAATGTGGGTACATAAATGTGGGTACGGTACATAAATGTGGGTACGGTACATAAATGTGGGTACATAAATGTGGGTACGGTACATAAATGTGGGTATGGTACATAAATGTGGGTACGGTACATAAATGTGGGTATGGTACATAAATGTGGGTACGGTACATAAATGTGGGTACATAAAGAAAGATTATAGTCATTATGTATGTGTCGTTTTTCTTCAATTAAGGAATGAATGACAGGTTAATAGTTGCCATCTGGGTATGAACTACATTAGTCATTTTTATTTAAGGAGTGAATCGCAGGATAATAGTTTCCATCGGGGTATGAACTATATCGGGCGTGATTAAAGTGTGTGGAGGCCGAAGGTGAAAATATCATTTCCATACTTTAGATGTGTCATTGCATTCACGATATGAATCATTATAGGTTGTCCGATTAACGCAGTGGTTAGCGCGCTCGCTTCTCACCAATGCAACCAGGGTTCGATCCTCGGGCCAGGAAATATGTGAGATGGTTCGGTCGTCGCCAGATCGGACAGGTTGGTTTTCTCCGGGTACTCCGGTTTCCTCCCACATGCTTTCATCTGCGCCAATGAGAGTGATTAATATAAGTTGCTAAAACTTGCTTCACAATCGTTGTAAAATAAATAAAGTTTAAATAAAAAAAAAATCATGAAACAAAACAAGAATTGCAATTCAAAGTAAATTCTTACGGAATAGTGATGCCGCTTCACGTGAATCGTGACGTCACAATGTCTGCCTTGGCCAAACGGAAATGATCCGTGTCTCTCTTCTGGTCCCCAGGATCCACTCTGAAGACTGTTTCTCACTACCTGGGAAGATGTTAAGTGAGATCATGTTTACATACAGTATTACTAGCGGATCTGATGGAACATTTTGGTAAAATTGTACAATAAATGTACATCGTTATATGCTCAGATTACAGTGGCCAAGCTACACAGAACATTGATGATGAGATGGTCTATCATGTCCAAATTCCGGTCCGCGTCCCCAAAGTTCATAGCCACATTTGATGTTGAAAATGCCAAGCCCAGATTCTCTCAGTCATATCTTGTAATTTCATGTAACTTCAAACAAGTGTTCTGCACAAAGAGGTGCAACCTGCGCAGACACACCGAGCCCGTGCCTCTGATGTGAAAATCATACGGTTATATGCATGACTCTTAAACACGTTAAAGAGAAATGGTTCAACTATATGAGTGTCGCATGTACGTGGATATGGACAGATGAATTAAATTCCTGTTCACGGTAATTGTACATAATTATGTTGTATTGTTGATTTGTAGTTAGTTGGCTGGGATAACATTAAACTGTTGGGATAACATTAAAGTTGGGATAACATTAAACTGTTGGGATAACATTAAACTGTTAAACGTATATAAAAAGTTAGAATCTGTTGAAAAGGTCAGTCATTTCTCCGCTTATGAACATCAGTACTTCCCGACTCCTATCCTTGCAGGCTAAGCGTCAGGCTATAAGGAGAACGGTAACCATTATTTAACTATCTGGCGACTCACTAACAGGCTAAGTGTCAGGCTATAAGGAGATCGGTAACCATTATTTAACTATCTGGCGACTCACTAACAGGCTAAGCGTCAGGCTATAAGGAGATCGGTAACCATTATTTAACTATCTGGCGACTCACTAACAGGCTAAGCGTCAGGCTATAAGGAGATCGGTAACCATTATTTAACTATCTGGCGACTCACTAACCGCCCATATGAAACAGACTAACCGCCCATATGAAACAGACTGTATGGCATGGTTCGAACATTCGACCTCCCGTTCCGTAGGTGGACGTCTTAACCACTAGGCAAAGGAGACAGCCATATTCCGCTCACGGATTCGGTATCAACTTAGTTCAAATATGTCTAATAGCAATCTCTGAACTAGTTAACATACTTGGTTTTCTGTAAATCTTGGATTGAAGACAAAGGCACAGTCACTTCTGGGGTCAATACTGCCACCAGCTTGGAGGGATATCTGGAATCTGAAAGCAACAGTAATTGAAGGCTTTGCTAACCAGCACTTTGTGGAATTCGTGATAGCGCAGTGGAAGCGTGTTCGCTTCATTTGCGAAAAGGCCCGGAGCCGTTATGATTGTACCCTTAGGCAAGGCATATAAATTCCACATTGCCTATTCTCTCTCCTTCATGGCGATGGATTCCATCATGAATGAGGTCTCGAGAGTGATTAATATAAGTTGAAAGAACTTGTTTCGCAATCGAGCTAAAATAAATTTGTATTATATTAAATAGCACCAAACCATTGTATTTTCATGCTCTGTAATGTATCTTTATGTGTATTTTAATCATATTTTATTGCTTATTTATATACAATACAATTATAAACATGGTAAATATATAAGCAAACTGATACAACTGCAATGCTATGCTTATACTTGCACTAGAAGCAAATGGGTTTGGCAACAAGTTTTACCAACATTAGCGAGTGCCCTCCCCAAAATGTGTATGACATAATTATGTACTATTGATTTACAATAAAATATGGTTAAATAACCAGCAGTAACCGATTTTATAATTGTGTCTTGGAAAATCGAAGTAATACAATATATAATTAATAATTAGCTGTAAAAAGTGATTATTGTATAAGCATGTAAAACGGTTCATACCCATTGTGGTGATGTTCAGGTGTGCCGGAGACATGTATCTTCATGCCGTCTTGCAGTCTATTGGGAATAGTTCCAACATAGGGAATCCCCTAAAATAAACAATCATTACACAGCATGTTAATATCAGATCCTTAGACATTCCATTAATTCTTTTTTGTTTTATTTGTTTATTTAACTTCATTTCCGGTTGCCCATTTGAGCGACGGGCAGTTTACTTAACAACACCTTTCCTGGACAGGCCCCATCGGATAGCCTGTACTTGGTGCACCAACCTCCGTAAGGAACTGTCAACGTTTTCATACAAAGAGAAAGGTGTTTTACGTTTATTTATCGTCGCTACCGGTTGCCCATATGAGCGACGCCTCCTGAAGAGATTAGTAATTTTAGATTGTTGGAAGATAGTGCAATGATACAGACAGAGACCCATTCCAGAGTCTCCTCTGGTTCTTTTACGTGCACGGTGTAGGGGCACCGACACGAGACCTCGGTTTAATGTCCCATCTGAAAGATTGTTAATTTTATTAGGGTCAGACGGGGGATCGAACCTGCAATCCCTGGATTACCAGTCCAGCGTTTTACCACTGGACTACAGATCCGTCTGTTAAAGAGATAGGTTTATAGATAAACACTTTTATATCACCCCACTCCCATACGTGATCCAGTTGTAACTGCCGTGTCAGCAATTTATACTATCTATTATGCAATTGGACTACGCACTAACCTTGATCACAGGGATTCGGCACATTTGGGGGGTACTAGTATATATATTTAAGTATACTTACCGGTACTTAAATATATATATACTAGTACCCCCAAACGTGCCGAATCCCTGTGACCGTGATACCCCTATTTTGGAAATACATGTATGTTCAATGTAAAATATAATTCTGTATTAACTGCATAGACGAGAATTTAGACTTATTATTCATACAGTACATTTCCATACGTGTATACCTAATACTAGATGTTGATGCGACTTTAAACTCCCGAAACAAACATGCACATGTACATATTTGATCGCTAGACAACACATGATTTTATCCCGAAACAAACGTGCACATGTACATATTTGATCGCTAGTCAACACGTGATTTTATCACGAAACAAACGTGCACATGTACATATTTGATCGCTAGTTAACACGTGATTTTATCACGAAACAAACGTGCACATGTACATATTTGATCGCTAGTCAACACGTGATTTTATCACGAAACAAACGTGCACATGTACATATTTGATCGCTAGTCAACACGTGATTTTATCACGAAACAAACGTGCACATGTACATATTTGATCTCTAGTTAACACGTGATTTTATCACGAAAGAAACGTGCACATGTACATATTTGATCGCTAGTCAACACGTGATTTTATCACGAAACAAATGTGCACATGTACATATTTGATCGCTAGACAACACATGATTTTATCACGAAACAAACGTGCACATGTACATATTTGATCGCTAGTCAACACGTGATTTTATCACGAAACAAATGTGCACATGTACATATTTGATATCTAGACAACACGTGATTTTATCACGAAACAAACGTGCACATGTACATATTTGATCGCTAGTCAACACGTGATTTTATCACGAAACAAACGTGCACATGTACATATTTGATCGCTAGTCAACACGTGATTTTATCACGAAACAAACGTGCACATGTACATATTTGATCTCTAGTTAACACGTGATTTTATCACGAAAGAAACGTGCACATGTACATATTTGATCGCTAGTCAACACGTGATTTTATCACGAAACAAATGTGCACATGTACATATTTGATCGCTAGACAACACATGATTTTATCACGAAACAAACGTGCACATGTACATATTTGATCGCTAGTCAACACGTGATTTTATCACGAAACAAATGTGCACATGTACATATTTGATATCTAGACAACACGTGATTTTATCACGAAACAAACGTGCACATGTACATATTTGATCGCTAGTCAACACGTGATTGTATCACGAAACAAACGTGCACATGTACATATTTGATCGCTAGTCAACACGTGATTTTATCACGAAACAAACGTGCACATGTACATATTTGATCGCTAGTCAACACGTGATTTTATCACGAACAAACGTGCACATGTACATATTTGATCGCTAGTTAACACGTGATTTTATCACGAAAGAAACTTGCACATGTACATATTTGATCGCTAGTCAACACGTGATTTTATCACGAAACAAAAGTGCACATGTACATATTTGATCGCTAGACAACACGTGATTTTATCACGAAACAAACGTGCACATGTACATATTTGATCGCTAGTCAACACGTGATTGTATCACGAAACAAACGTGCACATGTACATATTTGATCGCTAGTCAACACGTGATTTTATCACAATTGTTTTGTGTTTTTGAATGGTAGCAACATTTAACGTCATATGAGGACGGTCCGGCTTTAAATGCTCGGTAATTGTGCCAGGTCATCTAGGTAGAACCACCTACCTTCTGCAGTGTAGGCCTATTCCTAAATAACTTCCCCATATGTAACGAGGTGGCCCACAGTACTCGAACCAACAATAGTGAGGGTGTCTATCAAAGAACGACGTTAACCATCATGCAACGGAGATAGTCGCCTCTCCTCCCCATCACCCCCGGCACCACTAGTCGCCTCTCCTCCTCATCACCCCCGGCACCACTAGTCGCCTCTCCTCCCCATCACCCCTGGCACCACTAGTCACCTCTCCTACCCATCACCCCGGCACCACTAGTCGCCTCTCCTCCCCATCACCCCCGGCACCACTAGTCGCCTCTCCTCCCCATCACCC
>CM026391.1:82180700-82264155 GCA_014843695.1 Archivesica marissinica
ACATACATCACGGGACACTGACATACAGCACGGAACACTCACAAGACAGCACGGGACACTCACATACATCACGGGACACTCACATATAGCACGGGACACTCATATACAGCACGGGACACTCACATAAAGCACATGGCACTCGCAGACAGCACGTGTCAGTCACTCACATACATCATGAGATACTCACAGAGAGCACATGCCACTCACAAACAGCACATGACACTCGCATACATCACGGGACACTGACATACAGCACGGGACACTCACATACAGCACGGGACACTCACATACATCACGGGACACTCACATACATCACGTGACACTCACATACATCACGGGACACTCACATACAGCACGGGACACTCACATACATCACGGGACACTCATATACAGCATGGGACACTGCTGCATACACGCATACAACACATACACTCGCATATAGCACGGCACTCACATACAGCACGGGACACTCATATACAGCACGGGAACTCATATACAGCACGGGACACTCACATACAGCACGGACACTCACATACAGCACGGGCACTCATATACAGCACGGGACACTCATACAGCACGGACACTCATTACAGCACGGGACACTTACATACAGCACATACACTCGCATACAACACATACATTCGCATACAGCACGGTCACTCACATTAACAGCACGAGACACTCATATACAGCACGGGACACTCGCATACAGCACATACACTCGCATACAGCACGGTCACTCACATACAGCACGGATACTCACATACAGCACGGACACTCGCATACAGCACATACACTCGCATACAGCACGGTCACCCACATACAGCACGGGACACTCACATTAACAGCACGAGACACTCGCATACAGCACGGGACACTCGCATACAGCATGGGACACTCGCATACAGCACGGAACACTCGCATACAGCACGGGATAGTCTCATACAGCACGGGACACACTCATATAGCACGGGACACTCACATTAACAGCACGGGGCACTCGCATGTAGCACGGGACACTAACATTAACAGCACGGGACACTCGCATACAGCACGGACACTCTCATATAGCACGGGACACTCACATTAACAGCACGGGACATTCACATACAACACGGGACACTTACATACAGCACGGGGCACTCGCATACAGCACGGGACACTTACATACAGCACGGGACACTCGCATACAGCACGGGACACTTACATACAACATGGGGCACTCGCATGTAGCACGGGATACTCACATTAACAGCACGGGACACTCGCATACAGCACGGACACTCTCATATAGCACGGGACACTCCCATTAACAGCACGGGACACTCGCATACAACACGGGACACTTACATACAGCACGGGGCACTCGCATACAGCACAGGTCACTTACATACAGCACGGGACACTCGCATACAGCACGGGACACTTACATACAACACGGGCACTCATATACAGCACGGGACACGGGTCACATACAGCACGGGACACTCACATACAGCACGGGACACTCATATACAGCACGGGACACTCAGATACAGCACGGGGCACTCATATACAGCACGGGACACTCATATACAGCACGGGACACTCGCATACAGCACGGGACACTCGCATACAGCACCGGACACTCATATACAGCACGGGGCACTCATATACAGCACGGGGAACTCATATACAGCACGGGGCACTCACATACAGCACGGGACACACACATACAGCACGGGGCACTCATATACAGCACGGGACACTCGCATACAGCACGGGACACTCGCATACAGCACGGGACACTTACATACAGCACATACACTCGCATACAACACATACATTCGCATACAGCACGGTCACTCACATTAACAGCACGAGACACTCATATACAGCACGAGACACTCATATACAGCACGGGACACTCGCATACAACACATACACTCGCATACAGCACGGTCACTCACATTAACAGCACGAGACACTCATATACAGCACGAGACACTCATATACAGCACGGGACACTCGCATACAACACATACTCTCGCATACAGCACGGTCACTCACATTAACAGCACGAGACACTCACATACAGCACGAGACACTCGTATACAGCACGGGACACTCGCATACAGCACATACACTCGCATACAGCACGGTCACTCACATACAGCACGGATACTCACATACAGCACGGACACTCGCATACAGCACATACACTCGCATACAGCACGGTCACTCACATACAGCACGGGACACTCACATTAACAGCACGAGACACTCGCATACAGCACGGGACACTCGCATACAGCACGGGATACTCTCATACAGCACGGGACACACTCATATAGCACGGGACACTCACATTAACAGCACGGGGCACTCGCATGTAGCACGGGACACTCACATTAACAGCACGGGACACTCGCATACAGCACGGACACTCTCATATAGCACGGGACACTCACATTAACAGCACGGGACATTCACATACAACACGGGACACTTACATACAGCACGGGGCACTCGCATACAGCACGGGACACTTACATACAGCACGGGACACTCGCATACAGCACGGGACACTTACATACAACATGGGGCACTCGCATGTAGCACGGGATACTCACATTAACAGCACGGGACACTCGCATACAGCACGGACACTCTCATATAGCACGGGACACTCCCATTAACAGCACGGGACACTCGCATACAACACGGGACACTTACATACAGCACGGGGCACTCGCATACAGCACAGGTCACTTACATACAGCACGGGACACTCGCATACAGCACGGGACACTTACATACAACACGGGACACTCACATACAGCACGGGACACTCACATTAACAGCACGGGACACTCGCATACAACACGGGACACTCGCATACAAAACGGAACACTCACATACAGCGCAGGACACTCGCATACAGCACGGGACACTTACATACAGCACTGGCACTCGCATACAGCACGGGATACTTACATATATCACTGGGCACTCGCATACAGCACTGGACACTTACATACAGCACGGGATACTCGCATACAGCACGGGACACTTACATACAGCACTATACACATACGTACAGCACTGGACATTTACATACACCACTGGACACTTACATACAGCACGGTACACTTACATACAGCACGGTACACTTACATACAGCACGGTACACTTACATACAGCACGGTACACTTACATACAGCACTGGATACTTACATACAGCACTGGATACTTACATACAGCACTGGACACTTACATACAGCACTGGACACTTACATACAGCACTGGACACTTACATACAGCACTGGACACTTACATACAGCACGGGACACTTACATACAGCACGGGACACTTACATACACCACTGGAGACTGACATACAGCACGGGACACTTACATACAGCACTGGACACTTACATACAGCACTGGATACTTACATACAGCACGGGACACTTACATACAGCACGGGACACTTACATACAGCACGGGACACTTACATACACCACGGGACACTTACATACAGCACGGGACACTTACATACAGCACGGGACACTCACATACAGCACGGGACACTCACATACAGCACGGGACACTCGCATACAGCACGGGACACTCACATACAGCACGGGACACTCGCATACAGCACGGGACACTCGCATACAGCACGGAACACTCACATACAGCACGGGACACTCGCATGTAGTACGGGATACTCACATTAACAGCACGGGACACTCGCATACAGCACGGACACTCTCATATAGCACGGGACACTCACATTACAGCACGGGACACTCGCATACAACACGGGACACTTACATACAGCACGGGGCACTCGCATACAGCACGGGACACTTACATACAGCACGGGACACTCGCATACAGCACGGGACACTTACATACAACACGGGATACTCGCATACAAAACGGAACACTCACATACAGCACGGAACACTCACATACAGCACGGGACACTCACATTAACAGCACGGGACACTCGCATACAACACGGGACACTCGCATACAAAACGGAACACTCACATACAGCGCAGGACACTCGCATACAGCACGGGACACTTACATACAGCACTGGCACTCGCATACAGCACGGGATACTTACATACATCACTGGGCACTCGCATACAGCACGGGACACTTACATACAGCACTGGCACTCGCATACAGCACGGGACACTTACATACAGCACTGGACACTCACATACAGCAATGGACACTCGCATACAGCACTGGACACTCACATACAGCACTAGACACTCACATACAGCACTGGACACTCACATACAGCACTGTACATTAACATACAGCACGGGACACTCGCATACAGCATGGGACACTTACATACAGCACTGGACACTCACATACAGCACGGGACACTCACATACAGCACGGGACACTCACATACAGCACTGTACATTAACATACAGCACGGGACACTCGCATACAGCACGGGACACTTACATACAGCACTGGACACTTACATACAGCACGGGACACTTACATACAGCACGGGACACTCACATACAGCACGGGACACTTACATACAGCACTGGACACACTCGTACAGCACAGGACACTCACATTAACAACCAGGGACACTGCATACAGCACGGGACACTCGATAATACAGCACGGACCACTCGATAATACAGCACGGGATACTTACATACAGCACTGGGCACTCACATTAACAACCAGGGACACTGCATACAGCACGGGACACTCGATAATACAGCATGGACCACTCGATAATACAGCACGGAACACTCGATAATACAGCACGGGACACTCGCATACAGCACGGGAAACTCGATTACAGCAAGGACCACTCGCATACACAGTACACAGTTTTTGGAACATGAATATGACATTACTGGTGTGTATATATACATGTATTGTAGAATACTACCAAGTCCCCAATTACAAACTCGTACGATGCAGTGAATCGATACAAATTTGTATAAATAATACGTCCATATATTCGAATGCTGTTTGTATTACAATATATACATTACTTTACATTCAATCTCAAGCGAAGCAGTATTGACTTGCATATCAGTTGTGTTGGTTTGTGAGTATGTGAGATGGTACGGTGGTCGCCAGTTCGGACATGTGGGTGTTCTCCGAGTCCGGGTGTTCTCCGGGTATTCTCCGGGTACTCGGTTTCCTCGTACACGAATTACCACATATATACGCTTTCACCAGCGTGTGCGTGCTTTACGGTTATCTATCGTCGCTACCGGTTGCCCATATGAGCGACGCCTCCTGAAGAGATTAGTCATTTTAGATTTTTGGAGGATAGTGCAATGATACAGACAGAGACCAATTCCAGAGTCTCCTCTGGTTCTTTTATATGCACGATGTAAAGCACCGACACGAGACTTCGGTTTAAAGTCCCGTTTGAAAAACTGTTAGGGTCAGACGGGTGATCGAACCTGCTTCATCAGCGCCAACGAAAGCGATTAATATAAGTTTGGCAATCGTTGTAAAATAATTTAAATAAATAAAGTTTATACTTTTTAATAGTGTTGGTTTTCCTACGGTGTGATTCAAATAATGTCGTGTTGTGTTGTTGTTAAGGCTTTATAGATACCAGTGGTGTGTTTGCGCTGTATATAATATTAGTGCATGTATCTAAAGACTGTGTCATGTAATTAACGTGTCGCTTGTAGGTAGTCGGCAAACAAAGAGTGTTTAGAATGTGCCTGAAGTTCATATTGATTGTAATTCAGGTGTAGCTCCTTGTAAGTTAATGACAATATTCACATATTGTAATTGGAATGTTTTCAAGTAGCTCGTCAAACACTTCGTGGACGTCTACATTCGTATAAGTATTTTCATGGTTTACCGGCTACCTGTTGACATAATATTAACAAAGGATGTATGGCGCATGTCGTGACAGACGACACTTGCCCAATTAATCAAAACATGCACAACAGAGTTGTGCACGACGTGCTTGCTATTGCCAACACCGAGTTGTGCACGACGTGCTTGCTATTGCCAAAACCGAGTTGTGCACGAAGTGCATGCTATTGCCAAAACCGAGTTGTGCACGACGTGCATGCTATTGCCAAAACCGAGTTGTGCACGACGTGCATGCTATTGCCAAAACCGAGTTGTGCACGACGTGCATGCTATTGCCAAAACCGAGTTGTGCACGACGTGCTTGCTATTGCCAAAACCGAGTTGTGCACGACGTGCATGCTATTGCCAAAACCGAGTTGTGCACGACGTGCTTGCTATTGCCAAAACCGAGTTGTGCACGACGTGCTTGCTATTGCCAAAACCGAGTTGTGCACGAAGTGCTTGCTATTGCCAAAACCGAGTTGTGCACGAGGTGCTTGCTATTGCCAAAACCGAGTTGTGCACGACGTGCATGCTATTGCCAAAACCGAGTTGTGCACGAAGTGCTTGCTATTGCCAAAACCGAGTTGTGCACGACGTGCTTGCTATTGCCAAAACCGAGTTGTGCACTAGGTGCTTGCTATTGCCAAACCGAGTTGTGCACGAGGTGCTTGCTATTGCCAAAACCGAGTTGTGCACGAGGTGCTTGCTATTGCCAAACCGAGTTGTGCACGACGTGCTTGCTATTGCCAAACAGAGTTGTGCACGAGGTGCTTGCTATTGCCAAACAGAATTGTGCACGAGGTGCTTGCTATTGCCAAAACCGAGTTGTGCACGACGTGCTTGCTATTGCCAAACCGAGTTGTGCACAAGGTGCATGCTATTGCCAAAACAGAATTGTGCACGAGGTGCTTGCTATTGCCAAACCGAGTTGTGCACGAGGTGTTTGCTATTGCCAAACCGAGTTGTGCACGAGGTGCTTGCTATTGCCAAACCGAATTGTGCACGAGGTGCTTGCTATTGCCAAAACCGAGTTGTGCACGAGGTGCTTGCTATTGCCAACACCGAGTTGTGCACGACGTGCTTGCTATTGCCAAACCGAGTTGTGCACGAGGTGCTTGCTATTGCCAAACCGAGTTGTGCACGAGGTGCTTGCTATTACCAAACCGAATTGTGCACGAGGTGCTTGCTATTGCCAAAACCGAGTTGTGCTCGAGGTGCTTGCTATTGCCAAAACCGAGTTGTGCACGAGGTGCTTGCTATTGCCAAACCGAGTTGTGCACGAGGTGCTTGCTATTGCCAAACCGAGTTTTGCACGAGGTGCTTGCTAATGCCAAAAGGACTGATGGTAATATAAAATACAGTTTTTAAAATGAACAAGAGGAACAAGATGGCACGTGAATTATGATATGTATTCATAAAGAACAAAAGGAGCATCGTGCCATACGTAAATTTATGATCTTTCATATCAGATACTTTTAACTTATGGTTAGTAGTTTCCGTAGAATACGTTTCAGCAAGTACAATGCCGAATAAATTGGAAGGAATGTGAAACAACTTAGATCCAGATCGGCCGGCGTAACGCCACGTCTGATCAGGTCCTGTATAGTACACTATTCAGCCAAGTGTTTACCTCCACTATCTGAATAGCAAACAGCATATAACCTGATCAGATAACACGTTCTGTGTCATCTGATCTGGCTCTATGCTGTTTACGTAAGCACCTTTTGTTATCATTAGCATTTTAAGGGTTGAGTTTTCCATGTTTGGAAAACTAAATCGCAACCGCGACGAGTGACTTTGGCGTCCATGTTTTGCCGTATAATGATACAAGATTGGTGGGCAAAGCTTCGGGTTTGTTTAGTTTCAGACCCGAATTTCCAACACGATTGGTTCTGGTTGTATGGAACAATTCTGTTAGGTGGCATGATAGTCGCGGAATACGGAAACAATCAGTTACATGCCTTTGAACTTTTAGTAATGGTGCAAACCTGGCGAGACATAGCATACAATGTATTTTCATTGTGCTGAACATTTGTACAACGTACCAGAATTAAGCTAATTATAGCTGACACAAGACTTGACCCATGACGTGTTACATTGACATTTTAACTGAATTTTGCATAGAGCAAACTTATACAACACTTTTATGCAATTTCAGCCAGAGTTTAGCGAGTTATTGCTGAAGAAATAATTTATGGCAATTGACAAGTGCCAAAGTGTGACCCAACCCCTATATGTGACCTTCACCTTTAAGATACATAACGGATGTTGCACATACCATACCGTATCGTCTCCGATGTTTGTTTGGTTTTCATGAAACTTCGTCAAGCTAGGAGTTAAGGGAGTTAAGGAAGTTAAGGGAGTTAAGGGAGTTAAGGGAGTTAAGGGAGTTAATGGAGTTAAGGGAGTTAATGTAGTTAAGGGAGTTAAGGGGGTTAATGGAGTTAAGGGAGTTAATGGGGGTTAACGGAGTTACGGGGGTTAATGGAGTTAAGGGAGTTAATGGAGTTAAGGAAGTTAAGGGAGTTAAGGGAGTTAATGAAGCTAAGGGAGTTAATGGAGTTAAGGGAGTTAAGGGCGTTAAGGGAGTTAATGCAGTTAAGGGAGTTAATGGAGTTAATGGAGTTAAGGGAATTAAGGGAGTTAGCTTAGGCAAACTGTCTGGCCACAAGAGCATAGCCACATTGAAAAATAATCGCACTTATAGAGTAAGTGACTTTGAAAGACGATTTGCCGTTACGAACTGAATGTTTCACGCAATGAACTTTTATGTTCTGAACACTTGCTTGTACATGTTTATCTAATAACTATCCTAATAAACAACACGAGTCTGGTAGCTTGAGTTGGCCAAATCCCCGTATTACAAATATATCTAGTTGATCAATGCATTCCACGAAGTTGTACCAAAGTCTAGTTACTATATCAAATACGCAATATACAAACACTTTTCCGGGTCACAATGCGAAGTCGCAAATAGCCGTCCATTCATGTGCCTTTAATTATTGGTTTCTGTATTTACTGAAGAATAATTCACAATGCAAGTATTTTATTATTAAAATCAGTTAGATCCGCTTCCTTGTTATACGTGAGATATAATATAATGCATGTTTACTTTGTATTTACATTGTGCACTCACTGTTCCCGAGTTCAACAACTATGTTAATATCACCTCCAGATAAATATCGTTTGTTTTGGTTTTGGCTTAAAGTTGTACAGTTTAACAGCTTAGATCATATGGCGACGGCTCTCCATCTAGTATTGGTGGAGGAATACCCCGCGTGCAACTTCGAGCAGTATTTCATGCACGAACGGGCACCCGAGAAGAACCATCGATCTACTGCAAGCTTTCGCGATAGCATCCTCTCGTGAATGAATTAGACACCCCGGTGGGATTAGAACCTACAGCGGTGAGAGGCAAGTGATTTGAGGACTGAAGACAACGGCCGCTACAATTCAGCCACAGGGCCCCCGTCTACATTCAGGAATTTTAGTGAGTTGTGTCAATATTTGTGTGTATATTTCAGAAATGTCACGATTCAAAACTGGGCAAGCTGGAGCTAGAGACTTTGAACAGACGGACGTTTGCACGAACACAGCCGTCCACGTCAAAAGTGTCCAAGTCTATCATATCCATTCTCCAGTTCTATGAATGGAAGCGGCAAGTATCGACTATATAGCCTGTTTTAGACACTTAGACACACATGCGTTTCTCTTTATATGAAAATGTTGGCAGTTTCTTACGGAGGTTGGTGCACTAAGTACTGGTCAACAGCTGGAGCCTGCCCAAGAAAGGTGTTGTTAGGTAAACTGCCAGCCACAATATAGCCCAAACACACATAACTTAGACAAATATGTTAGATGATAGCTGCGTTATTGACTTATTTCAGTTATAGAATAATATTTGCATCACTATTGCATTTCATTCGATGAACGTTATATGTTATATTTCGGGTTTTACGCCTGCATCAGCACCATTTCGGGCTATATCGCCGGCGGGCAGTTTACCTAACAACACCTTTCCTGGGCAGGCTCCAGCGGTTAACCAGTACGTGGGTGCACCAACCTCCGTAAGAAACTGCCAACTTCGATGAACGTATACATATATATATTATATCTACTGACTATCGTGTGCATTTCCTCACTAATGATATTAGTCCGGCAATAGGGGCCTAACCCCCAAATTCCCGGATTAAGATTTTTTCTGTTGATTATTTATCTATAGGACATATATACTGGTATCCAGGTGGGTGTGAAGTTCTCTCTGTTGATTATTTATCTATAGGACATATATACTGGTATCCAGGTGGGTGTGAAGTTCTCTCTGTTGATTATTTATCTATAGGACATATATACTGGTATCCAGGTGGGTGTGAAGTTCTCTCTGTTGATTATTTATCTATAGGACATATATACTGGTATCCAGGTGGGTGTGAAGTTCTCTCTGTTGATTATTTATCTATAGGACATATATACTGGTATCCAGGTGGGTGTGAAGTTCTCTCTGTTGATTATTTATCTATAGGACATATATACTGGTATCCAGGTGGGTGTGAAGTTCTCTCTGTTGATTATTTATCTATAGGACATATATACTGGTATCCAGGTGGGTGTGAAGTTCTCTCTGTTGATTATTTATCTATGGGACATATATACTGGTATCCAGGTGGGTGTGAAGTTCTCTCTGTTGATTATTTATATATAGGACATATATACTGGTATCCAGGTGGGTGTGAAGTTCTCTCTGTTGATTATTTATATATAGGACATATATAATGGTATCCAAGTGGGTGTGAAGTTCTCACCTTTGGGCAATTTGAAATATTCAAGATTTCCAAAATGGCCGCCAATATATGCAGCTGACATGCGCACTCGAAGTTCCGGACAAGCCCAATCGCAGTTTTGGGAAGCGTTTCTTTGATATTCTTTGTATAATTAATTTAATATAAGTAATGAATCGCAGGTTAATAGTTTCCATCGGCGTATGGACTTCATTGGGCGTATTTAAGTAGTGTAGGTGCCTTCTCCGCACACTGTATACACGCATAATGTAGTTCATACTCTTATGGAATCAATAATAATAATACATACATGTACTTTGAAAATAAACAACCACGACATTTCTGCAAGTCAGATAAATAGCTTCGAAAGTTCCTCACTTGAAAGAATTCGATATCCCAACAGTGGATATTCGAACATATAGCGGTGAAGTGTAGGCGATTTGAAGTCAACTACCGTAACCACTTGGCCATGGAAGCCCCCACCTATACTCTAAGATATAGATATATGTATTGACCCAAAAGATAACTGCAACCTATTGCCATATATACTTGTCGATATGGGTTACAAAGTTGTTGGGTGGACGATCAGTACACTCATATTTTATTGTATATGCATATGTAAACACAATCAAACAACACAATTCAACACAATCGCATGTAGCATACATACGTGGGTTGGGGCGTCTTCTAGATGGAACTTTATATTATATTTTCGGCTTACACTTGCATTAGTATTTGGAACTATCCGGATCTATGTACTTTATATTATATTTGCTGTATATATATATTGGTGGCTTGGTCGTCTTCTATCCAGAATAAATAATATTCTATATGTACCTTACTTGTTAGTGTGTCTTCCATATTGGAATGTTAAACTATATTTCTAGGTTTACCTTAGTTGTTGAGGCGTTATCGATAGCGGAACTTTATATTATATTCCAAATTATTGTAAAACTACGCTGAACGTTACGCGGAGGAATATTTAACATCGGGCTTAAAAATGTTGATAACATTGTATTGCCGCAGAACAACGATGCCGATGTCAATTACCACAATGATCAATACTTTGATAACATTAAGAGATTACTGTCCAGTATTACCTGAAATAGAACCTGAAGTACTAGGTAATATTGTACAGGATCCCATCAATGATGTCGCGGTTAAGGAGCGAATTATGTCACTTAAACCTCGTATTGAAAACATACTAGATGAATACATGACATTAGGTAATTCATCACTATACAGAGCTGTCACTTTGCCTTGTTATATCAGCGATACAATGGTAATACCATAAGAAACCTGTCAATATCGCTACTCACCTGCTAAATTAAGTTCTTGAAAAAAGTATTACTTGAACGTATCACCGAATTTATTAGGACAAGATCTCCCAACTTCATTTGTCACCAACTTCGTCGAAGGCTTTCCGAAAGTCTCTAGCTACAACACAGCTGCGTTTATCTAAATGAAATATTGTTTCACATTGATCGCAAATCAGGCGTATACACAGCCTATGTGGATATCTGCACAGCCTATGTGGATATCTACACAACCTATGTGGATATACGTACATCCTATGTGGATATCTGCACAGCCTATGTGGATATCTACAAAACGTATGTGGATATATACACAACATATTTGGATATACGCACAACCTATGTGGATATATGCACATCCTATATGGATATCTACACAACCTATGTGGATACCTGTACATCCTATGTGGATATCTGCACAGCCTGTGTGGATATATGCATATCCTATGTGGATATCTGCACATCCTATATGGATATATCCACAACCTATGTGGATATCTACACAGCCTATGTGGATATATGTACAGTCAATGTGGATATCTGCACATCATATGTGGATACCTACACAACCTATGTGGATATCTATCTATATAGCATATGTGGATATCTGTATAACCTATGTGGATATCTACACAACATATGTGGATATCTGCACATCATATGTGGATATCTGCACAACCTATGTGGATATCTACATATCATATGTGGATATCTGCAAAACCTATGTGGATATATGTACAGCTTATGTGGATATCTGCACAACCTATGTGGATATATGCACATCCTATATGGATATCTACACAGCCTATGTAGATATCTGCACAACATATGTGGATATACGCACAACCTATGTGGATATCTACACAACCTATCTGGATATATGCACAACCTATGTGGATATCTACATAGCATATGTGGATACCTGCACAACCTATGTGGATATCTGCACAACCTATCTGGATATATGCATAACCTATGTGGATATCTGCACAACCTATGTGGATATCTACATAGCATAATGTATGTGGATATATGCATAACCTATGTGGATATCTACACAACCTATCTGGATATATGCACAACCTATGTGGATATCTGCACAACCTATGTGGATATCTGCACAACATATGTGGATATCTATATAGCATATGTGGATATCTACACAACCTATGTGGATAAATGTACAACATATGTGGATATATGCACAACATATGTGGATATCTACACAATCTATGTGGATATCTACACAACCTATGTGGATATATGCACAACATATCTGGATATCTGCATAACCTATGTGGATATCTGCACAACCTATGTGGATATCTGCACAACCTATGTGGATATATGCACATCATATGTGGATATCTACACATTCTATGTGGATATCTACATAGCATATATGGATATACGTACATCCTATGTGGATATATGCACAACATATGTGGATATATGCACAACCTATGTGGATATCTACATAGCATATGTGGATATCTACATAGCATATGTGGATATAAAGGGAGCGTTTGGTGGTGTATGGTATGACGGTATTGTTTGATTATATTAAGAATTAGTGGTTACATACAAATAGATAAATCTACCGTTGCTATACAGATTGGCATTCGACTTTAATTAATGGCGTAACTTCCGGTTACTGTTTAACGTGATTGGTGTTCGTCATGAAGGAGTATTGTCAACTCATGTTTATCGTGTGTACGTAGACGAATTGCTAGATCGACTACAAAACAATCCCTTATGTGCATATGTCCTTTCAACAAAATCTGGACGTGGAAGTCGTGAGAGCGCAGTGTAACGCTTTGCTTCAGATGTGAAAGGTCCGGAGTGTGCGCCCACATGTAGCAGTTACAATTGAGTTCCTGCGCAAGACACTTATATTTCAAATTGCCTCTTCTCTCTCCCTCAGGTCGATGTATTCCATCAGGAATGATGTCTATTGTCTGAGAGCGATTAATATAATGTTGCAACAACTTGTTTCGCAATCGAATTAAAATAAATGTGATAGAATTAACAAAATCTGCTTTCGCAGACGACATCTCGCTAATTGCAACACCTGCTACAGTACACAGGTTTTAATGTTATTCAATTAAATTGAAGTCTAGGTTAACCTTGGTCTTTGTAGCGTCTTCTATCTGGAACTGTCATGTGTTTTTACGTTTATTTATCGTCGCTACCGGTTGCCCATATGAGCAGACAGAGACCCATTCCCTCTGGTGCACGGTGGAAAGGACCGACACGAGACCTCGGTTTAACGCCCCATCTGAAAGACTGTTAATTTTATTAGGGTCAGACGGGGGATCGAACCTGCGATGCCTGGATTACCAGTCCAGCGTGTTACCACTGGACTACATATCCATCTGTTGGAACTGTCATAAATCTGGAAAATGATTTTATATTCTAGGTTTACCTTAGTGGTTGGAGCGTCTTCTATCTGGAATGAGACAGCGGAAAGTTTGATGGATCTATCCAAGATGAACAATGTGTACGTGAACAAGGTGACATATTTCAAGGAACCGTACGCATTCAACACTGAGATATACGGAATTGTTGAGAGCACTCATACTGATACCAGAAGTAAGTTGAGACCACTAATGTTGATTGTTTGTTTGTTCGGGTTTTACGCCTTCGTCAGCACCATTTTGGGCTATATTGAGACCATTACTGTTTGATTGTTTGTTCGGGTTTTACGCCTTCGTCAGCACCATTTTGGGCTATATTGAGACCATTAATGTTTTATTGTTTGTTTGTTCGGGTTTTACGCCTTCGTCAGCACCATTTTGGACTATATTGAGACCATTAATGTTTGATTGTGTGTTTGTTCGGGTTTTACGCCATCGTCAGCACCATTTTGGGCTATATCGCCGGCGGGCAGTTAACCTAGCACCACCTCTCCTGGGCAGGCTCCAGCAGTTAACAAGGCATTGGTGCACCAACCGTCGTAAAAAAAACTGATAACGTTTTCATATAATCAGACGGTGAAATAAAAGCATATCTATCCTTATGAAACCTGTGATTATTTAAGAAAATCATGCAATAGTGATTTCATTTGTATTGAGCGTCTTTTAAAAGAGAGAAATAAAGAAGCAACTATATAGATATTATTAAATCATTACAGCTAAGCATCTTTTAAAAAAATGTTGCAATGTTTAACAATTATCCAGTGTAGCAATCAGTAGCTTATTTTTAACTATAACTGACATTTCTACCGCTGGTCGGAGAATAGCCCGGATGTTCGGCCTTGCAACTGCAGTAAATGACAAGCATAAAGCCGGGTTTCTATGAAGCCTACTATTTCGGCGCCGATTTTCGGCCCCTAAATGCTCCATGAAGCCGAAACTCGACGCGACTTTCAGAGAGAAAAGCGGATGTGTTTTTATTTTTATTTTTGGTTGACTTCCAAGAAAATGGCATTTTCCAAATCAAAACATTGCATTTGCAAGTTTTTGTGATTTCTTTCCAAATAATTTTCTGGTTGGAATAGTCTTCATCGATAAGGCATACATACATGTATGGATGGCCCCTGATAAGCTCTATGAGCTTCTAATAAACTTGTACACTGAACTTCATCTTTCATTTGTGTTGACAGTCGATAGTCACTGTTGTTGTTCGACCCGAAAATGGAGGAAATGACGTCATTTTCTAATATACCGCACTGCATCATTTTTGCGCCGACACGCGGAATAAAATCGGTACCCGAAGTGAATTCTTTCAGCGTCTACAATATTCAGCGCCGAAAAAACGCGTCAATGGAAACGTCATTATGCAATATTAGACTGAAGCGAATTGTATTTATTCGGCGCCTGCTCGGTGTCCAATAAAGCCGCACCGAAAGCAAACGGGTCGGGTTTCCGCTTCATGGAAACCGGACATTAGTCTTTGATTTGTGGGTTTAAATTCGCATTAACAGCTTAGGTTATCTGGCGACACTCCAGCTATACATGGTGGAGGAAGACCTCGGGGTGGTGGTGGTTTTACGTTTATTTATCGTCGCTACCAGTTGCCCATATGATCGACGCCTCCTGAAGAGATTAGTTATTTTAGATTTTTGGAGGATATTGCAATGATACAGACAGGGACACATTCCAGAAACTCCTCTGGTTCTTTTACGTGCACGGTGTAAAGCACCGACACGAGACCTCGGTTTATACGTCCCATCTGTAAGACTGTTAATTGTATTAGGGTCAGACGGGGGATCGAACCTGCGATATCGGTCAATGCAGAATTCACTGCTATATACGTCAGGACTTAATCAACTTAGACACAACCAACAAGGAATAACTATCGAGTAACATAATCATCTTGGACCGAAATCTTCATGGGAATCTACAACTTCAATCTTCAATCTACACCACTCTACAAGACACCGACGACACAACAATCATCGAATAATCGACGGTGCGAAAGCACGTTTGCTCGCCCATATGGTTTACCAGCGGCGAGGGTAAATAAATGGAATCATCATCATTTTAAATACAAATAACATAACCTGTACATACAAATAACATAACCTTTACATACAAATAACATAACCTTCAAATACAAATAACATAACCTCAATTACAAATAACATAACCTTCAAATACAAATAACATAACCTTCAATTACAAATAACATAACCTCAATTACAAATAACATAACCTTCAAATACAAAATAACATAACCTTCAAATACAAATAACATAACCTCAATTACAAATAATGTAACCTCCAATTACAAATAACATAACCTTCAATTACAAATAACATAACCTTCAATTACAAATAACATAACCTTCAAATACAAATAACATAACCTCAATTACAAATAATGTAACCTTCAATTACAAATAACATAATCTTCAATTACAACTAACATAACCTTCAAATACAAATAACATAACCTTCAATTACAAATAACATAACCTTCAAATACAAATAACATAGCCTTCAATTACAAATAACATAACCTTCAAATACAAATACCATAACCTCAATTACAAATAATGTAACCTTCAATTACAAATAACATAATCTTCAATTACAAATAACATAACCTTCAAATACAAATAACATAACCTCAATTACAAATAATGTAACCTTCAATTACAAATAACATAATCTTCAATTACAAATAACATAACCTTCAAATACAAATAACATAACCTTCAATACAAATAACGTAACCTTCAAATACAAATAACATAACCTCAATTACAAATAACATAACCTCAATTACAAATAACATAACCTTCAAATACAAATAACATAACCTTCAAATACAAATAACATAACCTTCAAATACAAATAACATAACCTTCAATTACAAATAACATAACCTTCAATTACAAATAACATAACCTCAATTACAAATAATGTAACCTTCAATTACAAATAACATAATCTTCAATTACAAATAACATAACCTTCAAATACAAATAACATAACCTCAATTACAAATAATGTAACCTTCAATTACAAATAACATAACCTTCAAATACAAATAACATAACCTTCAATTACAAATAACATAACCTTCAATTACAAATAATGTAACCTTCAAATACAAATAACATAACCTTCAAATACAAATAACATAACCTTCAATTACAAATAATGTAACCTCAATTACAAATAACATAACCTCAATTACAAATAACATAACCTCAATTACAAATAACATAACCTTCAAATACAAATAACTTAACCTCAATTACAAATAACATAACCTCAATTACAAATAACATAACCTCAATTACAAATAACATAACCTTCAAATACAAATAACATAACCTTCAAATACAAATAACATAACCTTCAAATACAAATAACATAACCTCAATTACAAATAACATAACCTCAATTACAAATAACATAACCTTCAAATACAAATAACATAACCTTCAAATACAAATAACATAACCTTCAAATACAAATAACATAACCTTCAAATACAAATAATGTAACCTTCAAATACAAATAACATAACCTTCAAATACAAATAATGTAACCTTCAAATACAAGTAAAGTAACATGCAAAAATTAAAGTATCGCAAAATTCAAATACTAATAAAGTAACCGTAAATCTATACTATAGCATGGGCTTAAAGCGACATTACATCGCAAATTTCAAATACTAATAAAGTAACCGTAAATCTATACTATAGCATGCGCTTAAAGCGACATTACATCGCATAAAGCAAATAAAATGCATTTTTTCACGAATATATGCATTGCTACTACTAATTCTTCCGAATACATTTGAACACTAACATTGAATCAATAAACAGTATTTTTGTGGTTTGAAAGTATGACTTCATATAATGGTCATCCATGCTCCTGAATTGACGTTTGTTTTGTCATCGGAGTCAATACTAAATGCGAGATAATGTCGTCTAGATATCATTTAACTAATAATAGTCTACAAATAAATAGGCACAACTGTGAGATATAACGGTAAATCTGTATCATAAATCGCGTTATTCAGGATACACTAGTTGTATTGTTTGGCAACATTAAACTGAGACATTTGCATATTCCTTGAACTTACTTCGTTGATAATCGGATTTCCGAAGTAAACTATGAGCTTTAGATTATGGTACACTTACTTACTGACTTGATTCAAATATTAACGGTAAAAACCTAACGCATATCCTGGTCGTAGTTCACGGAAACTTACGAAGGCTTTGGCGGAGATTAATGAGTCTCAGTTTAATGTTGCCAAGTAATAGATTAATGAGTCTCAGTTTAATGTTGCCAAGTAATAGATTAATGAGTCTCAGTTTAATGTTGCCAAGTAATATTATTACTTGGCAACATTAAACTGAGACTTATTAATCTCCGCCAAAGCTAATATTGAAATTAAAAATCTGTTCAGCCACGAATCACGTTTGTAAGGTATCGATTCCTGTTTGGCGTTATTAAATTATTCGATGAAATAATATGTCGATGTTCATTAAAATGTTCAATATTTACAATGACTGTCAATATAACAACTACCTGGGAATATTCACCTCACGGTATCAGCTAATTGTGGCTTCAACGACACTGTCCGTCGTCAAGGAGACATCATTGGGGCTAATTTGATACTCCAATTGCATTTTCCCCGAATAAATGTCATGTCTCGTTTGATGAATTATGCCACGTGTTTTTCATTCAACCGATTTGTCACATAAACTCCCCATATGTATTTCAGTATACGTGTTTCTCGGCGACAACCACGCGTTGATAGACTTCAACCGACTTCTGAAAGCAGTACTGCAGGACACAATTTCCGAGTATGTTGTTATCGCAGTTGACGAGCGATTTTACACAGAAGATGCGTCCCAATACCTCATCAAAAGTATGTCATTCAGAGTTCCATAATGGAATAATCAAAGCATTGCTTTGGGCAGTTTGTTTGTTGTGCAACAACAGAATGAAATCATTGTCTCACTTTGCTAAGATTACGTTGCCGTCGTTTACAAAATGGCGCGTCCTCGATACACATCACACGACTTAGCCGGAAACAGCCGAAGTCGGAAATGTTCGGAAATGGTTTTTTTAACTCGGGATATATATACGGTAATGTATTTGCCTGTGACAAGATACGTATCTATAATTAATCAACAAGTTATGAGTTATTTAATATGGAAGAACATATTTTGCATCTTTTTAGTATTGGATACGATTCATTTTCGACATAACTGACATTTCCGGTAATCAAATATTCGGTAGTTTCCGGTGATAGTTTCCATATAATTTATGCAACACTCCCTTTTTATGCTAAAGTACATGCATAATTAACAAAAATATTACATACATGCATTAGTTACCTATAACGCGATTAAAGCACAGAACGTTAATAGCGTATTGAAGTAGAAGGAACTATATTGTGACGCGCTGTATTTTGGTTGGGGCGGTGCCGAGGATTTTGGTATTAAGAAAGTTCGATTTTCTATGGGCAGTTCGATTGATATGTAGTCCAGTGGTAACAGGCTGGACTGGTAATCCAGGGATCGCAGGTTCGATCCCCCGTCTGACCCTAATATAATTAACAGTCTTTCAGATGGGACGTTAAACCGAGGTTTCGTGTCGGTGCTTTACACCGTGCACGTAAAAGAACCAGAGGAGACTCTGGAATGGGTCTCTGTCTGTATCATGCACTGTCCTCCAAAATCTAAAATGACTAATCTCTTTAGGAGGCGTCGCTGATATGGGCAACCGGTAGCGACGATAAATAAACGTAAAAAACAAACGGGCAGTTTACTCAGCAAATGCAAAAAGAAGGACCATGATTAGTTCGGGGCAGAGGCCTATGGTAGTCATACTTCTTTAATTGGGATACTTGGCTGGGGGCTGCAGTGAAGTAGTATGTTTGGCTGTACAGTGGAGTTTAGTGTCGAAGATCTAAATTGACGTTAGGATATAGCCGATGGTGCCGGGGTGTGATGTCCTATGTTACATTTTGGTATTGATTTTGATGTTGAAATTTAAAGTCGCACAGACAGCTTAGGTCAAGTGGAAAATCTCAAGATATTATTGGTGGAGGAGTATTGTCCGAACAGTATTTCAGGCACAGGTGTACATCCTCGCTTCATGTGCGAAAGGCCCGGAGTTCGAACCCCGCTGGATCTGTTACGAATGTGCACTTAGGCAAGGCATTTAAATTCCACATACCTCCTCTCTCCATCGTGGCGATGGATTCCATCAGGAATGAGGTCTCGAGAGTGATTAATATAAGTTGTAAGAACTTGTTTCGCAATCGAGCTAAAATAAATTTGTATAAACTAGATGTACATCCTGGTAGAGCCAGCTCGATAGTTTCCCCACTTAAAATTAATTCTACAATGGGTGAGCTATAGCGATACATCTGTACCACAAGTATTTGTGATCACGTGATATTCGTGATAGTTTTGAGCTTATATAAATGTGTTATATCAACACATATACGACGTGCGTGGCGTAATACAGACGGATATGTAGTCCAGTGGTAACACGCTGGACTGGTAATCCAGGGATCGCAGGTTCGATCCCCCGTCTGACCCTAATACAATTAACAGTCTTTCAGATGTATCTGTATCATGCACTATCCTCCAAAATCTAAAATAACTAATCTCTTCAGGAGGCGTCGCTCATATGGGCAACCGGTAGCGACGATAAATAAACGTAAAACACCGCGTGGCGTAACTTAACCACCTTGGCTGGAGATACTTTAAGTTTAGTGTGCCTTCATTAAGGAGAGGCGATAATTAGCATCGTGAAGAAACTAGCTTTAGTTATTAAATGGTTTATTTATAAAGCTTCGTCCATTCGTTTCGATCCTTCGCCATGATGAAACAAAGAGATGTTCCTAAAAAGCCACCATAGCTGTCTGTATTTCCATTGTATATAAACATGACCATGACTTTTAAAGACCGCCTCCGTGGTCGAGTGGTTAAGGTTGCTGACTTGTATACCACTGTAACCTATCATCTCTGATGGTCACGGGTTAGAGCCCCGCTCAGACCGTGTCTCATTTATATGAAATAGTTGGCAGTTTCTTACGGAGGTTGGTGCACCCAAGTACTGGTGAACCGCTGGAGCCTGCCCAGGAAAGGTGTTGTTAGGTAAACTGCCCGTCGCTCAAATGGGAAACCGGTAGCGACGTTAAATAAACTTAAATAAAAATGTTTTTTAATCTATAGACAACCAGAGTAGGCATCTTCTCTCTGTCCATGGTGACAACTCCCGTGGTGGTGTGTTTAAGGGTCTATTTTAGGGCCACACTCCTCACTGTTTGTCATCCAACAGCAGTATATAAACGGATCTGGTCGCTCCAGGGTCTGTCCATACCTCCACCACTTCCGTAAAACAGCGGTGTTGAAGTGTGTGTCCCTTGTTGCAAGTTTGACAACCAGAAGATCCCAGTATCCTACGCTAGTGCTGTGAGATATACCCCGATCACGACGTGCACGCCGTGATTAGATCAGCCGGGAAAATATATTATTACGGTTAACAGGTGTTTGGGGTGCTTGTTAAAACATCTTAAATTCCGGCTTAGACGAAAATATAACACTTTGCTTGTGGAGTGATTGCTTAAATATTTAGAGGTTATTAAACGGCTGCGGTGGGCCATTTGTGGATATTGGCGCACCCTATGGAGATATTGGCCCGATATTGGCCAATATCCACAAATGGCCCACCGCAGCCGTTTAATAACTATTGTTATTGCATACATAGCCGTATGTTTCTTCTGCTGTTATTTGCTTATTTCGCCCAGCCATTTTACCGTCAAGAGACAACAATCTGTCAGACAACGACTTTAGTGTTGCTTCGGCGGCCATGTTTACACAATGTAGTTACTATGTTGTTGCTACCTGTGACACGTGCTCGTGATTCGTTCTCGGCGCGTGCCGAGCCAATATCATTGACCCGGCAGAGCCGAAAATCGAAATCTATTGCCCGCGTCGACCAGATAGTTTGCTTTTCTACCATTAAATGTGTTACTATTTATAGTAACGTATGCCATAAAGATATATATACGAATCAATAATGGTATTATCATGTGGCGCGACTGTAAAACTGTAATATTTTTGTAAGTATTTATCTTTTGTTTTTGTTTTGAACTTGACTATCCCAGGCTTAATCATAATACAATGGAAATATGCCTCACTGTCCGGTTATATTTTCTGACTACCTTAGCACCTTTCGAAGACCATGGCGACCTAAACTCAATGAATATACAGTCGTTCGAGACGGTTCTACTGTTGGTACCCCGTCCACCAGAGAATACTCGTATGGAGGACTTCTTCCAGAACGTTAGACAGAGGAACACAGAGGAACCAATCTCGTCTGGTTTGCGACCGATATATGATGGAAAACCGGTAAGGTCAACAATATATGCTTGTTTATAGTTCAAGCTTGTGTTAGTTGACTTTCCGTTATTTATCGTCGAATAAAACAGTTTGTTTTTTGCTTTGTGTGTTTACAGTCGCACTAACAGCTTAGGTCACGTGATGACTCTCCAGCTATTATTGGACCCCGGGTGTACTTCCGAGCAGTATTGCAGGCACGGACGGTTACCCAGGTAGAACCACCGACCTACCGCAAGCCTGCTGGCTATTTCGACACCCTCAGTGGGATTCGAACCTACAGCGGTGAGGGACAAGTGATTTGAAGTCAATGATAGTAACCACTCGGCCACGGAGCCCCCCCCCCCCCTGAGACACAGTGTAGTCGGAGTTATGCTGCGTATGAATTAACTGATAGCAAATAGTCTATAATGTAAGCCTATATAATATATACGTCGTAGTTTTGTGTGTTTTACGTTTATTTATCGTCGTTATCGTTTGCCCATATCAGCGACGCCTCCTGAAGAGATTAGTCATTTTAGATTTTGGAGGATAGTGCAATGATACAGACAGAGATCCATTCCAGAGTTTCATCTGGTTCTTTTACGTGCACGGTGTACAGCACCGACACGAGTCATCGGTTTAAAGTCCCATCTGAAAGACTGTTAATTTGATTAGGGTCAGGCGGGGGATCGAATATCCCTGGATTACCAGTCCAGCGTGCGTGTTACCACTGAACTACAGATCTGACGTAGTTATCATTTATCATGATATATAACAGATTATCTGTTTGAGTTATCGCTGTGTCGCAATTGAGTATTATACTGTCTTGTATCTTCTTAATTAGCATTGTCTGGTTTCCCTCTCTCTCTCTCTCTCTCTCTCTCTCTCTCTTTTAATTGTATATCATTATATCGCTAAATATTGTAGATTCAGATTAATATCTAAAAAATGGAACCTACTAGCATATGCAGAAACTATAAATGGAAACAGTTTATGTAATATAGCCAAGATCCTATTAGTTTGTGTGGGGGTTTGTCTGACATACGAAATGGAATATTGTGTGCGAAATGAACGAAATGTAATTTGCATGTGCGAAATGGAATATTGTGTGCGAAATGAACGAAATGTAATTGGCGTGTGCGAAATGGAATATTGTGTGCGAAATGAACGAAATGTAATTGGCGTGTGCGAAATGGAATATTGTGTGCGAAATGAACGAAATGTGTGCGAAATGGAATATTGTGTGCGAAATGAACGAACTGTAATTGGCGTGTGCGAAATGGAATATTGTGTGCGAAATGAACGAAATGTAATTGGCGTGTGCGAAATGGAATATTGTGTGCGAAATGAACGCAATGTAATTGGCGTGTGCGAAATGGAATATTGTGTGCGAAATGAACGAAATGTAATTGGCGTGTGCGAAATGAACGAAATGTAATTGGCGTGTGCGAAATGGAATATTAAATCCTATATAAATGCAAAATAAGAGCACGGAATGACATTTATTGTATTATATATATATAATATTAATTGTATTTAATGAAAATCACAAGGTTGCAATTAAATATATATTAACTTATACCCGAATGATAGCTCGCAATGTAATTTCAAAATGCGCGAAATGGAATATTTAATCATATATAAAAGCATAATAAGCGGGTGAAACGATTTATATTGTATTATATATCGACTATTAATTGTATTCACTGAATACCAGAAGGCTTGCACTTAAATATATTAAGGAGAGGACAACCATAAGCTGTATAGCTTTCTGTCCAATTCCTTATTTCAATTGTTGTAAATAACCATGTACATGATAGAACATAAATAATGTTTAATCCAAATATATTAACTTATACCCGAATGATAGCTCGCAATGTAAGTTCAACATGAAATTGTGTGTATGCAATTGTATTTAACCCTTTCAACACCAAGTAACTGACATGGACTGGTCCATGATATTTTTAGACCAATAAATTAATAACACAATTACATTTGGATCAGTTCATTTATCAAAATGGGTAACAAAAATTCTAAAAATAATTATATTACTTGAAAAAAGTGCACATCCTGATGAGACGGCTCGTCACGAGCCGGCTCATCTGGATCTACACTTTTTTGTAAGCCAATTTAGAGGTCTGTGGTGTTGAAAGGGTTAAGGAAAGTGATTCAAATAAATTACTATGTAACTCCCCCCCCCCCAATCCTATCCCCAATTCCTTTGAGTTATGTCTAATTCTTGAATAAAATATTGTGTACGCTAACCAAGGTCGGCTTATCTCTAACATTCTATGGTCCTTCAGATCATCCAGCAACGGTTCTCAATTCCTATTTTGGAAATCTGTGAGCCACGAATCATAACTGAAATGGTGGAAGTCGTGATAGCGCCGTGGTAGGGCGTTCGCTTCAGGTGTGAATGGCCCAGAGTTCGAGCCCCGCTGGGGCCACACATTGCCTCCTCTCTCTCTCTCTCTCTCTCGTGGCGATGGATTCCATCAGGAATGAGGTCTCGAGAGTGATTATTATAAGTTGTAAGAACTTGTCTCGCAATCGAGCTAAACTAAATGTGTATACACTAACTGAAATGGTACACCCGTGTCAACCTTTCCGAGCAATGTAATTGGAATATAATCAATATGAATAATATACATGTTCAGTTTTTTTTCAGATAAAAGTGCCAGTTTACGCCGCCTATCTTTATGACGCCGTATACACATACGCCATAGCCCTGGACAAAGTCATAAAACTAGGCCGCAATCCTAACAATGGAACCGCCGTTATTGATGAGATTAGAAATAAAACATTCCAGAGTAAGACACTTTTGGGATACATAAGTTTATTCATGACGTATGCATAAGTACATAGTCATAATATATACATATAATTACATATATATAAACACGTGATCAATAAAGCTATCGTATAGCTACTGTATGACATATTTAACAGTCAATTCCAAAATAATTACTCCAAAACGTACAGTAGTCTATTTTTATTAATTTAAACTTAACCCTTAACCTGCCGAATAAATTGAACGGAATGTGCAAACAACATAGACCATTATCAGCCGCGGCGTAACGCCGCGTCTGATCAGGATCTATGCTGTTTGCTATTCAGACAGGTGTTTAGCTCCACTATCCGAATAGCAAACAGCATAGAGCTTGGTCTAATCTGGGTCTATGTTGTTTGCAAAGGTGTGTTTAGTAGTTGTGAATGGCAGGTTAAGGGTTAATATATATTGACATTCGTGGAGACATCAAGATCTCATCGCATTCGTCCGTGTTGTTGCCCTGATAGCACCAAACACGTTCGCTCATTTACAAATGGGTAGCTGGTTTGATCTGAATCTATGCTATTTGCAAAAGTGATTTTATCTGCTACTAGCGTGCAGAGGGTTAATCAAGTTATGTTCTAGCATTTTCAATAGTTTGGTTTTAGCAATTTATAAAACGCGTGTTTTCATATTTATAATTCGCACATGATTCATATTCCATGCCTCTATATGTCTAGTTTGTTCAATTCATGACTGTTTACCAGGTATCCTGGGTTACGAGGTGTATGTGGACATGCATGGTGATGCAGAAGGCAACTATACCCTGCTAACATTTGATGTGCACAGAGATGACGGAGGTGTGGAGCTGGTACCCGCGGGTAACTTCCGTATGGCCCAGCATGGTATAGGCATTCCGGTATGTATCCATTAGTCTGAGTTCCGGTATCCATGCTAATTATACGTTCAAACGGTTTAATCCTTTTATTCCCACTTGCTGTTGTCCAGTAGACATATATGTCATATGCATACAACTTAAAGTTATGGCGAATGCACAAGTTCAAATTGAGTTTGTCCGCAACAAACGCGGTGGACAGTCTTGTTGGTGGTGGTTACAGGTTCGTGGTATGTATATATATAGTTGCTGTCTGTCTGCGTGTCTGTCCGTCCGTTTGATTGTATTTGATCTTAAACACTCTTAAACACATTCTGTCTGTCTGCATGTCTATCCGTCCCACACCCGTTCTTACCTAATTGTATATAAGTGGGAACAATAGGACTACACCGTTCAAACACGTTAGTGCATCAGGGGAAGTTCGTGTATCGTCAAATTTGTATACAGTCAAACCTGTCTTAAGCAGCCAATCAATTGTCAAGCCATGTTCTCATTCTTATTTTATTTCAAATATCAAAATTGCATAAGTGTAAAAATCCACTCGGGATTGCTTGCATGCCCACATGACTAAATTTGGATACAGGGCACAATTTTTAAACTTTTCTTGTATATATATCTATTGTCAGCAGTCAAAACACTTGGTATACTGGTAATGGTGGGCACCTATTTCAGGAATTTTTGAACCCCTAAAATGCACTTTCATACATTTTTGTACAATCTGTCACTTGTTACTTTCTCAACACATTTGCCAACTGAATTTCTAGATAGAATGCTACATTTATATAATGTAATCAGTGTGTATGGAGTGCGTTGTATGCTTGCTGTATTGTTTTGGTGTTTTATTTTCATTTATCACTGTAAATTTTGTATGTCTGAGGGCCTCATGGAAGATTAGTTTTGTAACTAAATGTGTAACCCTCTTTAAATAAAGTCTATTATTATTATTATTATTATTATAATGGAATCGCGGAAAGTGGCTGCTTAATAGAGGGGAAATATATAATAAATCAGCAACGTGGGAATTTGGAAAGTGGCTGCTTAATATAGGTTGGCTGCTTAATGGAGGTGACCACTAACACAGGATTGACTGTATATAAATAGAATACATGCACGATTCATCTAACTATAAATATGACGTTAGTTTTTATAAAGAGAATATTAAAGCCGATATTTACAGAAATATCTTGAATTTTATGTGTATTGTATAAAAAACATAACATCACTCTTGATTAATTATAGTCTGATTTAGCATGAGGATATTTATTACGAAAGGATGTAGGGGAAATAATAAATATAACAAAGACTGTGTTACGAGCGAATTATGAAATACAGAAAGTATATTTGACAATACAGTCAAAATATACAGAAATTATTGTCAACTGTAAAGCTATGTATATTCACCCATATTTCTATATTATTATAGTCACCCTTATTTAAAGGGAGACACCTCTTTTTATGAACAGAAGTACTTCCCGAATCCGATGCTTGTATGCCAGGCGCCAGGCCGGTAGGCACTCGGTAAACATTATTTAACTAGCTGGCGGCTCATCAACCGGCCATATCGTACCGAACCCCTGACGAGGTTCGAACCTTCGACCTCCCGCTCTGTAGGCCGACGCCTTCGGCACTAGGCCACGGAGACGGTTATACCAAAGCTGAGAATATGCTAATCGACATATGCATATGTGTCACACATACTACTTGATTTCGTATTTAAAACAACTTAAATCAAATAAGCGAATCACGCTGGTTCTGTATTAACCCTTTCAACACCACATACCTCTAAATAGGCTTACAAAATGTGTAGATCCAGATGAGCCGGCTCGTGACGAGCCGTCTCATCAGGATCTGCACTTTTTGCCAGTGATATGACTATTTTTAGACATAATTACCCATTTTGATAAATGAAATTGTCCAAATGTGATTTTCTGATTCATTTATTGGTTTATGAATATCATGGACCAGTCCATGTGAGTTACTTGGTGTTGAATGGGTTAACATAATCTATACTAATATGTATATAGCAAAGCGACATAGAACATGTATGTGCGTGAACATGTGTGATATTTCATTAATAAATGGTACTCTGTTTCTACAACATTCGTGTTACAATGTCTACATATTCTAATTTGTCTATTGGAAGTTTAGAACTATAAATACAGATTTCAGCTGTTCGTGAAATCCCCATATTGATATTAATGAGCCCTGTCTGCTTGATTAGCTTATGTGTCAACGACCAATTACACATATCCTGTTAAGAATATTTACATGTATTTGAGTATCCCGTGAATCAGTAATAACAGAAACCTATATATATAAATCAAACACATCCTGGTAATAAACACACACGAGTATATATATACGTTGTCAATGACAAACTACAGGGGTAACCATTAAGGAATTGACAAGCACATGTAAATGGAATACACGTGTAGCATTTGTTAATGACACGAATGATACAACGGATGAAACTAATATAAAATAGTTCTTAGAATCACAAATTAGAGCAATGATGTGTCTTAGAATAGCCAATAATCATGTCACGCGAGTTGGCAATTAAAAGCTATTTATAGAAAACGAAATATATGTGAAGCAATATTATTAATATTGGCATCGAAATATATTTAAATCTAAAAACTACTGTGGTTTAGTTCTTCATAACGTGGCATCCCTGGTCCAATGGTAGAGCGTCGGATTTGGAATCGAACGGTCCGGGTTCGATACTCAGTCAGGCCACGTATATAGTGTCATTGAGCAAGGCACCTCACACACATTGCTTAGTACTGGTTAACCGCTATGGTCGGCTAAGCATGCTCAGGAAAACATGTCTAGGTCCCCGCAAGGGGTTTGACATTAATGGTACATACAGACATACATGTATAACGTCTGAAACACAAGATACAGTAACAGCTAGTTATGGTGATGCTATGAGAGACATCTCTAATTTTCTATTACCTCCCTTGGCAGATAAAGTGATTTATCCCAAAATGTAAATAGATCCTTTTAGTTGAAATCCTTTGTTTTTACTGTTGTTCCCTAACCAGATGTTGCGGTATCATAAATGTGATTTTATCAAAATCGTGATAATTAACTGATATTATTGTTTTACAAATAAGTACCCATTGCATATACTGTAGGAGATATGTCAAGATCTAGTCATTTAATAATCATAAGAAGTGATAATGGAATAAAATTGCTAGCATGTTGTGCAAAGGAAACAACGATAAAAACAGAGGAAACCACTTAATAGGACCTAACTACATTTAGGGAGTATTCAGGGGTAGTAACTGACCCATGTCTCCCATTGAACCGTTAAGATTCCTTATCAGTACCGTAGCCAGAGGCAAATTTCAACCGATGCAATATGGGGGGTTCGAGGGCATGTTCGCCCTTAACATCGTTGGGGTATAGAAGCGATTTCCTGTGTTTTCTGATTTAATGAGCTTAGACGTATAATTATGTACTGACCATTCAGCTCTCTAGCAGTCAGCATTTTATACAGCAAAGGGATATTTTTGGCATTTTATTTATTTAATTTTTCTTTGTTTTTTTTGCTTTGGAAATTATAACCGAGGCAGCTGCCTCGGTGTGCCTCAGTGTGGCTACGGGCCTGCTTATACCAAATAAAATACCCGAACTTACAATAATCCTAAGTCAACCATACAATAATAACACGTCCTTATTAATAGCATAATTATGTCCAAAAAGTGCCACATTGTTACCACAGGCAGACGTAACAGTGCTGTTACCACAGGCAGACGTAATTGTGCTGCTACAACAGTCAGACGTAACAGTGCTGTTACCACAGGCAGACGTAATTGTGCTGCTACAACAGTCAGACGTAACAGTGCTGTTACCACAGGCAGACGTAACAGTACTGTTACCACAGACAGGCGTAATTGTGCTGTTACAACAGTCAGACGTAACAGTGCTGTTACCACAGTCAGACTTAACAGTGCTGTTACCACAGTCAGACTTAACAGTGCTGTTACCACAGGCAGGCGTAACCGTGCGGTTACCACAGACAGACGTAACAGTGCTGTTACCGCAGACAGACGTAATAGTGCTGTTACCGCAGACAGACGTAATAGTGCTGTTACCACAGGCAGGCGTAACAGTGCTGTTACCACAGGCAGACGTAACAGTGCGGTTACCACAGACAGGCGTAACAGTGCGCCTACCACAGACAGACGTAACAGTGCGGTTACCACAGACAGACGTAGCAGTGCGGTTACCACAGACAGACGTAACAGTGCGGTTACCACAGACATACGTAGCAGTGCGCTTACCACAGACAGGCGTAACAGTGCTGTTACCACAGACATACGTAACAGTGCGGTTACCACAGACAGGCGTAACAGTGCGGTTACCACAGACATACGCAACAGTGCGGTTACCACAGACATACGTAACAGTGCGGTTACCACATACAGACGTAACAGTGCTGTTACCACAGACAGACGTAACAGTGCTGTTACCACATACAGACGTAACAGTGCTGTTACCACAGACAGACGTAACAGTGCTGTTACCACATACAGACGTAACGCACTGTTACCACAGACAAACATAACAGTGCTGTTACCACAGACAGACGTAACAGTGATGTTACCACAGACAGACGTAACAGTGCTGTTACCACAGACAGACGTAACAGTGCGGTTACCACATACAGACGTAACATTACGGTTACCACAGACAGACGTAACAGTGAGGTTACCACAGACATACGTAACAGTGCGGTTACCACAGACAGACGTAACAGTGCTGTTACCACAGACAGACGTAACAGTGCGGTTACCACAGACAGACGTAACAGTGCTGTTACCACAGACAGGCGTAACAGTGCGGCTACCACATACAGACGTAACAGTGCGGTTACCACATACAGACGTAACAGTGCGGTTACCACAGACAGACGTAACAGTGCTGTTACGACAGACAGACGTAACAGTGCGGTTACCACAGACAGACGTAACAGTGCTGTTACCACAGACAGACGTAACAGTGCGGTTACCACAGACAGACGTAACAGTGCTTTGATAGTATAATGGGTGCTGATAAAAACAACGAGGTTTTTATAGAAGAAATATGTGCTTTGATAGAAGTATTGGGCTAAACAAAGTTTAAAAATTGGAAAATAAAAACATTTTTTAAAAACTTTATTTAGCCCAATTATTCTATCACAGCACTTAAACATTTTTATTTAGTTTGTCGGCACCCATTAAATATATCAAAGTACTGTTACGTCTGTCTGTGGTTGCTACGTCCTATATAGTAACGGTAACGGTATCCTGTCCGATTAGTGGTTAGCGCTCTCGCTTCTCATCAATGCAACCCGGTTTCGATCCTCGGACCGGAAAGTATGTAAGATGGTATGATGGTCGCCAGATCGGACAGGTGGGTTTTCTCCGGGTACTCCGGTTTCCTCCCACTTGAATAACGACCACATATACGCTTTCATCCGCGCCACCGAGAGTGATATAAGTTGTTAAAACTTGCTTCGCAATCGTTGTAAAATAAATAAAGTTTAAAAATAGTTCTTATTCAACTTGTAGTCGCTGAACTTGTTTAGAAACATCAAATGGAAAAACGGTAAACCTCCTGCCGACGAGCCAGAATGTGGCTTCCGTGGAGAGAAATGTATCCAGGAATTTGGTAAGTCAACTAGAAACACGGAAGAGCCAGATTGTAGTTTCCGCGGAGAGAAATGTAGTTCGGTTCTATCCGTGACATATGTAAATAGATCAGTAACACATTTCTAATTATTTTATACTTTGGAAATACCTTCTGCTGTTATTGGCATGGGTGGGAACCCTGGAAAAACCACCGACCTTTCACAAGTCAGCTGAATAGCTTACTCACACGAATTCGAATAGTGAGGGGCTCGACATTAGCGGAAGATAGATAGAACCTACAGCGGTGAGGGACACATTATTTGATAGCTACTTTTGTTAAATGAGTTCTCTATTTAAATAAAATCTTTATTATTATTACTATTACTACTATCATCATAATCGTCATCGTCATAGTCGGCATCGTCGTTATCATTATCATTATTGTTTATTTATTAATTTTTATTATTATTACATGTATAATTATTATTATTATTATAAATTGATGAAAATTCTACCAACTCCTATGCTTTGACAAAGCGAAACGATGGACCCCTAGTATCTCCCTAGAGCGTAATGCTGTGATTCCACTCATGTTCACGGATATATAGTTCTCAGAAACGGAAGGAGACGACACTCCGCATGGACAGTATACATGGATGTCCATTGGAAACCTGCGCTCTGTCTGCATTATTCGATCTACACAAATTATTATCATAGCTGAAATGTACGAAACCCTGCCCGTCTCAAAATAACACCAGTAATGATAGAAAATACATGTATTTAAACGGTACGTTTCCTGGAATCCTATAATTTAGGCATCAAACTGTATCAAATGAACATTATATATCAACTAGTGTTGTCATTGTAATATGGGAAGGAGTTACTCTCCGATCCGTTCTTCGCCCATGACCGGGAAAGTATACGGGCAAACTAGCTATGTGGCCTCAACAACGCTTGATGCGCTCGTGTAGTCTTCACTATGGTCAGGATCTATTTAACAGATAGAGCATGGTGTTGAGGGCGCTATGCAAATATATGGACTCTCAGTCAGACATGAAGTAAGACTTACTTCAGGTCTGCGCTTCGGTCCATATCTTACTTCAGGTCTGCACTTCGGTCCATATCTTACTCCAGGTCTGTGCTTCGGTCCATATTTACTTCAGGTCTGCGCTTCGGTCCATATCTTACTCCAGATCTGTGCTTCGGTCCATATCTTACTTCAGGTCTGCACTTCGGTCCATATCTTACTTCAGGTCTGCACTTCGGTCATATCTTACTCCAGGTCTGCACTTCGGTCCATATCTTACTCAAGGTCTGCACTTCGGTCCATATTTACTCCAGGTCTGCACTTCGGTCCATATCTTACTCCAGGTCTGCATTCGGTCCATATCTTACTCCGGGTCTGCATTCGGTCCATTCTTACTCCAGGTCTGCGCTTCGGTCCATATCTACTTCAGGTCTGCACTTCGGTCCATATCTTACTCCAGGTCTGCACTTCGGTCCATATCTTACTTCAGGTCTGCACTTCGATCCATATCTTACTCCAGGTCTGCACTTCGGTCCATATCTTACTCCAGGTCTGCACTTCGGTCCATATCTTACTCCAGGTCTGCACTTCGGTCCATATCTTACTCCAGGTCTGCACTTCGGTCCATATCTTACTTCAGGTCTGCACGTCGGTCCATATCTTACTTCAGGTCTGCACTTCGGTCCATATCTTACTTAAGGTCTGACTGACCAGTCCATATATTTGCATGGCGCCCGAAACATCATGTCTAGCTGTTATATTATACCGAATATTAGTAGACATGCACATTTTATTTAAATTTCTCTCACTCACAGTCTGTCTGTCTCTCCCATCTTTTCTCTCTAGATAAAAGTGATATTATCGGAAAATGATGGAAATGATTGAAAACTACTCATCTTATCTAGAGCTCATATCTAGAGCTCTATATTAAATATCCATCAGTGAATATCCTAATGGGGAAATCATATTATTATATGCAAATTAAATAAAGAAGACACTGTCTGTGAATACTTTCTACGACATTTGTGTTGTTTATCCGCGTAAGGGAGATAATTTTGCGGTGTGTCGTAATTTTCACACGCCGTGAGATTTGGCGGCCCGCAGGCTCAACAGTGCCCGAAGACTCCGGGAACTATTTAAAATAACCGCCGGGAGCACGTAACATACAGTAAAGATGAAATATGCAAATGAGGTATAATATTTATCTATATTCCTGTTATTATCAATCTCTCTGTCTATATATACAATATATGTAAATATGTTTTGAAACTCTGTGGTTTGACGTTTCATTTGTTTTTCGCTCGTCAGCAGAATGGCGCATCTTGGCAGTGTGCATTATGGTTGCAGTAGTGTGCCTGGTTGCCGGCGGTTTCTTTCTTCGGTCAGTATCAACATTTCAGTGGATTTGGCGATCCACCCCCTCCCCCATCCCCACACCCTAACTAATTAATATGTAGACACTTCGCATGCTAAGGATGCGTCCGGGTATATTCGACGTGAGTAGGGGTAATATCGGATTACACGTCACAGCACATTTAGTCAGCTCGAAATATTGCAGTTGCTAACACGAAAACCGAGTTAAACCACAATCTAAATTTTGTTTGAAAAATTGCTTCTTTAATAGTTTAGTTATTTAGTTTAGCTCGATTGTGAAAGAAGACCTTACATCATTAGTTGAATCGCTCTCGAGACCTCATTCCTGACGGAATCCATCCCCATACGGGAGAGAGTAGAGGCAGCAGAGGAGACTTGAGAGTCTTGACTAAGGACATCACCATCGTGGTTCTAGCGGGATTCGAACTCACAAACTCGTTACGAGACGGACACCTTATCAATTGCACCACGGAAGGTCCAATTCATTGTCTGTTTTACGTTTATTTATCGTCGCTACCGGTTGCCCATATGAGCGACGCCTCCTGAAGAGATTAGTCATTTTAGATTGTTGGAGGATAGTGCAATAATATAGACAAGAGACCCATTCCGCAGTCTCCTCTGGTTCTTTTACGTGCACGGTGTACAGCACCGACACGAGACCTCGGTTTAAAGTCCCATCTGAAAGACTGTAGATTGTATTAGGGTCAGACGGGGGATCGAACCTGCGATCCCTGGATTACCAGTCCAGCGTGTTACCACTGGACTACACATCCGTCTGTACGGTCCAATTAATATGGCGACTGCTTCTTTTATAGTTCGCAGTCGGAGCTAAATGCTTTACTGCAATGGTTATTGTGTTCTGGTTTTCCTTACAATACGCAGCTGTTTAATAAGGAAATAAACCATTTCTATGATTATCAATGATGTAAGCGTGTCATTGAGCTTACTGGTGTTTATTTTACAGACACTATCTGTATGAACAGAAGCTTGCACGGCTGTTGTGGAAAGTGGACTTTAAAGACATAGTCCTCGTAGACTCTGTTGATGATATAATTCTACCGACAAGAAAACAGGTATAATTGATGAAAGGCCCGGACAGTCGAAACGTTGATAAGTAAGATAAACAATATGCGTGTTGGTGGTCAGCATTTCTGAACTTTTGTGAACACCTTTGTTTCTTTTTGGGCGATTGAAATTCTCACCAACAGTTTATATCATATGGCGACTCGCCGGCTATTATTGGATGAAGAGCCCGGGTGCTCCTCGGAGCAGTATTGCAGGCACGGACTGCACGGTTAGAACCAAATCCCTTCCCCAAGCCAGCTGGATCATTTCGTCACACGAACGAATTCGACTTACATACGTCATTCATAAGCTAAGCGGAACATACATAGTTCTTCATTTACACTCCGTGCATACATAGTATGTCAATAGGAGGAATAACACATTTACAATATATACGAGGCATACACTCATAGTGATATACAACATCGTTAACTCTTTCAGTGCCGAATAAATTCAGAGCATGTGCAAACAACATAGATCCAGATCAGCCGCGGCTTGGCGCCGCGTCTGATCAGGATATATGTTGTTTGCTATTTGGACAGATGCTTCAGCTCCACTGTCTGATGAGCAATCAGCATATTTTCTGATCAGAAGGCACGTTCTGTTCTGTATGATCGGGTTCTCTACTTTTTGCAATGTCGATTTTATGTGACATTGGTGGTGAAAGAGTTAATCAAACTATGTTTGATACAACTAAAGGTACAGTGTAGATAACAATTATATGCTCGTCAATCCATCTAAGGACAATTTCTAATTCAGTAATAGTGTGTACTTTGTTTCAATGTGTGTGTGTGTTTTACGTTTATTTATCGTCGCTACCGGTTGCCCATATGTGCGACGCCTCCTGAAGAAATTAGTCATTTTAGATATTTGGAGGATAGTGCAATGATACAGACAGAGACCCATTCCAGAGTCTCCTCTGGTTCTTTAACGTGCACGGTGTAAGCACCGACACGAGACCTCGGTTTAACGTCCCATCTGAAAGACTGTTAATTTTATTAGGGTCAGACGGGGGATCGAACCTGCGATCCCTGGATTTACCACTGGACTACAAATCCGCCTGTTGAATAAGTCGTTCAAGAAACGTATAACACATCTCGTTCAAAAATCAAATGCACGTGGTGGCTTTCTAATTTACCTCTAGTTTTCGTGTGTATGCTGCATTGTGAAACGAAATGAAAATCTGCACGCAACATAAATGAGTTGTTTCACGTTATTCTGCAATATCACATTTTATGTTCTGAAAGCAACTTGGAGTTTATCCTGGCATTGCACTAACTGTAGCCTGGGAACAAGCGTCGATATATTTTGCGTGTCAGTCAAATAAATATGTTTTAACACCAAGACTATTAAGTGGGCCGTATTGAGTTTCTGATCATATCAACGGGTCATTTTGCCAGAAGTTAAAAAGTGAAAAATCGACAGACTGGAACCCAGGCTATATTAACCGTTGCATGGTGTATATACCGATCGCCTGCTCTCTCGTGGAAGCTGTCTGCACATACGTTTCTATTGCTATTGCATAGAGTTGTTTACCTTTAATGTGATTTAGATGTGAAACATTGGTCAGTTACTGCCCCTGAATACTCTTAAAATGGGACAGGTTTCCTCTGTTTTTATCGTTGTCTCCTTTGCATCACATGCTATCAATCAATGTCCATGTCTCATTGTATTAATGCACACGTATTAAACCTCGACAGATATCCTACAGTATATCCAATGAATACTTTAAGTTATAACATCAATTTTATCATACCGCACCGTTTGATTAGGAAACAACAGTAAAAACAAAGGAATCCAACTAAAAGGACAAATATACATATCGGGTTAAATCGGACTTTATCTGTCAAGGGAGGTAATAAAACAATAGCTCAATGCCACTCATTGTGTTTATTTTGTTGAGTGTAGCAGAGGGTTGTAAGTTGTGTCCAGTACTAAGTATATTTTAAAGATATTTTCGGAAATACTATAAACGGAATTATTATAATATTTCGGGAAGGCATATGCAGTCTATTTAATGTCGCATTTATAAGTTTTGCGGTATGACCAGCCACACGTCATCATATGTCTTACTCCTATTGCTGTAGACACATGCTTCTTCATAGAATTCCATTGTTTGGGATGTTTAAAGTCGCACCCACAACATAGGTCATATGGTGACTCCCAGGCAATAATGGTGGAGGAAAACTCAAGCTGACCCTCCGCGCATGGTGTCAGGCACTGACGGACACCCGGGTAGAACCACCGACCTTCCGCTAGATCACTTCCTCACATGGAAACAATGAAACATTCCCGCAGCACTCCCAGTGGTTTTCAAACCCTGCACTGGTGAGGGGCACGTGATTTGAGGCGCTGATTTACATGACTATATGATTATTTTTGTAGCATTTTGATGTATGTATGTTCCATTAATGTCAAACCCCTTCCGGGGACCTAGACATATTTTCCTGGGCACGCTTAGCCGACCATAGCGGTTATCTAGTACTATGCAATGTGTGTGAGGTGCCTTGCTCAATGACACTACATACGTGGTCTGACTGACGATCGAATCCGGATCGAACCCGTTCCAAATCCGACGCTCTACCATTGGACTACGGATGCCACATTTGTTGGGTTCTTGCAGACTCAAAATACATTCGAACCGTCATAAGAATTTTTATTGACTATATCATGAATATTCTTTAAATTATGTATTATATAAAATCATTATTTGTTTGTTTCTTTCTTCGGGTTTTACGCCTGCATCAGCACCATTTTGGGCTATATCGCCGGCGGGAAGTTTGCCTAACAACACATTTCCTGGGCAGGCTCCAGCGGTTAACCAGTACTTGATGTACCAACCTCCGTAAGAAACTACCAACGTTTTCATTTAAATAAGACACCACATGAGCATGGCTCGAACCCGTGACCATCAGTGATGATAGATTACAGTGGTATACAAACAAGTCAGTGACCTTAACCACTCGACAACGGAGGCGGACAATGATCAGTATTTAATACATATAACGTTAAACGTTATTTAGCCATTGTGTATGTAATCATATCAGAGCATAGCATCTATTATTTTTCTAGAGAAAGCGCTCAAAAAACCATCCGTTTAAATTCATGTTCTCTATGGAAACTGAGCCTGAACGCACAACGTTGCTGGAAGACTCAAAGCGCGAGCGATCCACGGGCAGCGAGACGAATAAACGCAACCTGATTGGCTCGCACAAGGGAACCATTGTTGCCGTGAAACATATCGTTAGAAAGAGCGTAGAGATCGATAGAGACATGAGGAAGCAACTACAGCTGAGAAAGGAACTCAATCATGACAATATCGCACGTTTCATCGGAGCATGTGTTGAAACGCCACATGTTTATATTTTAACACAGTACTGTCAGAGGGGAAGTCTACATGTAAGATATATCTTTGTATTTCCATCCTTTGTATACAGCCCATGATTGTCCGTAAATGGCGTTTACTAGCGGGTCTGTAGTCCAGCTGTTAACATGTTGTATTGTGGACTTGTAATACAAGGGTCGCAGGTTCGATCTCCCGCTATGACATACTAGAATTACTCATTTCATAGTCTTAGGGTGAGACTTTTAACCGAGGGCTCGTGTCTGTGCTTTACACCGTGCACGTAAATGACTCCGGAAATTGGTCTATGTCTGTATCATTGCACTACCCTCCAAAATACAGAGACCCATTCCAAAGTATCCTCTGGTTATTTTACGTGCACGGTGTAAAGCACCGACACGAGACCTCGGTTTAACGTCCCATCTGAAAAACTGTTAATTTTATTAGGGTCAGATTGGAGGGGATCGAACCTGCGATCCCTGGATTATCAGTCCAGCGTGTTACCACTGGACTACAGATCCGTCTGTGTTATCGGTACCATTTACTCCGAATGTGCTGCACACCGACATATTGTAAGGATGACTAAATATTGTGATTATTGTCTTATATTTTCATTTTTCAATAATAAATTATTACGGTAAAAAGTAAAATTTGGAAACTATGTCCACAAATCAATCAGCTTTTGTGAAAGTACCACTCGGATAAATTTGCATAAATTATGAATTATAGTAATATTTTTCCAACTGAAGAAAAACACACCTTTAGCAAGAGACATCAATATTAGTAGCATTTATAGCCTTTTCAATTATTCACACACATAGCCAATGCCATTAACTATACTTAACCACAAGAAAATAAACGCAAAATGAACGAGACAGACATACTTGATGAGTAGTTTAAGTAAAATACTAAATCTTCAAGCTCGGCATAACAGCTTCTGATAGCTGTAATCCCCAAAACGTCGAATCGCCATTCTAAGTCTGAAAAACGATATCTGTAACGATGGATGCAAAGCACAGAACCAACCAGTTCCACCCGTAGCATGTGGCAGCGAGATCGTACACATGTTAGCTCACATTACAAACAGACAAAACTAATTTTCAAAATATTATCATTAATATCAATGGAGGAGTGAACACGGCTAATGATTCCTGCCAATGAATTTGGAGGGGAAAATGAGATGTTTTAAGGGGGAAAAAAGTTGCTAAGACACGATGCAGCCAGAAATGGTGTTAATCTTTGTAAAGAGGTATTCGATTAATAATGTTTCCTGCTGATCTTGATACGCGGCTGTAATCATTAACCGTCTGGCACGTTCTCTGGAGATGGTGATGGTGTTGGTTTCAACATATTTTATTGCACTTGAATGATATGTATCTTTATTTAATGTCGCCTCCACCGAGGCATGTGGGCGACTGGTTTCTCTAAGTAGATGATTCGTCCACCGCCGGTCGTGGGTTGTGGTAGACACCCTAGAGGCGGTTTCCTCTTCCTTTGGTCCAGGGTGATAAGTCCTGATTCTTTCCGTAAACGGTCCCGTTTAGGGCCACATCCCCCACTCCACATTTGTCATCCCGCAGTAGCAGAAACCAGCACATATATCCTCTGCAATGGTCTGCGTACCGTCAAGGCATCCCCGGACTGTTCCCGTCATGCCACACCTACTCGAGGATCCGAGTCTGTGTCGAAGAGACGAAGTCTTGAATAAGCTGCTACTGCGGAGAAGTGCCTAGGCCACGACGTGTACGTTGTTGAAGTGTTGAAGTAAACCTGGTTATTGTTCATTTAATAAACAGATTGACTTATATACAAATATAACGTATCGAAATCCGTTGATACACTGTATGTTATATGTGTATATAAGTCAAAGGATTTCGACGAAATAAGTACTGTTTATAATCTACATATGGTATAAGAGCAGAGAGATTTCAGAAGCGTATTTGAAGAAATAGGGAACAGTAAAGTGGGAAGTAATTTGGCATGCATGGTGGACAAGTAGGGTATAGTATGCTTGTTTCGTGTATGGACCACACGCGGCACTACGGAAGCTCCAAGTACAGTGTAGTATGCTTGCTTCGTATATAGACCACACGCGGCACTACGGAAGCTCCAAGTACAGTGTAGTATGCTTGCTTCGTATATAGACCACACGCGGCACCGCGGAAGCTCAACGTACAGTATAGTATGTTTGCTTCGTATATAGACCACACGCGGCACTACGGAAGCTCCAAGTACAGTGTAGTATGCTTGCTTCGTATATAGACCACACGCGGCACTACGGAAGCTCCAAGTACAGTATAGTATGTTTGCTTCGTATATAGACCACACGCGGCACTACGGAAGCTCCAAGTACAGTGTAGTATGTTTGCTTCGTATATAGACCACACGCGGCACTACGGAAGCTCCAAGTACAGAATAGTATGCTTGCTTCGTATATAGACCACACGCGGCACCGCGGAGGCTCCAAGTACAATATAGTATGCTTGCTTCGTACATAGACCACACGCGGCACGGCGGAGGCTCCAAGTACAATATAGTATGCTTGCTTCGTACATAGACCACACGCGGCACCGCGGAAACTCCAAGTACAGTATAGTATGCTTGCTTCGTACATAGACCATACGCGGCACTGCGGAGGCTCCAAGTACAATATAGTATGCTTGCTTCATACATAGACCACACGCGGCACCGCGGAGGCTCCAAGTACAGTGTAGTATGCTTGATTCGTACATAGACCACACGCGGCACCGCGGAGGCTCCAAGTACAGTGTAGTATGCTTGATTCGTATATAGACCACACGCGGCACCGCGGAGGCTCCATGCACAGTGTAGTATGCTTGCTTCGTATATAGACCACCGCGGCACCGCGGAAGCGCCAAGTACAGTGTAATATGCTTGCTTCGTACATAGACCACACGCGGCACCGCGGAGGGTCCAAGTACAGTGTAGATGCTTGATTCGTACATAGACCACACGCGGCACCGCGGAGGCTCCAAGTACAGTGTAGTGCTTGATTCGTATATAGACCACACGCGGCACCGCGGAGGCTCCATGCACAGTGTAGTATGCTTGCTTCGTATATAGACCACACGCGGCACCGCGGAAGCGCCAAGTACAGTGTAATATGCTTGCTTCGTACATAGACCACACGCGGCACCGCGGAGGGTCCAAGTACAGTGTAGTATGCTTGTTTCGTATATAGACCACACGCGGCACCGCGGAGGGTCCAAGTACAGTGTAGTATGCTTGTTTCGTATATAGACCACACGCGGCACCGCGGAGGCTCCAAGTACAGTGTAGTATGCTTGTTTCGTATATAGACCACACGCGGCACCGCGGAGGGTCCAAGTACAGTGTAGTATGCTTGTTTCGTATATAGACCACACGCGGCACCGCGGAGGCTCCAAGTACAGTGTAGTATGCTTGCTTCGTATATAGACCACACGCGGCACCGCGGAAGCTCCAAGTACAGTATAATATGCTTGCTTGGTATATAGACCACACGCGGCACCGCGGAAGCTCCAAGTAGAGTGTAATATGCTTGCTTGGTATATAGACCACACGCGGCACCGCGGAAGCTCCAAGTACAGTGTAATATGCTTGCTTGGTATATAGACCACACGCGGCACCGCGGAAACTCCAAGTCGTATAGCTACAATATATCTTCTATATTATCTTGCAGGATATATTACAGAATGAAGATTTTAGTCTTGATGACATGTTTATATCTTCTCTGGTGTCAGATCTCGTAAAGGTATGCAGTTATATTGTCATTTTTTAACATTATGTCCGTTTCCAATAACATTTACATTACACATCCCTCTTCTTTCTCCCTCGTGGCGATGGATTCCATCAGGAACGAGGTCTCGATAGTGATTAATATAAGTTGCAAGAACTTGTTTCGAAATCGACCTAAACTAAATTTGTATAAACTAAAGCGCTTACAGTTCAATATCAACTTTAGTTTTAATAGAGATTATATATCATCATTTAGTACAATGTAATTTTACAAGTAAAATATCAACAAAGTGTGTGTATGTGTGTGTGTTTTACGTTTATTTATCGTCGCTACCGGTTGCACACATGAGCGACGCCTCCTGAAGAGATTAGTCATTTTAGATTTTTGAGGATAGTGCAATAATACAGACATAGACCCATTCCAGAATCTCCTCTGGTTCTTTTACGTGAACGGTGTAAAGCACCGACACGAGACCTCGGTTTAAAGTCCCATCTGAAAGACTGTTAATTTTATTAGGGTCAGACGGGGGATCGAACCTGCGATCCCTGAATTCCCAGTCCAGCGTGTTACCACTGTACTACGTATCCGTCTGTTATACGCGTGATTTCGTAATGCGTGCTGCTTGTACCAAGTGCACCCCGAGATACAATTATCAATCTTTAATTTTCTATCCGTAAGAAGCATTTTAAGAAACAGTTTAGACAACTAGTTTAATAAGTCAGATTTCATTTGTAAGTGATTTTGTTTTGTAAGAAGATGACACTTTACCAGATAATATATCTAATATACGGATGTTCTTTTCATTAATTTACGAGAGAGATAGCAATTTTATGCCTGATGAGCTCCAAATTACCAATATAGTGTGTATTACGTAGCCAATTAATGCTGACAATGTCGTCTCTTGCATTACGTAGCCAATTAATGCTGACAATGTCGTCTCTTGCATTACGTAGCCAATTAATGCTGACAATGTCGTCTCGTGCATTACGTAGCCAATTAATGCTCACAATGTCGTCTCGTGCATTACGTAGTCAATTAATGCTGACAATGTCGTATCGTGCATTACGTAGTCAATTAATGCGGACAATGTCGTCTCTTGCATTACGTAGCCAAGTAATGCTGACAATGTCGTCTCGTGCATTACGTAGCCAATTAATGCTGACAATGTCGTCTCGTGCATTACGTAGCCAATTAATGCTGACAATGTCGTCTCGTGCATTACGTAGCCAATTGATGCTGACAATGTCGTCTCTTGTATTACGTAGTCAATTAATGCTGACAATGTCGTCTCGTGCATTACGTAGCCAATTAATGCTGACAATGTCGTCTCGTGCATTACGTAGCCAATTAATGCTGACAATGTCGTCTCGTGCATTACGTAGCCAATTAATGCTGACAATGTCGTCTCTTGTATTACGTAGTCAATTAATGCTGACAATGTCGTCTCGTGCATTACGTAGCCAATTAATGCTGACAATGTCGTCTCTTGTATTACGTAGTCAATTAATGCTGACAATGTCGTCTCTTGCATTACGTAGCCAATTAATGCTGACAATGTCGTCTCTTGCATTACGTAGCCAATTAATGCTCACAATGTCGTCTCTTGTATTACGTAGTCAATTAATGCTCACAATGTCGTCTCGTGCATTACGTAGCCAATTAATGTTGACAATGTCGTCTCTTGCACTGAACATTTGTGTATGATACTGGGTCATTTTCTATGAATAGTGATATACCTTTATTACCACCAATACTGGAGAGCAGAACAAGAAGTTTTCATATATAATTTACATAGAAATCAATACAAACAGAATGTAAAATTGCATAGCAGATTACAAATAGAAGTGTGGGGCAAGTCGGTGTAAGATCTCAATCGGTCAGACATGACAGTAGATCACCAATCCCTCATATATAAGCGATAAACAACATCTTCCACCGAGTCACTCTACATGTAATCCAAGATGTGTACATTATAATGCACACGTGGATAAATAATATTCAGGAGAATTCGTATTGAGGTAGAAAATTAAGTCACATGCACTTATCAAATTCAGTACCCTTGTCGAAACGAAATACAAGGAGGACAATGTGACTTCTGATTGGAATACAATTTAAGACAGTAACATGAATAAATGTGCTATTATCAATTTCATAATAGCATCATCATTATCATTTACATTGTAGTTGTATAAACCAGACAATTGGTGACAAAATTGCAAACAAGCACTACCTGTAACGAAATTGGAAAAGGCTTGGTCTCCGAGTATATGTAATGTGTCTCGCCATAGGCTATCCCTTATTATATGGTTGCGTTGCTTATACAGTGATTTAAGAGATGTAATACTTTCTTCTCAACAGTAAGTCCGCATTTATGACAACTTTCAGTTCTATTAAACGAGAATATGTTCCCAAATGCCCTTATTATTATTGCATTACGTAGCCAATTAATGCTGACAATGTCGTCTCTTGCACTGAACATTTCTGTATGATACTGGGTCATTTTCTATGAATAGTGATGCTTTCCCAGTATGGAACCCCATGGTTTTCACTAGGTCTATCCTGTTATCTGCTGAAACCACGACCATTCTCAAAATAAAACTCTTTTAAATGTGTGCAAAGGTCATATCCTTCTATTGGCTATGTTAAATCAACAATATTAGTTCATACAAATTTATTTTATTCGATTGCGAAACAAGTTTCTGTAATGTTAGATTAATCGCTCTCGAGACCTCGTTCCAGATGGAATCCAAGGCCTCGAGGGAGACGAGATAACGTGGAATTTAAGTGCATTCAAGTTATAAGGGCACACTCGTAACGTCTAGAGCTGGACTCGAGCTCCGGGCATTTCGTACCTGAAGCGAATGCGCTACCATGTACCCTGAAGCGAATGCGCTATCATGTACCCTGATGCGAATGCGCTACCATGTACCCTGAAGCGAATGCGCTACCATGTACCCTGAAGCGAATGCGCTATCATATACCCTGATGCGAATGCGCTACCATGTACCCTGATGCGAATGCGCTACCATGTACCCTGAAGCGAATGCGCTATCATATACCCTGATGCGAATGCCCTACCATGTACCCTGAAGCGAATGCGCTACCATGTACCCTGAAGCGAATGCGCTATCATGTACCCTGATGCGAATGCGCTACCATGTACCCTGATGCGAATGCGCTACCATGTACCCTTAAGCGAATGCGCTACCATGTACCCTGAAGCGAATGCCCTACCATGTACTCTGAAGCGAATGCTCTACTAATTCGCTATCAAGTCTTCAACAATATTGACAGAGTTGTCAACCACAAGCCTGTCCTGCTTAAAATTAAAAATACACTGATTGCTGTGAATCGTACCTAAATACGAATATCGCAGTCTGCCTATACACTGCTTGCTGTAAATCGTACCTAAATACGAATATCGTAGTCTGCCTATACACTGCCTGCTATAAATCGTACCTAAATACGAATATCGCAGTCTGCCTATACACTGCTTGCTGTAAATCGTACCTAAATACGAATATCGCAGTCTGCCTATATACTGCTTGCTGTAAATCGTACCTAAGGGGTTTGACATTAATGGAACATACATACATGCATACATATATGAATTACTTACTTATTTCATACATGTCTAGGCAATGACATTTATCCACGACAGCGAAATAGGAAGCCATGGCAACCTGAAGTCGAGTAACTGTGTGATCGACTCCCGGTGGGTTCTCATGGTCTCGGACTTTGGTCTGCAGAAACTGGACAGCGAGCGGTGTGACAGTGTGACCGATCTCAATAAATATAGTAAGTGTTTCAATACGTCGCTTGGGAAGTTTAACAGATACGTGTGTATGTCATTAAACACGGGGGTGTCTCTCTTGCGCAATAGTAATTGTGTTTACGAATTCCGTTTACGTATTCAATTGGAATATATATTTTTAAAATGTAAGCATTCTGCTTACGTATTCCGTCTACGTAAATGAACTGTTTAGTTTACGTGAACAGATTACGTAGCTGTTTACATAAATAACGTGGATATGTAGTTTATGTAATAAGATTACGTAGATGTTTACATAAATAACTTGGATATGTAGTTTATGTAATCAGATTACGTAGCTGTTTACATAAATAACTTGGATATGTAGTTTATGTAATCAGATTACGTAGTGTTTACATAAATAACGTGGATATGTAGTTTATGTAATCAGATTACGTAGTGTTTACATAAATAACTTGGATATGTAGTTTATGTAATCAGATTACGTAGTGTTTACATAAATAACGTGGATATGTAGTTTATGTAATCAGATTACGTAGATGTTTACATAAATAACATAAAAATATGTAGTGTACGTAATCAGCATAGGCACCTATTTACATAAACATTGTATAGTTTACTTAATCAGATTACGTAGCTGCTAACATAAATGTTTAGTTTATGCATTCCGTTTCACTTTGAAATGTGTATTAGTGGCATTTAAATTGTGTGTACATAATTGTAGATAAATGTTTGATTTGCAACAAAACTACGAACATGTGAATGTACACATAACCTGTAGTGTAGGGTAGTTGAATTAGTTTGTATACATGAAAAACATTCATGTTACTGGTCATAATACCGTATTGCACAAACTTAAAGTATCTAAGTGTCAAGGATGTTACCCTTACGGACAGGAAGACAGATTGTCTGCACTGAAAATATGTTTTCCAGTGATAGCAAATATAAATAATATTGCTTAGAATGACTATGGAGCGATCAAGTCCCAGGCTACCTATATCCACTTAATATATGTGCAGCAGTAATAAAGACCTATATTTTAATTTGTTATAATTGTAGATCCGAATATTTTATAGCATATTTAGAATGCATTGTAATTGTGTTTCTATTTTGTCTTGTTTTATTTATACAAATTTATTTTAGCTCGATTGCGAAACAAGGTATTACAACTTATATTAATCACTCTCGAGATCTCATTCCTGATGGAATCCATCGCCACAAGGGAGAGAGAAGAGGCAACGTGGAATTTAAATGCCTTGCCTAAGGGCACACTCGTAACGGCTCCAGCGGGGCTCGAACTCCAGACCTTTCGCACCTGAAGCGAACACGCGCGCATCCACTGCGCTATCACGAATCTCATTGTATGTGGCAGTTTTTATCAATAGTTGTGATATTTAGGCTGTAAAGCGCTTTTGAACGTTTTATTTTTAGATGAAAAGAGCGCTATATAAGTTTAGTATATAATAATAATAATAATAATAATATAATAATATGTTAACGGTATATATGTTAACGGTATATATGTTAACGGTATATATGTTAACGGTATATATGTTAACGGTATATATGTTAACGGTATATCTGTTAACGGTATATCTGTTAACGGTATATCTGTTAACGGTATATATGTTAACGGTATATATGTTAACGGTATATATGTTAACGGTATATCTGTTAACTGTTAACGGTATATATGTTAACGGTATATATGTTAACGGTATATATGTTAACGGTATTTAACCCATTCAACACCAAGTAACTCACATGGACTGGTCCATGATATTCATAAACCAATAAATGAATCAGAAAATCACATTTGGACAAGTTCATTTATCAAAATGGGTAATTATGTCTAAAAATAGTCATATCACTGGCAAAAAGTGCAGATCCTGATGAGACGGCTCGGCTCATCTGGATCTACACTTTTTGTAAGCCTATTTAGAGGTATGTGGTGTTGAAAGGGTTAACGTCCTCGTATCAATTTCAATTTAAAAAGGATTTGCCTGGAAAGCGCCAGAACTACTCCGTGGCAGCAGTAATAAAGACTCTATTGGAATACAGAAAGCGGATGTATACGCTTTTGGAATTATCCTCTACGAGATGATGGGGAGAAAGGGACCGTGGGGCGAAACATCATACTCGAGTCGAGGTATGGAATTAAACACCCATTTGTTATCAGATATAACACCCTTTAACCGAGTTAACAACATTCAATTAGTACAACCTACAACAATTCAAAGTGTAATGTATTTACTAGTGTCATTCTGATTATGTCAAACACTATAATGTCTAGTATATTTTGAAATTAGCAAGTTATTCGTCAGACTTCCTTATATACACGAGATATACAGTCAAACCTGTGTTAGTGGTCACCTCTATTAAGCAGCTGACCTGTATTAAGCAGCCAGTTTCCAGATTCCCAATATGTTGTTTTATTATACATTTGACCTCTATTAAGCAGCCACCTGTGCTAAGCAGCCACTTTCTGTGATTCCCTTGGCTGGCTGCTTATGACAGGTTTGACTGTAAAGCAAGACATTTACTTCCCCTGAATACTCTTTTGAGGAGTATATGCAAAAGCATCGGTCACATGAAAGTATGAGAGACATCGGTCAGTTACTGCCCCTGGATACTCGTTGAGGAGATTTTATGCAAAGTCATCTGTCATATGAAAGTATGAGAGACATCGGTCAGTTACTGCCCCTGAATACTCTTTGAGGAGATTTTATGCAAAGTCATCGGTCATATGAAAGTATGAGAGACATCGGTCAGTTACTGCCCCTGAATACTCTCTTGAGGAATATATTATGCAAAAGCATCGATCATATGAAAATATGAGAGACATGGGTCAGTTACTTCCCCTGAATATTCCCTAAAAGTAAGCAGGTCATTTTTAAGTGGTTTCCTTTGCACAACATGCTATCAATTTTCAACAACTTTCTCATTTTATGATTATTAAATTATTATATCTCGACAGATTTTCTATAGTATATACAATGGATATTTCACTGTAAAAAAAATTGCTATTATTTAATTAACACGATTTGGATAAAATCACAGTAATCGTACCGCAACATTTGGTTATGGAACTACAGTAAAAGGATTCCAAATGAAAGTACTAATATACATTTCGGGATAAATCGGACCTTTCTGTCAATGGTCAATGCAGATAATAGAAAAACCAGCAATGACTCGCGTTGTTTTATATTCATTAAAGTGTCACGGCTTTTACACAGATTATATAGCATCCATGTATGTCTTTGCCATAGTTTATACTTATGTAAATGGCCAAAGGCAATGTATTGGTGATAATGCCAATAAACTTGAAACTTGAAAATTAACCTGGGAACAATAAATGTGTTGTTTCACGTTATTCTGCAATATCACAGTTTAAGTTCTGATAGCAACTTGGAGTTTATCCTGACATTGCACTAACTGTAGCCTGGGAACAGGCGTCGATATATATCTGCCTGGTCAGTCAAATAAATACATTTTAACACCGAGACTATTAATTGGGCCGTATTGAGTTTCTGAACATATCAACTGGCTAGAAGTTAAAAATTGAAAGATCGACAGACTGGAACCCAGGCTAAGCATACATATTAGACTGAGATAATAGTATTACATATAGTAGACAGAACATAGCCTCAAAGTCAGCTAGTCTTTATTTACTATCACACATGCCTGATTCAGAGATCATCGAGAGCATTAAGATGGCCGACAAAGTGATACTACCGGACCTGTCAACTTTATGTTGCGAGCAGTTTGTGAGCGAGTGCATCAGAGATTGCTGGTCGGAGAACCCGGATGACAGACCTGACTTCAAATCTGTACGATTCCGACTGAAACAAATGCTTCAAGGAATGTATGTATAAATATGTGTATGCTTGAAGGACTGTATGTATATATATGTGTATGTTTCAAGGACTGTATGTATACATATGTGTATGCTTCAAGGACTGTATGTATAGATATGTGTATGCTTCAAGGACTGTATGTATGTGTGTATGTATAGATATGTGTATGCTTCAAGGACTGTATGTATGTGTGTATGTATAGATATGTGTATGCTTCAAGGACTGTATGTATGTGTGTATGTATAAACATGTGTATGCTTCAAGGACTGTATGTATGTGTGTATGTATAGATATGTGTATGCTTCAAGGACTGTATGTATGTGTGTATGTATAATATGTGTATGCTTCAAGGACTGTATGTATGTGTGTATGTATAAACATGTGTATGCTTCAAGGACTGTATGTATGTGTGTATGTATAGATATGTGTATGCTTCAAGGACTGTATGTATAGATATGTGTATGCTTCAAGGACTGTATGTATGTGTGTATGTATAGATATGTGTATGCTTCAAGGACTGTATGTATAGATATGTGTATGCTTCAAGGACTGTATGTATAAATATGTGTATGCTTCAAGGACTGTATGTATAAATATGTGTATGCTTCAAGGACTGTATGTATGTGTGTATGTATAAATGTATATATGCTTCAAGGAATGTATGTGTGTGTGTGTGTGTAGGCTTCATTGATTGTATGTACATTGTATAAATGTTGATTTTAATTAACCACGTTGTTGTGCGAATATACATCAATTATGTTATTCAATTTGACTAGAACATTTTTTCCCGTTTGGTTCTCTACGTAACTCCGTATCCGTAGCAACTCATACTAGCAAAGAAATTGGTGTGTATAATGTACTTTTAGTGTGCTTTCTTATTAAGATTGGTTGCATAAAAAAGACAAACTGGCATACAGTCAGTGCAATGTCATAAGTAATACATCATGTTCATCCAATGAAACTGTTTACAGAGTTCTCATATAAACAACCGTGTTATATTCTAATTTTCTTTATTCGTTTACCGAGCAATTTTCATACTTCGTTTCAGAATCATCCTCACACTTAGATGGATAGAGTGTATTTTACGTTTATTTATCGTCGCTACCGGTTGCCCATATGAGCGACGCCTCCTGAAGAGATTAGTCATTTTAGAATTTGGAGGATAGTGCAATGATACAGACAGAGACCCATTCCAGAGTCTCCTCTGGTTCTTTTACATGCACGGTGTAAAGCACCGACACGATACCTCGGTTTAACGTCCCATCGGAAAGACTGTTAATTTTATTAGGGTCAGACAGGGGATCGAACCTGCGATCCCTGGATTACAAGTCCAGCGTGTTAACCTCTGGACTATATATAATGGATAGAATATTGTCCTTTAACTATATATACGGATAAAGTTGTCTCCCTTGCTGGATTACTGTTTAGTAGCATGTGTTAGAAATGTTTATCAGGGCGTGTTTTGAATACCGTTTATAGCAGCGTATACATACATGTATAGTTGATGTTCTTAAAGATATAGTCTCATCATTCAGCAATGGCTGGCCCTTTCAATAGGGGACTGACACTATACGCTTCTATAATCTATAATTATTTGTCATAAACTATGTCTTCAGTAAATCTAACATATTTGACAACATGCTGGACATGATGGAAAAGTACGCCAGCAATCTGGAGAGCGTAGTGGCCGAGAGAACAGAACTACTTTCTGAGGAGAAGAAAATGACAGAAAATCTTTTACTACGCATGTTGCCTAGGTATACATAAAATATTTTACTACGCATAAACATTGGCGAGTTGGTAATAAACATTGGCGAGTTGGTAATAAACATTAGCGAGTTGGTAATAAACATTGGCGAGTTGGTAATAAACATTGGCGAGTTGGTAATAAACATTGGCGAGTTGGTAATAAACATTGGCGAGTTGGTAATAAACATTAGCGAGTTGGTAATAAACATTGGCGAGTTGGTAATAAACATTGGCGAGTTGGTAATAAACATTAGCGAGTTGGTAATAAACATTGGCGAGTTGGTAATAAACATTGGCGAGTTGGTAATAAACATTGGCGAGTTGGTAATAAACATTGGCGAGTTGGTAATAAACATTAGCGAGTTGGTAATAAACATTGGCGAGTTGGTAATAAACATTGGCGAGTTGGTAATACACATTGGCGAGTTGGTAATAAACATTGGTGAGTTGGGAATAAACATTAGCGAGTTGGTAATAAACATTGGCGAGTTGGTAGTAAACATTGGCAAGTTGGGAATAAACATTGGCGAGTTGGGAATACACATTGGCGAGTTGGGAATAAACATTGGCGAGTTGGTAATAAACATTGGCGAGTAATAAACATTGGCGAGTTGGGAATAAACATTGGCGAGTTGGTAATAAACGTTGGCGAGTTGGTAGTAAACATTGGCAAGTTGGGAATAAACATTGGCGAGTTGGGAATACATATTGGCGAGTTGGGAATACACATTGGCGAGTTGGTAATAAACATTGGCGAGTTGGTAATAAACATTGGCGAGTTGGTAATAAACATTGGCGAGTTGGTAATAAACATTAGCGAGTTGGTAATAAACATTGGCGAGTTGGTAATAAACATTGGCGAGTTGGTAATACACATTGGCGAGTTGGTAATAAACATTGGTGAGTTGGGAATAAACATTAGCGAGTTGGTAATAAACATTGGCGAGTTGGTAGTAAACATTGGCAAGTTGGGAATAAACATTGGCGAGTTGGGAATACACATTGGCGAGTTGGGAATAAACATTGGCGAGTTGGTAATAAACATTGGCGAGTAATAAACATTGGCGAGTTGGGAATAAACATTGGCGAGTTGGTAATAAACGTTGGCGAGTTGGTAGTAAACATTGGCAAGTTGGTAATAAACATTGGCGAGTTGGAATAAATTGGCGAGTTGGGAATAACATTGGCGAGTTGGTAATAAACATGGCGAGTTGGTAATAAACATTGGCGAGTTGGTAATAAACATTGGCGAGTTGGTAATAAACATTAGCGAGTTGGTAATAAACATTGGCGAGTTGGTAATAAACATTGGCGAGTTGGTAATAAACATTGGCGAGTTGGTAATAAACATTGGCGAGTTGGTAATAAACATTGGCGAGTTGGTAATAAACATTGGCGAGTAATAAACATTGGCGAGTTGGTAATAAACATTGGCGAGTTGGTAATAAACATTGGCGAGTTGGTAATAACATTGCGAGTTGGTAATAAACATTGGCGAGTTGGTAATAAACATTGGCGAGTTGGTTGGGGTTGTAATAAACATTGGCGAGTTGGTAATAAACATTGGCGAGTTGGTAATAAACATTGGCGAGTAATAAACATTGTCGAGTTGGTAATAAACATTGGCGAGTTGGTAATAAACACTGGCGAGTTGGTAATAAACATTGGCGAGTTGGTAATAAACATTGGCGAGTTGGTAATAATAAACATTGGCGAGTTGGGAATAAACATTGGCGAGTTGGGAATACACATTGGCGAGTTGGGAATAAACATTGACGAGTTGGTAATACACATTGGCGAGTTGGTAATAAACATTGGCGAGTTGGGAATAAACATTGGCGAGTTGGTAGTAAACATTCGCGAGTTGAGAATAAACATTGGCGAGTTGGTAATAAACATTGGCGAGTTGGTAATAAACATTGGCGAGTTGGTAATAAACATGGGCAAGTTTTAAACACTGATTGAATAATATAAACTATATCAAATTACCCCGCATGGCAGAATGGTCGCGCATATAATAAATATATTTATATAGTACAATCGACGTTTTCTTTATCATTTTTAAAAACAAGGCTTTTATTGTAAAGTTTGTTTATATTTGAACATATAAAAAACGAAAATCGCCGCATACAATGTCACCAGGGGTACTTGCGGCATAAGACAGAGGCCATGGGTCGAGTTGACTAGGGTGTGTGTTTACCGGGTACATGTATATATATATATCAGATTAGCATGGGGCGTATCTATGCAAGTGGCTGTCTATAGATGCTTTCTCCATTATAAACTGTTCCACAATGTAACATTACTGTCTACGGAATGACAGATGGTCGTAGAGTTGCACACTAGCGTATTTCTTGTTACTTTTACAGGTATGTTGCCGACAGACTGAAGCGGGGAGAACCAGTAGTCCCGGAGCTCTATGACGGGGTGTCCATATATTTCTCCGATATTGTCGGGTTTACAGCTTTATCAGCTGAAAGTACACCGATGCAGGTATGGGTGTTTTGTTTGGTTTCGGGTTTAAAGTCACTCTGACAGATTAGGTCATATTGGCCACCCTACTGCAGCTGTTCATGGACGATCACAGGTGCCCATTCAATCAGTAGTTCAGGCACGTACCGGATAGAACAACCGCACCCCAAGCCAGCTGGATAGCTTCCTCACATGAGAGAATTCAATACCCGTAGTAAGATTCGAACCTTCAGTGTCAAATAGCAACTGATTTGAAGTCAACGACCTTAGTCACACGGTCACGGTGGTCAAGATGTGGATTTATTTATTATACTCGAGAACCATTACTGTAATTCTAACCAACATCCGAGTCCCGTCTAGGACGCATGGTCCCTTACGACATAAGCTGCATTAGTAGATACAAAAACAGCTCCCTTTTGCTTTCTAGATAAACGAAGTGGTTTATCATATTCAATGCTGCATGTGATCCAGTTATAACTGCCTGCTCAGCATTTTATAATGTCATTCCATTGTGCATGTAATTGCAATATGCACTAATCTTGATATATAAATATATGGTGGAAACACTCCATCATAACTATATTCAGTGTTATTATGTTATATTTCGGGTTTTACGCACCATTTTGGGCTATTTCGCCGGCGGGCAGTTTACCTAACAACACCTTTCCTGGGCAGGCTCCAGCGGTTAACCAGTACTTGGGTGCACCAATCTCCGTAAGAAATTGCCAACATTTTTATATAAATGAGTCACGGTCTGAGCGGGGCTCGAACCCGTGACCATCAGTGATGATAGGTTACAGTGGTATACAAGTCAGCGACCTTAACCACTCGACCACGGAGGCGGACTTATATATTCAGTGTACAATTAAAGCAATCGATCGTATACACATATTGTTGCAGATATATAGCACCATTTATGCGCTAATTACAGTGACGAGAATTTAGTCCTATCAGTCACCAAGAACAAATCCAGTAACGTATCAATTAAAGCAATCGATCGTATACACATATTGTTGCAGACACATAGCACCATGTCAAAGTATGTCATTGTTCCCCTTTTTTTGTTTAGGTTGTATGTATGCTCAACGACCTGTACACGTGCTTTGATGCAATCGTGGAGAACTACGATGCTTACAAGATAGAAACGATTGGCGACGCGTATTTTGTTGTTAGCGGTTTGCCGTTACGTAACGACAATCTGCATGCAGGCGAAATTGCATCCATGGCCTTACACATGCTAAGAGCAATTATGAACTTTAAAATCGGGCATCGGCCAGACGATACCCTAAAGCTCAGGATTGGAATTCATTCGGGTAAGTAGGCCTATGTCGATATTTTCGCACAATATATATTACTGGAGATTAATACTTCATTACGGAATATACCGAAGTATATTACGGAATATACCAAAGTACATTACGGAATATACCGAAGAGTAGTTTTATATTTTATATCAAATCATTTAAATCGATATAATGTTGATATACATCAATTGAATCAATATTTTTTTTATCACAAACTGCATAGGTGTTCGGCGGGTAGCAAACGTTATGATATATTGATGATCCTTAATGATATATTTGTTCTCCTTAATTGACATTAGTTGTTAGTAACAGGGATTATTGTATTTTGCTTTTTTTACGTTTATTTATCGTCGCTACCGGTTGCCCATGTGAGCGACGCCTCCTGAAGAGATTAGTCATTTTAGATTGTTGGAGGATAGTGCAATGATACAGATAGAGACCCATTCCAGAGTATCCTCTTTTACGTGCACGGTGTACAGCACCGACACGAGACCTCGTTTTAAAGTCCTATCTGAAAGACTGTTAATTTGATTAGGTTCAGACGGGGGATCGATCTGGCGTAATTTGCTGCGTCTGTCTGTCTGTCTGTCTGTCTGTCTCAGCGTGCGTGCGTGCGTGCGTGCAAGTGCGTGCAAATGCGTGCGTGCGTGCGTGCGTGCGTGCGTGCGTGCGTGCGTGCGTGCGGGTGCGTGCGTGCGTGCGTGCGTGCGTGCGTGCGTGCGTGCGTGCGTGCGTGCGTGCGTGCGTGCGTGCGTGCGTGCGTGCGTGCGTGCGTGCGTGCGTGCGTGCGTGCGTGCGTGCGTGCAAGTGGACATGATAACTCAAAATATCGTTGATGGATTTAGATAAAATATTGTGGATATAACAGGTCAATATCTATGTTATCAACTCCGCATTAATACCTCACATATAATCTATGTTACCCAGGGCCGTGTGTGGCAGGTGTGGTGGGACTAAAGATGCCACGATATACTTTGTTTGGCGACACTGTTAATACGGCATCAAGGATGGAGTCTACTGGAGTCCGTATGTATCACATTATCACACATTTTAAGAGCATTATCTTTCCTAAATCCAAGTGGTTACGGTCGTTCACTTCAAATAATTTGCTCCTCGTCGCTGTAGGTTCGAATCCCAATGGGGGTGTCGATTTATTTCATGTGAAGAAGCTTGGCTATCCAGATAGATGGGTTTCGGAAGGTCGGTGGTTCTACCTCTACAAATAATAGCCGGAGAATGGCCATGTGACCCAAGCTGTTGGTACGGATATAAACTACTAAAGCAAATAAACACATACATGAGGCCGAGCTGAACATCTAGCTAGAAAACAAACTGATACTTAATTATTGACACGTAACTTTAAAGATGCGGGTAATGTAGTTCTTAACATTCGAAACTCAGAACAATAAATTAACCGTTACTCAATATTGACATGGTTTCGACAATACGCAATGACTATTCGCATGACGGGGCAACTTACACTAATGCTATGTCCAAGTACAGTCAAACCTGTCTTAAGCAGCCAGCCAAGGGAATCACAGAAAGTGGTTGCTTAGCACAGGTGGCTGCTTAATAGAGGTTAAATGCATATAACAACATATTGGAAATCTGGAGACTGGCTGCTTAATACGGGTTGGCTGCTTAATACAGGTTGGCTGCTTACTATATGTTGGCTGCTTAATATAGGTGACCACAAACACAGGTTTAACTGTATTGATATACAATGATATTTGATTAAACGTAACACGTGTGACACATTACAGCACTGAAGATCCACTGCAGTTCTGTAATAACCAATCTACTGCGGCAACTTGGAGGATACCAGCTTACTGAACGAGGTTACGTTACTGCAAAGGTAACTTGTTGTTTATGACTGCATTGAGAGTTATTCACATCTATCACAAGTACAGGCTATTTATAATACAATATTATGATTGTGTCACCTGTGACATTACCATATATACACCAGCCCTAGTTTAATAGGTGGAGTGGTCTAGCATGTCGTTGTTAAGACTCACCTTTCACCACAATCACAAGGGCCGTTAGTTCGCGCCCAATCAGAACTCACCTTTCACCACAATCACAATGGTTCGCGCCTTATTCAGGGACAAGTTATAGTGTGATGATAGGTACGATTATGCTCCAAATTGGGTCATGTACAAAATATCAGTGGGCTAGAGGAATGAGCGGGGAATATAAAATGCTACGGAAATTGTGTATATATACTTGACGACATTAAACACGCAACTTGGGATTGAATGGCATTAGTGGTTTTATTTTTTGGGATTCATTAAAACAAAGCAATGTAATATTTTACAGTAATCATTCTCAAACAAGTGTATCGCAAAATAATAAAGAATTTAACAATCCATTGGATTAGATTCCAATAGTATACGTGTTGTGTTATGTTATGTTATATTTCGGGTTTTACACCTGCACCAGCCCCATTTTGGGCTATATCGCCGGCGGGCAGTTTACCTAACAACACTTTTCCTGGGCAGGCTGTGTTGTGTGTAATTGTAAAAATGATAAATTTGGTAAAATAATAGTATCATATAAAAGTGACGTTTTTAAGGTCGTCAAGTATAGTTAAGAAAAATTAGTTAAATTACAGATTGATTCGTATCTGCCTGTAAAAGTGAAAACAATATGGTTTTCTTTACCATTTTGAAATGTTACTTTTTAAGAATCGAATACTACCTCTCACGTGTGTCCTCGTCGCCAACTTTAATAATCACCATATATGTAGAAAGTGTCGGATATGTAAAAACGGTGTTATATGTATAAACGGTGTTATATGTAAAATAAATGTCCGAAATGTAAAAACAGTGCTTCATTGCTATTTTATGATATGAATAATTATGAATAGCTTCATTTTAAAAGTGTTGGAACTCCTCCTTGCTAGTCATTTGTTAGTAGGCCTATATAACATCGTATTTCCAAATATTGTGAACTTTACAATCATGGTATTACACATTGATTTAGTTTATACAAATTTATTTTAGCTCGGTTGCGAAACAAGTTTTTGCAACTTATATTAATCACTCGATACCTCATTCCTGATGTAATCCATCGTCGCGAGGGAGAGAGAAGAGGCGTGTGGGTTTTAAATGCCTTGTCTAAGGGCACACTTGTTACAATAGCGGGGTTCGAACTCCGGGCCTTTCGCACATGAAGCGAACATGCTACAACTACGCTATCACGACTTCCACACTACAAAATGACTGGAGTACTTACATACTTTGCATTATTTGCTAACATAACTAATAAATGCATACTAGCCATGTTTCATTATCAATTTTCTGTAGGGCAAGGGAGAAATGCTCACCTATTTCCTGGAGGGAGAGAATGCTTCTCACAGACAAAGAAGGATATCACACTCAAAATTCTCACGCACAAACTCTCCAAACATGCGTGACAATGCCATTTTCGGCGCGCCAATCATACACCAAAAATATTGGCCAAACGGCGTTCTTTCCATGACAACGGGAGTGTTGGATACTATTCCTGTTCAAAACAATTGTGATATAAATGAGTGTAATGGCGGCAAACAAGACTGTGATTCGGATGGACCATTTCTGGACATAGTTACTTCCGTTTTTAAGGAAAGCCCTACACGTGGTCACTCTACTCTTCATTCTGGTCACGCATCATACAGTGACCAACTTATTCATGCACGCTCCAGCCTAAATCCATTCGTAGACATAAACAATCAAACACCAACTAGTTGCAATGTGCCACGCTTGTTATGTACCAATGGCGGTGTTACGCATGCGCAGAGAGACCTGAACAATCAAAATACTGTGATGCTGAAGAAACTTGAATGCACACGAAAACATTCACTACCTGTATTTATGGTGGATGAGGATACGGTATAAAGGTAACATACCTAAAACATATAGTTTATAAATATACACGTTGGATTGGTAATCAAGGGATCGTAGTTCGATCCCCGCTCTGACCATAATAAAATTAACAGTCTTTCAGATATAACTTAAAACCGAGGTCTCATATCGGTGCTTTACACCGTGTACGTAAAAGAACCAGAGGAGACTCTTGAATGGGTCTCTGTCTGTACCATTGCACTATCGTCCAACAATCTAAAATGACTATTCTCTTCAGGATGCGTCGCTCATATGGCAACCGGTAGCGACGGTAAATAAACGTAAAACACACACTCATACACAAGTATAAAATGAATGTATTGATATAAATAATAGTTTACATGGTAAGGCAATGTGGAGTGTGTAGAACGAAAATGATCTGTGTATTTTGATTGACAGAATCCGGTAACGTTTACTTTTGCATATGTACCGATTGCATGACATCAATTGCTTCCATTTCTAACGTAGCATTGTTTTTGTGTTGTTACAGAGATGCAGTGACGGTGTCGTTTATCGTTGCAGTGTAATCTACGAGTTCAACATTCCCGAACGCTACATTTATTGTGGTTGTATTTGGTTGTTATATGTTACATTATGTTATATTTCGGGTTTTACGCCTGCATTAGCACCATTTTGGGCTATATTGCCGGCGGGCAGTTTACCTGACAACACCTGTCCTGGGCAGGCTCCAGCGGTTAACCAGTACTTGGGTGCACCAACCTCCGTAAGAAACTGCCAACTTTTTCATATAAATGAGACACGGCCTGAGCGGGGCTCGAACCCGTGACCATCAGTGATGATAGGTTACAGTGGTATACAAGTCAGCGACCTTAACCACTCGAACACGGAGGCGGACCATGTATTTGGTTGTAAGGAAGACATTGACGATACTCGAACAACTTTTATTTTCATATTAATAATATTTATTTGGAGGGTGAATCTGTGACATGCACTAGGGACATTGATTTCACCTTTCACTTGTATTTATTTATTTTCTAATTCATGCTTTCACTCTGCTACTAGTATATTGGGTGTTTTGGAGATATGTACGATAAACAGTATAGCATAGCATTTGGACTTCTTTGTTATGGAGAAACCATTTGGAACCAGATGTCACTAAGGACCACACTACGTTATCACAAACTGTGATAAAATACTGTGAGAATTCAATCGCTGGAGTTGTTATTATCACAACAGTATTGTATTGGCTTATAATACCGATTGTATTTCCAGCTAACGTAGTATTGAAGCACAGGTTGTACAAAGAAATACATAATAAATCTTAAGAATCATATTGACTGTTTCAAGAATGGATAACACGGACAAAGGAATTTAATCATGGGACACATTTTTGTAACAGCCCATCTGAGATGTTTGTTACTCTCTCCAGCAATAAGCGTATCCCTAGCTGTTCAAAACATCTATGGCATGGATTTTTAAAATCCTGGTATGCTATCTTAGGGCTTATGGCGACAGGATAAAACCTGGATTCTTGGATACCTTCAAATGGAAACAAGTAGCTAGAATGCGTCACAGTGACGTTACTTCTAGAACAACATGGGCCAGATCGTGGAATAGGGGCCTACTGACAACAGAAAGACCGACACACATGTATCCTCTCCTCCTCCACTCAGCCAATGACCGAGGCTTGAACTATAATCCAAACTCAAGTGTGGCCACATAGTTGCCACCACCAATCAGCAGACACAGCCTAAGCAACCTAGGATCAACCATTCTCTATACGCACGCTTTTACCGTTACAAATCTCAGATAGCTTGTTTTGTGGTTTAAATACCAACAGCTTATGTCATATGGAGACTCTGAGGCTAGTATTAGTAGGAGAAGACACCGGGTGCCCCTATGAGCAACTAGTGTGTTGTTGCTTGGTTGTGTATTTGTTTTGGGTTTTTTTAAGTCGCATCAACAGTTTAGGTCATATGGCGACTAACCAGTTATTATTTTTGGAGGAAGACACCGTGTGCCCACTCGAGCTTTATGTCAGACAGGGATGGATACCCGGGTAGACCAACACTGACCATCCGCCAGCCAGCTGGATACCCGGGTAGACCAACACTGACCATCCGCAAGCCAGCTGGATACCCGGGTAGACCAACACTGACCATCCGCAAGCCAGCTGGATACCCGGGTAGACCAACACTGACCATCCGCCAGCCAGCTGGATACCCGGGTAGACCAACACTGACCATCCGCAAGCCAGCTGGATACCCGGGTAGACCAACACTGACCATCCGCAAGCCAGCTGGATACCCGGGTAGACCAACACTGACCATCCGCAAGCCAGCTGGATACCCGGGTAGACCAACACTGACCATCCGCAAGCCAGCTGGATACCCGGGTAGACCAACACTGACCATCCGCAAGCCAGCTGGATACCCGGGTAGACCAACACTGACCATCCGCCAGCCAGCTGGATACCCGGGTAGACCAACACTGACCATCCGCAAGCCAGCTGGATAGCTTCCCCACATGAAATACTTCGACATCCCCAGTGGGATCTATTCGAGCATAGAGCGGTAAGGGGCACGTGATTTGAAGTCAACTACAGAAATGTATTCGACTACAAGACGGTAATCAGCTACAGGAAGGAAATCAGCTTTAGGAAGGTAACCAACTACAGGAAGGTAACCAACTACAGGAAGGTAACTACAGGAAGGTAACCAACTACAGGAAGGTAACTACAGGAAGGTAACCAACTACAGGAAGGTAACCAACTACAGGAAGGAACTCAGATACAAGAAGGAAATCACCTACAGGAAGGAAATCAACTACAGGAAGGTAATCAACTACAGGAAGGAACTCAGATACAAGAAGGAAATCACCTACAGGAAGGTAACCAACTACATGAAGGTAACCAACTACAGGAAGGTAACCAACTACAGGAAGGTAATCAACTACAGGAAGGTAATCAACTACAGGAAATAACTCAGATACAGGAAGGAACTCAACTACAGGAAGGAACTTAGATACATGATATGAACAGAGAGTTAATATATAATTCGGCTAGATGCATCAAATTATTCGATACTCGTATATCGGATATGTGTCGGACACAGTTCAGACATTGCGAGTATGCTCTATGCAGAGTGACGCAATCACTATAGATGATGATGAAATTATTGATGAAAGATTTCAGTCCCTACATAAACCTATGCTTCAAAGCATTCAACAATACAATGAATTGTCACATACCCAACGGTGGCTTGTTCTATCTATCCACATACTCGGGGAAGGGTCGTAACTAATGCTGTTAGAACTTGTGACCCGACACGTTTGCTTTTGCTTTGAAATTGTCATGATGTGTATTATATACATGTATATGTAAAATGAATAGAGCAATACTATATTGTTATATTAATAAATCTACGCACTCCAAGGTGTATCTTAATAAATCCACACACACAAAAATGTATCTTAATAAATCCACACACTCAAAAATGTATCTTAATAAATCCACACACACAAAAATGTATCTTAATAAATCCACACACACAAAAATGTATCTTAATAAATCCACACACTCAAAAATGTATCTTAATAAATCCGCACACTCCAAGATGTATCTAGAGAAATGGCCGTTAGTTAATTGTGCTGATCATATAAAATATTGCCTTGGAGTGAGATTAAAAGCACGCAATTCCCATGTTTCTCGTGTGTTATTGTCTAAGGTGTATGTGATGGTCGTATTAGAGTTTTCTAACGTAAACGGAAATCGAAAACGGAATTCATAATTCTGAAATAAACCAGGGATCTTCTCAAAATAATAATATAACACATATCACCTTTTATATTCACAATTTATTGGACATTTTAGTATACCTAACTATATAATACTGAAATGCGATATAATTATGGGGCTTTGTGAAATTTACGAAAGTGAAGAATTAAAAAAGTCAAGACAAAACCACAGGTACGTGTATTTATTATGACTATTAAAGTTACTACTGTCTAATCACCATATAGCTATAATATATGTCCTCAGTTACGTTGCTTTCGTCTTCTCATCAAACACGCACATATTTTGACAACTTGTGGGAGCATTCTTTTTGAATGACGCCAAACAGTACTGACCGACTGATACTGTTTGATTTCACCGATTGCGTGCTCTACACAGACTCTGTTCCTTTGTATCAAACGATTCAATTTGCTGCATTTACATTGTTGTCTCGCATCTCGACGCCTTATTTGTTGAGTGGTATATGGTGTCATAATGGGGTCGCGATTGGGATATATCTTATCAGCAAGTAATATGCAGTCACCGGGAAAAGGAAGTTGTGGTCCGCCTATTTGAGTCATCAGATTAAACTGCTGCGCGTCATTCAGATGCCCAGGAAAACTGGACTCTACATGACGAACAATACCTTCATTGTCCACAATGACTTGAGTATGAACGGCGTGGAACTTTCTATAGCCAGAATAATAATGTCCTTGCGGTTCATTAAGTGGTCTCCTTACCTCGTGTGACGTGCCATCAATGGCACCAACTGCTGGAAAAAGGTTATCCCAGTGTCCTCTTTTAGCTCGCCATTCATCGACAGATGGCCAAGTTATGTAATGTCCAAGTTGTTCGTGACACAAACTGATCATTCTTCGTATTTCTACATGAACTATAGCCGTGCTAACATTGAACATTGTAGCAAGTGCTGCAAACGTAGGATAACATATAATCCAGATCAATACCATCAAAACGCGGTTAGGAGGAGACGACTTAAAATTTCTTGATGGTCTCATCTGCAGCTCTGTAACTAAATCTCTTAAGCTTTCAGGTGTCTCACCAGTGATATTATGGAACTGATATATGTTCCCCGAATACATACTGAAAAGATCTCTGCCGTTGTACACGGTATGGATAGACACCGTGAATGACATAAAGTCCAATGTAGAACGACTGTCTGCTAGGCATCAAGAACTGTACGAAAATGGATCCATCAGGCAGCTGAAGGATAGAATTTCCTCCAAGTTTGGGCGACTTCTGTATGGAAACGTCGGCGCCATAGCAGATAACGAAATTAGGTAACTATAGCTACATTCTCTAAATAATTCCCATCGAGATTGCGAACATGATATTAAATTTATAATAATTGATATGTTAATACGTTTTACGTGTACGAGCAGACGGGCGTGCGTCCAGAACATATACAGGCCTTTACCTCAAATGACAGGGTTACACTTACAGGATAAATATCAAATATTGGTAACACCATTGCATATTGAAAGTTTTTAACGTAATTTCGCACAATTGTTTCCCATGATGGGACGCCAACCAATTTACAACGGGGGACACATGTGTCCGATGGACGCAGCTTCAACAGTTATCTAATGTCTTGTGTGTACGCCTCTCCGTGGAAAGTGTACGGATGTGTCATATTAAAAAGATTGTATCCTTTTCACGCGCTTTCGAACCTTGTTGGTGACATTTTTATTTATGATTATCTCATTGCAGGACTCAGGTGCAACGTGTAAGGGACATGGAAAGGCGAATGGTTGCTGCGGAACGAGCTGCACCACGGCCTGAGCCTGATAGGCGTGATACAATGTTGGAGGAAGTAAGTACTGATTCTGCTGGTGATACCGCCGTCGATGCTGATGCGGAACAAGCACGACAACAACCACAGCCCAGGGCTGCTGATAGCGACCAGAATGAACAGGCTGCACCTGTTAATCCACCAGCGAATCAACCAGCTAATCGACAGGGTAGAGCTAATGTCAACCGCAGCCCGATACGTCGAAGGCAGCGAAGGGCGAGGAGACCTCTCGCAGACCTGGTTCGAGAGAACCAGATGTTATACAGAAGGTTCCTTTCTAAGAAGGTACCAACACTCCTACGAGAGTTAGGAGTAAGCAGCGATACCAGCGACGAAGATTATGTTTAGTTAGTTGGTCGTTTTAGTGTATACCAAAATGTCCAATAAATTGTGAATATAAACGGTATACGACGTTTGTTGACATAACAAAACAATGTAACCAGTATCAACATTCATGCGTAATACAAAGCGTGTATCCTGAATAACAACATGTTATGGTACACACTTACCGTTATATCTCACATATGTGCCCATGCATATTTATTTTTAGACTAATCTGATTTAAATGATCTCTAAACGACAGTAGCACGTGCTTCGTATAGACTCCAATACTAATTTCAGGAGCGTGGCTGACCTCCTACTTTCACGTTTTGATAGATTCCAGATCACGCTGTTTATTGATTATTATTGAAAATTAGTGTTCAAATTATTTCGGAAGAATTTGTAGCAGAAATGCTATGTGTATGTTGTTTTGGCTGTTTGCAATGTAATGTCGCTTTATTAGAGTTTTCTAACAGTTTTAGTTATAAATTATTTACCATAGCTAGACAACCTTATTGAAGTATGATCCCCCCTGCACCGGCTTACATATAGGATGTCCAATTAGCGCAGTGGTTAGCGCGCTCGCTTCTCACCAATGTAACCGGGTTCGATCCTCCGACCGGGAAGTATGTGAGATGGTACGGTGGTCGCCAGATCGGACAGGTGGGTTTTCTCCGGGTACTCCGGTTTCCTCTGACACGAATGACCACATATACGCTTTTATCCGCGCCAACAGTGATTAATATAAGTAGTTAGAACTTGCTTCGCAATCGTTGTAAAATAAATAAAGTTTAATCAATAATAATCAGTAGATTTATATATACATGTCAAGAAAATGTTCATATGAACACTTTACTGTGTCTTATTGGGGGTGGGGGGAAGGGGATTAAAATCCGGAATATCATTCAGTAAACCGCTGGAGGCACACTTTTTAAATTATATATTTAATATTTATATTGGGTTAATATACATACCGTTACATTTATACACATTTATTTAGCTCGATTGCTCTTGAAACTTGAAACCTCGTTCCTGGTGTAATCCATCGCCATGAAAGCAGAGGCAATGTGGAATTTAAGTGCCTTGCCTACGGGCACACTCGTAATGGTTACAGCTGGGCGAGAACTCCGGGCCTCTCACACAGGAAGCGAATGCTCTACCACTGCGCTATCACGACTTCCATTTATTATATATTTCAACAACAAAGGGCAATAACTCCTGACTTGTTCATTAAAATTTCGTGATATTATTTATTTCCCATTAAAACGGCCACGTCAGTCTGCTGTAGCATCATTTATAACACTGAGTGAACAAGGGAGTGAACTCACAGCCCTAATAATAGCGATGAACAAAAGCAAGTTATATAATAGCGTGCTGGACTATTCGACCACTGACGCTCAGTTCCTACATAGGTGGTGATCGTGAATTAAAAAAATGGTTAGACATATAGACACATTAGTTCTGAGTAGTGAGCACATTTTATTACTCATTTCAGCAACCTCAACGACTAATAAATATTACACTGCTCACAAAAACCGCCTGTGCATTTACTAGTATTACTGAAGACTTCAATATGATCAGTATTTCATGGAGAACTATTGTCAGGGAGAGCAACACGCTTTTATTACCCGACTTCAGTAACAAAGGGCAATAACTCCTAAATGTTCAGTGAGAGCAACATGCTTTTATTACCCGACTTCAGTAACAAAGGGCAATAACTCCTAAATGTTCAGTGAGAGCAACACGCTTTTATTACCCGACTTCAGTAACAAAGGGCAATAACTCCTAAATGTTCAGTGAGAGCAACACGCTTTTATTACCCGACTTCAGTAACAAAGGGCAATAACTCCTAAATGTTCAGTGAGAGCAACATGCTTTTATTACCCGACTTCAGTAACAAAGGGCAATAACTCCTAAATGTTCAGGGAGAGCAACACGCTTTTATTACCCGACTTCAGTAACAAAGGGCAATAACTCCTAAATGTTCAGTGAGAGCAACATGCTTTTATTACCAGACTTCAGTAACAAAGGGCAATAACTCCTAAATGTTCAGTGAGAGCAACATGCTTTTATTACCAGACTTCAGTAACAAAGGGCAATAACTCCTAAATGTTCAGGGAGAGCAACATGCTTTTATTACCCGACTTCAGTAACAAAGGGCAATAACTCCTAAATGTTCAGTGAGAGCAACATGCTTTTATTACCAGACTTCAGTAACAAAGGGCAATAACTCCTAAATGTTCAGTGAGAGCAACATGCTTTTATTACCAGACTTCAGTAACAAAGGGCAATAACTCCTAAATGTTCAGTGAGAGCAACACGCTTTTATTACCCGACTTCAGTAACAAAGGGCAATAACTCCTAAATGTTCAGTGAGAGCAACACGCTTTTATTACCCGACTTCAGTAACAAAGGGCAATAACTCCTAAATGTTCAGTGAGAGCAACATGCTTTTATTACCAGACTTCAGTAACAAAGGGCAATAACTCCTAAATGTTCAGTGAGAGCAACATGCTTTTATTACCAGACTTCAGTAACAAAGGGCAATAACTCCTAAATGTTCAGTGAGAGCAACACGCTTTTATTACCCGACTTCAGTAACAAAGGGCAATAACTCCTAAATGTTCAGTGAGAGCAACATGCTTTTATTACCAGACTTCAGTAACAAAGGGCAATAACTCCTAAATGTTCAGGGAGAGCAACACGCTTTTATTACCCGACTTCAGTAACAAAGGGCAATAACTCCTAAATGTTCAGGAGGAGCAACACGCTTTTATTACCCGACTTCAGTAACAAAGGGCAATAACTCCTAAATGTTCAGTGAGAGCAACATGCTTTTATTACCAGACTTCAGTAACAAAGGGCAATAACTCCTAAATGTTCAGGGAGAGCAACATGCTTTTATTACCAGACTTCAGTAACAAAGGGCAATAACTCCTAAATGTTCAGGGAGAGCAACATGCTTTTATTACCAGACTTCAGTAACAAAGGGCAATAACTCCTAAATGTTCAGTGAGAGCAACATGCTTTTATTACCAGACTTCAGTAACAAAGGGCAATAACTCCTAAATGTTCAGTGAGAGCAACACGCTTTTATTACCCGACTTCAGTAACAAAGGGCAATAACTCCTAAATGTTCAGTGAGAGCAACACGCTTTTATTACCAACTTCAGTAACAAAGGGCAATAACTCCTAAATGTTCAGTGAGAGCAACACGCTTTTATTACCCAACTTCAGTAACAAAGGGCAATAACTCCTAAATGTTCAGTGAGAGCAACACGCTTTTATTACCAGACTTCAGTAACAAAGGGCAATAACTCCTAAATGTTCAGTGAGAGCAACATGCTTTTATTACCCGACTTCAGTAACAAAGGGCAATAACTCCTAAATGTTCAGTGAGAGCAACATGCTTTTATTACCCGACTTCAGTAACAAAGGGCAATAACTCCTAAATGTTCAGTGAGAGCAACATGCTTTTATTACCCGACTTCAGTAACAAAGGGCAATAACTCCTAAATGTTCAGTGAGAGCAACACGCTTTTATTACCCGACTTCAGTAACAAAGGGCAATAACTCCTAAATGTTCAGGGAGAGCAACATGCTTTTATTACCAGACTTCAGTAACAAAGGGCAATAACTCCTAAATGTTCAGTGAGAGCAACATGCTTTTATTACCAGACTTCAGTAACAAAGGGCAATAACTCCTAAATGTTCAGGGAGAGCAACATGCTTTTATTACCAGACTTCAGTAACAAAGGGCAATAACTCCTAAATGTTCAGGGAGAGCAACACGCTTTTATTACCCGACTTCAGTAACAAAGGGCAATAACTCCTAAATGTTCAGGGAGAGCAACATGCTTTTATTACCAGACTTCAGTAACAAAGGGCAATAACTCCTAAATGTTCAGTGAGAGCAACACGCTTTTATTACCAGACTTCAGTAACAAAGGGCAATAACTCCTAAATGTTCAGGGAGAGCAACACGCTTTTATTACCCGACTTCAGTAACAAAGGGCAATAACTCCTAAATGTTCAGTGAGAGCAACATGCTTTTATTACCAGACTTCAGTAACAAAGGGCAATAACTCCTAAATGTTCAGTGAGAGCAACATGCTTTTATTACCAGACTTCAGTAACAAAGGGCAATAACTCCTAAATGTTCAGGGAGAGCAACATGCTTTTATTACCAGACTTCAGTAACAAAGGGCAATAACTCCTAAATGTTCAGGGAGAGCAACATGCTTTTATTACCAGACTTCAGTAACAAAGGGCAATAACTCCTAAATGTTCAGGGAGAGCAACATGCTTTTATTACCAGACTTCAGTAACAAAGGGCAATAACTCCTAAATGTTCAGTGAGAGCAACACGCTTTTATTACCCGACTTCAGTAACAAAGGGCAATAACTCCTAAATGTTCAGTGAGAGCAACATGCTTTTATTACCAGACTTCAGTAACAAAGGGCAATAACTCCTAAATGTTCAGGGAGAGCAACATGCTTTTATTACCCGACTTCAGTAACAAAGGGCAATAACTCCTAAATGTTCAGTGAGAGCAACATGCTTTTATTACCCGACTTCAGTAACAAAGGGCAATAACTCCTAAATGTTCAGGGAGAGCAACACGCTTTTATTACCCGACTTCAGTAACAAAGGGCAATAACTCCTAAATGTTCAGGAAGAGCAACACGCTTTTATTACCCGACTTCAGTAACAAAGGGCAATAACTCCTAAATGTTCAGTGAGAGCAACACGCTTTTATTACCCGACTTCAGTAACAAAGGGCAATAACTCCTAAATGTTCAGTGAGAGCAACATGCTTTTATTACCAGACTTCAGTAACAAAGGGCAATAACTCCTAAATGTTCAGGAAGAGAAACACGCTTTTATTACCCGACTTCAGTAACAAAGGGCAATAACTCCTAAATGTTCAGGGAGAGCAACATGCTTTTATTACCCGACTTCAGTAACAAAGGGCAATAACTCCTAAATGTTCAGTGAGAGCAACATGCTTTTATTACCCGACTTCAGTAACAAAGGGCAATAACTCCTAAATGTTCAGTGAGAGCAACACGCTTTTATTACCCGACTTCAGTAACAAAGGGCAATAACTCCTAAATGTTCAGTGAGAGCAACACGCTTTTATTACCCGACTTCAGTAACAAAGGGCAATAACTCCTAAATGTTCAGTGAGAGCAACACGCTTTTATTACCAGACTTCAGTAACAAAGGGCAATAACTCCTAAATGTTCAGTGAGAGCAACATGCTTTTATTACCCGACTTCAGTAACAAAGGGCAATAACTCCTAAATGTTCAGTGAGAGCAACATGCTTTTATTACCCGACTTCAGTAACAAAGGGCAATAACTCCTAAATGTTCAGTGAGAGCAACATGCTTTTATTACCAGACTTCAGTAACAAAGGGCAATAACTCCTAAATGTTCAGTGAGAGCAACAGCTTTACCGACTTCAGTAACAAAGGGCAATAACTCCTAAATGTTCAGTGAGAGCAACACGCTTTTATTACCCGACTTCAGTAACAAAGGGCAATAACTCCTAAATGTTCAGTGAGAGCAACACGCTTTTATTACCCGACTTCAGTAACAAAGGGCAATAACTCCTAAATGTTCAGTGAGAGCAACATGCTTTTATTACCCGACTTCAGTAACAAAGGGCAATAACTCCTAAATGTTCAGTGAGAGCAACATGCTTTTATTACCAGACTTCAGTAACAAAGGGCAATAACTCCTAAATGTTCAGTGAGAGCAACATGCTTTTATTACCAGACTTCAGTAACAAAGGGCAATAACTCCTAAATGTTCAGTGAGAGCAACATGCTTTTATTACCAGACTTCAGTAACAAAGGGCAATAACTCCTAAATGTTCAGTGTGAGCAACATGCTTTTATTACCCGACTTCAGTAACAAAGGGCAATAACTCCTAAATGTTCAGTGAGAGCAACACGCTTTTATTACCCGACTTCAGTAACAAAGGGCAATAACTCCTAAATGTTCAGGAAGAGAAACACGCTTTTATTACCCGACTTCAGTAACAAAGGGCAATAACTCCTAAATGTTCAGTGAGAGCAACATGCTTTTATTACCAGACTTCAGTAACAAAGGGCAATAACTCCTAAATGTTCAGGGAGAGCAACATGCTTTTATTACGAGACTTCAGTAACAAAGGGCAATAACTCCTAAATGTTCGGGGAGAGCAACATGCTTTTATTACGAGACTTCAGTAACAAAGGGCAATAACTCCTAAATGTTCGGGGAGAGCAACATGCTTTTATTACGAAACTTCAGTAACAAAGGGCAATAACTCCTAAATGTTCAGTGTGAGCAACACGCTTTATTACCCGACTTCAGTAACAAAGGGCAATAACTCCTAAATGTTCAGGGAGAGCAACATGCTTTTATTACCAGACTTCAGTAACAAAGGGCAATAACTCCTAAATGTTCAGGGAGAGCAACATGCTTTTATTACCAGACTTCAGTAACAAAGGGCAATAACTCCTAAATGTTCAGGGAGAGCAACACGCTTTTATTACCCGACTTCAGTAACAAAGGGCAATAACTCCTAAATGTTCAGTGAGAGCAACATGCTTTTATTACCAGACTTCAGTAACAAAGGGCAATAACTCCTAAATGTTCAGTGAGAGCAACACGCTTTTATTACCCGACTTCAGTAACAAAGGGCAATAACTCCTAAATGTTCAGTGAGAGCAACACGCTTTTATTACCAGACTTCAGTAACAAAGGGAATAACTCCTAATGTTCGAGAGAACAGCTTTTTTACGACTCAGTAACAAAGGGCAATAACTCCTAAATGTTCAGTGTGAGCAACATGTTTTTATTACCCGACTTCAGTAACAAAGGGCAATAACTCCTAAATGTTCAGGGAGAGCAACACGCTTTTATTACCCGACTTCAGTAACAAAGGGCAATAACTCCTAAATGTTCAGTGAGAGCAACATGCTTTTATTACCAGACTTCAGTAACAAAGGGCAATAACTCCTAAATGTTCAGTGAGAGCAACATGCTTTTATTACCAGACTTCAGTAACAAAGGGCAATAACTCCTAAATGTTCAGGGAGAGCAACATGCTTTTATTACCAGACTTCAGTAACAAAGGGCAATAACTCCTAAATGTTCAGGGAGAGCAACATGCTTTTATTACCAGACTTCAGTAACAAAGGGCAATAACTCCTAAATGTTCAGTGAGAGCAACATGCTTTTATTACCCGACTTCAGTAACAAAGGGCAATAACTCCTAAATGTTCAGTGGAGCACATGTTTTATTACCCGACTTCAGTAACAAAGGGCAATAACTCCTAAATGTTCAGGGAGAGCAACACGCTTTATTACCCGACTTCAGTAACAAAGGGCAATAACTCCTAAATGTTCAGTGAGAGCAACATGCTTTTATTACCAGACTTCAGTAACAAAGGGCAATAACTCCTAAATGTTCAGTGAGAGCAACATGCTTTTAACCAGACTTCAGTAACAAAGGGCAATAACTCCTAAATGTTCGGGAGAGCAACATGCTTTTATTACGAACTTCAGTAACAAAGGGCAATAACTCCTAAATGTTCAGGGAGAGCAACATGCTTTTATTACCAGACTTCAGTAACAAAGGGCAATAACTCCTAAATGTTCAGGGAGAGCAACATGCTTTTATTACCCGACTTCAGTAACAAAGGGCAATAACTCCTAAATGTTCAGGTGAGAGCAACACGCTTTTATTACCCGACTTCAGTAACAAAGGGCAATAACTCCTAAATGTTCAGGAGAGCAACATGCTTTTATTACCAGACTTCAGTAACAAAGGGCAATAACTCCTAAATGTTCGGTGAGAGCAACACGCTTTTATTACCCGACTTCAGTAACAAAGGGCAATAACTCCTAAATGTTCAGTGAGAGCAACATGCTTTTATTACCAGACTTCAGTAACAAAGGGCAATAACTCCTAAATGTTCAGTGAGAGCAACATGCTTTTATTACCAGACTTCAGTAACAAAGGGCAATAACTCCTAAATGTTCAGGGAGAGCAACACGCTTTTATTACCCGACTTCAGTAACAAGGGCAATAACTCCTAAATGTTCAGGAAGAGAAACACGCTTTTATTACCCGACTTCAGTAACAAAGGGCAATAACTCCTAAATGTTCAGTGAGAGCAACATGCTTTTATTACCCGACTTCAGTAACAAAGGGCAATAACTCCTAAATGTTCAGTGAGAGCAACATGCTTTTATTACCAGACTTCAGTAACAAAGGGCAATAACTCCTAAATGTTCAGGGAGAGCAACATGCTTTTATTACCAGACTTCAGTAACAAAGGGCAATAACTCCTAAATGTTCAGGAAGAGAAACACGCTTTTATTACCCGACTTCAGTAACAAAGGGCAATAACTCCTAAATGTTCAGTGAGAGCAACATGCTTTTATTACCAGACTTCAGTAACAAAGGGCAATAACTCCTAAATGTTCAGTGAGAGCAACATGCTTTTATTACCAGACTTCAGTAACAAAGGGCAATAACTCCTAAATGTTCAGTGAGAGCAACACGCTTTTATTACCCGACTTCAGTAACAAAGGGCAATAACTCCTAAATGTTCAGTGAGAGCAACACGCTTTTATTACCAGACTTCAGTAACAAAGGGAATAACTCCTAATGTTCGAACAGTTTTATTACCCGACTTCAGTAACAAAGGGCAATAACTCCTAAATGTTCAGTGAGAGCAACATGCTTTTATTACCAGACTTCAGTAACAAAGGGCAATAACTCCTAAATGTTCAGGGAGAGCAACACGCTTTTATTACCCGACTTCAGTAACAAAGGGCAATAACTCCTAAATGTTCAGTGAGAGCAACATGCTTTTATTACCCGACTTCAGTAACAAAGGGCAATAACTCCTAAATGTTCAGTGAGAGCAACATGCTTTTATTACCCGACTTCAGTAACAAAGGGCAATAACTCCTAAATGTTCGGGGAGAGCAACACGCTTTTATTACCCAACTTCAGTAACAAAGGGCAATAACTCCTAAATGTTCAGGAAGAGAAACACGCTTTTATTACCCGACTTCAGTAACAAAGGGCAATAACTCCTAAATGTTCAGTGTGAGCAACATGCTTTTATTACCCGACTTCAGTAACAAAGGGCAATAACTCCTAAATGTTCAGTGAGAGCAACATGCTTTTATTACCAGACTTCAGTAACAAAGGGCAATAACTCCTAAATGTTCAGGGAGAGCAACATGCTTTTATTACCAGACTTCAGTAACAAAGGGCAATAACTCCTAAATGTTCAGGAAGAGAAACACGCTTTTATTACCCGACTTCAGTAACAAAGGGCAATAACTCCTAAATGTTCAGTGAGAGCAACATGCTTTTATTACCAGACTTCAGTAACAAAGGGCAATAACTCCTAAATGTTCAGTGAGAGCAACATGCTTTTATTACCAGACTTCAGTAACAAAGGGCAATAACTCCTAAATGTTCAGTGAGAGCAACACGCTTTTATTACCAGACTTCAGTAACAAAGGGCAATAACTCCTAAATGTTCAGTGAGAGCAACACGCTTTTATTACCAGACTTCAGTAACAAAGGGCAATAACTCCTAAATGTTCAGGGAGAGAAACACGCTTTTATTACCCGACTTCAGTAACAAAGGGCAATAACTCCTAAATGTTCAGTGAGAGCAACATGCTTTTATTACCAGACTTCAGTAACAAAGGGCAATAACTCCTAAATGTTCAGGAAGAGAAACACGCTTTTATTACCCGACTTCAAGAGCAACATGCTTTTATTACGAACTTCAGTAACAAAGGGCAATAACTCTAAATGTTCAGTGTGAGCAACACGCTTTATTACCCGACTTCAGTAACAAAGGGCAATAACTCCTAAATGTTCAGGAGGAGCAACACGCTTTTATTACCAGACTTCAGTAACAAAGGGCAATAACTCCTAAATGTTCAGGAAGAGCAACACGCTTTTATTACCCGACTTCAGTAACAAAGGGCAATAACTCCTAAATGTTCAGTGAGAGCAACACGCTTTTATTACCCGACTTCAGTAACAAAGGGCAATAACTCCTAAATGTTCAGTGAGAGCAACACGCTTTTATTACCCGACTTCAGTAACAAAGGGCAATAACTCCTAAATGTTCAGTGAGAGCAACATGCTTTTATTACCCGACTTCAGTAACAAAGGGCAATAACTCCTAAATGTTCAGTGAGAGCAACATGCTTTTATTACCAGACTTCAGTAACAAAGGGCAATAACTCCTAAATGTTCAGTGAGAGCAACACGCTTTTATTACCCGACTTCAGTAACAAAGGGCAATAACTCCTAATGTGGGGCAATAACTCCTAAATGTTCAGGAAGAGAAACACGCTTTTATTACCCGACTTCAGTAACAAAGGGCAATAACTCCTAAATGTTCAGGGAGAGCAACATGCTTTTATTACCAGACTTCAGTAACAAAGGGCAATAACTCCTAAATGTTCAGTGAGAGCAACATGCTTTTATTACCAGACTTCAGTAACAAAGGGCAATAACTCCTAAATGTTCAGTGAGAGCAACACGCTTTTATTACCCGACTTCAGTAACAAAGGGCAATAACTCCTAAATGTTCAGTGAGAGCAACATGCTTTTATTACCAGACTTCAGTAACAAAGGGCAATAACTCCTAAATGTTCAGTGAGAGCAACATGCTTTTATTACCCGACTTCAGTAACAAAGGGCAATAACTCCTAAATGTTCGGGAGAGCAACACGCTTTTATTACCCGACTTCAGTAACAAAGGGCAATAACTCCTAAATGTTCAGGGAGAGAAACACGCTTTTATTACCCGACTTCAGTAACAAAGGGCAATAACTCCTAAATGTTCAGGGGACTTCAGTAACAAAGGGCAATAACTCCTAAATGTTCAGTGTGAGCAACATGCTTTTATTACCCGACTTCAGTAACAAAGGGCAATAACTCCTAAATGTTCAGGGAGAGCAACACGCTTTTATTACCCGACTTCAGTAACAAAGGGCAATAACTCCTAAATGTTCAGTGAGAGCAACATGCTTTTATTACCCGACTTCAGTAACAAAGGGCAATAACTCCTAAATGTTCAGTGAGAGCAACATGCTTTTATTACCAGACTTCAGTAACAAAGGGCAATAACTCCTAAATGTTCAGTGAGAGCAACATGCTTTTATTACCAGACTTCAGTAACAAAGGGCAATAACTCCTAAATGTTCAGTGTGAGCAACATGCTTTTATTACCCGACTTCAGTAACAAAGGGCAATAACTCCTAAATGTTCAGTGAGAGCAACATGTTTTTATTACCCGACTTCAGTAACAAAGGGCAATAACTCCTAAATGTTCAGGGAGAGCAACACCTTTTATTACCGACTTCAGTAACAAAGGGCAATAACTCCTAAATGTTCAGTGAGAGCAACATGCTTTTATTACCAGACTTCAGTAACAAAGGGGCTTTTATACGACTCAGTAACAAAGGGCAATAACTCCTAAATGTTCAGTGAGAGCAACATGCTTTTATTACCCGACTTCAGTAACAAAGGGCAATAACTCCTAAATGTTCGGGAGAGCAACACGCTTTTATTACCCAACTTCAGTAACAAAGGGCAATAACTCCTAAATGTTCAGGGAGAGCAACACGCTTTTATTACCCGACTTCAGTAACAAAGGGCAATAACTCCTAAATGTTCAGTGAGAGCAACATGCTTTTATTACCAGACTTCAGTAACAAAGGGCAATAACTCCTAAATGTTCAGTGAGAGCAACATGCTTTTATTACCAGACTTCAGTAACAAAGGGCAATAACTCCTAAATGTTCAGTGAGAGCAACATGCTTTTATTACCCGACTTCAGTAACAAAGGGCAATAACTCCTAAATGTTCGGGGAGAGCAACATGCTTTTATTACCCAACTTCAGTAACAAAGGGCAATAACTCCTAAATGTTCAGGGAGAGCAACACGCTTTTATTACCCGACTTCAGTAACAAAGGGCAATAACTCCTAAATGTTCAGGGAGAGCAACATGCTTTTATTACCCGACTTCAGTAACAAAGGGCAATAACTCCTAAATGTTCAGGAAGAGCAACACGCTTTTATTACCCGACTTCAGTAACAAAGGGCAATAACTCCTAAATGTTCAGTGAGAGCAACACGCTTTTATTACCCGACTTCAGTAACAAAGGGCAATAACTCCTAAATGTTCAGTGAGAGCAACATGCTTTTATTACCAGACTTCAGTAACAAAGGGCAATAACTCCTAAATGTTCGGGGAGAGCAACATGCTTTTATTACGAGACTTCAGTAACAAAGGGCAATAACTCCTAAATGTTCAGTGTGAGCAACACGCTTTTATTACCCGACTTCAGTAACAAAGGGCAATAACTCCTAAATGTTCAGTGAGAGCAACATGCTTTTATTACCAGACTTCAGTAACAAAGGGCAATAACTCCTAAATGTTCAGGAAGAGCAACACGCTTTTATTACCCGACTTCAGTAACAAAGGGCAATAACTCCTAAATGTTCAGGGAGAGCAACATGCTTTTATTACCCGACTTCAGTAACAAAGGGCAATAACTCCTAAATGTTCAGTGAGAGCAACATGCTTTTATTACCCGACTTCAGTAACAAAGGGCAATAACTCCTAAATGTTCAGTGAGAGCAACACGCTTTTATTACCCGACTTCAGTAACAAAGGGCAATAACTCCTAAATGTTCAGTGAGAGCAACACGCTTTTATTACCCGACTTCAGTAACAAAGGGCAATAACTCCTAAATGTTCAGTGAGAGCAACACGCTTTTATTACCCGACTTCAGTAACAAAGGGCAATAACTCCTAAATGTTCAGTGAGAGCAACACGCTTTTATTACCCGACTTCAGTAACAAAGGGCAATAACTCCTAAATGTTCAGTGAGAGCAACATGCTTTTATTACCAGACTTCAGTAACAAAGGGCAATAACTCCTAAGTGTTCAGTGTGAGCAACATGTTTTTATTACCCGACTTCAGTAACAAAGGGCAATAACTCCTAAATGTTCAGTATGAGCATCATGCTTTTATTACCCAACTTCAGTAACAAAGGGCAATAACTCCTAAATGTTCAGTGTGAGCATCATGTTTTTATTACCCGACTTCAGTAACAAAGGGCAATAACTCCTAAATGTTCAGGGAGAGCAACACGCTTTATTACCCGACTTCAGTAAAAGGGCAATAACTCCTAAATGTTCAGGAAGAGAAACACGCTTTTATTACCCGACTTCAGTAACAAAGGGCAATAACTCCTAAATGTTCAGTGAGAGCAACATGCTTTTATTACCAGACTTCAGTAACAAAGGGCAATAACTCCTAAATGTTCAGGGAGAGCAACATGCTTTTATAACGAGACTTCAGTAACAAAGGGCAATAACTCCTAAATGTTCGGGGAGAGCAACATGCTTTTATTACGAGACTTCAGTAACAAAGGGCAATAACTCCTAAATGTTCGGGGAGAGCAACATGCTTTTATTACGAAACTTCAGTAACAAAGGGCAATAACTCCTAAATGTTCAGTGTGAGCAACACGCTTTATTACCAGACTTCAGTAACAAAGGGCAATAACTCCTAAATGTTCAGGGAGAGCAACATGCTTTTATTACCAGACTTCAGTAACAAAGGGCAATAACTCCTAAATGTTCAGGGAGAGCAACATGCTTTTATTACCAGACTTCAGTAACAAAGGGCAATAACTCCTAAATGTTCAGGAAGAGCAACACGCTTTTATTACCAGACTTCAGTAACAAAGGGCAATAACTCCTAAATGTTCAGGGAGAGCAACATGCTTTTATTACCAGACTTCAGTAACAAAGGGCAATAACTCCTAAATGTTCAGTGAGAGCAACACGCTTTTATTACCAGACTTCAGTAACAAAGGGCAATAACTCCTAAATGTTCAGTGAGAGCAACACGCTTTTATTACCAGACTTCAGTAACAAAGGGCAATAACTCCTACATGTTCGGGAAGAGAGACACGCTTTTATTACCCGACGTCAGTAACAAAGGGCAATAACTCCTAAATGTTCAATGTGAGCAACATGCTTTTTATTACCCGACTTCAGTAACAAAGGGCAATAACTCCTAAATGTTAGGAAGAGGAACACGCTTTTATTACCCGACTTCAGTAACAAAGGGCAATAACTCCTAAATGTTCAGTGAGAGCAACACGCTTTTATTACCCAACTTCAGTAACAAAGGGCAATAACTCCTAAATGTTCAGTGAGAGCAACATGCTTTTATTACCAGACTTCAGTAACAAAGGGCAATAACTCCTAAGTGTTCAGTGTGAGCATCATGTTTTTATTACCCGACTTCAGTAACAAAGGGCAATAACTCCTAAGTGTTCAGTGAGAGCAACATGTTTTTATTACCCGACTTCAGTAACAAAGGGCAATAACTCCTAAATGTTCAGTGTGAGCATCATGGTTTTATTACCCAACTTCAGTAACAAAGGGCAATAACTCCTAAATGTTCAGTGTGAGCATCATGTTTTTATTACCCGACTTCAGTAACAAAGGGCAATAACTCCTAAATGTTCAGGGAGAGCAACACGCTTTATTACCCGACTTCAGTAAAAGGGCAATAACTCCTAAATGTTCAGGAAGAGAAACACGCTTTTATTACCCGACTTCAGTAACAAAGGGCAATAACTCCTAAATGTTCAGTGAGAGCAACATGCTTTTATTACCAGACTTCAGTAACAAAGGGCAATAACTCCTAAATGTTCAGGGAGAGCAACATGCTTTTATAACGAGACTTCAGTAACAAAGGGCAATAACTCCTAAATGTTCGGGGAGAGCAACATGCTTTTATTACGAGACTTCAGTAACAAAGGGCAATAACTCCTAAATGTTCAGGGAGAGCAACATGCTTTTATTACCAGACTTCAGTAACAAAGGGCAATAACTCCTAAATGTTCAGTGAGAGCAACACGCTTTTATTACCAGACTTCAGTAACAAAGGGCAATAACTCCTAAATGTTCAGGGAGAGCAACATGCTTTTATTACCGACTTCAGTAACAAAGGGCAATAACTCCTAAATGTTCAGGGAGAGCAACATGCTTTTATTACAGACTTCAGTAACAAAGGGCAATAACTCCTAAATGTTCAGGGAGAGCAACACGCTTTTATTACCCGACTTCAGTAACAAAGGGCAATAACTCCTAAATGTTCAGTGAGAGCAACATGCTTTTATTACCAGACTTCAGTAACAAAGGGCAATAACTCCTAAATGTTCAGTGAGAGCAACATGCTTTTATTACCAGACTTCAGTAACAAAGGGCAATAACTCCTAAATGTTCAGTGAGAGCAACACGCTTTTATTACCCGACTTCAGTAACAAAGGGCAATAACTCCTAAATGTTCAGTGAGAGCAACACGCTTTTATTACCAGACTTCAGTAACAAAGGGAATAACTCCTAAATGTTCAGGAAGAGAAACACGCTTTTATTACCCGACTTCAGTAACAAAGGGCAATAACTCCTAAATGTTCAGTGAGAGCAACATGCTTTTATTACCCAACTTCAGTAACAAAGGGCAATAACTCCTAAATGTTCAGTGAGAGCAACATGCTTTTATTACCCGACTTCAGTAACAAAGGGCAATAACTCCTAAATGTTCGGGGAGAGCAACACGCTTTTATTACCCGACTTCAGTAACAAAGGGCAATAACTCCTAAATGTTCAGGGAGAGCAACACGCTTTTATTACCCGACTTCAGTAACAAAGGGCAATAACTCCTAAATGTTCAGTGAGAGCAACATGCTTTTATTACCAGACTTCAGTAACAAAGGGCAATAACTCCTAAATGTTCAGTGAGAGCAACACGCTTTTATTACCCGACTTCAGTAACAAAGGGCAATAACTCCTAAATGTTCAGGGAGAGCAACACGCTTTTATTACCCGACTTCAGTAACAAAGGGCAATAACTCCTAAATGTTCAGTGAGAGCAACATGCTTTTATTACCCGACTTCAGTAACAAAGGGCAATAACTCCTAAATGTTCAGTGAGAGCAACATGCTTTTATTACCAGACTTCAGTAACAAAGGGCAATAACTCCTAAATGTTCAGGGAGAGCAACATGCTTTTATTACCAGACTTCAGTAACAAAGGGCAATAACTCCTAAATGTTCAGGAGAGCAACATGCTTTTATTACCAGACTTCAGTAACAAAGGGCAATAACTCCTAAATGTTCAGGGAGAGCAACACGCTTTTATTACCCGACTTCAGTAACAAAGGGCAATAACTCCTAAATGTTCAGGAGAGCAACACGCTTTTATTACCCGACTTCAGTAACAAAGGGCAATAACTCCTAAATGTTCAGTGAGAGCAACATGCTTTTATTACCCGACTTCAGTAACAAAGGGCAATAACTCCTAAATGTTCAGTGAGAGCAACATGCTTTTATTACCAGACTTCAGTAACAAAGGGCAATAACTCCTAAATGTTCAGGGAGAGCAACACGCTTTTATTACCCGACTTCAGTAACAAAGGGCAATAACTCCTAAATGTTCAGTGAGAGCAACAGCTTTTATTACCCGACTTCAGTAACAAAGGGCAATAACTCCTAAATGTTCAGTGAGAGCAACATGCTTTTATTACCCGACTTCAGTAACAAAGGGCAATAACTCCTAAATGTTCAGTGGAGCAACATGCTTTTATTACCAGACTTCAGTAACAAAGGGCAATAACTCCTAAATGTTCAGTGAGAGCAACATGCTTTTATTACCAGACTTCAGTAACAAAGGGCAATAACTCCTAAATGTTCAGTGAGAGCAACATGCTTTTATTACCAGACTTCAGTAACAAAGGGCAATAACTCCTAAATGTTCAGTGAGAGCAACATGCTTTTATTACCCGACTTCAGTAACAAAGGGCAATAACTCCTAAATGTTCAGTGTGAGCAACATGTTTTTATTACCCGACTTCAGTAACAAAGGGCAATAACTCCTAAATGTTCAGGGAGAGCAACACGCTTTATTACCCGACTTCAGTAACAAAGGGCAATAACTCCTAAATGTTCAGGAAGAGAAACACGCTTTTATTACCCGACTTCAGTAACAAAGGGCAATAACTCCTAAATGTTCAGTGAGAGCAACATGCTTTTATTACCAGACTTCAGTAACAAAGGGCAATAACTCCTAAATGTTCAGGGAGAGCAACATGCTTTTATTACGAGACTTCAGTAACAAAGGGCAATAACTCCTAAATGTTCGGGGAGAGCAACATGCTTTTATTACGAGACTTCAGTAACAAAGGGCAATAACTCCTAAATGTTCGGGGAGAGCAACATGCTTTTATTACGAGACTTCAGTAACAAAGGGCAATAACTCCTAAATGTTCAGTGAGAGCAACATGCTTTTATTACCAGACTTCAGTAACAAAGGGCAATAACTCCTAAATGTTCAGGGAGAGCAACATGCTTTTATTACCAGACTTCAGTAACAAAGGGCAATAACTCCTAAATGTTCAGTGAGAGCAACACGCTTTTATTACCAGACTTCAGTAACAAAGGGCAATAACTCCTAAATGTTCAGGGAGAGCAACACGCTTTTATTACCCGACTTCAGTAACAAAGGGCAATAACTCCTAAATGTTCAGTGAGAGCAACATGCTTTTATTACCAGACTTCAGTAACAAAGGGCAATAACTCCTAAATGTTCAGTGAGAGCAACACGCTTTTATTACCCGACTTCAGTAACAAAGGGCAATAACTCCTAAATGTTCAGTGAGAGCAACACGCTTTTATTACCCGACTTCAGTAACAAAGGGCAATAACTCCTAAATGTTCAGTGAGAGCAACACGCTTTTATTACCCGACTTCAGTAACAAAGGGCAATAACTCCTAAATGTTCAGTGAGAGCAACATGCTTTTATTACCAGACTTCAGTAACAAA